>JAKSZU010000004.1:90498033-91698033 GCA_026018925.1 Tupaia tana
TTTCTTTCCCCTGACTAAGAGCGCTTTTCAGTTCCTCTCGCTAAGGCCAATGGCAAGCTGCCACCCGGGCTGTCCTCAGAGGAAGGCTGGGGGGAAGGACAGCAGCAGAACATCTCAGGACGGGCCGTGTTCCAGTCAACCTCCCACATCTTCTCCCACTGCTCTCAGAGGAGTCCCTGCGCCGGGCTCCGCCCCTGTTGTCCCTCTTCCGCGGGCTCCTGCCCAAGTCCCAGCTCTGGTGGAATGACGTGTCCACCATTAGCGGGGGGGGGGGGGGGGGGGGGGGGGGGGGGGGGGCCCGGGTGGTGAAGGGGGGTCTCCCTGCAGAGGCGGCAGATGAAGGGGTATGGGTGAGGGGTGCAGAGGCTGCTGGTGGGGACCCCTGCTGAGAGGGGTACACTAGGCTCTGGGCAGGGGGTTGTCTGGGGTGAAGTCAGTGGAATTCTTCCGGATGGAGGACTGTTGGAGGAATGGTTGACAGGAAGGTGGCCAGGGAGGGCGATGACCCTGAGTGCACAGTGGGAGGTTATGTAGCAGGCAGGGGAGGATCCCTAACTAAGGAGGTGTTTCTCTCTAGGTCAGTCCCCCCCCTCACCCCTCAGCCCCACCCACCACCCCCACCCTCCCACAGCACACAGGCCCATGGACTCCCCCCACCCGTGAAAAAAGTCCCCCAGACAGCAGTGGCCGAGCACTCTCCCAGTGTACCCCATCCTTCTTCCTCTGACTCTAAGAAGCTGGGAGCAGGGTGCCCACCACCCGTCAGCCATTGCAGGCTGGAGCTTCCATGGGTACTCACTGTGGGAGTTTTAGGGGATTACCTGAGCTCCGCATTTCCTTTGCTTTCCTTTTCTTCCTTTTCTTTTCTGTTTCTTTTTTTCTTTCTTTCTTTCTTTCTTTCTTTTTTTTTTTTTTTTTTTTTTTTTTGAGATATTTTTTGGGACCAGCAGTTGGCCTAATGGCTAGGTTGCTGGACTCCCATGTAGTTGAGCATGGTTTTGAGTCGCAGACCAGTGGCCTTAAAGTCATGTTGGGCCTGTGTGGTAGCGTACCCAAGATCCGGAGAGGAGAATGGAGGGGGAACTGATTGCGAAGGAATTGAGGGGGGCCTGGTCACCCCCCCTTGGGGGGCTGATTTCTTGCTTTCTGTGTCTCTGTCTCTCTCTGCCTTTTCTAGGGAGCGCACCACGACCTATAGCAAAAAAAACTCTCAAAAAACAAACAAAAAAAAAAATAGAGAGAGAGAGAGATTTTTTGCTATAAGGCATGTGCCCAAGCCAGAGAGACAGAGAGACAGAAAGAGAGAAAGCCCCCGTTCTAGGTAGGAGTTGCTCTCCCAGGTCGCGGGCTCCTTCCCAGCCGCCAGGCTCAATCTCGAATTAGAGCCGCGCCAGTATTTTGAAGTAGCTCGCCCTAAAGCCTGCGGTCACTACAGCGTTCCAGTCGGGGAAGCTGCAGAGCAGACGGGCTGAGAGCCGGCACCTCAGCTTTGCAGGCTTCTGCCAGACGGGGACACCCGAGCACAGCCAGGTCCTCCCTGGGGCGCCCCGGGGCTGCCCGCGAGGTCTCCTGCCTTCTCGCCGCGCAGCGCCCTGGGGGCGGCGCTAAAACGACGCTCTGATGCCCCAGAGAGAGGCCGCAGCTGCTTTGGGGATCAAAAGCAAAGTGAGTGGGGTTCTCCTCATGGGTCCAACGTTGGGCCCCACTCTACCAGGATTCCAATTTTCAACCGAGGTTGCTGCAGGCGCAACGCAGAGGGCCACCTCCCCTCGGAGCCCACGCCGCGAACAAAGTAACCCACAGCCCTTTTGCTTCCCTCCATGTAGATTTTCGGCTCCTGTTCGGACTTAACTCACACCCCGTCCACACTGTGTGCTCTGCCTTCCTGCCGGGCAGCCGCAGGGCCCGGGGCTCTCCGCCGCGTCCAGTCTCTGCTTCCCGGTCTCCCGCTGACGTCTTCCTCTTCTCCCTTGGATCAGGCCGGGTCCTCTGCACCGGCACCCTGGGGGCTCGCGCTGTGTGGGTCGGCAGCCCGCCTGCTTCTTTTCCCCCCTTCTCGGGTCTCCCTCTTCGAATTCCTCTTTCCTTCTGGCTGGAACGGCACCGACCTCGGGGCTGCACCGAGCTGGACGAGCGCAGCGCGGTGCAGCGGCGCACCGGGTGGATGGAGGCGGTTCAGGGTACCCGCGGAGCTATCGGGAGCCCTCGCGGCTAAGCAGGGGTCGAGGCCTGGGGCTCTGCGGAGGACACCGGCTTGTCCGACAGGCTCAGGCGGGGGCAGGGCGTGACGGAGGCCGCTCGGCTGCCCTTCCCCTTTTGGAGTCACTCTGTGCTCCGGTTTCTAACCACCGAGCCGCTGAATCTCGGGTTTTCCGAGGCTCGGTGGCCTACACGTCTGTCCCACAGAAGGTGAGTGCCACCACAGGCAATTTTGCGACTCCTATCCCATGTTGATAGGATGACGAAAGGTTCCTTGTGCCTCTGAGGCGCAATGGGTTAGCGCGTTCGTTCGCTCGGCTGTTAACCCGAAGGCTGTCGTTGCACCCCATCCGGGGACGCAGCTTCTCTTTCCCTAAAGCCTGAGGTCTATTCTCCTTGGCTTTCTCCTAATGCCCAGGGGCTGAGAGAGACCGCGCCTCCTTTATCCTCCTCTGGGCTGTCTTGGGGATCCCAGGTGCACCCAAAGCAAGGCGCTCTCTGATCCTCCTCAGAGAGCTGTCACAGGGAACCAGGTGGGATCCCGGGAACTCAGGAATGTGTGGATAAAAGTAGGAACTTCAACTTTCCTCTCTGCCTTGCTTTGGGCAAGAATTGGGTTCCTCTCCCTCTTCCCACAGGCGTTGGCCAGGAACTGTGCCTGCTTTCGCTGCTAGGAGCCACGCTGCAGCCGGCACTCCTGTGCACACACCCTGGCCACCCGCCTTACATGAGCCCTGGGACAGTCAGCGCTGCTCGGCCTCTCCAGTATTCTCTTTGCTCCCCTCTGCTGCCTTGGGAGCTGGAAACCCTGCCTTCTGCTGTTCAGGGATGGCTTCAGGGCTCACGGCTCACAGCTGTACCCTGGCACCGTCTGCCCTGGAGTGACATCCTACTTCACACCCCTCCCCTGACCGGCTCTGTGCTATCGCTGTCGTGCATTTGCCTTCTCATGTGTTAAGACCCGCAGTCCGGCCTTCTCACCTGAGCTGAAACAGCCACACGTATGTACAAAGGTTTAACCAGTAAGAAAAGACACTGGCCACTCGCCCCTGTAGACACCCTTTCCAGTGCTCTCCCTTCCTTGCATCCATCCGGATTTCCACCTGGTAAGGGTTTCCTTCTGCCTGGAGAACTGCTTTAACGCTTTCCTGTGGTGTAGGCGGGCTGGTGGCGGATTCTGTCAACTTTTGCACAATTCCGTGCCCACCCTTTCCGCGCTCAGTCCTTGAAAGGTTTTGCTCCATTGCTTTCCATCTTGTGCTGCTTCTGGTGCTCTTACCTTGTTGTTCCACGTATGGAGCAGGAATGTTTCCTGTGACTGATTTTGAGATTTTTTTTTTTCTTTTCCAGTGAATTTGAGCGATTTTGTAAAAGTGTGCCAAGGGGAGTTTGGTTGTCAGTCTTTTGCGATCCAACTCCTTGGAACAGTGGGTTAATGCTTTTCTTTTTTAGAAAAGAAATGACTTTATTTCATTTTATTTGTTATTATTATTATTACTGAACGTGCCATAGGGCACGTTCCCTCACCAGAGAGACAGAGAGAGAGAGAGAGAGATAGAGAGAGAGAGAGAGAAAGTGAGAAAGCAAGCAGCCAGGACTCAGACTCGACTGCGGTCACCCATGTGGGAGTCCAGTGCCTTAACCCCCCCCCCCCCCCCCCCCCCGCCACCTGCTGCCCACCACCCCCAGCCCCTGCCTCCTTCCCCCCGCCCGTTAATACTTTTCATTGAAGAAAATGTTCAGTCATGTCCCTCTAAAATGCTTTATTTTCTGGCTGGTCTCGATGATTCAAAAACCTCTTCTATCAGGCTCCTAAACTCACCCTGTCATGACTGATGATCTGCTCGTTACATGTTCGTTTCTACTGTGGAGTTTCATTTTAGATATTTTTGCGTGTCCGTGCTATTATGTTCCCTAGTCTACTCCTGGGATGCCTAATCTGCTGTTAACTTTCCCAGCGAGTTTATTATCACACATATTGTTTTCTTCTAGAAAACTGGGTATGTGACATTCTTACATGCCTTTTCTGTGCTTAACTCTGTGGCCCTGTGGAATACAGTCAGAGTAACTGTTCTAAAGCCCTCTCTGCTAATTCTAACTCCGTGTGTCAGTCCTGGGCCAGTCTCAGCGGACCGATTATTCTCTGTCTGGGTCGTGTTGACTTCACAGTTGTCACTGGGCTCCTTGGAGGGAGGTGGGGGACACACAGCCAAGCCTTCCTCCTGTTCAGTGTTCCACCGGGAGAGCCCTTCAGCTCTCTTCCTGACCATGTAGTGCCTGAATCACCTCCACAGGCGATGAAGATGTCCCTGAGAGCTCAGCAAGGATTAGGGGAAGACATCTCTCCATGATTTGAACTAATCAAGACCAATGCATTAGTATTTCAAAGATCACCAATCTATTGCTAGGACCAGCAGACAGCATAATGGTTATGTTGCTGGTCTCCAACAGAGTTGACCATGCTTCGAGTCCCAGACCCAGGGGCTTGAAACTCAAGCTGGGTGCATGTGCATGTGCCTCCAAGATCCCGAGCTTCAAACTCATGCCAGGTGCGATTGTGTATGTGTGTGTGTGTGTGAGCGCGCGCGCCCCCGATCCTGAGAGAAGAATGGAGAAGAGATTGCAGCGTGTCCATACCCACCACACCCCCGGAGTGATTTCTCCCTTTCTGTCTTCTGCCTCTCTCTCTGTGTCTTTGGCTAGTGCACCTGCCCTATATCAAAAACTCACTCTTTAAAAAAAAAGCAAAATACAAAAGAAAACAAAACAAAACAAAAAAAAACAAACTGGGACCAGCAGTTAGCATAATGGCTATGACGCTGAACTCCAATGTAGCTGACCATGGTTTGAGTCCCGGATCCGGTGGCTTAAACTCAGGCCGGGCGCGAATGCGTGCGTGCCCAAGATCCTGAGAGGAGAAGAGAGGAGAAGGGATTTTGGCATGGCCATCCTCCATGGGGGATGATTTCTCGCGTTCTATGTCTCTGTCTCTCTCTGTCTTTCTGGTGAGTGCACACGCCCTATAGCAAAAAGAAAAAAAGCTCTCCAAAAAAAAAATAATAAAAACTACTCCTGACATAAGTACAAAATTAAAGCGTCATCACATGGGAACAATTCAACAGTGACTGTAAGCTTCCTTAATCTTTTGCTTTCATAAATCTGTTCAAATGTTTTGTAGGTGAGACATGTACCATCATTTCCAATTAGTGCAAGACTGACCTCTCCTCTTTTGTACAAACAGCTACAATGCCCTAGCTCCATAGACCAAAATTTGTTTCTTAATTATTTCTGTCTTGATTCTGCCCTTTTATTTTCCCTTTGTATTAACTGTAATTCTGATTCTGATCGTTCCCTGGGTTAGAACTTACTTACCTAACCCACAGTTCTCAGGAGTACTAAGATTGGAGGTCGACAAAACAGATTTCTTGAGGGGTCTCTGGGTTTCCAGGGATCGCACAGATCAGTAGAGGAAAGCAGTGATGGCCCTAGGTACCAGCAGGGAAACCAGCAGTGACCCAGCTGAAGGAAGACAGTGCATTTCAAAGTGAGATTTGCAAAGTGGTCCTGGGGTGGAGAATTCAAGGTCCCTATGGCAAGGCCCCTCCAAACAGCAGAGACTGCACTGTTTCTCCCAGAAGTAGGATTTATTTACCTGATCCACAAGGCAAGAGCTAGAGATCGACAACTGAAGATTTAGGGTCAGAAACAATACATAGCTGAGGTTTTCTCTAGGTGTCTGTTATGCATTTGCAAAGAGCCTTTTCATCAGAGTTAAGTCTGATCAGACAACTCAGATTAGAATTTACTGACCTACCATGAGCTAACTTAGCTCTTGGGTTAGGGACAGAAAGTCATTCTGCTGGGCCTTGGGTGGACCACAGGACCACATCTCACTGTGGAGAGAGGATCTAGAGACAAGGTCTGGGCAGGAGGTAGCTGAGGGCTGCCACAGGCCTAGTGCCCGGGGGGGGGGCGGGGTGTGAGCTCGCAGGGGGAAGTGGGGGCGCGCCGAGAGGAGTCCTGTTTTAGAGTAACAGGGCTGCTCCTGAGCCAGAGACACAACAGGGGAACGAGTGATTTCCCTCCAGTAATCTGTGCAAGGATTTTTGTGGTTTTCTTTTTTTGTTTGTTTGTTTTGACAACTTAACAGCTGTTTAAGTCCTAAACCTGGTGACATTTGGGTAGTTTTTTTCTTTTCGTTTCAAAAATAAGATTGATAGGGTTGACTCCACGGCCTGGTTATTAAGCGATTTGGGTCGCACATGTCCAATTGTGATGTGTGAGTCCCAGGCTTAGCATAGTGAATAAACGCACTTGGTGTGTATGTGTGTGAAGCTGCTCTTCCAAAGATGCAGTTAAAGAATAACAATAAAAATTGGGGCCAGCAGGTGGTGTGGTGGTTAAGGGCGCTGGACTCCCACATACTGACCTCGGTTCCAGTCCTGGACCTGGCGGCTTTCTCTCTCTCTCTCTCTCTCTCTCTCTCACACAGACACACACACACACACACACACACACTCTCTCTCTCTCTCTCTGTCCCTCTCTGGTCAAAGTAAAATATAAATAAATCAATAAAATTAAATACTTCTCTCGAAAAAAATAAAAATACAATCCACAGAGTGAGAGAAAATAGTTGTAAAACATATCTCCCATATAGAACTTGAATCCAGAATATATAAAGCATTCTCTAATTCAATATGAATAATAATAAATAACCCAAGAAGATCACTTGAAATCACCTAAGCAAAAATATCTCATGCAAATCAACACAGTAAAATATGTCCTGCATTAGGGAAATGCAAAGAGAACCAAAACAAGATACAATGTATAACTACTAGAATAGCTAACTTTTTTAAAAAGGAGATTTTTACTATAGGGCAGTGTGTTCACTGAAGAGACAGAGAGATAGAAGTGGAGAAATCACCACCACTCCCCCTTCCCCCAAGAGGGCATGGCCACGCAGCAATCCCTTCTCCCCCACTCTCCTCTGGGGTCTTGGGCACTCATGCACACCCACCGGGCGTGGGTTTCAAGCCACCAGTCTGGAGTTGGACCTCATTAGGTCCACCACGTGGGAGTCCAGCACCTTAACCACTATACCACCTGCTGGACCCAGAATAGCTAACCTTTAGGCCAGCCACGTGGAGAGGTAGGTGGCTGGAGCCCACGGTGCCCACTGCACCATCTGCCCCTGGACTCAACTTGTGTGTCCAAAATCCAGAGAGAAGGGACCGCAGGGTGGTTATCCCTCTCTCCCAACCCCTGTGCTTTCTTGCTTTCTTTCTCTCTCCTCCACACCCCATTGGGCACATGCACTCTATAACAAATTAAAAAAAAGAAAAAAGAGGGGACAGCAGGTGGCATGGCAGTTGAAGCGCTGAACTCCCACAAGGTAGACCACAGTTCACAGTCCTGGTGGCTTGCTTTCTTTCTCTCTCTCTCTCTCCCTCTCTCTCTCTCTCTCTCTCTCTGGTGAGCATATGTGCCTATAGCAAATTCTAAAAAAAAAAAAAAAAAAAAAAGAATTAAATCAATTTTTAAAAAGAGTAGTGGGACCAGCAGTTAGCATAATGGCTATGTCGCTGGACTCCCACGTAGTCGACCGAACCGGTGGCTTAATACTCACGCTGGGCACGTGTGCGTGCCCAAGATCCTGAGAGGAGAATGGAGGAGAAGGGATTGCAGCGTGGCCATCCCCCCGGGGGGTGATTTCTCGCTTTCTGTCTTTCTGTCTCTCTCCGTCTGGCTGGCAAGTGCACGCGCCCTATAGCGAAAACGTCTCCAAAAATAAAAAAATTAAAAAAGAAAAGAGTAGCTAACATTTAAAAAGGCTGAACATAACAATTACTGGTATGGGAGAAATAACAGCTCTCAAACACTGCTGGTACAGTGAAAAATGGAACAGTCTATCTGAAAGCTGTTTGGCAATTTCACAAAAGGTTTAATCACCTATTTCCCTCCTAGGAATTCACACAGGAGATTAAAAGGGTATATATTAAAAGGGTATATATTAAAAGGGTATATGTGGGGAGGTGACATATGGTCGAGGGCGCCTGACTCACACGTGGTCGACTGTGGTTCGAGTCCCTGCCCTGTGGCTTGTTTTCTCACTTTCTGTCTCTCGCCCTCTCTCTCTCTGTACCTCACTGGTCAAATTTAAATAAATAAATAAAGATAAATACAATAGTTCTTTAAAAAAGTGTTATTTCCTTCGATTTTTCACAATAAAAACTTCATTTTGACTGATGAAGGAAATAGAGAAGACACAAATTGCCACAATTGGAAAACAAAAAGCGAGGACATAGCTAGGTTTTCTTTCTCTAGCCTGATTTGATTTCTAATCTAATCAGATTTCTAGAATCTAATCTGATTATTCAGTTTCCAGCAGTAAAGAGGGCACTCCTAGGACCTGGCATGATGTTTTGTTTTGTTTTGTTTTGTTTCAAAAAATTTTGAGGGGTCGGGTGGCCCCAGGTGGCTTGTTGGTTAAGGGTCCCGGGCTCCCACATGGCTGACCACGGTTGAGCCTCAGACCTGGTGGACTGCTTCCTCACTTTCTCTTTCTCTCTCTCTCACTCTCACTCTGTCTCTCTCTGGTCAAATTAAAAGAAAGAAAAAAATTCTTTAAAAGAATTATTTTATTTTAACTGTATTTATTTATTAAATAATAAATAAACGCCACCTCTCAGTCCCATGGCAGGGTGTGGTGACACAGATATGCAAAACATCGCACAAGCACAAGTCGGCTACCAAAATGGAGTCTGTAATGTCAGACCCTAATACAAGGAACTCGGGAGGCCAGGAGGAAAGGTTCCCCTGCACAACACCAACTGTCACGAGTCATTACCCAAACCACACACGTGCACAAAAGCCGCCGTAACCCTGCACAAAAAATTATTCTGAGGGCTGCTCCGCGGCAGCCGCTTCTGGGTCTCAGACCAAGGTTACTTTGTGGTGGATCTTTATAACCAGATCCAGCAGCCGACGTGTTTCTCCCTTGGCCAGGATTCCTGGGTTTCAGGCTCAGGAAGTGGAACTGGGAGTGGAACCACCCTCTGTCCCTCCTGGTGACCCACTAGCAAAATTCTGCTTTCTCTACCTGTACCCCTGGGCTCTGCTGGCCTAGAGGTCTGGAGGTCTTCCTTCCTAAGAAAGGATTCTTCCTGCCAGAAGACACGGTGACTGCATGGACCTGGAGACTAAGACTGCCTGTCAGCCCGTGGGCTCTCCGTGCCTCTGAATCACCAGGAGAACAAGGACGTTACTACACTGGGTGGGGGACTGATCCTGACCCCCAGGGGAATTGGACTGGCATTCTTCTCGGAGTGAAGGAAGAACATGGATGTCTGCAATAAAGGCAACCCCTCAGGGCAGCTCTTAGTAGGACCACACCCTGTGATAACTCAGCAGAACCTGCTCAGATAAATGCTGTGGGTTCTTGTGGGGGGTGACTGTTGGGGGAAGGGCGGTGACTAGGGTGATAAGGGTGCAGGGACAGCGGGCTGTGCCCTGCCTGCAGGAGTTGCGCTCACAGTCACCTGGCCAGGGTAGGAGCACAACCAGAAAGGGTGCTTAGGGTGAGGATTCCCCGCACCTGGGAAACCCTCTGCCCCTCAAGTGTGCAAAACACTCTCCCTGCAAGTTCGTGCTGGTTGGAGGTGCGTCCTGCACTTTTCTGACATACCCCTTTTTAGGGACATCACCCTACCCAGCCTCACAACGCCGTGGTTTTCTCCCCCACCGCACCCCCCATCTCTCTCCCCCTCAATTGCCTTTTAAACCCTATGTCTTCCTCGTCCTTCCTTGACCTCTGCAGTGTTTGTGGGCTGGCTTCAGCAGGTGGCCCTTTATGCAGGGCTGGGAAAACGGAGGCCTCCCAGGCCCGGTGTAGGTGGGTCCACCTGTCCCTACCTGGGCTTTCCTCCCTCTGAGTGGCAGCTTGGTCGTCCCCTCCACTACTCCCTCCTTTTCCTCCCACACTGGAGAGTGCGGGCTCTCTGCTCTCTCCTAGGCCTCATTCTCCTCTCCCACTGTCATTAAGGCCCCGCGAATATTTGACACATGCCAACCAGAAAGGCCACAGTGACAGCTCAGCTCCATCCGGCTGGGGTAGCCTCAGAGCAGGCTGGTTGAGAGCGGGCGCCTCACCGTGGACGCTGTCAGCCTGACGGTGAGATGCCAAGCTCAGCCTGGGTTTCCCTGGGACAGGCCTGGGGCTGTGCCCTGTGGGGTCTGGGTCCCTCCCTGACCACCGGGTGCCCTGGGGCCAGCGCTAACGCTAACGCCTGCTCTGAGGCCCCAGAGGAAGTCCGCAGCTGCTGCGGGATCTAATGTGGGGGCACCCAGGGGACCCGAGATCGGGGCCGACTGGGTCCGGAGCCAGAGTCCCAGCCGGGTAGCTAAGGGCACACCGGAGGGCTGACCACCACGGGATCACCCTGCCAGCCAAGCCTGGTGACCACTATCTTGCTTCCCTCCATTGTTTAAAAAATAAAAAGTTTCTGAGACCAACGGAGAGCGTCATGGTTAGTTGCTGGACTCCCACGTTGTAGACCTCGGTTTGGGTCAGGTCAGGTCGGAGGCTTAAGGTTCACGCTGGGCGTGCTGAGTGTGTGGGAGAGGAGAACGGAGGGGAAGGGATTCTGGCTTGGCCATACCCACCCCCACACGGTGTGTTGGGGTGATTTTCTCGCTTCCTGTCTTCCTGTCTCTCTGGGGAGTGCACGTGCCCTGTAGCAAAACTCTCTCTCTAAAAATGAAAACAAATCAACAAAACTAAAGCCTTTCACGTATTTTTACTGTTTCATTGTTGAGCTGCTACAGGTCGCAGAGCGCGCTGTGCTGCCCCGTCTCCCCGTCTCCACGTCTCCCCGTCTCCACGTCTCCACTCACCTCCAACCTCACCCCTGGGGTCAGGCGGCGCCTCTCCACTGGCACCCCGGGGGTCGCGTTGTCCGGTCCTCCCTCCCCGCGGCTTTCCCTCCTTCCACCTTCCCCTTTGGACCTCCTGCCTCTTCCCGATCCGGTCCCACAGACCCCGGGGCCGCCCTGAGCGGACCGAGGGGGGCACACCGCGCCCGGGGTCCAGGGTCCAGGGAGGCGGCGCCCAGCACACGGAGCGCCGGGAAGAAGCCCGCGGGCAGTTCTGCGCCCCCGGGACCCCCGCGGCTCAGGCCGGCTCGGAGGCGGGCGTCTCGGGGCGCTGGCTGGTGCAGGACGGGGCAGGGCGGGCGTCTCGTCCGCTGGCCCCCTCGCTCCCGCCACCCGGCGCGGGCTTCTGGCCGGATGGACAATTCCACCCGCTCGCTGAGCCTCGGGGCTCCCCGGCTTGTCGCCTGCACCTTGGTCCTGCTCAAGGAGGGCGGCCCCGCGGGTACTGTCGAGCTTCCTTATTCCTCCTTCAGACGACAGGCACGGAGTGTGCGAGTCTCTGTGGCGCAATCGGTTAGCGCGTTCGGCTGTTAACCGAAAGGTTGGTGGTTCGATCCCACCCAGGGACGCGTCCTGCCTTTTAATATGTCGCACTCGGTTCTCAGCACATCCCTACACGCCCGCGTGGAGAACCGAGACCTTGCTTCCCCTACCCGCCCCTCCTCTGCTCTCTGTGTCGGAGACTGACCAAAACAAAGGTCTCCCCAGATCCTCCTCAGAGAGCTGGAGGGGGCCGCCGCTCAACTCCCACTTGGCCCGCTGTGATTCGAGTCCCGGGCCTGGTGGCTTGCTTCTCATTTTCCCACTCCGTTTCTGTCTCTCTCTCTCTGATCAAATTGAAAATTGATAATAATACATAAATTAAAGGCAGATTTTTTAAAATATAGCGTTGTATGCGGGAGGACTTGTAAGTACAGGAAACAGCGGAGACTTCTAGCTGCCTCTCTTCCTTGCCTCTGCCAAGAGCTCCTCCCCGCCTGTGGGTACCCTGTCTCTTGATTCTCCAGCAGACAGCACCCCGCGGTCCTGGGCTCCTGTCACAGCACACAGCACCGCGGTCGGCACTCCTGGGCCATCTCTTTGCCCACGTGTGGGTCTTCCCAGAGGGTCAGGGTCCCGGGGCACCTCAGCTCACAGGGTTAGTGTCACCCCGTTTGCCGCCTCTGTTCTTTCTTCCTGTGCTTCTCCCCCCCTCCCCCATCAGAGGGTGTGTGCGCTCACAAAACAGAGAGCCAGAGAGAGGAGAGAGAGAGAGAGAGAGAGAGAGAGAGAGAGAGAGAGACAGGAAGAGGGACAAACTGCTACTCCATGCCACCGGCATCCTCGGGGCACAGTCTCTTCTCCATTTCTCCTTCCTGTCGGGATTTGGGGTTCGCAGGCTGCCAGGACCTCGGCAGGAGCCCTGTGGTCACCCACGTGGGAGCTGGACTCCCTAAGTGTTAGGCGCCGGCCTACCTCTGACTGACTTGGAAATGTTTCTCTTTTTCCTTAGATTTGTACAATTGAGTTAAAAGGTCCACAGGTGAGGTTTTCCTCAGTCTCTGTGCTTGGGCGTTTATCAGCTCGTTGCAACACTGGGTTCATAATCTATTTAATAGCAAAAATTTAGCAACTGTCCTTTAAACTGTCCTCCTTTCCTGTCTTGGCAAAGACTGCAGTAGCTCCTACAGTAGGCCTCCTGCAGCGGCTCCTACATCCTTAGCGGGCTGATCTTTTTACAAAACACTCTTTACTTTGATATTAGTTATTGTGGTCGGTTCATGGTTTTATGGTCCCTAAAGTTGTGTTTTTTTTTTTTTTTTTTTTTTTTTTGAGGTGGTTAAGGGAATGCCTAATCTGCTGTTAATTCCATCCACTATTTTATTATCTCAATTGTAGTTTTCATCTCTGAAGTTTGTTTGGGGCCCATTTTCCATGTTCTGTGTGTCTCTATTTCATTCCTCAGACTGTGGAAAACAGAATGACTGTTTGAAAGTCCTTCCTACTTGGGGCCGGCAGGTGGAGAGGTGGTTGAGGGGCTGGACTCCCACATGGCCATCCACGGTTTTGAGTCCCGGACCTGGTGGCTTGCTTTCTCACTATCTCTCCCTCTCTGGCCAAATTGAAATGAATAAATAAATGGATAAATAAAGTTAAATAAAATAATTCTAAAAATAAAAAAATCCTTCCTAGTAATCTTACATCCTGTCAGCCCGGGTCAGTTTCAATATGTGACTTATTTCCCTCTTTATGAGGCCCGCTCTCCTGCCTTCTTAATCAGATAACCGACGCTGTGAAGCTGCCCTCTTGCGTTACGGCTGTTTTCCTAAACGCACAAATGTTGAACTCTGTTCCGTGGTGGTGGTGAAGTAACCTGCAAACAATTTGATCCTTGGAATGTTCTTTTAATGATGTTTGAAGGGCTTCAGGATCGGTCCTCAGTCTAGGGCTGATTATACCCCACACCGAAGCTGTGTGGACCAGGATGGCTCCCCTGTGGTCGGTGGAGCAGGCGCTGTCTCCTGCCCTGTGGGAGCGCGAGGCCTGATCCAGACCTCCTGATGACTCTTCCCTGGGTCAGCCAGGGCCCTCAGGGGCCGCAGTCACTAGGGCTCCACCCAACACTGTGGGTGGGGGGATTCCACCTCTGCCCAGATTCTCTCTGCCCAGCTCTCCTCTTAGGGAGCTCGGGATCTCTGTCCAATGAACTCTGGTTCTCACGTTGTTCCCAGACACTCAGCTCTGTCTCCTCAGTGTAGGGAGACCACCCGAGACCCCGTCCCTGCGCCTGGCCTGGAAACCATTCTGCACCCGACGGTGTGGCTGGGGCACTCCCGGGGCTCCCAGTGCTGGTTTCCCTCTGCCAGAGGCTGCTGGTCTTCGCCGGCTGCTCTCCAGGGTCTTGAAAACCCTCATTTCATGTGTAGTGTCTGTCGCTTCTTCTTATTTTATTTCGCTTTGAGGGGAGGAGTCATTTAAGCCAGCAGGGTAAATCTTGTTTTTCTTACTTTACTTTTGCCAAAAGCTGAGAGCATCTCCTTGTATGTTACGTTTAAGTGTAATAGGAGACAGCCTTACTTATATTCCCGTGCATTTTTCCAATCCAATGCATCTTTTCATTGTATTGTTGTTTATTATTAAAGTTATTTTGTTTATTATTTTTAAACAATTATTTAACTTTATTTATTAGTCTTCTTTTTATTTTGCTATAGGGCATGCATATTCATCAGAGAGAAACAGAATAAGACAGAGAGGGAAAGCGAGAAAGCAAGCCGCCACCTGGGACTCAGACCAGGGGCGGCCATTTTGGAGTCCAGCACCTTAAACAGCATTCTACCCACTGGCCTCATTTTATATCTCTCTCTCTCTCTCTCTCTCTCTCTCTCTCTCTCGCCTTTTTTTTTTTTTTTTTTTTTTTTTTTTTTTTTTTTTTTTTTTTTAATTTACTGTGAGGCACGTGTACTTCCCGGGGCAAAGGGAGAAAGACAGAGACTGAGAAAGCACATGCCTGGCTGGCGTGAGGTGGGGATGGCCATGTCACAGCCCCTTCATCCCCCTTCTCCTCTGGGATTTTGGGGTGCACACATACATGCCTGGCATATTTTTCAAGCTACCAAGTTAGAGACTCAAACCACATATTTGGCCAAGTTGGATATGGCCGCTTTAAACAGCGGTCCACCTGCTGGCCCTCTTCACACTCTTGCTGGCAGCACAAACTTTTCTTTTTTTCTTTTCCTTTTCTGTTGTGAGAGAGAAAGACATTTTTCCTATAGGGCATGTGTGTTTGCCTGAGAGACACACAGAGAGAGAAATAGAAAGCAAGCAATCACCCCCAGAGGGTTTGGCCATGCCACAATCCCTTTACCTCCATTGTCCTCTCCGGATTTTTTTTTAAAGAATCATTTTATTTAACTTTGTGTATTTGTTTTGATTTGACCAGAGAGGTACAGAGAGAGAGAGAGAGAGAGAGAGAGAGAGAGAGATAGTAAGAAAGTGGAGTCACCCGGTCCGGGATCTGACCGTTGTCAGCCATGTGGGAGTCAAGAACCCTTATCTATGACTCCACCTGCTGGCCCCTCATGTCAGGATTTTGAGCGCGCGCGCACACACACACACACAGGTGTCTGGCGTGAGTGTTTTCAAGCCACCTGGTCTGACTCGAACTGCGATCAAGTACGTGGGAGCCCAGCAACTTAAACATGGTGCCCTCTCACGATGCTTTTCTTTTTTCCTTTTCCTTTCCTTTCTTCTTCTTTTCTTTTTTTCTTTTTAGAGAGATTTTTGCTATAGTATACGTGTGCTCTCCCTAGAGACACAGAGACAGAAAGTGAGAAATCCCTTCCCAGGAGCGATGGCCAGGCTGCAATCCCTTCTTCCTCATTCTCCTCTCAGGATTTTGGGCGTGCACACACATGCACGCCCTGTGAGTTTCAAGCGTCCAGGTTTGGAACTGGAACCACGGTCTGCCGTGTGGGTGTCCAGCAACATAACCACTTTGTCATCTACTGTTCCCTCATCTTTTTTTCTTTTTGCTACAAGTGCGCCCTTGCCAGAATGTGAGAATTCACCCCTCTGTGGGGATGACCACACTGCAATCACTTCCCCTACATTCTCCTCTCAGGATTTTGGGCATGCACGCACACATTCACCCGGCGTGTTTTATCAAGCTGTCAGGTCAAGAACACAAACCAAGTGAGATCCAGCCACCGGACCCACCTTGCCTGTGGCCCTCTACACACTTTTCTTTATGATCTATCACATAACTGAGGGAGGGGGAACCTTATCTTGGATATTACTTTCTTCCATCACAACCTTCACGTAAACTACACACTAGGTGTATTATTAGAGTATCTCGTGCATCTATGGAACAACTCTTTTATTATTATTATTATTATTATTATTATTATTATTATTATTTGTAGAGGTTTTCACTATAGTGCATATGCGCTCCCCAGAAAGGCAGAGAGAGACAGAGAGACAGAAAGTGAGAAATCATCCCCCAGGAGGGATGGCCACATCGCAATCCCTTCTCCTCCATTCTCCTCTCGGGTTCTTTGGCACGCACACACACGTACCTGGCATGATTTTCAGCATCCAGGTCCAGGTGTCGAACCAGGGTCGACGACATGGGAGTCCAACGAGATAGCCGTTATGCCCACTGCTGGTCCCACAACAACTCTTTTCATAAGACACCTGTAACATTGAGGCCTACCGTTGAAGGACAGACCCCAGGACACACAGGAGGCGAGTGGTAGTGCCAGGACTAGAAGGGGTGCCTTCCCACAGGCAGACAGCACCTCGTGTCTTTGTAATAAGCTTGGTGTGTCCCCAGGCCTCAGAAGCAAAGTCCCAGCAGTTTCTCACACTGTAGGGGGTCGCCTGCCTTTGGTCAGAAAGGACTCCATCAGGGACCTGGAGCACAAGGGAGTGGTGACAGCTCCAGGACCGAGGACTTTCCTTAAACACTCTCCAGATGCAAAGGTCCTCATTCCTGAGGCACTGGCCATTGGCGTCAGTCCTGGCTCTGAGTCTGACATCTGAACAAGGAAACCTCCCGCTCCTGGGGGAGAGAAGTAAAGGCTCCTCTTACACCTACCTGGACTGGCTGCGGGCCCGCGGCTGGCCCAACCCAGTCTGGACACTCACTGCTGCAAGGCCAGTACTCGAAAGTCGAGTGTCCGTGGCAACACTCCTTTATTAGGGAAACTGGGGAGCTGACAAGTGTTCAAATACCCTCTCCTAGTCACAGAGCAGGACCAGGGTTCTGAAGGGATGGTAAAGGAAAGGGGAGGGAAGTGGGGAGGGCGTGTGCCCTTCACACAGCAGTCGGTCATTTTGCTGGCCACTTGGAGAACTGCTGACACCAGGCGGCGGCTTGGCTTCACCGTGGTGGTCCTCTCATCCTCAGGGTCCTTTGTTCTCCTAGCGGTATGTGCTCTCTGTTGAGGTCTGCAGGCCCAGTTTCTGTGAGATCTCAAGGGAAGCAGGTAGGCAAGGTCATTAACAAAAGGGAGCAAAGCATCTTGGGGGGGCAGAGCCTGCCGTGCCACAACGAACGCATAGTTACTCAGGTTCTTCCCGGTAGCTCAGCGACACGTTCATCAAACTGGGTCAGCCCATAGGACGTCTGGTTTCTCCCTTGCAGGGAGGTCATGTACCCTTGCTGGGCCTCCAGTGGGCTGTTTTTCCTGGGACCTGCCCACATCAGCATTGCCACCTACTCTGCCTGGGTATGAGAGGGCACTGAGGCCGGGTGGAGGTTCGAGAGCCTGTTCCAAGGAAGCATCAGAAGCTGGGGAGACCCTGGCTCTGCCTTCTCCATTTGAGGAGGGAGTGGCATTTACCATGACGTTAAAGTTGAGAGGTGGCAGTGGGGGGGGGTGGGTGGGTGTCAAGAGAACAGAAGGTGTGAATATGCTCACAATTTGTAAGCTGGAGTTTGGACCTGAGTGTTTTTGTTTGTTTGTTTGTTTGCTGAATCATAGCTCAGTACTAAGGCATCTTGAAGGGGGAGCAACCTGTCAAGGACTGGAGCACAGGAGCCCTGTAGCCCACACTCTACATGCCCTACCTGAAAGAAACAAACATTCCACCCACGGCAAAGCACCCACAAGGCAGAGAAGCTGATGAGCCACCGGTTGGCTGGCCCGCTCCTGGTCATACATACTATGACTGGGATGTCGATGAATTGGAAGTGGGTTTAACCCACAGGACTTCGAATACCAGTAAGGATGCTGAGAAGCCAGCAAGGGAAGCTGGGAATAAATCGTACAGACAGAGCAGAGCAGGGACATCCCCCTGTAGCATGGACGGTTTTCCGAGTCAAAGGTTCTTCTACGAAAGAAAAGGTAAGAAATAGAGCTCCGGGGACCAGCAGTTGGCGTAATGGCTTTGTCGCTGGACGCCCACGTAGTCGACCACGGTTCGGGTCCCGGACCCGGTGGCTTAAACTCACGCCTGGCGCGTGTACCCAAGATCCCGAGAGCAGAGTGGAGGAGAAGGGATTGCGGCGTGGCCATGCCCCCCTGGGGGGTGATTTCCTGCTTTCTGTCTCTCTGTCTCTGTCTGTCTAGTGAGCGCAGGCGCCCTAAAAGCAAAAAAAAAAAAAAAAAAAAAAAAAAAATCGAGTTCCCTCCAGCCTGCCTAAGAAAAGTGATTAACGTGTGAAAACACAGGGCCGTATTACGGTTCAAACGCTGACGCCGACAGCGATACAATGCCCTAAAGTAGTAGACACCTTACATCTCACTTTGGAACGAGCACAGAGCCAGGGGAGAGCGCGCACGCAGTCCCCCACTACCACAAATTATGCAGCCGAGTTTCCCGCATTTGGGGAAATCGCAGAGGTCAGCACACCCGCAGTGCAATGGGTGAGCCTCGCCCTGGGAAAACCACCTTCCTGATCACGGTGCCCCGCCCCAGCCTCACACGCCTCCTTCTTTACACACACGCCCTCCTCGCGCCCCTACTTTCGAGCAATCCTGGCCCTTCCGCACGCCGTGACCGTTCAGCCTCCGGCTTGCGGTTCTGGACTCGCTCCCACAGCACGGGAAATCCTCTCGTGTCTCATCAGCAGAAGCGGGAGCAGCAGCCCCTGCGCGTCCTCATCTGCATAGGACACGCCCTCCCCGTGAGCTCGCCGCCGCCCTGCTCTGAATGTTTTAAATAAGTGAAAAGACACAAAAAGAAGAAACGAAATTCGTAGTTCAAATCTCTTTTCCAAAGAAACGTCCGGGGCCAGAAGGTTTGACTGGTACAGTCTATCAAACATTTAAGCGACAAATAGTATCAAATGCGGACTCCAGAAACTGGAAGAGGAAGGATTCCCGACTCATTCTTTGACACCAGCATTATGCTTATACTACAAGAAAAATTCTCTCTCTCTCTCTCTCTCTCTCTCTCTTTTGGGAAAGGTTTTATTGCTATAGGGCGTGTGTGTTCTCCGGAAAGACAGAGAGGGACAGAGAGATAGAAAGCGAGAATCACCACCCCGCAGGGCTATGGCATGCCGCAATCCCTTCTTCTCCATTCTCCTCTCCTGATCTTGGGCAGGCAAGCACAGGCGCCGGCGCGAGTTTAAGCAGCCGGTTCCAGACTCGAACCGTTGTTGACTACGTGAGAGTCCAGCGACATAGCCATTACGCAAACTGCTGGTCCTCCACAAGACAAATTCTAAACAAAATCTTGGCCAGTTATAACCAACTATCCGGAAAAAAGCTAATGCATCGTTCAGTACGTGGGGTTTATTCCAGGCTGCAGAGTGTTTTATTTTCAAGAGAGAATTTTGTTCTTTTCAGTGAATTAATTCGTTTATTTTGAGACATTTGTGCTATAGGGCACAGGAGCTCCCGGGAGAGACACAGAGATAGGACCTGAGAAATCCCTCCCACACCCCCCTACACACAGCCATGTGATCGCCATGCCACAATTCTTTCTCCTCCGTTATCCTTCTGGGATCTGGGCACCCATGCACATGTGCCAGGAACCAACGCTCCCTTCAGAAGCTAGTAAGTAATTTAAAGTCCAAAGATTCTGATAGACAGCATTGTGCATCTGACTCTGCTGTTCGCCTAGGACATGAAGGACCCTTGCAGTTTAGTACCTGTATCTCTAAGGCAGACCCAGATCAGAAGCACTCAATGGCAACCAAACATTTTAGCCATCCTAACTCCAGTCAGTCAGCAGGGGCAACTGCAGCCAGTCCTATGGCCGGGATGAGGGCTAGAGTTGCAACGATAAACGGTGACACAAGGGGACATTGCGTTCCAATAGCAAAACTACTACAGGGACAAAAGAGATGTAGATTATAAATTTTGCTAGATGGTTAACTCCTCAAGCTTCTGCCGTGGGTACATTAGTCAGCTTCTGGAGTGACTAAATTAGCAGGGCTATCGTCCTCTCCTGTCACTGGGGTCGTGGCTTCCTTTCTCTAGATCAGCTTGCATGGTGTTTTTGGGTCAGAAGTGCATTTCCGGGCTCAAGAAACTGGTTGCACTCTGCTGTGCTAAATCTAGGGGACCACCTCAGCTCTCTTTACATCTGGGCTATGCAAGAGAGTCGAGGGTTGGAGAAATGTCAGTTCGATGTAATCTCGAGATTACACTGGCCAAGGTGGAGCTCCTGGTGGGTGGAACTATTGAAGGAGGGTTGGGGCCGCGGCCTCAGGAATTGCTATCCTGCCATCGGTTTTCTTTTACTATTTACCCGAGAGGTCACTTTCTCTCTCAGTTTAATGGGGGTGTCCTTTTGCTAAGGGGCCTGGGAACAGCACTGGTATTAGTGCCATTCGTCCCATTAGCCCTCCAGATGCTGCTAGCTTTGCTTGCGATTTCCTTGGATGGCTATGGTGTCCTTCCTTTGTGGCTTCATAAAGGGATTTTGCTAGGAGGGAGAAGTTAGGTTCAAACTTGCAACTCTGAGAAATTCTTAAATTTGACACCTGGTAGATCACCTTTTGGGTTTTTGTAGCCAGCAGAAGATTGTCCACATATTGGTTGGTCTGCCTGGAAGGCTTTGTAAATCCGAGGCTAATGCACTGCCAAAGGTGGTTGGAGAAATTTGGGATCCCCGTGGGAGTCACGCCTAGATTTACTGGCCTTCGTCCCCGTTCCGGGGTTCTCCCAGTGGAAGGTGAAGACTGGCCGACCCTGAACCCCAGACGGTTACAAAAGAAGACGTACTGTTAACGGCGAGTCAAAATGATGTCTTAATGTTTGTGGTTGTGACTCACCTATCAAAAAGATACTGTGCCTGGGACAGGATGTAGGAAAAGTCCTGTTATCAAATGGGCCAAAATGACCTCTCAGTGTGGGTGTGGCTCAGCCCAGACCCTAAGGAAGGGATTTGGGAAAGGGGAAAGAGCAGTTAGACTTCTGTGCTCAGTTCCCTGGTGGTCAAGTATTTTTTTCTCTGAATGCCTGTGTCCTGGGGGGGGGGGGGGGGGGGGGGAGGAGGGGGGCGGTATGAAGGCTCATTCCCAGGAGTCAAGTCCCACAGAGCTAGGAAGACTCATTGTTACAGGCAGTGGAGACCTGCGGGACGACATGTCTGACTGGTTTAGTAGCCAGTTGTCTCTGAGCAAAGGAGTCAGGCCTTACAGTTTCCAGTAGATGTATGCCATGGGCTACCTTTGACATTTTTTTCCCCTCTTCCTGTATGTGGCATAGCATTTACAGGTAATATAAAATAAAAATGCACAAACAAGTATTACATTGTAAGCAGTCTAACCAACCAAAGAAACCTTTACATGTATTATTATATTTTTTAATCAGACACAATATGTTTACCTTGCTTATCAATAGTTATTTGAATTTTGTGGTAAATTTTATTTATTCACTTATTTATTTATTTACTTTAAGAGATATTTTATTTAACTTTATTTATTTATTTTATTTTGACCAGAAAGGAAGAGAGAGAGAGAGAGAGAGAAAGGAAGCAAGTTGCCCGGTCTGGGACTCAATCTACTGTCAGCCACGTTGGAGTCCAGTGCCCTTAAGGACCTTGCCACCTGCCAGCCCCAGTACGTTTTATTATGTAACTGTATGACTGATACCAGTTTAGAGTCCAGCAAATCTTTCTCATTACCGCGTTTGGATTGTGCTTCAGCACCGAGTAGTGTGGTGCGTTGCTTCATGGCCACCTCAGATGCTATTTGTCATACATAAATCCTTTCATAAAATCTTTATGAACCTTCACAGTTCCCTCTCAGAACTTCTTTAACATAATTCAAACTTTTAGCAACCTGCTTTACACCTTGATTATTTGCCTCCCCCCTTTTTTTCATCTTGGAATAATCCAGCCGTTTTAGTTGAGTATTAATGTTTTTATTATATGAAACTATTTCTGAATCAAAATGGTCTCTCTCCTTTTAAATTTTTTTTTTTTTTTTTTGCCACAAATACATCTTCATACTTATAACTTTCTTTTCTTCTTCTTTTTTTTTTTTTTTTTTAAACACAGTGTGCAGAGGCAGATCCAATCATGGAATATCTTTTAAAAATTTTTAAATTTATATATTCATTTTAATTTGACCAGAGAGGGACAGAGAAAGAGAGAGACAGCAAGAAATCAAGCTGCCAGGTCCTGGACTTGAACCGTGGTTAGCCAGCGCCCTCAACCACCGCGCCACGTGCTGGCCCCCATACCTGTAACTTTCTGTATCTCTTTTCATTTCTTTTCTTTTTTTTTTTTTGGAGAGGTTTTGCTATAGGGTGCGTGCGCTCGCCAGACAGACAGAGACAGAGAGACAGAAAGCGAGAAATCATCCCCCAGGGGGGATGGCCACACCGCAATCCCTTCTCCTCCATTCTCCTCTCGGGATCTTGGGCACGCACGCATACGCGCCCGGCGTGAGTTTTAAGCCACCGGGTCCGGGACGCGAACCGCGGTCGACTACGTGGGAGTCCAGCAACACAGCCATTACGCTAACTGCTAGTCCCTCTGTTTCTCTTTTCTACTTACTGTTTTTCTTTTACCTTGTTTCTCTTTCCTTTATAAATTTGTCTGTGGAAATTATTGTTACCTCCAATCATTTAGATAGAAATTATTGTTTTTTTTTTTATTTCCTTCATTTATTTATTTTAATTCGACCAGAGAGGGACAGACTGAGGGAGAGACAGAGAAAGTGGGAAAGCAAGCCACCAGATCCAGGATTCGACCTACGGTCGACCATGTGGGAGTCTAGCGCCCTTAACCACCGTGCCACCTGCCGACCCCCACACAGGCCCTTTTAAGGCCACACTATTAAATGATCGTGGTGAGAAGGGCGTAACAAGAAAATTACGACCGTTCCAGAATTCACACAAGAGTTTCTAGATTTTTACTTCCTTTCTCTGCCTCATAACTCCTCCCCTTTATAATTAAGCCTAGAAGAAACTTGTTTATGAGCCCTCCTGCTTGTCTCCAAGAAGGTTTCCAGCTTCCCCTTTCCTCCCCAAGGGAAGACACAAATTTCTTTTCTTTTTTTGAGAGGAATTTCTACAGGAAGAGCTTAGGGTGGGGGTGTGTGGCAGGGACCAGGGAAAGCTTGTTACCAAGGACCCGAGCTAAGAGTGGCTCCTCCCAGGCGTCAGGCCTGTGCATGCGGCATGACTGCGAATTAATCTACCATGACCCTTAACGTTACCCACCCTGTAGGGTTGTTATGTGCTCTGCCTATGGCTTTAGAATAATGAAAAATGGTGTTTATGCTTAAAATTGCATTTTTTTTTTTTTTTTTTTGATTTGCCCACATTTTGAAGTAAGACGTCAGGTGTGACCTTGGGTAAGTTTACTGCCCTCAGGTGTCTAACCTGCACACAAACATTCACACAGATACAAAGTGCCCGGCTGAGGGCAAGCTCACAGCAGAGCGCTCTCCCAAGCTCTATGGGACAGCAGGGATCCTTCGGAAGCCAGCTCTTAGAATCCTGTCACAAAGAGAGAGTTTATATAAGCAGGAGCAGAGAGAGAATTAAGAGTCAGGGTGAGACACAGATATACAGCGGTTTATGGTCCGGGATGGTGCCAGGGACAATCAAGGTTCCCTGGTGAGAATCCCACTCACACTGAGACAGACACAAAGCCAGATTTTCAATGCGTTTAATAACAAGTCATAGGGGAAATACAGACTCAGCAGGTAAGGGACGAGTCAAGGGCGCAGGGCGTCCTATGCTGGCGGGAAGGTTGAGACAGGGTTCCAGCACTCGAGGGCAGAGGCCACGTCAAAAGGGACCTGAGGCTCCATGGAGGAGGAGCGGCGAGCAGGAGGAGGGCTCGAACTAGCTACGTTGGTACCAGGAGCTAGCCGGTGCCGCGGCGATGTTTTCCGCTGGTGGTGAGGTCGGAGACCAGGGGAGGACTCAGCTCCGTCTCGGCAGGTGGAACATGAGACCGGGGAGGACTCATCTCTGTCTCAAGGAAGAAGTGAGACTAGGGGGGACTCAGCTCCGTCCTCGGCGGGAAAAGTCTCTTCTGACCGCTCAGAATACCGAGTGACAGCTCCGAGCAGTGTCTGTGGAGGCCCTGGTTTCACAGGCCATCCGGCCACGTCTAACTTCCTCCTTGCGGTTTTGCAGCCGTGGTGTGCTGCCTGCGCCACTCGCCTTTAGGTAGGGTGGTGCCGTTACACGTCGTTAGTCACAGAATGGTGCTTTACCAAGTAGCGTTACTTATGCTAAGCTAGCAGTGTAGTTCTAGCTAAGGTATAACAACTCCCCACTGCGTTTTGAGTTCACTACTATCAAACTAAACCTCAGAAAACAAGGGTCCTGTAAAACCTTTGAATGCTCTCTCCGATTTCATGGGTGCCAACTGAATAATTAGGGCACTCACAGGGTCACTGTCCCATGGGGTGGGCACGGAAAAACAAAGGCAGTTCTTCATTATAAGCAACACCTTTGGCATCAACTTCCCCCATCGGTAGACTCCGTTTGTCCGCCAGGGCTGGGGCTCTCAGACAGAACCACCCCTACCCTGTTAACAGTTCAAAACCAAGGCGTCATCTGCGTGAGGTAGCGTCTCACGGTTCCTACCCCTAGCCACACGCTGTCACCCTAAAACTCACTGGCAAATGCTTGGTGTGGGAATCAATACGACCAGGGTGAAGAGAGTGGGGAGTCCCAGCAAGCCCTGCCACACCTGTATGCTCCAGTCCCTGTCCTCCTAGGCGGCCTATCCTCCTAAGCAGTCATCTGAGTGTGAGAACATAAACACTATCCCTGCATGTGCAGGAACGTCCCTTGAAGACAAGACACGCCGTGGCAACCCCAATCTCCATTCAGGTCCAAGGATGTTGTTCTCTCAAGCACCAAGACTTCATGGGTTGATGTCTTGGAAAACTTAGCATGGGCTGATTTAATATATGGTGTGTGTGCATGAAGAAAGTCAAGAGCATGAGAAACCAGAATGGTCTCGCCCAGAGCAGGCTAGCCATCTCAGATCAGTGGATTAAAGGAGATCAGAAAGAAGAGAGAGAGAGAGGCGATACTCAACAAGGTGCGGTACACGCACGCACCACTCACACTTTCCATCTGTCAGGGGCCTTGCTTCCTTTCGCCTCAGTTGTTCCTCAGGATACACGTGCCTGGGCTCAGCTTTCCGGGGGTACAGGGAGGGATGCCACCATGAGAGAAATACTCTCGTGTACTGCTCGACAGAGCACACCGACAACGTCAGAGCACAAAGCCAGACTGAGCTCACTTCTGGGACCCAACTTCAGCCTGCGGTGGAGCAGCATAAGGTGGAACGGCGCTCCCGACCCGAACAGTTCGAGGAGGCTCTGAGGACATTAGACGTCCCGGGAGATAGGAACAGCCACGACCAAGGCATTTTCCAAGTACCAGTGTGCACTGGCCTGTAAGGTGGCCTCATTTTCACGTGAGAAAAAGGGATATTGGCAAGACAGGCATGTGCTTTCCCAGAAATCTGTATCCGCTTTGCTACTTAGATTTAAGGATCCCAGTGCAGAGAATGAAGAACTTGCTGGGAAATGCCTTCTTCATCCCAAACAGACAGCGAAACTCCGTAAGTTTTGGAAGATTAGGAACTGAAAGTCTACCTCACGGATTTTAACACTCCGGGAGATCACCGGTTCTCCCCTGACTGGGCAAACCCACATGAGATGCATCTGTTGCAGTGACTGTCCTTGCTTCCCTGGCAGGGAGTTCATGCCACCAAAATGTGACGTGACTGAAAATATTTGTTATACCACACGATTAAGGGAAAAGCCTCTGGAAGGCCCAGGCTCCCAGTGAGACCACAATCCCCGAGGAGCCTTTACTCCCCAGGTCCCTGAAGTCAAGTGAAGTGGCATTGCATTGGCTTTGCCATGACCGTCAAGGCTGTCACCATGCGCTCACTGTCGTCACGTCCCACACAGGAGGAGTGGACTCTCCTTCCTCAGGTGTGGGAGGTGTGCTCAGCTCACTGAGCTCCTCCTGCCTCCTACAGCCCTGGCCGTCCTCTAACCATCCCATGGCAGCCACCTTCTGCTCCAGTATGAGCTGGATGGTTTTGTGTTCCTTCTTTGAAAAGTAGCTCCCAGCCCTCTATGAACTTTCAATTAGACATCTATTCAGGACTCTTTGCAAAGCTGTCATGACTAATTCATCCACATTTGACATACTGTTCTCCGTACAGCTCTGTGTTCAGGAAAGACATGCTTTCTGAGAAAGATGAAATAGAACAAGTTGAGGAGATCACATTGCATAAGGAACATTTGCCTTTTTCTAGTAATACCGACTTGTCTGATCCCAACCTGCCTCCACACAAGCCCATTTCTGGGTCTGATGGCTGTGACTTCTGTTCTGTAGAGGTAGACAGTGTGTTTTTCCCCTGAGAAACAGAGTAACTCTCCTGGTGGCCTTGCACAGAAAGCTGAGTGCCTCACAATGACTCAAGTTCCTTCTCTGGGCCAGCCTGAAGGGCCCATAAAAGAGCTGATACCATGGCGGGTGGAACAGAAGGCGCATGCCGAAAAGTTCAGGAGACTCAGATGGTCGAGCTGTCTAGGGATACAACTAAAGCACACAAGGACAGAGTCCTGACCACTCTGTGCTCCCTCCTGTAAGAGCAGAGCAGTCTATAGGCAGGGCCTACACACGCACCATGGTTTGAGTCTACTCTAGGGCCAAGGCTGAAGCACAGACATCGTGTGGATGAATTAACTTTGCATTCTTCCAGACCCCAGGCCACACCTCTGTGACCATCAAGTCACTGGTAAATGCATGCTGACTCACACGAAGACAATGAGGGTACCCTGGAAAACTTTGCTACTCTTTAGCAAACAAACAAAATCTAACAGACCTCCCGCTAGAACATGTGATCACTCCAGACGTGTTCACACTAATTTTCACCTCCAGACTCTGATCTTTGAGCATCTGTGGCCATCCACAGTGGGTGGTTTTCTTGCCTCTATTTTTGGAGGAGTTGTTACCATGGCTCTGCCACTCTGAGGTCCACCTCTTCTCCACACACTTGGTTCGTCCTCCGAAGTGGTCATCTGAGACCACTAATGGCCACTATCATGACCTGGAGTGAAATTTCCCCAGAAAACACAGCTTGGCTGTGGTAAATGCCCATCTTCATAGTTAGTAAAGATTCTGTGTTCTACGAAGCACCAAGGTTATCTTGGATTGCTATTTGGCAAAATTCACGACTAGATTATTGGAAAATAATTCACCAAGCATGTGGATAATGGTGAGCATGAAAATCCAGAATGTTGCATCTGAGAATAGGGTGGACCATCTGAAGTCTGTGGAATGAAGGGCATTGCAAAGACAGAGATGCAAACTTCTGCAGGGTGTGTGGTAGAGTGAGCCAACACTAGCATTTTTCACCAATAAAGGGTGCCCTTCCCTCTGCCTCAGTTCTGTTTGTCAGGACCGATGTTCTTGTGCTCATCTTCCTGATGGGTTTTGATCCCAGGGAAGAAGTACTCCCGTATTCCGCTCAACAGGGACTAACCAGAAAATTCAAAAAGACTCAAGCCCCTTCTCTAGACCAGCCTGAAGGGCTGATAAAAACCTGGAACCATGGCAGGTGGAGGAGCACGCAGACAACGTTTAGGAGACGCAGAGGATTGTGCAGTGCGGGGACACGACTAGAGCACACAAGAAAAACGTTGCCGGGTAAGAGAGGGTGCCCTGGTATACAAGGTAGCCTCATTTTCTCATGAGAAGAAGGGACATTGAGAAGCTCGGCAGCGTCCTTGCCCAGAAATGTCTTTTCCCTTTGCTGGTCCTGACCGATGAGTGACAGTAATTAGAAGGACCAACTTCTGTGGGCATGTCTTATTCTTCCCACAGTGGAGACACTCTAGCCCTGCTACTACTTTCTGAACTTTGGTAACCCACAGGGACGCTCACGGATCTCCTGCACTCGGGAAGACTACCTGCTCTTCCTTGAGTGGACAGACCCAAATGACATACGTTTGCTTCTGCAAGTGTGTCATTGTTATTTTTGACAGGGATTTCATGGCAAGATGTGTAAATTTCAATATAGTCACAATAATGACATAACAGCATCAAAACCACACACGGTCTCTGAGAGAACAATACCTCAGGAGCCTATTCACTAGGCCTCTCGAAGTGCAACAAAATTGTACTGGGTTTGTAACAAATAGCATGGTTCTCGTCATGCGCTGCCTGTCCTGACTGCCAGACAAGGAGAGTGGAGTGCACGTCCTCCTCTCTGTCACGTGGCTCTCCCATGGAGAGCTCGCTGCTCTCCACATCTCTCCCCGTCCTCTCTATTTATCTCCGTGGCACCCACACTCTGTCCTAGTCAGAGAAGGATGCTTCGTTTCACTACTCTGAAGAGACATCCCCTTCCCCTTCCTTGACACTCCACTGAGAAAACTCATCAGGACTCCGCAAACCTGCGTTGGCCAATTCTTCCATAGTCAATTTTCAGCTCTCCATATAGCTCTGAGGTCAGGAAGAGCTGTTTTCTGAGAAGGAAGAAATGAGTCAAGTCTAGTAAAACACACAGGATGAAGAGAATTCCACTGTCTCTAGTAAATTTGAGTTGTCTGACTCTGACATTCCTCCCAACAGGCAAGATTCCTGCTCTGACGGGGAGTGAAGGATGCGCTATGGTCGATGTACTAGTGAGTATTCCCATGAAAAGCAAAGTAGGGCCACCATGGCTACCTGCCTTGCAGGTACATTCCATATCGTTAGTGCTGACCACTACGTTCTGTAAGAGAGCTGTCTACAGGCAAGTGTGCCCTGGATACCTGGAGGAGTCTGTCCCAGCGGAGCTCCAGGGCCCGTCTGAGCCCTTTGACCTTTGAGCACCGCTTCCAGTTGGTTCAGTACGTTGGCAAGGCCGCTAATGTACACCCCCCCCCCCCCCGACCTTGGAACAACACTTGGGTCAATTAGCATGTCGGCAAGGCCGTTTGCTATCCACTCCGGGAAATGTAGTAGCCTTGCTGGGAAGTGACCCCACTCTGACTCCCTGATATACTATAAAAGAATTACATAGTTTTCTCATACATCTTTGTAGTAAGATTTCCCCAAAATTCCCCGACCGCTCCCCTTTACCCTCATCACTTACTGTTAATTACAGCACTTCATTGGGCACAACAAAGGGTGTGCTAAAGTTCTTCTTGATCTTTGAAAGGCCTTTCAAAACACATTTAATATAAACTTAAAAATAACCTCTTAGGCAGAAATTGACCCAGGACACCCCCGCCTCACTATAGCTAATGTTCTGACAAGGTACATGACGGTGGCAACACAAGCACAATAGAATGCCTAGGTGTGCCACAAAGTTTTTCATTAACTCATTAGTCACTTCACCACCAGTTGAAAGGGCTGTATCCCCACCCTCATCAAGTGAACACTAACTTCACCCTTTCAGGATAGGTAAATATATTAGGATTCCTTTAAATAAATTTCAGATCTCTATAGAATTATATAAATACCATTCTTTACTGAGATCCATAAGAACTAATATCTGTACTTGAGATTTTCTTTTTTAGTGTCGCACCCAGTAACCGCAAGATGGCTGCCGCCAAGTACTGACTGATCATTAACTTTGCCTGCTGGAGCTGTTCTCCAAAACCACATTCCCAGAAGTCCCCAAAAGCCTGCTTACATCAAACAATTGTTGAATTGTATCGATGATTAATAGACCTGCCCTTTTTTTTTTTTTTTTAAAGTGATTTTTTTTTTCTTTTAAGAATTATTTACTTAATTTTATTTATTTATTCATTTATTTTAATTTGGCCAGAGAGAGAAAGAGAGAGAGAGTAAGTGAGAAAGCAAGCCACCAGGTTCTGGACTCAAACCATGGTTGGCCACATGGGAGTGTCCAGCGCCTTAACCACCACGCCACCTGCTGGTCCCCAATAGACCTGCCCTTAATCAAACCCTGAATAGATTCTTTGATCTCTATTGTTAAAACTCTATGAATTGAACTCTTGCATGTATCACATTTTCAATAAAAAGGCACGATGATTCCTAGCAGTTGTCACTCCTCAGAGAGAGATCTCAGAGGAGTGTCCGACTCAGGACGCGCATGAAAAGGCATGAGGCCTTTGTCTTCCTTTCCTTCGCCGCCTCTGACGAGTCAACCCACCCCCGCCGAGGCTGGACCCCGGCAGATACCCACCTTAGTTTGAGTCATATTATAGGACCATGTTATAAGCACAGAAAGCAAATGGGTGAGCTTACTTGGCAGTCTTCCTAGACCTTGGCCACACCCGTCACCCTGACATTCCCTGGCAAATGCATGGTGATGGAATTGACATATACCAGTGCGACGAGAATGGAGCATCCTAGCTAACTCTGCCATACTTATCAGATGAACAGAACTAGACAGACATTCCATTGTAGGGAGATCGCATCTCTCCTACAGTGGTCTTGCTAATTTTCATATCCAAACAATGTTCTTTGAACATCTGTGGCTGTCCACGGTGGGTGGTGGTTTTCACTATATTCTTAGAGATATCAACACCATGGGTCCTCAACTCGGAGCTGCAGCCCTCTCCTCATGGTAGACTTGTCCTCATAAGCAATTGTCTGGGTGTGAAAACATAAAGAACATTATCAATGCCGGGGCTTGAACTTTCCCTGAAGACAAATATTGGCCCTGGAAATGTCAATCTCCATAAATTACCAGAGATGTTCTGTTCTCTGCAGCTCCAAACATGCATTGCATCAATCACTGGCAGAACCCACAACTGAATCCTTGAAGAATTGATATTTGAGCAGTTAGAAAGTGGTCAACTTAAAATCCAGAATGTCCTCTGCTCACTGGAGAGACAGAGAGACAAAAAGCAAACAGAATATTCTCTCTATGATAGGGCTGGCCAACTTAAATCAATGAAATGAAGGGCAGTTCAAAGACAGAGGTTCTACATTCTCCAGCAGTGAGTAGACTGAGACGACGCTTGTTTTTCCCTACAGATACAAGGCCTTTTTTGCATGTGCTAATTTCTGTTTGTCTGAACAGATATGCTTGGGCTCATCTCCCTGCCCGTGAGTGAAATACACCTGTATTTTGTATTCATCTCCCAAAAACCCCCGTGAGTGAAATACACCCGTATCCTGCCTAATAGATAATTCTCAGAAATCCAAACACCTCAACGAAACTCAGGTCACCTCGCAAATCCAACATGAGAGTCTGATACACGAGGTAGAACCACAGAAGGCAGCGCAGAAGCAGCACAAGAAAGAATTCCAGAGGATGACAGCGCTGAGCGTGCATTTCAAGCCTAAATGTACTGTCAAGAGGAAGACGTGTTCAAGGTAAGTCAGGGACAGTGGTTTATGAGAGGGCCTCGTTTTTACAGGAGGAGAAGGGCTACTGACATGAACACTAATGTCTAGTCCAGAAACTGATTTTTTTCCCGCTGATATTCCTGATTCATGGGTGACAGTGAGTAGGAGGAAGGACTTCTGTGGGAATGTCTTTTTCACTCTGAACTAGACAGAGTAAAATCTTTCTATTAATATCAAAGATTTAGAAACTCATAGTCACGCCAATGGAATCCTATACTCAGAAAGAATATCTGCTCTCACCTAAGTAAACAGATCTCAATGAGATGCACTCCTTTCTGGAAGATTTTTTTTTGGTTTCCGGGAGAAATTTTGAAGAACAATGGTAAGTAAACCAAAATTGGTATTACATCACATTATTCAGAGAATAAGGTCTTCAAAACACATGGTCTTTGTGAGACAGCAATGCCTCAAGGGCATTTGTGCTCTTGGTGAGAAGCTGAACACAGCACACTGGTGTCGTAATAAGTGTCACGGATCTCATCACGTCCTGCCTGTCACGACTGTAGCGTACAGAAATGGCTAAATCTCCGTTCTCATTTGCATCTCTGTTGACCAGGACACACAGCACCTGCTCCTGCCCACGTCCCTCCTATCCCCATGGTAGGCACACTCTATCCCAGACAGAGGAGGATGCATTCTTTCCACTTCTTTGCAAAGATAGCTCCTCTGCCTTCTGTGAACTTTATGTTAGACACCTAATGAAAACTCCACACAATACAGTGCTGTCTAATTCTCCTATGTTCAACATTCTCTTCTACATTTACCTCTTATTAAAAAGGAGCTTCTGTCTGAGAAGAATGAAATTCACCAAGTGCAGCAGAACACATGGACTAAACCAAATTTGACTGTTCCTGAGAAATGTCCATTTCTCGACTCCAATTTGCTCAAGAAAGACCCCATTCCTGGTCTGACAGATGTGGTATCTGTTCTACTACCAACATGGCTGGTGAGTATTCCCACAGAGAGAAAAGAATATTCCAGTGGTCACGTGGGGAGCTTCCATTGGTTTGTGCTCACCCCTCTGTCTAGGAAGCCCGCTGTCAAAGGCAGGCATGTCCCACATATGTACTTTGGTATGATTCAAAACAAAATGCCATGTTTTAAACCCAGATATTAAATGGATCAGGTAATTCGGCAGTCTTCCCAGTCTGTGGACAAAACTCTATCACCCTGAACTCACTGGAAAATGCATGGTGCTAGAATCATATATACTAGTGTGTGTCTAAAATGTCCCCAGAAGACAAGGCCTGGGCCTGGTCATGCCAGTCTCCATAACTGACTAAATATTTTGTTTTATATTAATCACCCAGGATATCTTGGTTTGAAGTTAGGCAATATTCAGGGCTGGATTATTGAAAGAATGACGGAGGAGCATGTAGAAACTGGTGACAATAGGAATCAGATTGTTCTGTGTAAGAGGACGGCTGACCGTCTTAAGTCAGTAGAATGGAAGGCATTGCAAAGCCCGAGATGCAGCATTCTGCACAGTGTGTGGTAGGGTGAGCGGAACGGCACGTCTTTTCCGCAACATGAGCCCTTCTTTCCCTTTGTCTCAGTCTGTTATGACTGATATTCTTGGGCTAGTCTTCTTGATGGGTTGGAACCCATGGGAGAAATATTCGTGTGTTCTGCCCAGCAAGAAATAGCCAGAAAATTGAATCCTCAAGAAGATTCAAGTCACTTCTCTAGGTAACTTGGAAGGGCTGATGAGAGACTTGAAATCATGGCAAGTGGAAGAGGAGCAGCATGCTGAACAGATCCAGTGGACGCTGAAGGAGATCAGGCAGGTTAGAGATTCAAGAACAGCACACAAGAAAGAATTTTCCAGGTCGGAGGGGGTGCACTGGTATACAGTGTGGCCTCACTTTTACATGAGAAGAAACATTGGCAAGATAGGCAGTGTTCTTCCCCAGAAACCTCTTTACCTTCTGCTGCTCGATTGATGAGTGACAGCAGTCAGAATGAAGAACTTCTGTAAGATGGTCTGTTTGGGGCCCCCAGTTGACGTAATGGCTGTGTCGCTGGACTCCCATATAGTCGATCACAATTCGAGTATCGGAACCTGGTGGCTTAAACTTATGGTGGGCGTATGTGCATGTCTTCCCAAGACTCCCACAGGAGAATGGAGGAGAAGGGATTGTGGGATGGTCATCCCCCGGGGGGGTGATTTCTCGTTTTCTGTCTCTCTGTCTCTGTCTTTTTGGCAAGTGCACGCACCCTATAGGAAAAAACTCTCTAAAAAAAAAAAAAAAAATTCTGTTTGACTCCAAAGTATAGAGTAAGAATCCCTCCTTTTAAATTACCACGTTGGGTTACCCAGGAGAGATTTATACTTTTCTTACACTCTGGAAGATCTCCTAGTCTTCACTCAGTGGACAGATCAAAAGGACATACATTTGCTTCTGCAAGCTTGTCATTGGTTTTAGGGAGAGTTTTCATGGCAAGATGTGTAAATAGCCTGAAAATTTTTATATCATCACTATAGCGACCAAAGATGGTCAAAAAAACACATGAAGTCTGTGAGAAAATGATGCCTCCGGAGTCTATTCGTGGGAACCTGGAATTAAAGTGGGACAAAAATTACAATGGGTTTGTAAGAAATGTTATGATTCTCATCATGTACTGCCTGTATTGACTGTACCATACAGAGAGGCACATACCTCTAACAACAACGAATAACATTGGAGCGCTGAGGACACCAGAGTGCGTGGTGGCCTGGCCTGCATTCCTGGAGGTGCATGCTATCTGGTCCTAGTACCGAGCGAGTGCTGCTCTCAGGACACTGTCCATTGCATCTCTCCCTCCCCGGGCTGCCAACCCTGTCCTAGTAAAAGGACGGTGCTTTGTCCCACTACTTTGAAAATACAGTCCCTCTGCCTTTCATGACCTTTCTCTTAGACATCCAATCAGGACTCACCACAAATCTGTGTTGTCCAATTCTTCCACATTCAAGGAATCTCCATATACATCTTAGTTCAGGAGAGAGAGGCTTTCTGAAGAGGAAAAAATGAATCAAATCCTAAGAACAAATTAGCTGAACAGAATTCCATTATTTCTAGTACATTTGAATTGTCTGCCTCTTAACATTCCTCCCTACAGGTACATGTCCTGGTCTCTATCGTCTGGGGAAGGACTTTTAATTTTATTTATTTATTTTTAAATTGGGGAGAATATTTTAACCAGGTAGGAAGGGACTACAAAGTCCTCAGCTATTAATCAATTGTTCCACTAATGGGCCAGCAGGGGGCGGTGGTTAGGGCGGCTGGATCCCACGCGGCCGACCTTGTGGTCGGAGACAGACCCTTGGCTTGAAAAATACTTCCCCTAAAATCCACAGAGGAGAAGGGCTGGCGGCGGGCCATCCGCTCGCTGGCGGGTGCGTTCTCTTTCCTTCTTGTCTCTGTTTCCCGCGGCCAATGCCTGCGCTCCAGAGCCTAAACTGAACTAAGCTAAACTGTCCCGGAAAAAGGAATGAATGGAAATCCGTTTTCCTCACCTGTCCTACTGGCGTCGTCCTGGAGCAGAGAAACCTGGCGGGAGGACGGGGACCCCGAGACCCCCGAGCTGCCCGGGCCGTTCTCACCTTTGGCCGGGAGGGGTCGACCCGGGCCTTGAGTCCGGGACCCTGGGCCCCCCGACCCTAGGCTGCACCCCAGGCCGGGTCTCTTTCTGCGAGGGGATCCCGCAGACTGAGGGTCCAGGTCAGCCCGCGGAGGCCCCTGCTGGCCCCAACGGCCACTCCCGGTCTCGAGCGTCGGATGCGGGACGAGTCTGGACAGACCGAAACGTGCCCAACCCCGTGACCCGGAACACGACGCTGTGACCTCACGACAGGGTTAGGGTTAGGGTTAGGGTTAGGGTTAGGGACAGGGACAGAGCCCAGACGCGATCTCCTATAAAACGCTCTCCTGCTTGGGAGGAAACCGGGACTCGGCCAGTTCCCCGGGGTGCAGGAGTTAGCGGGGCGGCCTCTTTAGGGGACCCCCCCCCCCCAGGCCGGAGCCACCCGGGACAGGGCGGGGACCTGCTGGGTCGCGGGGCGGGGCCTCGGATGGCGGCGACGGACAGAGCAGCCGGGCCAGGCGGCTCCTCGAGAGCGGGACACCCCCAGGATCCGCCACCAGATCCCAGGTGTCGGCCTTTCGGTGTGGACCGGGCCAATGTGGGCACCCGGTTTCTGGGAGCCTGACATCTGGGAGGGCAGGGAGGGCGGACGTGGGGCCGCGGCTGCGCAGAGGAAATGGCGGCGGGAAAGGGAGATGCGGGGACCTGGAGCAGCCGGCAGGAGCCTCCTTACCGGGAAAGACCTTCCTCGCCCCGCGACCAGTACGAGAAGGGTACGGGAGGGAAAGGACATCATTTATTACTGCGTGAGAGGCGCGTTTCCTTCGGAGAACGTTGCGCTTTCAGACAAAGAACAGCGCCCTAGCTGGGTAGGTTCCACCGAGACTTGAACTCGGATCGCTGGATTCAGAGTCCAGAGTGCTCACCATTACACCATGGAACCACCACGTGCCTGTGCTCTGGGAGGAGTCCTTTCCTAGCCTCCGCCATTCCCCTGAACCTCCCTTCTGGGATTTTCTACTGGTCAGTAGCTCCCCAGGCCCTCATCTATTGGGGGAGGTTTGCTCTGTGTCTTCAGGTTTGTGTCTCTGAGGATGAGGACTAGACTAAATCCCCTCTGGGATTAGGGACAGGAAAGGGGTCTCCAGGCCTCCCACACCCCAGGGAAGTGTCCTTTTCCTTTTCTCTGAAATTGTCCTCTCCCCTTAAACAGGAGGCTGATGAGGTCAGAACTGGTTTGGAAAGTCCTGGGCTTGTCCCTCCTCCTGCTCTGTCTCACTCAGACCCCCTCTCTCTGCTTCTCCTCACCCTCCTCTTCATCCTCCAGTTCCTCCCTCTCCCCAGCCTCAGTCCTCCCTGCCCCCTGCCCCTCCCTGTCTGCACAGCACAGGCTCCAGGACACTGGGAAGGGCGGCCACAGTCTGAGGAAGAGGAGGAACGTGTTCACTGAGGCCAGCGCTTCCCTGGTCAGCAGCCTTCAGGGGTCAGTGCTGGTGAGACAGGGTGGGGTGGCCATGCCTGAGTGGCTGAGCACCCCTAGCCAGTTCTGGGGCCTTAGTTCAGCACAGGATGCTCCCAGAACTGGGGTGACCCCAAGTATAGAACCTTCACTTCTGCACCCACCAAGTCTGGGAACTGAGCCACCTGCAGGATTGTCCCTTACTGCCCCAGTTGATTGTAATGCTCCCTCAGGGCTGTATCAGTACCAGTGGCTGTGCCTGAGCTGCTGGTGCCAGAGGTGCCAGGGAGACAAGGTGGAAAGAACAAACTATCGCCTGAGATAGAGGCAGAAGGAGGTGAGAAACCACTGAGTGGCTTTAGTATTCACCATGTGGGTAGTCTCAAATACAGGTCTGAAGAAACAATAATGAGTCATAAATCCGCCAGCCTCCTACAGCTGGTGTTTACGGTCCCAGAGGCCCAGATACTACCCACACTCTCCCATGCCCACCTGTGCACAACCTACATCAGAGCATCTACCTACTCATCACTCTTTGGGGGGGGGGGTTGAATTATTATATTTAACTTTATTTATTCATTTATGTATTTACTTAAATTTGACCAGAGTGAGAGCGAGAGAGAGGGAAAGTGAGAAAGCAACTCACCAGGCCCAGGACTTGGACCATTGTCAGCCATGTAGGAGTCCCACACCCTTACCCACCACGCTACCTGCTAGTCCCACACACTTGTCACTCTTACGTAGAGAATGGTGACTTGACCTCCTCATGTGGGAGTGGAGAGAGGAGAAAAAGCTTTGCCCAATAGACTGAGTTAGACAAGTCAGATTTGTAGGGAATTACAAAAAAAAAAACAGAATTGTGGTTGTCATGTGGGTAACACTGGTTGCCCTTTGGGAAGTTTGTGTGGAGGAGAGAAATTCCATTTTTTTTCCTGTGTATTCTATCATGTGAATAACTTACAAAGAGCATAAATCCATTTATTCCTTGTGTTTAAAAAAATGCATAAAGGGGGCCAATTCCATGGCTGGTGGTTAAGGCAGCCAGATCCCAAATGGCTGAAGTGCAATTTGTTCCAGGAACCGGCAACTTGAAAAAGATATGGGGCGTGTATGGGTGCAGCCCAAATCCCAATGGGAGAGAAGTGTAAGAGAAGGAATTGCTGTGAGATCATTCCCCATAGTCAGGAGCAGAGGGGTGGAAACAGTGCTCTCCTCTCTCTGTCTCTCTGTCTCTCTCTGGTGAGAGCATGAGCCCTCTAGAAAAAAAAAATAGAGAAAGATTTTAAAAATTAAAGCAAGAGGGGACCAGCAGTTAGCAAAATGGCTATATCGCTGGGCTCCCATTTAGTCGACCGCAGTTCATGTCCCGGACCTGGTGGCTTAAAACTCATGCCGGGCACATGTGCGTGTGTCCGAGATCCTGAGAGGGGAATGGAGGAGAAGGGATTGTGGCGTGGCCATCCCCCCTGGGGGGGTGATTTCTCGCTTTCTATCTCTCTCTCTCTCTCTCTGTCTGTCTGGTGAGCGCATGCACCTATAACAAAAACCTATACAAAAAAAAAAAATTAAAGCAAGAGGATTCAGATCTCAATGTGGAGACAATTTAATAGGGGAGAAAGAAAGAAGACCTGTCTGGGAGAGAGCTCTGAGAGCAGCCAGAGTTCTGAGAAGATCCCAGGGAGTAAGGCTGGAGGTCACAGGGCCACAGGCGCAGAGCGAGGCAGTCTGGCCACTGAACGGAGCAGTTTCCTCCTACAAATGGGTGTCCCTGGAATCTCTCCCCACCCTCTTTTCTTCTAAATGGCTCTGCACACCACCTTCTCCTTCCTAGAGTGCTCTGTACTTGTGAAGTGTGGGCTGGGTCACATGGACTTATCGGCCACACCACAAAGTGACTGGCCTTGCAGGTTAGGACATCTCCTGAGAGCAGACGTCGAAATGAAAGCGAGGGGAGAAGATGAGCGTCAGCCCCAGCATTACCCTGGGTAGCCCTGAGGTGTAGGAGGTAGAATCATTTACCTTCCCAACCTGTGGATGAGCCACCTGTGGTGATGCAAGTCAATTCTTTTTCTCAGAGAAACTATAGGTTGTGTGCGCTCCCCTGGGAGACAGAAAGAGACAGAGAGACAGAAAGCAAGAAATCACCCGCTGGAGGAATGGCCACCCCACAATCCCTTCTTCTCCATTATCTACTCGGGATTTTGGATATGCATGCACACGTGCCTGACATGAGTTTTAAGCCATGGGTCAGAACTCAAACCACAGTCTACTACATGGGAGTCTAGCGACAGCCATCTGCTAGTCCTGAGGCAAAACAATTCTAACCTAGGGAAGAAAAAGAATCTGATTGGTCTGATCCAACTCTTAACTCCAATTCAAAGGGTCTTTCCCACTGTATAACAGACCTCTACAGGAAAAACAAAAACAAAAACCCAGGTGTTTATAACTTCTGAGCCTAAATCTTCCTTTGTCCACCTACAAGTACTGCCTCAGTGGTTCTGAGTAGGTGACCTGACTCCTGGATTAGGTAAAGTGGGGTATTTGTGCAGTAAAGTCTCCTGTGAGTGGCTGTAGTACCAGTAGTGAAAACTGAAGTAATCCTTGGAAAGGAAAATAACAAAGTGTTAATTTGCAAGTGAGGCTGAGGGGGTGTTGGTTAATTTCAAGAACTGCTAGGTGGGTGATAAGGTGGTTTCCTGAATGTGTTTCACTGGAGACAGGAGTGAGTCCTGTCATTGGTTGCTTTTAGTCTTGAACTGGCTTCCACCAGGAACAAGATTACCTAAATGAGCACAGGGCACTTTGCCTTGTGAAAAGACAATTCAGCCATACTAATTGGACGGGAATCAAACCCGGGTTTCCAGCGTGGGAGGCGAGAATTCTACCACTGAACCACCAATGCACCCCACAGCATAAGTGATTTGAAATAAGATCCAGAAAGCCATTCAAACCAGTTTTTAACCGCAGTGGTTTGAAGGCTAAGAAACACATTCGAAACCAAAAGGTATCAAGAGATTGGATCTGTCTGATCCAGTTCTTAACTCAAAAAGACTTTTACACCTGCATGCTCAGCCCCTTAGACAGCCATGAGAAATTGATCCCAAGTCTCCAGTTGCTGGTCTCACAGCGTTGCTTTGCTGGTTCAGAGAACGTGCCCTAACCTGTGGGGTAGGTAAGAAAATTCTGATCCCGGGGAGAGCAAGACTCACACTCAATCAGAAATACCATCAGTGGAAGACATAAAGGACAGGATGAAGACAGAGGCGATGAAGAAACAATTCCAGTCTATGGAGTTAGTCCTCTGTAGCTGTTTGTTGTGGTTGTAAAACTGTAAAGATCGGTTTTGAGCTAATTAGAATAAACCGTGTGTCTCACGGACACCGCGTTACAACAGATACATGATTCAAGAAGATGAACGATGCTTGCAGCCAGCGCTGAATTGTTTCCGAGTTGGTAGGCTTTGGTGAGCAGGGCAAAGACGGAGCCAAGGCTGAAACATTCACCTGCTGGTCTTTTGAGGACGTTCACACAGCAGAGCTCGCTCTTTCCCCAGTTTTCCTAGGGAAATCAAACGGAAGAGAACGAAACCGCAGAGCTGTCCCCCGCGTTGGGTCTGGGAGTCCCCCTGCCTTTGTGAAGGGGCGCTTCTCTCACTTGGGGACCCAAGCCGGTCCGGGCAGAGGAAGCTGCTGCGCGGAGGCGCTCGGGGATGGAGGGGGCCGAGCGGGGCCCTCGGGAAGCGCGGCCTGAGCCCGCGGAGACGTGGTGGGCTGTCAGTGCGGGCGGGCGTGTGCGGAGGGCGGAGGTGGCGCCGCAAGATCAGGAGGCCGGTGTCCTGTTTCGGAGCTAAAACGTAAGAGGAGGAGGGCAGGGTGGAGCGCCGCTGTCCTGGGCAGTGAAGTGGGTGCCAAGCGTGAGGGGATGTACAATGGGACACAGGAGGGAAGGAACCCAGCCAACGAAAAACGCAGTCCCTCGCATGTTTCCGCCCGGTTTCGAACCGGGGACCTTTCGCGTGTGAGGCGAACGTGATAACCACTACACTACGGAAACCGCTGAGCGCTTGGCCGTGGAAGACCCATCCAGGAAAACCTTCCACCTGCCTTCTCCAGCTCTCATACCTTCCAGCATAGGAGGAACTTTACTTTCGTTTAGCAATAGGAGTGAAAAGGCCCCAGGGGGCGCCCTGAGGCAAACAGCCCGAGGCTCCCGCTGCGGGGTGGGCGCCTACCCCCGGAAGCGAAGACCCGGGGCCCCACTCTCCGTCTTTGGGATCCCGCAGCTCACGCAGGGTTTTCCGTTCCCCAAGGAAGCCCCGCACTTGCGGACTCTCCCGCGCGTTTGCGGGTAGAAATGAAGCCAGGGCTGGGACACCCCAAGGCAGCCTCTTCCCTGAGAACGCACGGGGGAGAAAATACCGGGGCTGGGCACTTCTCATCCCTCACCTCCGTGCTCTCTCGGTCACAACCCCTCCCCCCCAGCACCAGTCCATGTGCAGTCCCACCGTCACCAGGGCACGGGGCACACCCGGACGCACACAGGGTGAGCGGGCTCCGCAGCTCAGTCAGCCCGGAGATCTGGCCCTTTACTGCCAGGCTCAGGAGTTCCCGCGGCTGAACCAGCTCCCACCCTCTCCCTCCCCGCCAGCGCCTCTGCCTTAGACTCTGCCACGTGGAGAAAGCTGAGGTCCGGAACTGAGGGCGAGAGGAGAGGAGAGGAGAGGAGAGGAGAGGAGAGGAGAGGAGAGGAGAGGAGAGGAGAGGAGAGGAGAGGAGAGGAGAGGAGAGGAGGAGAGAGGAGAGGAGGAGAGAGGAGCAGGTGGTGCCGGAGCAAGAAGAGGAGGTGAAGGAGCACCAGGAGGGAGGGGGCCACAAAGCCATTTGGGCTTCTCCAGAGACACCTCAAGGCCAGGTGCACTGCCACCCCGGTCAGCCTCCCACCTGTCTGCCATACGGGAAGTTTCAGGCTCACACTTGCCAGCAGAAGAAAACGGGGTGGTTTTGTTGTCCAAGGACAGGAAGGAGAGACCCATGACTAGCACCCCACGGGCACCCACGGTGGGCCGCGAGCCTCTGGCACACGCAGGCCCTGCTCAGGAGGGTGAGCGCGGCGCCCCTTGTGAAGGATCCTCTTTCCTGGGATGTATTTTCTTTCTCCTGACTAAGAGCGCTTTTCAGTTCCTCTCGCCTAAGGCCAATGGCAAGCTGCCACCGGGCTGTCCTCAGAGGAAGGCTGGGGGGAAGGACAGCAGCAGAACATCACAGGACGGCCGGCCGTGTTCCAGTCAACTCCCACATCTTCTCCCACTGCTCTCAGAGGAGTCCCTGCGCCGGGCTCCGCCCCTGTTGTCCCTCTTCCGCGGGCTCCTGCCAAGTCCAGCTCTGGTGAATGACATGTCCACCGTTAGCCAGGGGGGAGCGGGGGCCGGGTGGTGAAGGGGGTCTCCCTGCAGAGGCGGCAGATGAAGGGTGTGGGTGAGGGGTGCAGAGGCTGCTGGTGGGGACCCCTGCTGAGAGGGGTGCACTAGGCTGGGCAGGGGGTTGTCTGGGGTGAAGTCAGTGGAATTCTTCCGGATGGAGACTGTTGGAGGAATGGTGACAGGAAGGTGGCCAGGAGGGCGATGACCCTGAGTGCACAGTGGGAGGTATGTAGCAGGCAAGGAGGATCCCTAACTAAGGAGGTGTTTCTCTCTAGGTCAGTCCCCCCTCACCCCTCAGCCCCCACCCCCCCACACCCCCACAGCACACAGGCCCATGGACTCCCCCACGTGTGAAAAACTCCCCCAGACATCAGTGGCTGAGCACTCTCCCAGTGTACCCCATCCTTCTTCCTCAGACTCCAAGAAGCTGGGAGTAGGGTGCCCACCACCCGTCAGCCATTGCAGGCTGGGGCTTCTATGTGTTCTGACTGGGAGTTTTAGGGATTACCGGAGCTCTGCGTTTCCTTTTTTCTTTTCTTTCTTTTTTAGGTATTTTTGCTGTAAGGCATGTGCCCAAGCCAGAGAAACAGAGAGACAGAAAGAGAGAAATCACTCCGGGGGGTGAGGGGATGGCCCCACCCCAATACTCTCTCCGATAATCTCCTATACGGATTGGGGGGCGCGCTGCTCTATATTTTCGTTTTACCGCCGCCTCCTCCTCGGCCCCGCCCGGACCTCGCCCTCCCACGTCCTAGGTAGGAGTTGCTCTCCCAGGTCGCGGGCTCCTTCCCAGCCGCCAGGCTCAATCTCGAATTAGAGCCGCGCCAGTATTTGAAGTAGCTCGCCCTAAAGCCTGCGGTCACTACAGCGTTCCAGTCGGGGAAGCTGCAGAGCAGACGGGCTGAGAGCCGGCACCTCAGCTTTGCAGGCTTCTGCCAGACGGGGACACCCGAGCACAGCCAGGTCTCCCTGGGGCGCCCCGGGGCTGCCACGAGGTCTCCTGCCTTCTCGCCGCGCAGCGCCCTGGGGCCGGCGCTAGACGACGCTCTGATGCCCCAGAGAGAGGCCGCAGCTGCTTTGGGGGATCAAAAGCAAAGTGAGTGGGTTCTCCTCAGGGGTCCAACGCCGGGCCCCACTCTACCAGAATTCCAGTTTCAACCGAGGTTGCTGCAGGCGCAACGCAGAGGGCCACCTCCCCTCGGAGCCCACGCCGCGAACAACGTACCCACAGCCCTTTTGCTTCCCTCCATGTAGATTTTCGTCCTCTGTTTGGTTTTAACAGAAAAACAAAACAAAACAAAACAAAACAAAACAAAACAAAAACGTTTACACTGTTTGCTCAGCTTCCTTCTGGACAGCTGCGGGTCCTGGTGCTTGCCCTCATGTCTCCAGGTCTCCGTCTGACTTCTTTCCCATCTCCTATGGATCAGACAGACTGGGTCCTCTTCACTGGCACCCTGGGGGGTCGCGCTGTCTGGTTGGCAGTTCCCCTGTTTCTTTCCCTCCTTTTCAGGTTTTCCTCTCTGAGTTCTTGTCTCTTTCTCGCTACCGCCGCACAGACCCGGCCACACCTAGCTCGTCCTGCGGAGCGCAGCGGCGCAGGTAGTGGATGAAGGTGGTTCAAAGTACCCGCAGAGCCATGAGGAGCGCACGCAGCTAAGCAGAGGTCGAGGGCCTGGGGCTCTGCGGTGAACGCTGGCTTGTACCACAGGCGGGGTGGGGGGCCAGGGCAGGACGAAGGTCCCGTAGCTACCCCTCCAGTTTTGGGCAGAGTGGTTTGGAGGAATGGTGGGGAGTCAGTGCACGGGTTCTGACCACTGGTCCACTGACTCGGATTTTCTGAACCTTGGTTGTCTACACATCTGTCCCACAAAAGGTAGGTGTCACCACAGGAGGTTTCGTGACATCTGTTCCATGTTGATAGGATGACCACAGGGTCTTTTTGTCTCTGTGGTGCGGTTGGTTAGCACGTTTGGTTGTTAGCCAGAAGGCTGGTGGTTCGACCCCACCACAAGGATGTGTTTTCTCTTTTACTAAAGCCTGCGATCTATCTGCCTCAGTCTTTCTCCTAATGTCCACCTGCAGGGATAGACCTCGCCTCCTTTAGCCTCCTCTCCGCTCTCTTGGGGATCCCAGATGCACCCAAAGCAAGGCGCTCTCTGATCCTCCTCAGAGAGCTGTCACAGGGAACCAGGTGGGATCCTGGGAACTCAGGAATGTGAGGATAAAAGTAGGAACTTCAACTTTCCTCCCTGCCTTGCTTTGGGCAAGAGTTGGGTTCCTCTCCCTCTTCCCACAGGCGTTGGCCAGGAACTGTGCCTGCTTTCGCTGCTAGGAGCCACGCTGCAGCCGGCACTCCTGTGCACACACCCTGGCCACCCGCCTTACATGAGCCCTGGGACGGTCAGCGCTGCTCGGCCTCTCCAGTATTCTCTTTGCTCCCCTCTGCTGCCTTGGGAGCTGGAACCCTGCCTTCTGCTGTTCAGGGATGGCTTCAGGGCTCACGGCTCACAGCTGTACCCTGGCACCGTCTGCCCTGGAGTGACATCCTACTTCACACCCCTCCCCTGACCGGCTCTGTGCTATCGCTGTCGTGCATTTGCCTTCTCATGTGTTAAGACCCGCAGTCCGGCCTTCTCACCTGAGCTGAAACAGCCACACGTATGTACAAAGGTTTAACCAGTAAGAAAAGACACTGGCCATTCGCCCCTGTAGACACCCTTTCCAGTGCTCTCCCTTCCTTGCATCCATCCGGATTTCCACCTGGTAAGGGTTTCCTTCTGCCTGGAGAACTGCTTTAACGTTTTCCTGTGGTATAGGCGGGCTTGGTTTCTTGCTTTCTTCTATCTATCTCTCTCTCTCTCTCTCTCTCTCTGTTCCTCTCTGGCTAAAGTAAATCAATAGATAAAACACGTTGAAACACACACACACACACACACACACATAGAAACTGGGAGAAAATATTTGTAAAACATATATCCCGTATAGGATTAGATCCAGAATATATAAAGTATTCTCTAATTCAATACTGATAGTAATGAAGCTAAAAACATCACAGGAAAATCAACACATTAAAATATGCCCCACATGGGACCAGCAGTTAGCGTAATGGCTATGTCGCTAGACTCCCACGTAGTCGACCGCGGTTCGAGTCCCAGACCCGGTGGCTTAAACTCATGCCGGGTGCGTGTGCGTGCGTGCCCAAGATCCCGAGAGGAGAATGGAGGAGAAGGGATTGCGGCGTGGCCATCCCCCCTGGGGGGTGATTTCCTGCTTTCTATCTCTCTGTCTCTCTCTGTCTGTCTGGCGAGCACACGCGCCCTATAGCAAAAACCACTCCAAAAAAAAAAAAATATGCCCCACATTAGGGAAATGCAAAATAGAACCAAAACAAGATACCACTGCATACGTATTAGAATAGCTGCCTTTCTGTCTCTCTGTCTTTCTGGTGAGCTCATGCATCCTATAGCAAAAACCTCTACCAAAAAAAAAAAAAAACCCAAAAAACAAAAAACCAGAGTTATGCTTCCCAGACAGGAAGGAATTTCGTCTGAAGATGGCAAACGTAGAAACCTGCCCAGTCCAGTCTGTTGGCCTGCACACGGGTTTCACACTGGCAAGTCCTTACGATCCGGTGAGCACATAAGGTAGGTGATGCCAGGGATGGCTCTAGAGCAGAAAAGTCATAAGGAGAGTTTTCTGAACTGTTCTGGAGTTTCTAAAATTGGTTTTCTTACCTGATTTGATTTTTAATCTGATTAGATTTCTAGAACCTAATCTGATCATTCTATTTCCAGTAGTAAAAAGGGCACTCCCAGGACATGGCAGGATGTGGTGACAAACATATGCAAAAGATCGCACATGTCGGCTACCAAATGGAGTCAGTAACGTCAGACCCTCATAAAAGAACTCAGGAGGCCAGGAGGAAAGGTTCCCCTGCACAACACCAGCTGTCACGAGTCGCTACCCAAACCACAAACCTGCACAAAAGCCGCCATAACCCCGCACAAAAATTATTCTGAGGACTGCTCTGCGGCAGCTGCTTTTGGGTCTCATACCAAGGTTACTTTGTGGTGGATCTTTATAACCAGATCTAGCAGCCGACGTGTGATGCTGTTTCTCCCTTGGCCAGGATTCCTGGGTTTCAGGCTCAGGAAGTGGAACTGGGAGTGGAACCACCCTCTGTCCCTCCTGGTGACCCACTAGCAAAATTCTGCTTTCTCTACCTGAACCCCTGGGCTCTGCTGGCCTAGAGGCCTGGAGGTCTTCCTTGCTAAGAAAGGATTATTATTTTTTTGGAGAAGTTTTTGCAATAGGGTATATGCACTTGCCAGAGAGATAGAGAGAGACAGAGAGACAGAAAGGGAGAAATCACTCACCAGGGAGGATGGCCACACCGCAATCCCTTCTCCTCCATTCTCCTCCTGGGATTCTGGGCATGCACGCACATGCGCCTGGTGTGAGTTTAAGCGGCTAGGTCTGGGACTCAAACCTCAGTCAACTACATGGGAGTCTACCGACATAGCCATTATGCCAACTGCTGGTCTGAAAGGATTTTTTTTTTTTTTTTGAGAGGTTTTTGCTATAGGGCTTGTGCGCTCGCCAGACAGACAGAGAGAGACAGAGAGACAGAAAGCGAGAAATCACCCCCCGGGGGGATGGCCATGCTGCAATCCCTTCTCCTCCATTCTCCTCTCAGGATCTTTGGCACGCACGCACACGCACCCGGCGTGAGTTTTAAGCCACCGGGTCTGGGACGCGAACCACGGTCGACTACGTGGGAGTCCAGCGACATAGCCATTACACTAACTGCTGGTCCCAGGATTATTATTTTTTAAATTAAGTTATTTAACTTTATTTATTTATTTTAATTTGCCCAAAGGGAGACAGTGAGAGAGAGGGAAAATGAGAAAGCAAGCCATCAGTTCTGGGACTCAACTGTGGTTGGCCATGTGGGAGTCCAACGCCCCACCCCCCAAAGGAAGTTTCTTTTTTTTTTTTAAATAATGATTTAATTTAATTTAATTTAACCAGAGAAGGACGGGGAGAGAGAGAGAGAGACAGAGAGAGAGAGAGAGAAACTGAGAAAGCAAGCTGCCAGGTCTGAGACTAGAGAGAGGAAAAGTGAGAAAGCAAGCCTCCAGATCTGGGACTTGAACCACAGTTGACCATGTGGGAGTCCAGTGCCCTTAACCACCATGCCACCTGTCAGCTTTGGAAGTATTATTTCTACTAGAAGACTCAGTGCATCAAACTGGAATTAAGACTGCCAGTCAGCCCCTGTGGGCTCTATGCCTCTGAATAACCGGGCAAACAGGGACGTTACTACACTAGGTAGGGGGACTGATCCTGACCCCCACAGGGAAACTGGACTAGAAGTGAAGGAAGAGCATGGATGTCTGCAATAAAGGCGACCCCTCAGGGCAGCTCTTAGTAGGACCACACCCTGTGATAACTCAGCGGAACCTGCTCAGATAAATGCTGTGGGTTCTTGTGGGGGTGACTGTTGGTGGAAGTCTTGGGGAGAGCAGTTTGAAAGGACAGTGACAGGGGGTCGTGGGAAGATTGGTGACTTTGATGGTAACCATGCAGGGACAGGGGGCTGTGCTGTGCCTGCAGGATTTGAGCTCACACTTACCTGGCAGGGTAGAACCACATCCAAGGATACTTCTTAGGGTAAGGGTTCCCTGCACCTGGGAAATCCTCTGAACTCCCCCATGCAAAACTCTCCCTGAGATGCTCTTGCTGGTAGGGGTGCATCCACTCTCATATGACATATCCTACCCAGCCTCACGAAGCCCCATGGCTGTGGCTTTCTTCCCCAACCCCCTGCTCGCCCCTGGGCTTTTTAAACCCACGCTGCTGGCTGGTGCAGGATCGGGCAGGGCGGTCGTCTCAGCCGCTGCCCCGCTAGCTCCCGCCACCTGGCGGGGGCTTCTGGTCGGGTGGACAATTCCATCCCCTTGCTGAGCCTCGGGGCTCCCCGGCTTGTCGCCTGCACCTTGGTCCTGCTCCAGGAGGGCGGCCCCGCGGGCACTGTCATGCTTTCTTATTCCTCCTTCAGACGACAGGCATGGGGTGTGCGAGTCTCTGTGGCGCAATCGGTTAGCGCGTTTGGCTGTTAGTGGAAAGGTTGGTGGTTCAATCCCACCCACGGAGGCGTCCTGCCTTTTAATATGTCGCACTCGGTTCTCAGCAGATCCCTAGACGCCTGCGTGGAGAACCGAGACCTTGCTTCCCCTACCCGCCCCTCCTCTGTTCTCTGTGTCAGAGACGGACCCAAACAAAGGTCCTCCCAGATCCTCCTCAGAGAGCTGGAGGGGGCTGGCCGCTCAACTCACACTTGGCCCACTGTGATTCGAGTCCCGGACCTGGCGACTTGCCTTCTCATTTTCCCACTCTGTTTCTGTCTCTCTCTGATCAAATTGAAAATTGATAATAATACATAAATTAAAGGCAGATATTTTTAAATATAGTGTTGTATGCGGGAGGACTTGTAAGTACACCAAACAGCGGAGACTTCTAGCTGCCTCTCTTCCTTGCCTCTGCCAAGAGCTCCTCCCCGCCTGTGGGTACCCCGTCTCCTGACCCTCCCGCAGACTGCACCCCGCGGTCCTGGGTTCCTGTTACAGCACACAGCGCTGCGGTCAGCACTCCTGGGTCGTCTCTTTGCCCACGTGTGGGTCTTCCCAGAGGGTCAGGGTCCCGGGGCACCTCAGCTCACAAGGTTGGTGTCACCCTGTTTGCTGCCTCTGTTGCCTTGGCAGCTGTAACTCTTGCTCTGGTATTCGGTGACACTCCAGGGCCCAGAGTGCACATCCCTCACCCAGCACAGTCTGTCCTCAGGGGAGTCCACAGTCTCGTCTCTCCCCTGCCTGCCTCTGTGCTATTGATGTCACATGTGCTGAAAACCCCAAAGTCGCTCTTCACAGCTTTTGTTCAAACAACAAAAAAGAACTTTTGTTTAAACAACCACATATTTTCAAAGAGATTTAACTAATAAGACAAAAGCTCTGGGGGCTGGCAGGTGGCATGGTGATTGAGGGCACCGGACCCCCACATGGCTGACCATGGTTCAAGTCCTGGACCTGGCAACTTGCTTTCTCACTCTCTCTTTTCTCTCTCACTCTGTCCCTCTTTGGTCAAAATAAATAAATAAATTGATAAAGTGGAATAAAATAATTCTAAAAAAATTGAAAATAAAAAAGACAAAGCTCTGTAAACTTGCACACATACATCCCAGCTCCAGGCTTCTTCAGTCTGTGCCATCCAGATTCCCATCTGGTATCAGTGTCCTTCTGTCCAGGGGACTCCTTCAATATTTTTGTGGTGTAGTTCCCGAATTCTTTCAGGTTTATTAGCGTTCCACATTCACATTTCCCTCTCTTAGTCCTTAAAAGATGTTGCTCCACTGCTCTCCAATTTTTGTTGCCTCTGATGGTACTTACTATCTTTTTGTTTGACATATACAGTATCTCCCTGACTTCTTTTTTACTTTGTTTTCTCTCTCTCTCTCTCTCTCTCTCTCTTTTTCTCCTGTCAGAGGGTGTGTTAAGGTAACAAAACTGAGACAAAGAGGAAGAGGGACAAGGTGCCACCTCCCCATAGGGCATCCGCAGATCTCTTCCCTTTTAGGATCTGGCCTGCAGCATATTTTTCAAGCTTCCAGGGCCTTGGCTGGAACCCTCTCTTCTGATTAATTATGAAATTTTTTTCTTTTTCAATAGATTTGAACATTTTAATTAAAATGTGCATGGTAAGGTTTTTTTTTATAATTACTTAACTTTATTTATTTATTCATTCATTTTTAATATGACTGGACAGACACACACAGGCAGAGAGAGAGAGAGAGAAGGTGAGAAAGCAAGCCGCCAGATCCAGGACTTGAACTGTTTTCAACCATGTGGGAGCATCCAGCGCCTTAACCACCACGCCACCCGCTGGTCCCTGTAAGGTGTTTGTTTAAAGAACTATTTTATTTGGGACCAGCAGTTAGTGTAATGGCTATGTCGCTGGACTCCCATGTAGTTCAATCGCAGTTTGAGTCTCGGTGGTGTGTGCGTGCATGCATGCACACTATAACAAAAACCTCTCCTCCCAAAAAACTTATTCTACTTTCATTTATGTATTTGTTTTTTTTAAACTTGACCCTAATCAGAGGAGGAGAGAGAAAGTGCAAGCAAGCCTGAGCCACCACCAGGCGGGGGACTCATGAAGGGAAATTATGCAGGAAACGAGTGCAATGCAGCTAAGAAGAACCTAGCGAAAATAACCCACAAGATAGAAAAAGCAGAGGAAAAGACTTGAAGACTCCTAAGGTTGCCTAGAAAATCAAACGGGGGAATTCCCACACATACACAGGCCACCATGTTACTTTTTTTGGGAGAGGTTTTCGCTACAGGGCGTGTCCGCTCGCCAGGAATACAGCAATCATCCCCCTAGGGGGTGTAGCTACCGGGTATGAGACTCAAACCGCAATCCGTTATGTAGGAGTCTAGCGACATAGCCATTACCCTACTTGCTTACCTCTACACTGTATATTATTTGAAACATACCCAAAATCTTAATACTTAACTGACAAGTGCGAAGCAACGCTTCAGATCTGATAACCATGTGACCCTTCTTTCCTTTGCACTGATCGTCAGGGGAGAGCGCGCACGCAGTCCCCCACTACCATAAATTATGCAGCCGAGTTTCCCGCATTTGGGGAAATCGCAGAGGTCAGCACACCCGCAGTGCAATGGGTGAGCCTCGCTGTGGGAAAACCACCTTCCTGATCATGGTGTTTCCCCTGCCAGGTAAGTATGACTTGCTTCCCTGCCGCCCCGCCCCAGCCTCACACGCCTCCCTCTTTACACACACGCCATCCTCGCGCCCCTACTTTCGAGCAATCCTGGCCCTTCCGCACGCCGTGACCGTTCAGCCTCCGGCTTGCGGTTCTGGACTCGCTCCCACAGCACGGGAAATCCTCTCGTGTCTCATCAGCAGAGGCGGGAGCAGCAGCCCCTGCGCGTCCTCATCTGCATAGGACACGCCCTCCCCGTGAGCTCGCCGCCGCCCTGCTCTGAATGTTTTAAATAAGTGAAAATACACAAAAAGAAGAAGAAACGAAATTCGTAGTTCAGATCTTTTCTCCAAAGAAACGTCCGGGGCCAGATGGTTTGACTGGTACAGTCTATCAAACATTTAAGTGACAAATAGTATCAAAAGCGGACTCCAGAAACTGGAAGAGGAAGGATTCCCGACTCATTCTTTGAAACCAGCATTATGCTTATGCCACAAGACAAATCTAAAAAACAACTGGCAAATTAAAACCAATCATACAGGGAGCCAGCCGATGACATAGTGGTTAAGGGTGCTGGGCTCCCACATGGCCGACAATGGTTCAAGTCCCAGACCTGGCAGCTTGGTTTCTCGCTTTCCCTATTTATCTCTCTTTCCCTCTGTCCCTCTGTGGTTAAATTAATAAAAATAATCTTTTAAAAAATCATACAAAGGGCCCACAGGTGGCACAGTGGTTAAAGGCATTGGTTCCCATGTGTCTGATAATGCTTCAAGTCTTGGACCTCGCTCTCTCTGTCTCTCTTTGGTCAAATTAAAAAATAATAATAATAAATGGAAATAAATCTTTTTAAAAACAATCATACAAAAAAAGATAATGCATTATTGAGTATATGTGGTTTATATCAGAATGCAAAGTGGTTTTTAAAATCAATCAATAAACAGTCAGCCCAAGAGCTGGTGAAGGGGGTTGGATCCGCCTCCCACTGCATGGTTCAATTCTGGACTCGGTGGCTTGAAATTCACTTTGGGCACATGTTCCTACGTGTGTGCCCAAAATCTTGACAGAGGAATGAGATGGAGAAGAAGGGGTTGGGGAGTGACCGTCCCTGATGGAGGTTTTTTTTTTTTTTTTTTTTTTTTTTTTTTTTTTTAACTTTCTCTCTCTATGTCTCTCTGGAGAACCCTTTGCAATCTCTTGCAACTTTTTTTTTTTTAAGTCTCTAAAATCAATCGATATAGGAACCAGCATTTGGTGTTGTGGTTAAGGTGTTGGCCTCCCACATGGCTGACCACAGCATGAGTACTGAAACCTGCAGCTTGAAAGTCACCCCAGGCAGGTGTGTGTGGGAGCCCAAAATCCCAAGAGAAGAATGGAGAAGGGATTGGGTGTGGCCATCCCTCTTGGGGAGTTTTTTCTCACTTTCTCTGTCTCAGTCTCTTGTCTCTGTCTCTCTTTCCCTGATAAGCACATGTACTCTATGGCAAAATAGAGATAATTCATTGACTTACTTACAATCTAAAAAATGTGGTTGTATATACGTGAAGGATCTTCAAAATGTCCAAGACAGATGTACATTATGAAAGAACTGTGCATAGTTTTCAAATTCTTTTACACCAACAGAAGCTTCCACTAGTTTGCTATGACATTTCTGAAAAGGATCTAGTGTGAGAACTATGACAGATCAGACATCAGTTTGAAAAGAGCACTATCAGATTAGCATGAATTCTGCTAAAATTAAAGCAAGAATAAATATCAAATTTATGGTGATGCTTGGGTGGAAAAATGGTGAAATCACTGATGTTTTACAAAAAGATTATGAGGACAATGCCCCCCATGAATGAGCAGTTTACAAATGGGTTACTCATTTTAAGAAGGGACAGGTCAGTATAGACACATGCAGATCCAGACCATCCACATCAGTTTGCCAGGAATAACTAATCTTCTTTGTGGCCTCTTTGAAGAGGAGCAACAATTACCCACAGACACAATTGCCAACACCAGAGACATCCCAACTGGTTCAGTTTTCACAATTCTGATTCAAAAATCAACAAGCTTTCTTCTGGATGGGTGCCCAAACTATAGCAACTAGCTCAGTTACAGACAAGACCAGAATCTTCGATGGAAATCTGAAACAAGTGGGTCAAGATCCTGAAGCAGTTCTTCAAAGAATTACAACAAGAGATGACCCATGGCTTCGCCAGTAAGATCCTGAAGACGAAGCACAGTGAAAGCAATGGCTACCAGGAGGCAGAAGTGGTCCTGTCGGAGCACATCCGAGTGGGCCCTGTGACCTGTTTGTTGAGGGAGTAAGATACCAATCACATGACTGACCCGTGTGCCTCAATCCCTGGCCCTTGGTTCTTGAGAAACTTGTGGGGTACATGTACGCATGCTCAAAATCCCCAGAGGATGGAGAGATGGTATTGCAGAGTGACCACGTGCCACTGACAGTACTCTCACTTTTCCCTGTCTCTCCATCTCTCTGTCTCTGGAGAGTGCACGCACCTTCTGGCAAATTAGAAAATAATTTAAAAATTTAAAGTAGTTTTTCTTGATTTTTTTTCTTGCCTTAATGTTTTAAAAACCTCAGTGACATTTTGAGACTTAATCTTTTCTATAGAGATTGTTTCTATTTTTGTTTTGTTTTGTTTTCTTTCTCTACTAGTCCTTAGTTTCGTTTCCTTCTGCCTGATATTCTGGCAATCCAGGATGGTGACCTCACCATGATTCTTTATTCCTGGGGAAAGCCATCGAGGTGTAGAAAATTTTCTTTCTAGATTTTTTTTTTTTTTTTTTTTTTTTTTTTTTTTTTTTTTTTTTTGTCACAGGGCATGTGCACTTGCCAGAGAGAGAGAAACAGAGATAAAGGGACATGTTCACAATATAACCTTTCTTTACCATTCTCCTCTGGGCATCCAGTGCCCTGGCATGTTTTTCAGGGCCCCAGATCTGGAACTCCAACTTGTCGAGTTGGCCATTTCTTAAGTGAGGGGTGATTTCTCACTCTCCTTCTCACTGTGTCCGTCTCTCTCTCTCTCAGGTGAGTGTGTAAGGGTCCAGAGATCGGTCTGACTGATGGAGACGCAGAAAAGACAATGACAATGCAACTGCAAAAGAGGCTTTTATTCTTTCCAGTTAGCTGGGGTCCAAGTTTCTGCCCAGTGCAGCGGGCCTCAACAAGGACCCTGAGCCTAAGATAAAGGGATCTTTTATAGGTCAGGATTTTTCATAGAATGTAACACATACAAAGGAGGGGGCATGAGAAGCGAGGGTCCAGCTATCACCACCTGCTCAGGTCTAGATAAGAGCTCTCAGCTAAGGGTCTGGATGACCTTGCCTCAGAGGTGCTGGGCCCTCCCGTTTTCCACTTATCTGAGAGTTCCCAGACTTCTGGTTTCCATCCTTGAAGCCCTAACAAAGTGGGCTCCGTCCTTGAAGACTTAACAGTGTAGAGGGGACCAGCAGTTAGCGTAATGGCTATGTCGCTGGACTCCCACGTAGTCGACCGCGGTTCGTGTCCCGGACCCGGTGGCTTAAACTCACGCCGGGCGCGTGTGTGTGCGTGCCCAAGATCCTGAGAGGAGAATGGAGGAGAAGGGATTGCGGCGTGGCCATCCCCCCTGGGGGGTGATTTCTCGCTTTCTATCTCTCTGTCTCTCTCTGTCTGTCTGGCGAGCGCACGCGCCCTATAGCCAAAACCTCTCCAGAAAAAGAAAAAAAAAAAAGACTTAACAGTGTGGCAATTAAGCTAACTTGGCCCAGCATTCCCTAACATGGCGGTGATTAAGCTAACTTGGCCTAACAAGTGCACTCCTCTTCAGGCAAAATTCTCTTTAAAAAACAACAAAAAAAAGTCATTGATATCATTGTCAAATCAAATACAGAAAAATAGAACATCTTGGGGCGGGCAGGTGGCATGGTGGTTAAGGGCGCTGGACTCACACATGGCCGACCGTGATTCGAGTCTTGGACCTGGCAGCTTGGTTTCTCACTCTCCCACTCTCTCTCTCTTACTCGGTCCCTCTCTGGTCAAATTAAATAAATTAATAACATTAAAATTAAAAAAAAAAAGAAAAGAAAAATAGAACATCTGAACAAAGTAATTATAGTTCTGTGAAAATGGGTCAAGATTATTTGGCTCCATCCAAAACTGATAATTAACTGGGCAGAGTTCCCAGTTCGTTCGTTCGTTCGTTCGTTCTTTCTTTCTTTCTTTCTTTCTTTCTTTCTTTCTTTCTTTCTTTCTTTCTCCCTTTCTCCCTTTCTCCCTTTCTCCCTTTCTCCCTTTCTCCCTTTCTCCCTTTCTCTCCTTCTCTCCTTCTCTCCTTCTCTCCTTCTCTCTTTCTCTCTTTCTCTCTTTCTTTCTTGAGATTTTTGCCAGAGAGACAGAAAATGAGAAATCATCCCCCAAGGAGGATGGCTAAGCTGCAATCCCTTCTCCCCCACTCACCTCTAGGGATTTTGGGCGTGCACGCATGCATACCTGGTGTGAGCTTTAAACTCCTGTTCTAGGACTCTCCTTCCAGGACTCAAACTGTAGTGGACTATGTGGAAGTCCGACGACATAACCATTACGCCATCTGCTGGTCCCAGGGGAAGAATACTAGAGTCATTTCAAACTGTCTGTATTTCATCAGGAAAGCCATTATTTTCCCAGAGGAAGTAGTTAATTGTATCACAGCATAAAATTTTTTTTCTAACTCAGATTTTTGTACCATTTTCTGCCTCAAGATGATCTTCTATTAATTTCCAGCATTTAAATATTTAATCCATATTTATTTTGCTTTGTTTGTATTAAGGTTTTATTGCAAATGACAAGTCAAATCCTAAATAAATCAAACCAGAAGAGTAAATGTAATGGTCGTCATGAAAGACGTGTCGACGGAAATAACCAACTCTGCAAAAAAAAATTAATGTTGTTTGTTTCTCAGCAGAATGTGAGTGATCTAGGCCCAGAGAGGAGGCAAAACATGCCTTTCTCGGGGTGATCAGGTGTAGGGGTTCCTTTTATTTGATTTTGAGAGCCAGAGACAGAGTTTGGAATTTAGTGAAGTTTTCCATTGGTCTGACCCAAAAAGGTGGGACATATGGAAGCCGGTGGGGGTGTGGGGGGACTTGTAGTTTATAGGTGGGTTTTATAGTTTTTAGGTTGGCGTTTGGAAAAGGAAGGTTGCTGAGATCAGAAAACAATGGACTTTGGGACCAGCAGTTAGCGTAATGGCTATGTCGCTGGACTCCACGTAGTCGACCGCAGTTCAAGTCCCGGACCCGGTGGCTTAAACTCACGCCGTGCACGTGTGCATGCATGCCCAAGATCCCAAGAGGAGAATGGAGGAGAAGGGATTGAGGCGTGGCCATTTCCCCCCCCCCCCCCCGCCCCCGGGGGTGATTTTTCTGCTTTCTGTCTCTCTGTCTCTCTCTCTCTGTCTGGCGAGCGCACACTCCCTAAAGCAAAAACCTCTCCAGAAAAAGAAAAAGAAAACAATGGACTTTAACAGAGAAAAAGAGGCTTAATACATATCCCAAAGATACTATTCCAGGGGCAGGATGTAGGAAGAATCCTGTTACCAAGGGGTCAAAACGGTCTGTTGATGTTTGTGAGCGTGACTCCCTCCAGGCCCTCTGGAAAGAATTTTGGAAAATACTGAAAAGCAGTCAGACTTCTGTCCTTAGATGTCCAAGAAGAAAATAAGTGAAAGAGACTCTTGGGTCCCCTGTGTAGGGGAAGGCATTGTTTCCTTCATGGCTTTGCAAACGTTTTCTGTAGAGGCCCAGCGAGAACACAGTGTGGGTTAGGGGCCAAGAGGCTAAGTCGGGGCTATTAGCAGTTTCATACAGCAAGTAGGAAAGCCAATTTGTATACAGTTTTTACTGACAAATTCAAAATTGATAATAACAACAGCACAATCTCTCAGATGTAAACGTCCTTGGCACCGAGAGCCCAGACTGCCCTCCCTGTCCTCCTGTCCCTGAGGGAGCTGCCTTCCCCTGATGCCCCTCAGAACTGACCTAGAGATGCGCCTTCGCCAGGTGGCCGGGTGTGCAGGGAGGTGGCAGTGCCAGGGCGGTGGGCCAAGACGCTGGGAGGAGTAAGGAGCCGGGAGGTGCCCAGGGGGAGAAGGGATCCGAGAACAGAGAAACCAGCAACCCCGCAACATCAAGCATTGTCAGGGATACAGACAGGAAGGCCACTTCCCCGTTTTAAGGAAAACCCCGGGGCTCTGAGCTCATTTCCAGTTCTTTCCTGACAGAAAGCTCCACCTGCACTGTAAACCCACCTAGGCCCAGGGCAACTCCATCCTTCTGCTCAGGCCAAAACCAGAGTTCTCCTTGACACGGGTCTTTCTCTTTCACAACACAGCCAATTTGTTAGGGGGAAATTGTTTTCCTGTTTCGTTTGTTGCAGACTGGTCTCTGAAATTTGGTAAAGGACAAGGAGGAGATCAATTTGTGGTAGGCAGTTAGCTAGTCATGAGCAGGCAGCCCTAAGAGAATGGCAGAAGGACACATGTCACATCAATCACAGTTTATCAGAAGTTACAACCAGACCCTCCATGAGATGCCTTCTTCCCACCTAGCCCCTGGCACCAGGAAGGCGAGGCAAATACCGTTTTCCTTCCTTGGTACCTGAGGAAGACACACAGGGATGATTGTAAATTTCTCTCTTATCATCCCTCCTGAATACAAAAAGACCCAACCAAACATTTTGGTCAACATCCTGATTCCCATTTGGACAATAAACTAATTGGGCAGCCTATCCTATTTAAACATCCTGGTTCACACTGGGCATGTGCACTTAGGTGATCAAATTCCTCAAATTCTTCACCTGTGGAGAGATGCACAAGCGCAGGAGAAAGCCTGAGAAATTCAAACAAAGGCATAGATAGTGTGACAGACCTCCCACCATTAAATATTCATGATCGCCTCTGGTAATAAAAGTAACACCTAAACCAGTTCCAAACACAGCAGTTGCTACCTACAAACCTGCCGCCCCGAAGAGCTTTTGGGTGTACTTCTTTTCTAAAATCTTTCTTTCCTATTAAATTCTCTTTTCTACCTCCTTTTATTGTGGCTGTGGCTTTATTTTGCGCCTAGGGATAGGTCTCTAATTTTAGTGATCTGGACCCAAAGAACCAAGGACTTCACACGCAGCTCAACACTCCCATCCTATGACAGATTCACTCACGATCCTCAGCTTGGGGAGAGGTCAGAATCTCAGAGCCTGAGTCTCCGGTTGCAGTGTAGACCACACTTGAGACTTTTCTTCAGTCAAAATCAGCCTGTCAGGTCCTGACTTGGAGAACGAGGCCAGGTCCTCTCAGTGCGGCTCCTCTCTTTGGGTCACATTTTCTACACGCCTTCCCTGTGACCTGCAGAGAAGATTCAGCAGGCGTTTATTCAACTTACCTGGAGCCCTCCCGGCTCCTGGGCGCCTTGTACCGGTCTACCGCGGGGAGCTGGTGGTTCCTTCAGGCGCCAGCGGCCTGCTGCCCTCCCCAGGCCGCCACGCTCAGCCGTAACATTGCAGCTGAATTTGAGCTCGGAAGATGCTCAGGCAACCAGGTATGGCAGGGAAAGGGCAGCTACTTCCTTATATCCAGTACAAACAAGGATCAGAAAAGGAAAAGGGACAACAGATGGAAATAAATGAAAGGAAAATGAGGGCCAGCCAGTGGCCTGGTAGATAAGAGGTTGATCTCACAGGGCCCTTTGCAGTTGGAGTCCTGAAACAGGCTTAACACGCCCACAGTCCTAAAAGGAGGGAGAAACGGAGGACAGCATGAACATCCCCCATCAGGGGTGCTTTGTCCCTTCCCTCTCCCTCTCACTTTGTCTCAGTGTCTTTCTGGGGAGCATGGGCCATCTGACAAATTAAAAAAAGAAAGAAAGGGAGAGTTCCAGATCTAAAGGCACAGCTCTGTAACCTCGTCCTGCGGTCTCTGAGCAACTGTGTTCCCATCCTCAAGTGGAACCACAGCAGCCCAGGCAGAGGACCTTGGCCTGGCTTCCGAGGTAACTCAGTCCCACCTTCGCCGTCCCACAGTGGGGAGCACTCGGCCTGGTAGCACCTGGTATCTTTTCCCAGGCTTTCTGGGAATGCAGGGATGCAACTGATTCCTTTATTTTAATACAATTACGCAAAGTCCGAGTATTTAAAATCTTTTAGCAAAGGAAAGGATTTCTGACAGGTTTCCAACAGGAGAAGTCTTTCAGGTGTGATTAAAAAAAAAGAAAAAAGAGAAAGAAAAAGAAAAGGGACCAGTAGCTAGCTTAATGGCTATGTCGCTGGACTCCCACGTAGTAGACTGTGGTTCAAGTCCCAGACCCGGTGGCTTAAACTCATGCCCGGCGCGTGTGCGTGTGTGCCCAAGATCCTGAGAGGAGAATGGAGGAGAAGGGATTGCGGCGTGGTCATCCCCCCTGGGGGGTGATTTCTCGCTTTCTGTCTCTCTGTCTCTCTCTGTCTGTCTGGCAAGCGCACGCGCCCTGTAGCAAAAACCTCTCCAAAAAAAGAAAAAACAAAACAAAACATGAAAACTCCTTCAACAGAGCAGGCAAATACTGTTGAGGGTGTCACACGCACACGTGTCACGCTTCAGCCAGGCAGCTCTGAACCTTTAGGCAGGGCACGTTGCTGATGTGCACTGTCGGTGGAACTTAAGAGGAATCTAGGACATTGACAACAACTCTTTTCATTTTCATATTTTTATATTTAAAAATACATTTCTGAATGGACCAGCAGTTAGCATAATGGCTATGTCACTGGACTCCCATGTAGTTGACCGCGGTTCGAGTCCCAAACCCGGTGGCCTAAACTCACGCTGGGCACATGTGCGTGCGTGCCCAAGATCCCGAGAGGAGAATGGAGGAGAAGGGATTGCGGTGTGGCCATCCCCCCGGGGGGTGATTTCTCACTTTCTGTCTCTCTGTCTGGCGAGCACACGTGCCCTATAGCAAAAAAAAAAAAAAAAAAAAAAAAAACTCTTCAAAAAAAACCACTTCTGACATTACATAATAAGCACAAGAAACCCACTTTATGTCATTTTTACAAAAATATGAAAGATGGGACCAGCAGTTAGCGTAATGGCTATGTCGCTGGACTCCCACGTAGTTGACCGCGGTTCGAGTCCCGGACCCGGCGGCTTAAACTCACGCCAGGCACGTGTGCGTGCGTGCCCAAGATCCTGAGAGGAGAATGGAGGAGAAGGGATTGCGGCGTGGCCATCCCCCCTGGGGGGTGATTTCTCGCTTTCTGTCTCTCTGTCTCTCTCTGTCTGTCTGGCGAGCGCACGCGCCCTATAACAAAAACCTCTCCAAAAAAAAGAAAAAAAAATATGAAAGATAAGATATAAATGACAAACCCTCATACACAGCACATTTTAAAGTACTGAGAAGATTAATCTAGAATTCTATGCCAAAACCAAACATCTTTCAAAAATGTGAGTGAAACAGGCACATTTGTTGGGGTGGGACACTGGTGCAGTGGTAAAATGAAACTACTCTTCCAGCCTGACCCACAGAGGAAAGTTTGGGGTTCTTCAAAGGAAACTTCCCAGAGTAAACTGGGCACCTGCTTGCCTGGGTGAGTCTAGGGCTGGCCCAGGCTGAGAGTACATTGCTGAATCCAGACCTGTTGGAGGTGCTCTTTGTCTTTTTCTGTCTCTTTAGCTCATGGAAGAAATGAGCAAAATGAACTTATAAAAGGATTTTAAGGGACCAACAGATTGCATAATAGTTATGTTGCTGGACTTCCATGTAGTCCACTGAGGTTTGAGCCCCTGACCCAGTGGCTCGAAACTCACCCTGGAAGCGTGTGCATACCCAAAATCCTGAGAGGAGAATGGGCCAGAAAGGATTGTGGGCATGGCCAACCACCCTGGGGGTGATTTTTCTCTTTCTAGATTTCTGTCTCTGTCTCTGCCTCTCCAGCCAGCAAATGCACCCTATAGGAAAAAAATCTCTCTTTAAAAAAAGTGTTAAAACATTTTAAAGATGGGGCTGGTAGGTGGTGTAGTGGTTAAGGGTGCTGGACTCCCACATGGCCAACTGTGGTTTGCGTCCTGGACCTGGTGGCTTGCTTTCCTCACTTTCCCTCTCTCTGTCTCTGTCTCTGTCTCTCTCTCTCTGTCCCTCTCTAGTCAAATTAAAATAAATAAATAAATGCAGTTAAATTTTTTTTAAATTCTTTAAAAAATTTTTAAAGATGTACAAAAGCTGAAAGAATTCACCCACAGTAGGGGACCCGTTGAAGTTCTCCAGGCAAAGGAATCAGACACTGGTTGGTAATTTGGAGCAACCCAAAGAAATAACACTGGAAACGGACTCTACACTGCTAATATTAGTTATTTTCTTGTCATGTAAATCTCTCTTCAAACATTTGACCAATTAAACAAAATAGTAACAATGGATTGTGGAGTTTATCTCATCCATGAAAGCAACATGCAAGACCCAGCGTAAAGGCCAGGAAGGGAGGCACAGTACCGCTTGCAGGCAGACCCTGGGAGTCAGACATGCTGTCAACCCTAGGGCAATCTCTAAAGTAACCAAGGAACAGTTATCACTAGTAAGCCATCACAGGAGAGGAAATGATGAAATAAAAGCCCTGTGCCTTCTATAAAGTAGCAACTGCTCTCAGACCCTCTCCCCTACAAAAGTGTTTAAACGGGTGGCCAAAGATATGTGTACGTAAATGGTGACTGAGGCAACACTTGTCATTATAAAAGAATAGAGCCAGCATAAAGTCGGATACATGGAAAGGGTTCTATGTGTTTAACAAATGCAACAATTTGACACAGAAGCAATGGAAGCAATTCCTTTGTCAAAAGGAATACAGAGGCAATGATGGTCATTCCATTCTTTCCAGGATTGAGGTTCCCAGGTGCACGGTTTTCCCTCTAGTTCTGGGAGATTATTGTTAAAGAGCAGCACTGATCCTTGAGTGTTTTGCTCTATTTTCTTCCCATTTTTTTTTTTTTCTCTTCCTCCCTCCCATTCTGCTACAATAACTAATCTCCCCTGTGTGCGATGCGGGCCCTCGCCCTTCCAGGAGCCTCAGCCCTGGCTGCCTCCCAGGCTCGCTGCCCTCCTCCTTACGATTCCCCCTCACCTTTCTCCTCTCCCTCCTGCCGGCACCACCCACTCCATCCCCCCACCCCGCCCGAGTTGAGAGCCACGAGCTCAACCCCACACTGGGTGTGCTTCAGGCCTTGCCGGTTGCCACCCCCGGGAGGACGAGAAATCTACCGGAATAAAGGCTTTTTCGGAAGAACTTTCCCTGGAAAACTCCTGATTTCCATCCTCAGGGTTCTTGAGAGGACTAAAAGCTAAAGACGACCTTGTACTCATTCAAGAAGCGCTAATGGAGCCCCCGGTGAGCGGTAGACCCAGTTCTCCCCGAGAAGACCCAGGAGCCAGCACCCGCAGGACTCCGCCCTCCCCCGGGGCTGGACGCCGGCGTCCCAGGACGAGGACGGCGGCTGAAGCTGCGCAGCGGCCGGGAGGACAGCTCCGTAGGGTGGGCCCGGGCCGTTACCTGGTGAAGGCGGCACAAAAAGAAGGGGAACTGCCAGGACGGTGCCCGAGTGCATTTCAGCTGTCCTGAAACCCCACGCGGCTCAGGTGGGGGTCGCTGAGCCAGCGTCTCGTGAGGCGCTGGGTTGTGCAAAAGGCGAGTGGCAGGGCAACTTCCGGTGCCCTCGTAGCCTCGGAGTCCGTTACCCAACGCACGGGTTTGTAGTGTGACCAAGACGGCGAGTCACCGCTGGAACGTCTCCAGTTTTCTGTCTTTGGAATCTGCCGACTCCACCGGCTTCGCCGGATGAGTAGCCGGAAGGTGAGGAAGTCAACACTCCCTAAAGGCATTCAGAAGACACCAAGCTGTCGGTCTCTGTGGCGCAATCGGTTAGCGCGTTTGGCTGTTAACCGAAAGGTTGGTGGTTCGAGCCCACCCAGGGACGCTCCCTGCTACTTTTAACTCTTCCCCAACCCTGCAGTTACATATCACTCCTATGCCCTCTTCCTGGACTCATATCCACCTCAAAACTGAGAGAGGCCAACAGCCACCTCACCTGTGACACGTCTTACATTTCTCTGGCTCTCCACTTTATCCCTGCCTGCCTTCTCCCAACCCACACTCTTTACTACCAGCTTTGCTACAAGAAAAAGCCCTAGCCTGACCACTACAGGCTTGCTAGGACCACAGTTATGTTCCTCAATTTTTTCCATCTCTAATATAAGCCAGCAGGAGTGGCCTGGTCCCAGGCTGTGACTGCTCTGTCAAGAATCTTGTGACCAGAGCAATGATCAGCAATAAATACCCTCTCCATTATTTTTGAAAAAAACAAGCAAACTCATCCTGGGCCAGCAGGTGGCATAGTGGTTAAGGAGCTGGTGGACCACATGGCAGGCAGTCATTCAAGTCCCGGATCTGGTAACTTGAAACTCACCTAGCTCACCTGTAAACCCACATCACAAGAGGAGGATGGAGGAGAAGGGATTACAGAGCGGTCATCCCCCCTGGGGGGGGGGGGTGATTTCTCGCTTTCTCTCTCACTGTCTCTCTCCTCTCCTGTGAGCACACTCGCCCTAAGGCAAAAACCTTAAAACAACAACAAAAAACCCTCATCCTTAGTTTGTGCATTATTTATACACCCTTTACAAAGAGTCTTTGAAAGCAGGCTTCGGAGTTTTTAGTACAGACAGCGCAGCAGTCGTCATTCTTGTGCACTCGTCTTTGTTAGCCGTGCAGGGGTTTCTGGAGCGCAGAGAACTGAATGTAGACTTGCTGCTCCACTGGCTGTTGATTATCTTTCCAGTTTTAGTGGATTCTGCCAAGTTACTTTCCAGGGAAGCGGTACCCCGTCACCTTCCGATCCCTTTCCCAGCTCTATCAGTGTTGCTTCTTAGTCTCTTGGCCAGCACAGCACAATTCCTGCGTCCGTCTCTGATATTCCGATAGGGGAGGTGCCCTCCTGGGTTACTGGGGGAGAGGCCCAGCACCGTGGGCCCTCTGGACGTGGCACAAAGGTCCTCTCCTGCATCTGCTGGGCAGCTGAACTGGGGATGATTTAAAGTCCTTAGTAACTGTACTTGTCAAAAAAAAAAAAAAATAACTGTACTTGTTCTTCTATGGTGAACTAGTCAAGTGGGTTCAGAGAGGTCTGGCCAGAGTGACCTCTTTCTTAGCTTCCCACAAAGCTGCTTATCCAAGGGGAGAAAATCATTTTCTACTCCTGCTTTTTTTTTCTGTGTAAATGTTTCTGCTTTCATTTGGTAAAAACAATCTCTCTGTTTGTTGTGTCTGAACAGATTGTTGTGGGAGTTTGGAGGGGCTATGTCCATAAAACAAACCCATCTGAGACACATCACTGGACCTAATAGAATCTTGCACCTGTCAGGCACCTCCTTCAGACCGGACCTCAAACCTTGTGAGTGACTCACATTCATTCAGTTCTGTTGAATCTCATGAGCGGAAGTTGGACCCTGTGGCTGTGCATATTACATATGCTTCCTGGACACGCCTTTCGCCCTCTCTCTTATTGCTGCACCATTATTTATCCCATCAGTGGCAGCCACGTGGGTTTCCTGTTTTGATGTTCTGAAGTGGGCTTCTGGGGACACTTTCCATTGGGTGGTGGTTGGCAGGGATCCACTCCCCGTTTGGTGGTAGGTGACAGCTCACCACATCTGTGACTCTTTTTCTATTACCTAGTATCCTGAGCATCCTGGCATTTCTTGTCTTTAAGACTCCGCAACAAGAATTGGTTCACATCTTGTCCTTCCAATACTTGGTAAAAATCTTATAGGCCCAGGAGTTGTCAGCATCTGCAGGGATGGCACATCTGTAATGAGGATGATTTTTTTTTTTAAGATTATCTTTTTTTAAAAGAATTATTTAGCTTTATTTATTTTATTTGCTTATTTATTTTAATTTGGCGAGAGAGAGCAAGCAAGTCACCAGGTCCGGGACTCGAACTGTGGTCGCCCATGTGGGAGTCCAGCACCCTTAACCACCACGCCACCTGCCAGCCCCTTGAAGATTATCTTTTAAAAAAATATATTTATTTTATTCAGTATTACCACTATTATTCATTTGAACAGAGAGAGACAGAGACAGACAAAGGGAAAGTGAGAAAGCAAGCTGCTAGGTCTAGGACTCGAACCCACAGTTGGTCATGTGAGGAATGTAGCACCTTAGCCACCACACCACCTGCCAGCCCCAGAGGATATTAATACACAGTGGTCTTCTCTTTCCACAAGAACTCTTGGCTTTAATTAACTACCACACTTGGGACTGGCAGGTGGTATAGTGGTTAAGGTGTTGGGCTCCCACATGGTTAACCATGGTTTAAGTCTCAGACCTGGCACTTGGCCTTCTCATTTTCTGTCTCTCTCTGGTCACATAAAACAATAATAACACTTATGAATAAAAATTAAACGAAAAATGTTAAAAGAAATGAATTAATTGTTATACCTAAAGGGGATCTGAGTGCAGAAAGAAAACCGAATTTCTAGCATGCAAGGGGCAGCTCTCCTTGACTGGTATACCTAAATTTCTAAATGGCTGAACAAAATCAAAGGGTCTTTCAGGATTGTTAAATCACACTACACAGAGGAGAGGAAAGACGTTGTTTATCGTCACAAATAGACAAGTGAACCAGCAGCATGAGCACATCTGGCAACTACACCAAAGAAGATGTAATAATTTCCAGAAATTTACACGTTTGGTTCTTAGTGAAAATGGAGGAAAAGACATGACTTCATGTCCTGAAAAAAAAGAACGTACTCTCAGACTCTTAAGGGTGTCAAGAAATTATACAGATTTTATCAGAGAAAAGCTCCAGAGATCTGATGGTCCTTAGGTATTTTGCTGTCTTTCCCTCCCTGACAAGCATTTTTACTTGACACCAAGGCCTCTGTTTCCAGGTTCAATAATGTTATTCACCTTTGACATGCTCATTACTCTGGTGGATTTTTTTTTTTTTTTTTTTTTTTTTCATTTTCCAAAAGCAAAGTATTTTCTCAAGAAACAAAGTAACATACTTTGTCTTCCTTTGAAAGGCACATCTGGTCTCCAGGAAGTTTTCTTTCTTTTTTAGAGTGAGATTTTTGCTATAGGGCAAGTGCACTTGCTGGAGAGACAGACAGAGAAATAGAAAGCGAGAAATCACCCCTCCCCAGGGGAAACGGCCACATGGTGGGTATTGGGGCGGGTATTGGCCATGCAGCAATCCCTTTCTCCTCCATTCTTTTCTTGGGAATTTGGGCACTGGCGGCTGACTACTTGGGAATCCAGTGATGTAACGATTATGCCATCTGCTGGTCTTATCGGGAAAGTTTTCTTTAAGCTTAAGGAGTTACTGCCTATTTATCTTAGGATAGTGGTTATCTCTTCTATACATTGTTCCCTGTTGACAGTGGGGCCTGGAAAAGTAGCTGAATGGTTGTACTAGGTAGCACCCAAGGTTTTCATACCAGAGATAAACTTTGTTGGTATGGCATAATTATTAGCATGTTCTCCCCAAATGCAGGAAGTTATAGGTTCAAGAACTGACCAGGGTATTGGCTGATCTTTGGACAGAACATTAGATTTATATGAAAATGATTTTCCAAAAGGAAGAAGGAAGGACAAAGGTAGGCTGGACTGGGGGACTGGCTATATCCTTGACCACCAGAAACATGGAGAAGCATAGCACCACCTCCAACCCAGCTTGCACTAGGGAGCAGGCCTGACTTCTCTGCTGGAAGCTTGGACATACCAGAAGGACCAGGCTGACTTCCATAAGCTTAGATCCAGATTCCTCAGCCTCCTCATCTATCGCCCAGATCTTCTCTGCAAGCTGACAGGTTTTATGTCTCTCAAAGCCAAATACTTTTCTGGGAAGCCCACGTGGCCTTCCCATCACCAAACACGTGTGGACACGAGATTTGTGGGTCAGAACGAGGAAAGCAAACCCTTTCCTTTCCCTCTGTTTCAGTTGTCCGTGATACTGCTCTGAGCTTTGAGTTCACAAACTGCTATCAAAAATCAAAAACAATTCTATGAATTTGTTCACAGTCTGCTTGAATCTGGAAAGCTCAGGAGGCCTGGGCAAGAGGAGATTTCCCACCGGACTGAGAAAAAGCGAGGGCTCCTAGGCAGAAACTCTGTCTCCAGACCTCAGGAACAGAGGGAGAAGATGTCCCTGCAAGTCTTAGAGATGCTGCCTCCCAGGGGTGATGGCTAAGCAGTGACTTGCCTTCAGGGTCCTAGCTGCTGAGCTGAGCCCTTTCCCACATCTGGGGACTCCTGTCCCTTGCTGGCAGAGCCCTCCCCCTGTGTACAGGGAACACTGACACTGGGCTTCCCAGCCTCTCTCTCAGCAGGGGCATGGCCACATGACCTGGACACCGCCAATTAGGCCACGCTGCCTCCAGGTCTGCATCTCAAGCTGATGTCATGAGGAAACTGGCACCTGATGGAAGGAGAGCCGGTGACACCGCTTTTCCCAAAAGCAGTTAGGAGTGACACTGTGCCACTCTGTTGGCTCCAGGTCTGACCCCAGCTGTGGCAGTGGTGACTCCAGGTCCTGCTGTGCTGTGAGGTTTCTCTGTTCTATAGAATATGAAGTCGTGTGAGGCAGGTAGGCTTGTGCATAGACAGCAGTAACCCACTTCATACGGAAACATAATGCATTTCCATGATCTTGTATCACACATACTTTAAAAAGGCGAATCATCGAATGTGAATTGCATCTGAAGAGATAAATAAAACACAAGGCTCTGTGTGCAGATATGATTTCCCGCCTCTTAGTTACATATTTAAGGGTGCATTGCCGAGTCCTGTAGTGACCCTTTCCTTTGTGGGTAAATGAGATTCCTGGTGGATCAACAAGGGATTCGAACCACAGAGGAGAGCAGAGCAGCTGGAGTGAGAAGCTGTCCCAAAGCCAGCAGGGGAAGTAAGCCTGGCTCCCAGCCTCCTGCCACCTTCTCCCTCTCTCCCTTCTGTTCTTTCCTGTCCCTCCGGTTGCTCCCTCAGCTACCTAGGAGGAGCCCTCACTCCCCCTTTCTTTTTCCAGAGTATCCAAAAATGAGTTCCCCAAACCACCTGAATTTCAGTCCTCCTAACTGTGGAAAGTTTCAAATGCCAAAAAAGCAATGAAAGGTCGGGGAGAGCACTTTAACCAGGCAGGGAGGTTCTCCAGAATCCCCGTCCAAGTGTCCCGTGAATGAAGAGGGAAACGCATTTTGCCCTCCGGCCCTCCACGGGCGTCTTCCCGGAGCAGAGCCCTGGCGGGAGGACGGGACCTCGGGCCCTAGGCAGGAATCTCAGGCCTGGATCTCTGTTCCGGGAGGCGACCCGGCAGGCAGGAGGGCAGATTCAGGTCACCTGCGCCCCCGCCGGCCCCGACCCGGACTCTGAACCTCCTTTCTCCCGGCGGGAAGGAATCGATGGACTGAAATGGCCCCGACTTCCTGACCCAGGACCCGCGACACGCCCTGGTGACCTCAGGACGGAGCCCAGACACGATCTCGTATAAACGCTCTCCTGCCTGGGAGGAAACCGGGATTCGGCCGGTTCCCCGGTGTCGGGGCGAAAGACACCCCGGGGTGCAGGAGTTAGCGGGGCGGCCTCTTTAGGGGACCCTCACACCCCCCCCCCCCCCCAGCCGGAGCCACCCGGGACAGGGCGGGGACCTGCTGGGTCGCGGGGCGGGGCCTCGGATGGCGACGACGGACAGAGCAGCCGGGCCAGGCGGCTCCCCGAGAGCGGGACACCCCAGGATCCGCCACCCCGACTCCGGGTGTCGGTCCTTCGCTGTGAACCGGGCCAGTCCGGGACCCGGTTTCGGGGAGCCAGAATCCTAGGGGGGGCGGGGCGCGGAGCCGGCTGCGCGGAGGGAAATGGAGACGCGGGGACCTGGAGCAGCCGGCCGGAGCCTCCTTCCCGGGAAAGACCTTCCTCTCCCCGCGACCAGGACGAGGAGGGACTGGGAGGGAAAGGACGTCATTTACTGCGTGAGAGGCGCGTTGCGCTGCCAAAAAACAGCTTCATAGCTAAAGAGGTCCCACCGAGACTTGAACTCGGATCGCTGGATTCAGAGTCCAGAGTGCTCACCATTACACCATGGAACCACCTGAGTCGTCTCCCCACGGAGGCGTCCTTTCTCCTGAATCCTGTCCTAGGATTTTTTTTTTCCTGGTCGGCAGTAGAGCAGGCCGTCACCTGTGGTGGGAGGGGCCCCCCTCTCCAGGTTCTCTCTGTGTCTTCAGGTTTGTGTCTCTGAGGACGAGGACTAGACTAAATCCCCTCTGGGATTAGGGACAGGAAATGGGTCTCCAGGCCTCCCACTCCCCAGGGAAGTGTCCTTTTCCTTTTCTCTGAAATTGTCCTCTCCCCTTAAACAGGAGGCTGATGAGGTCAGAACTGGTTTGGAAAGTCCTGGGCTTGTCCCTCCTCCTGCTCTGTCTCACTCAGACCCCCTCTCTCTGCTTCTCCTCACCCTCCTCTTCATCCTCCAGTTCCTCCCTCTCCCCAGCCTCAGTCCTCCCTGCCCCCTGCCCCTCCCTGTCTGCACAGCACAGGCTCCAGGACACTGGGAAGGGCGGCCACAGTCTGAGGAAGAGGAGGAACGTGTTCACTGAGGCCGGCGCTTCCCTGGTCAGCAGCCTTCAGGGGTCAGTGCTGGTGAGACAGGGTGCCCTGGCCGAGTGGCTGGCACCTCCAGCCTGTCCTGGAGGCCTTACGCCAGCACGAGACACTGCTGGAACTGGGGTGACCCGGAAGTACAGAACCTGGCATTCTACATGGCTCTCAGCTGCCTGCCAAATCGGGATTTGCTCCAGTTTTGGGATTGCCATGGCTCCACGTGAGAAAGGTGGTGTCCTTGTTTCGCCCCCTCGTGGCCACGTGGGGTGCTGCGCACAGTGTCCTGGGTTCCTGGAGCCAGAGGAGCCAGGGAGACAAGATGGGAAGAATAAGCTACCTCCTGAGATAGATGTAGGAAAAATAGGGGTTTGCTCCTCCCTGCTGGCTACAAGAGGGTGTGAGAAGCAACGGTTTGGCTCTAGGATTCAGGATGTGGGTTGTGTCGAATACGGGTCAGGGCATCACTGCTGGGCAGAAAAACACTCATGAGCCATAAACCTGCCAGCCTCCTGCAGCTGCCCTCTGGGTTTTACAGTCTCAGTGGCCCAGACACTCTGCCCAAGCTCTCCACACCCACCTGTGCACGAGCCGACATCAGAGCGTCTACACACTTGTCACTCCTTAGCAGAGAATGGGGTCTTGTCCTCCTTGTATGGGAGTGGGGGGGAGAGGCTTTAGCCCTTAGACTTGAGTTATAGAAGTCAGATTTGTAGAGAATTACAAACAAACAAACAAAAAAACTGGGCTGACATAGGATAGCTATTATTTCCCTTAGGGAAGTTAGTGTGGAGGAGGGAATTCAGGTTTTTCTCTGTTATTTTATCATGTAATAACTTACAAAGAAAAGAGGTCCATGTGTTCCTTGTGTTCAAAAAAAAAATTAAAAAAGACCAAAAAAATGAGAGAGAGGAGGATTCAGATGGCAATGTGGAGGCAAATTAATCAGTGAAGGAGAAGGAGAATCTGGAAGAGAGCGCTGAGAGGGAGCCAGAGTTCTGGAAAGGTCCCGGGGAGCAAAGCTGGAGCTTCGCAGGCCAGCTAGGGCAGAGCACGGTGGTCTGAGCACTGGGCTGAGCAGCTTCCCACAGGGAGGCTCCTCTGCACCGAACCCCGTCATCTCCTCTACTGTATGACTCTCAGGACCACATCTCCTTCCTGAGAAGTGGTGGCAAGTAAGGGCTGTACTTGGGAAGTGAGGGTTAGGTCATGTGGATGAACAACTTCGTAATAATCGGGCTCCATCTCCCATGCTAGAGAACCACCTGGTCACCCACAGAGCAGTACTTTGCAGCCGTAAAATGAGGGCTCGCTCTACAAGCCGACACAGCCTTGGTTCCAGGATACGTTTTTTTACGTGGAATAAAGAGCTAGGCACAGAGAAATGTGTTAAGGCAAATGGGAAAATAGATATGCTCGTTTTGCAGGAAGGATTGGCTAGATTTTTAAAATATATATATTTAACTCCATTTATTTATTTATTTATCTTATTTTAATTTGACCAGAGAGGGACAGAAAGAGAGAAAGTGAGAAAGCAAGCTGCCAGGGCCACAACTCAAACCAGGATCAGCCATGTCCAGCGCCCTTAACCACCATGCCACTGGCCAGCCCCTAAAAAAGTTTTTTAAGAGAGATTTTTGCTGTAGGGAGCATGCACTTGCCAGAAAGACAGAGAGAGAGAGAGATAGAGAGACATAAAGCCAGAAATTGTCCCCCGGGGGTGTGACCACACCACAATCTCTTCTCCTCCATTCTCCTCTCAGGATTTTGGGCACACATGCACGTACCCCAGTGTAATTTTCAAGTCACTGGGTCTGGAACTAAAACCGCAGTCAGCCAGGTGGGAGTCCAGCAATGTAACCATTATGCCATCTGCTGCTCCTTTAAAGTGTTTTTTATCTACATGTGCATGGAAATGGGTTCTCAGATGTTGAGATGGAAGAAATATATCTACTTTATATATATATATATAATATACACACACGTATATATACACACACATTTTAAAGTTTTAAAGTTTTATTGTCTTTTAGTCATAATTTTTAAAAATTATTTCAATAACTTTTTTTTTCTTTTTGAGAGATTTTTGCTATAGGGTGCATGCACTCACAGACAGGTAGACAGAGACATAGAGACAGAAAGCGAGAAATCACCCCCCAGGTCACACCGCAATCCCTTCTCCTCAATTCTCCTCTCGGGATCTTGGGCACACAAGCACACGTGCCCGGCATGAGTTTTAAGCCACTGGGTCCGGGACGTGAACCGCGGTTGACTACGTGGGAGTCCAGCGACATAGCCATTACACTAACTGCTGGTTCCCTATTTATTTGTTTTAAGTTGACCAGAGAGGGACAAAGATAAAGAGGGAAAGTTAGAAAGCAAGCCACCAGGTCCAAGAATCAAAATACTATCGGTCATGTGGGAGTCCAGTGCCCTTAACCACCACACCACCTGCTGGCCACTTTTGCGTTAATTAATTAATTGCTATTTTTTTAGAGAGATTTCCACTATAGGGTGAATGCCCTCTCTGGAAAGGCAGAGAGAGACAGAGAAACAGAAAGCAAGAAATTACCCCCCAGGGGGAATGGCCAAGCTGCAATCCCTTCTCCTCCATTCTCCTCTCGGGGATTTTGGGCACGCACACATGCCTGGTATGAGTTTAAGCCACTGAGTCTAGGACTTGAACCACGGTCAACTACATGGGAGTCCGGTGACATAGCCATTACTCCATCTGCTGGTTATTTTACTCCATCTTTTGTGTTATTTTTAAAATGAAATTAAATTGCATTTCATTTTTTCCCAGGTATTACAAATACAGATTCTTGAACTATACTTTCAAAAAAAAAAAAAAAAATTCGAGATTACTTCTGATTTCTCCAGTGAAAAGGAAGGGAGTAGTCCTTGTCTGCAGGATAAACTGGCAGATGTACAGGTAAGCCCTGAAAACAGTGCTGGGTGATCAGACCCAGCATCTATACTGGTCCTTGTAGGATGCTCACCAAGGATTAGAGACAGACAAATGGAGAGGGTAGTCAGCAAAGTCTGTTAGACATTAGGAATGAAACAAAGCTTCCAGCTAAATGGAAAGGGGGCCCAAACGGGTTGCAAAAAGGAGCTGGAGGGACCAGCAGATGGGTAATGGTTACGTCGCTGGACTCCCACTTGCCAACTGCAGTTTGAGTCCTGGACCCAGCGGCTTAAAACTCATGCTGGGGGGCTGGCAGGTGGTAAAGGGTGCTGGACTCCCACATGGTCAACTGTGATTTGAGTCCTGGACCTGGCAGCTTGTTTTCTCACTCCCCTCCTGCCCCCATCCCTCTCTGATCAAATTAAAATAAATAAATACATAAAATAAATAAAGTTAAATAAAAATAATTCTAAAAAATAATAAATAAAACCTCACACTGGGCATATATGTGTGCTTGCCCAAAATCCAGAGAAGAGGAGAAGGGATTGCAGCGTGGCCATCCCCCCCGGGGGGGGGGAGGGTAGGTGTTTTCTCACTTTCTATCTCTGTCTCTCTGGCGAGCATGCCCTATACCAAAATATCTCTCTTTTTTAAAAAAAAGGGGGGGGGACCAGCAGGTGGCGTGGTGGTTAAGGTGCTGGACACTCCCACATGGCTGAGAACAGTTTCAATCCTGGACCTGGTGGCTTGCTTTCTCACTTTCTCTCTCTTTCTGTGTGTCTCTCTCTGGTCAAATTAAGATAAATGAATGAATAAATAAAATTAAATATATAGTTCTTTTATTATTATTATTTTTTTTTTGGAGAGGTTTTTGCTATAGGGCATGTGTGCTCTCCAGACAGACAGAGAGAGACAGAGAGACAGAAACCGAGAGATCACCCTCCAGGGGTATGGCCATGCCGCAATCCCTTCTCCTCTGTTCTCCTCTCAGGATCTTGGGCACGCACACACACGCGCCCAGTGTGAGTTTTAAGCCACAGGGTCCGGGACGCGAACCGCGGTCGACTACGTGGGAGTCCAGCGACATAGCCATTATGCCAACTGCTGGTCCCAAAATTAAATAAATCATTCTTTTTAAAAAATTATTATTTATTTAATTTTATTTATTCATTCATTTATTTTAATTTGACCAGAGAGAGACAGACAGAGAGAGAGAGAGAGAGAGAGAGAGAGAGAAAGGGAGAAAGAAGCCGCCAGGTCCGGGACCTGAACCGTGGCCTGCCATGTGGGAGTGTCCAGCATCTTAACCACAACGGCACCTGCTGGCCCCAATAATTCTTTTTTTTTTTTTTTGAGAGGTTTTTGCTATAGGGCGCATGCGCTCACCAGACAGACAGAGAGAGACATAGAGACAGAAAGCGAGAAATCACCCCCCAGGGGGGATGATCACGCCGCAATCCCTTCTCCTCCATTCTCCTCTTGGGATCTTGGGCACGCACACACTCCTGGTGTGAGTTCTAAGCCACCGGGTCTGGGACGCCAACCACGATCGACTACATGGGAGTCCAGCGACATAGTCATTACGCTAACTGCTGGTTCCCAATAAATAATTCTTTTTTTTTGTTTGTTTTTAAAGGAGCTAGAGGCAAGGGGTTTTTATCTAGCAGTGTGAGCAATGTGCTGGTTTTCTGAAAATGGACTTTAGAAAACAGTTGTATGGTGATCTGAGTGATTTATTACCCTCTTCTTCCTGTGGTGGACAGACCATAGCATTCTGTACTTCTTACTAGAATCCAGCTACCACACAGGAACTGATGCCCTCGCCATAGTCACTTTAATCCCAATGCAGCCAGCTTTTGGCTGTGGAAACTTAGCCATTGTGACCCCATCTTGACTCTTACTTTCTATCCCTGGACTCCCTACCCTACCTGCCTAACCAGAGATCTTACTCCTATCTCAATAGTATTTCTCTAATTTCCCCTTCTATTGGAAAATAATATCACCATAAGTATAAACATCACCATTTTTTGTGGAGATCACATATGCTAGATATTTTCAGTGTCACCCTATTCTAGAAAGTGATTTTATAACAAGAAAAACAATTACTAACCCTGTTTTTTTAAAGATTTAATTAACTAATTATAATTTCATCATCTTTGTTTGAGAGGTTTTTGCTATAGGTCGTATGCACTCAACAGAAAGACAGAGAGAGACAGAGAGACAGAAAGTGAGAAATCACCCCCTGGGGAGATGGCCATGCCGCAATCCCTTCTCCTCCATTCTCCTCTCGGGATCTTGGGCACACACGCACACATACCCGGAGTGAGTTTAAGCCGCTGGGTCCGGGACTTGAACCGTGGTCGGCTACATGGGAGTCCAGCAACATAGCCGTTATGCCAACTGCTGGCCCCTCATTATTATTTATTTGACTTTTATTTATTTATTTTAATTTGACCAGAGAGGGACAGAGTAAAAAAGAGTGAGAGAGAGGGAAAGTGAGAAAGCAAGCTGCCAGGTCCCGGATTTGAACCACAGTCAACCATATGGGAGTCCAGTGCCCTTAAGCACTACAACACCTGCCAGCCTTAATTAATTTTATTATTTTTAATTTGACCAGAGAGAGAAGGAAAGTGAGAAAGCAAGTCACCAGGTCCGGGACTCAAACCATGGTCAGCCATGTGGGAGTCTAGCACCTTAACCACCATGCTGCCTGTTGCCTCCCCTCTCTTTTTTCTTTATTTCTTTCTTATATTTTAAGGATTAACTGGTGGTTGTAGCTCCTGTAACTCATGTAATCTGTAACTATTGTAACAAATAAGGTTATAAATAAGTCTATTTGCTTAGAAGAGGAAACTTACGTCACTACTTTTTAGAAAATAGTCACGAGAATGCAGCTCGGACAAGGACCAGGGTTCCAGGCAAGAAATCTTAAGAGATGGGAATGTTGTGGCCAGCAGGTGGCATGTTGGTTAAGGTGTGGAATTCCCACATGGCTGGCCATGGAATGAGTCCTGGACCTAGTGGCTTTCCCTCTCTCCCTCTCTCTCTCTCTCTCTCTCTGGCAAAACTCATGTGAAAAATAATATTAACAATAATAATAATAAATAAGTAATTCTTTTAAAGAAAAAAGAGATGGGAATGTTTACTTAAGAGATACAATGTAAACTGAGAGAATTATAATAATGTTATCATTTAACATAATATTCAGTAGTTACTCAGACATTTAGATTGTCTTGTTAAATATAACTTAAGAATATGTGTTGTAACTTCCCTTAATCTATCAAGGTATATAAGGCTGAGTGAACAGATTCAATGTCACCATAAGGACCAAAACAGGGTCATTAATGTCACATGAAAGGAAAAGGTACACAGAACAATTTAGGGAAAATCATGAGGGTAAGAGTAACACCATAGTAGCTAAATTCATGTTATAGATAACAATGGATAAGCGAGAAGGGGAACGGTATAGAACAGGCTGGAAATTTCTGTCCTACGGGTTGGTTGTGAGCTTGTCAGCTCTCGGCCACACTCTGTTCAAACACAGCTAAATAAACTCCTTTCTCTTTCCTTCTCCTCTCAGTTATTCACAGAAATGGGTGCTTGATTTTAGGCGTCAACAATTTTTTTTTTGAGAGATTTTTGCTATAGGGTGCATACACCCACTGGAGAGATAGACAGAGACAGAGAGACAGAAAGTGAGAAATCACTCCCCAGGGGGGATGGCCACACCAGAATCCCTTCTCCTCCATTCTCCTCTTGGGATTTTGGGCATGCACGCATAAGTGCCCGATGTGTTTTAAGCCGCCTGTCTGGGACTCTGCGTTTGACTACGTAAGAGTGCAGTGATGGAAACATTAGGTTCAACTACTTGCTTTCTAGTACCCAACTCCAGAAAGACTGGTTCAGGGTTCTAAATGATTGCTTCTGCATTAATCTGTCACTCTAGAGATTGTGACTGGTAGGGCTTTCTTTGATTGTGCTGGTCAGAAACAATGTATTTTGGGGACCCATCAGGTGGCGTGGTGGTTAACATGCTGGACACTCCCACATGGCAGATTGCAGTTTGAGTTCTGGACCTGGTGGCTTGCTTTCTTACTCTTTCTCTCTCTCTCTGTGTGTCTCTCTCTGGTCGAATTAAAATGAAATGAATGAATAAATTAAAATAATTAATTTAAAATAAAAACCAACCAAACAAAAAATGATGTGTTTGAAACCATTTCAATCTGTTCCTCTGTTGTTCCAGTGACCCCAAATGTTTGTTTCAGGCTTAATCCTGACCGAATTGTCACACTGTCTGAAGCTATCTCACTCTAATTGTTGACTGTCTGACATGGGGCAATCAGAGGAGGGCAGCGGAAGGTGTTTTCACTTGAAGTGGTGGATCATCTTCCTAAAAAGCCTTCAGAGGAAGTTTTTTTTTTTTTAATAATTATTTTATTTATCTTTATTTATTTATTTATTTATTTTAATTTGCCTCGGGGAGGTGGGGGAGAGAGAAAGAAAGCCTCCAGGTCTGGGACTTGAACTGCAGTCGGCCATGTGGGAGTCCAGTGTCCTTAACCACCGAGCCACCTGTGGGCCCCTTGGAGGAACTTTTGCATTTGACTCAGGAGGAACAATGATTTCTGCATTTTCCAATTTTTGGCTATTTTATAGTTTTTTTCTTCACAGAGAATTCTTCAAAGAGTTTTAGAGTTCTTGAAACAATATCAGAATTTTAAAAGTGTCTTAACAACTTTGATTCAGAAAGAAGAGCATGTTGGAGCTGACAGGTGGTGTGGTTGTTAAGGCATTTGACTCCCACATGGCTGACAGTGGTTTGAGTCCCGGACTCAGCAGCTTAGAACTCCAGGCGCATGTGCGTGCGTGCGTGCCCAAGATCCTGAGAGGAGAATGGAGGAGAAGGGATTGTAGTGTGACCATCCCCCCGGGGAGTGATTTCTCGCTTTCTGTCTCTCTGTCTCTGTCTGTCTGTCTGGTGAACACATGCACCCTATAGCAAAAAAATCAATTCCCTCCATTATCTTGGCTTTTCAAGCCACATGTTTTCTCCTCTCCCCACCCTGAGAAGTTATTTTAAATACTACTGATTTCTATGACTTTGCAGCTGCCCTCTCCCCGGCTCCTCAGCCTTTTACCTCTTGCCAAGAATTAGAAAATGCCTTACGGGGAAAAGCCAGAACATTAGTTTCATTCCAGTGAGCATTTTCTCTCTTGCTCTCTCTGGCTGGGTGGATCTTAGCTGCCCTGGTAGCTTCCCAAAGACTTCAGACAGAATTCCTTTAAATCAGATCTAACCTACATGTTTTCAGAGCAAGTGGTGGCTTACTACAAATACTCCATTATAACTCAAAGAAGAAATCTACACATTGCAGGGAAATTATATATATATATATATATATATATATATATATATATACATACATACATATATATATACATACATATATATACATACACACATACATACATACACACATACATATATACATACATACATATATATATAAACACACACATACACACACATATATATATGTTTTGCTATAGGGCATGTGTGCTCGCCAGAAAGACAGAGAGAGAGAGAGAGATGGAAAGCGAGAAATCACCCCCCAGGGGGGATGGCCACGCCACAATCCCTTCTCCTCCATTCTCCTCTCGGGATCTTGGGCACGCATGCACACGCGCCTGGTGTAAGTTTAAGCCACCGGGTCCAGGACTTGAACCATGGTCAACTCCATGGGAGTCCAGCAACATAGCCATTACGCTAACTGCTAGTCCCGATAAATTATATTTTCTTACTTTGATGTCCTAGCAACGAGAAGAAAGAAAGTCACAGATTATACTTGGACTTTTTTTATAATAGTGAAAATTATTTCTAGAGTCATGTGTAAAAGATTGTCTACCATGAGCTAAACAATCATTCTTGTGTCAGGTCCAAGAATTTGATGAGTCTCCTACCGCATTGTCTGCACTGACAGTGAGACGTTTCAAGTAACCAATTTTCCAGGCCGAGGAGAGGTCAACCAAACCTTTTAACTCTGTTCGTTTATTCTAGGAAATGTTGGAAGTCCTCACTGGAGCAGTTAGAAGTGGAGACAAAGATGATAACTCTCATAAGAGCATTATTACTATGTGATTGCCATGCTTTCTTAGTGCTTTACCATGTAACAGCGTATTTAGTTCACATAGCAACCCTGCAAGATAGTGTGGATGTGGATTACCGCCACCCTTCGCTGCAGATGGGAACATCAAGGCACTGGAAGGCTGAGTTTATCTTTCCAAGGGTCCCACCTCTGTGAGGGTAACAGCCAGAAATCAGACCAGGCAGATTGCCTCCTGATCCCATGCTTTTAGCTGTTATGCTCTATGGTAATTGAGAAAATTCCAGTAAGATTTAAATCTCCTCCTCCTTGCTCAAGCTCCAAGATTTCAAAATGAAAATGAAGGGCCAGCAGGTGGCCTGGTGGTTAAGGTGCTGGACTCCCACATGGCCGACCGTGATTTGAGTCCCGGACCTGGCAGCTTGCTTTCTCACTTTCCTTCTTTCTCTCTCTGGTCCAAATAAAATAATAATCATAATAAATAAATAATGAAAAAAAAAGAAAATGAAAAGTAAGGCTTATGAGGATAAATACTATAAAAGGAAGAAAAGAAGGAAGAGAAGATAAAACAATTGTAGAAAAGATATGGAGGAATTGGGTGTGCTCTGTTATCGGGAATGTAAAATGAATGGTACAGCCAAACTGGAAAACAGTTTGGCAGTTCCTTAAAAATTAAAATAGAATGACCACGTGAGGAGCGGGATGGTGACATTCTGTGGGCTGACCCACAGGGGAAGGTTCCTACTTCATGTCTGGAGACTGCTCTGAATACACGGGGCAAGTGTGTGCCCTTGATCCGAGGCAGGCTGAAGCTGGGGGGATCGCAGCATCAAGGTTCCGTTAGGGTGTGCTGTTTCTGTGTCTCTCTGTGTGTCTTTCTGTCTCTCTCCCTCATGAAAGAAATACATACACTTAAAAAAAAAAGAAAAGAAAAGAAAAAAGATTTACCATATGCCCTAGCAATCCCACTTCTGGATATATACTCAAAAGAATTGAAAGCAAGGATTTGAAGAGATATTTGTACATCTGTGTTCATGGTGGTGTCATTCACAAAAGCTAAAACATGGAAGCCAAGAGGTGTCTATCAATAGATGAATGAATAAACAAAGTCTGGCATATACATGCACTGGAATATTATTCAGCCTTAAGATCCTGACCTTAAAATCTTTATTTGCAAGGTAAATAAACCTTGCAAACATTGTACTAAGTGAAATAAGCCATAAATGACTGATACTGTATAATAATACTTATGCAAGGTACTTAGAATCAAATTCATAGAGACACAGAATAGAATGGTGGTTGCCAGAGAACAGGGAGAATAGGAAGTTATTGTTTAATGGGTATGGAGTTTGGGTTTTGCATCACTCAAGAGTTCCAGAGATGGATGGTGGTAATGAAGTTTTAAGCCACCAGGTCCAAGATTTGAACCACGGTTGACTGTGTGGGAGTCCAGCAACGTAACCATTATGTCATCTACTGGCCCCTAGATCGGCATTTTCTAATAGGTGACCATGGTGACACTTGTGTCAATTGAGCATTTGTAATGTGGCTATTGTGATTAAGATACTGAATTTCTTTTTTATTTTTAAGAATTATTTTAACTTTATTTATCTATTTTTAATTTGACCAGAAAAGAACAAAGTAAGAGTGAGAGAGGGAGACAGAGAGAAAGTGAAAAAGCAAGCCACCAGGTCTGGGACTCGAACCATGGTCAGCCATGTAGGAGTCCAGCGCCTTAACCACCATACCACCTGCGGGTCCTAAGATATTTAATTTCTAACTAATTTAAATTTAAATAGCCGCATGTGGCTAGTGCATACTAGTATGGGACAGCACAAGTCAGGAAATAACTATAATATACCATGAAATCATCTGCTTTATTTCTTTATAACAATAAAAAGATTTAATAAACTACCAGATTTAATAACAATTTTGAATGGGCTTTTCCACCTGCTTAGCTTCAGCTGAATGTCAGTTCTGTCCCAGGAGGCCATCTTGCCTCCTGCCTTTCCTTCCTCAGCCAATCCTCACACCTTCACCTAGGGACAAGATATACTTGTACAAGAATGAGGACTGAGGAACCAGCAGTTAGCGTAATGGCTATGTCGCTGGACTCCCACGTAGTCGACTGCGGTTCACGTCCCAGACCCAGTGGCTTAAAACTCACTCCGGGCACGTGTGCATGCGTGCCCAAGATCCTGAGATGACAATGGAGGAGAAGTGATTGCGGCATGACCATTCCCCCTGGGGGGTAATTTCTTGCTTTCTGTCTCTCTCTGTCTGTCTGGCAAGCGCACGTGCCCTATAGTGAAAACCTCTAAAAAAAAAAAAAAAAAAAAAAAAAAAAAAAAAAAAAAAGAATGAGGACTGCAGTAGTGTTTGTCATCATAAAATCACGGAACTGACTTAATTAAAAAAATTTATAAGAGATTAGATAATGGTACAATCGAATAAAGAAATGTCTTTGTCAAAATTGAAACAAAGCAAAAAAAAGAAGAAACAAAGCATAATGATAATAATGATCTTGATTCTACTAATAACATTGATTAGTAAGTTCAGTTACTGAGTCCAGACTTATCCTACAGGCAAGGTACTACTACCACCCCTGTATTACAGATAAAAAAAAAGAAAAGTTACAGAAAGTTTGTTATTAGCCCAAGGCCACACAAGGAAAAAAAAAAAAAAAAAAGATTTCACCCCAGAACCCATGCTCTCAAACACAGATTATCCAGAACTCTCATTTGGCCCGTTCCAAGGAACTTTCATGCCTTCCAACTACATTTCTTCTCAACAGATCTAGGAGGATGAGAAGTAGTTATTAGATGACTGGAGGCTAAGGAAGCTATCTGAAAAAAAGGTTTTTGCCGTAGGGTGCACGTGCTTGCCTGTTGAGAAGAGACAGAGTAAGACAGAGAGAGAGAAAGTGAGAAATACCCTCCCACTCCAGGAGGGATGGCCATACTACAAACCCTTCTTGGTTCATCTCCTGGGATTTGGGGCCCATGTGCCTGCCTGATTTTAAAGCCGCCGGTATGGACTTGAACTACAGTGAATTACACATACAAGTCTAGCGCTTTAACTACTACGCCACCTGCTGGCCCAATCCACTAGAATAGCCTTAGCTTTTACAAAATATGTAAACAACGTCCCTGGGTGGGGTCGAACCACCAACCTTTCGGTTAACAGCCGAACGCGCTAACCGATTGCGCCACAGAGACGTGGCAAGGCATTCTTTTTTTTTTTCTTCATCCTGATAGTGAATTTTCACTAAGCGCTAGCCAGTATCATCCGCTTTTCGGGGTATGAGTGGATAAGTTTCAAAGCCTTGAAAAACGGCAGCAACTAGAACGAAGAAGCGAGCGGTTCGCTATGTTTGGAAACCGCGCGGTAAGTGATTCTGAAACCAGAAGGACATTAAGTGGCTTTTGCTCCTCCCTGCCTCTTGCCTGCTGCAGAAGTCAGCGCCACCCTTCCCACCCTTCCCAACCCCCGGCAGAATCCGGAGTCCCCCAGATCCCTGCCTCAGTCCCATGGGACCCAAGGGAGCTGAACGCCCAGGACTTGCAAAATTAATGCATATTTGAGGCCGAATATACAAACGGACAATGGTCAGACCATACTTGTGTAAAACTCTCCCACATCCTGCAGCCACCTGCCCGGGAAACCAACCCCCTTAATTACAATAAGCAACCTGGGAATCCAACCTGCTGCAAGTTCGACTTGTAGGAAGCCTTCCCCCCCACCCCCCCTAGTAACAATCCAGAAAGCTAACCATCTGTAATGATAGGTTCAAAACGGCCAGAACTTGATTAATAATCGACTTTGTGTCTCCATCTGCAACTTAGGGCCTACCGAGAAAGCCAAATATGCATGTTGCATAGGATGCTCGCTAGCAATTAGCCCACCTCCAGCTGCCTCAAGCCAACGCCCCCAATCAGGGCATACCGGAAGCCTGCCAGCCTCCTCCCCCCCTCCCCCCCCATAAGCTTTCCCACTCCTCTGCTCCTTTTGAATCTGTCAAGTAACAGTGGCTGATTCCTGTGCTACAACAAGCGCAGAATTAAATAGTCGTTGCTTTTTTCATTTGACTGGTCTTCCTTTATTTCGACCCTCAGCATCTCTTAGCTTTTATTCCTTTGGAGAATTCTGAGAGTGGAAAAGAGATGAAAAAGTCCAAAGAGGGGAAGTTCTTTTCTCTTTTTTCTTTTTTCTTTTCTTCTTTTCTTTAAAAAAAATTTTTTTTTTATTTTTTGTTTGTTTAAGGCTTTATTGTGGTCAGTTGATTTCCAAGCGTTTAGTGTGCCAAGGAGCAGAGCCAGCACTGGAGGAACCAAGCAAGTACCATTTGCCCTGCTCGACCAGCCAGTCCGTGATGTCAGTGGGCGGGAGCGGGAAGGGAGCGAGCCAAAAGGAAATGAGAAAAGGAGTGAAAGTGCACGGAAGCTTGGGCTGGGACAAAGAGACTGCAGAGAGAGACAACCAGATCCCCAGCGATGAGAATCGTTATTATGTATCAGAATGAGAGAAACGGAAAGACTTCTGCAAGTGAGAGAAAGAACCTGTAGTGATCCAAGAAAATATTGTGGACGTTTTCACATCAAATATACAAATATATTAAAGGCAGCGCAATTTCTGTGTGTTGGGTTTGGCACACCGTGATTGTATCACGTTGTGGCTGCAGGATCCTTGGGTTTGAATCCCATCCATGACAGTATCTAGATTCTTTGCAAAATTTGACGTTTTAGGTTCACTTTCAAATCCTGCACCGGCCACGCTGAGTTTCTGGGGCCAGAAAGCAGGGTTTACCGTGGCTTCCCACAAGACAGACAGATGAGGTCAGAAGAGGAGAAAAACCCCACACGCCTTCTTAGGCGGAGTCTTTGGGAAAGGTTCCGCGCGAGCGAGCGTCAAGTCTGAGCATGCGCAGAAACTGTCTTAACAGGCCAAGTGCAGACTCTCCAAGACCCTGTCTGTAGCTTCTTCTAATGTAATGGTGTGGGCATAACAATTTCTCTGACTAAGATATTTTAAATGCCAGTGAGGCCTTTATAGTGATAATGAACTTTTTTTGAGTTCGCCTTAAACAGCGTAGTTTACAATAAAATCCAATAACATAAAACCTAATAAATATAATAAAACAGAAACTCCATGCCCACCTCTGCCTGTCCCAATTTTTATGTTAATAGTACATTATCAAAGTATAATTCATACAGAGTAAAATGCAGAAATCTTAAGTGCACAGTCCAATGAATTTTGACAAATGCAACCATCACATGGATCAAGGTACAGAAAATTTCCATCAGCCCAGAAAGTTCTTAAAGCCCTTTTCAGTTTCCAAGCCACCTTCCCTTCACATAGGAAACCGTTCTGATTTTTTTTTTTCGGAGAGATTTTTGCTATAGGACGCGTGTGCTTGCTGGAGAGACAGAGAGAGAAAGCGAGAAATCAGCTCCTGGGAGGAACGGTTACACTGCAGTCCCTTCTCCACTTTCCTCTCAGGATTTTGGGATTCTGGCCTCAGAAACTCAGCGTGGCCGGTGCAGGATTTGAAAGTGAACCTAAAACGTCAAATTTTCTGTGTGCGCACACGCACACACAGGCGGGCACACACACATGGCGTGAGTTTCAAGCCGCAGGGTCCAGGACTCCAATCGTGACTGACTGCATGGGAGTCCAACTTACAGCATTATGCCATCTGCTGGTCTCATCTTTCTGATTTTTATCTTCACAGATTAATGTTCACTGTTTTTGAAATTAACATAAATGAATATACTTTTTTTGTGTGTGTCCAACATTTATTTCATGTAACAATATTTTTTTTTGAGAAGTTTTTTTGCTATAGGGCGCGTGCGCTCGCCAGACAGAGAGAGACATAGAGACAGAAAGTGAGAAATCACTCCCCAGGGGGATGGTCACGCCGCAATCCCTTCTCCTCCATTCTCCTCTCGGGATCTTGGGCACGCACGCACATGCGCCCGGCGTGAGTTTTAAGCCACCGGGTCTGGGACGCGAACCGCGGTCGACTACGTGGGAGTCCAGCCACATAGCCATTACGCTAACTGCTGGTTCCCGTAACAATATTTTTGAGACACAGCCATGCTGAATATATTATTTTGGTGTCATTGATGTCATGCCTGTGTGTGAAGATACCATCATTGATGAACAATTGGGTTATTTTCAATCTGGTCTATTGTAAATGACATTGTTACAAATTTTTTTTTAATGAAAAGAAATTTTATTATTACTTTATTACATAACCTATTAGTGAATACACCAAATGGGATTTTCTTAAATGACAAATGAGGTGCATTTCTGATTCCTCTGAGAACCTTGATGTCATCTGTCTTCCGGAAGATACAGTTTCTTTTCCTTTTTTCTAAAGAATGATCTATTTATTTTATTTCATTTGTTATTATTATTTTTTTATTTGACCAGAGTGAGAGAAAGAAAGGGAAAGCAAGAAAGCAAGCTGCCAGGTCCTGGACTTGAACCAGGGTCAGCCATGTGGGAATCCAGTGCCCTTAACCACCACACCACCTGTCAGCCCCAGGATTTTGTTTCTTACATCGTCTGTGATACTGACCATGAGGATACCAACGGTGCTTGGTAGTAAAGAACATGTTGCTGAGTTGTTCTTTTATGGGCCCTTGCTCAAGGTGTTCGCTTTTCTCTTCTAACTTGGATCTCAGCACTTGATCATGTGTTTCTTCATTACTATGCACAGGATCTGATCTAGGGATAGGTTTTGTGTGTTCATATGGAATGTCCACAGAGGGGGAAAGCATACTATTGCCTTGCCATCAGATGTCAAAGCAAGTTCCACTTTGCAATTACAGTCATCTGGAAGAGATGAATATGGGGATTTATGACAAACACAATATAAAGCTCCACTTGGGTTGGAAGGAAATGTTTCAAGATAGTTGTCTTGGATCTCACACATTTTATTGTTGCTACTGCCATGGTGAATCAAGAGGCTTCTTAGATGGTACCAAAAAAGTTGTTCTGAAGAGAAATTGCTCTTAAAATCTGCTTTTAGACAAGTTACTTTTCAGCCCTTGACAGATGGTCATTGCAAGCCCACCATCTTGTCTCAGTTGCTGTAATTTTTCTTGTACAATCCTTTTTGTAGACAATGTACATTCTTTTTTCTTGAGTACATACTTCGTAGTAGGATTGCTGAATCATTCGGGTAGGTACAAATTTAACTTTAGTAGTAGAAACTGCCAGTTTTCCAGAATGGTTGCATTAGTTTTCCTTTTCACCAGCAGCAGGGTATAGTCAGAACTTGATGTTCTCTGTTTTTAAAATTTTATCCATTTTGGTAGCTTTTTGTTAAAGTCTCTTCAGGCTGCTGGGTAGCTTATAAACAACAATAACATTTAGTTTTCTTTCTTTCTTTTCTTTCTTTTTTTTTTTTTTTAAGTAATATTTTGGCTATAGGGTGCATGTGCTTGCTGGAGAGACAGAGAGAGAGAAAGTGAGAAATCATCCCTTAGGGAGGCTGGCCACACCACAATCCCTTCTCTTTCGTCCTCCTTTTGGGATTTTGGTCACACATGCCTAGCATGGGTTTCAAGCCTCCAGGTTCAGGACTCAAACAGCGGTTGGCCATGTGGGAGTCCAGCAATGCAGCCATTATGCCATTGGCTGCTCCCAACAATAATTTATTTCTCATAGTTCTGAAGGCTAGGGAGTCCAAGTTCGTGGCACCAGCAGATGTGGTATCTCTTGAGGATACTCTCTCTGGCTCATAGATGTCCCCTCCTGGATGTATACTCACATGGTAAAAGGACAATCTCCCTCTGGCCTCGTTTGTAGGTTTACTAATCCCAGTTACAGGGCAGAATCCTCACAACTTAATCACCTTCCAAAGACCCACCTCCTAATACCATCACCTTGGGGGTTAGGTGATGAATCTGAGAGGGATACACAAACATTCAGACCATAGCAGTACATAAAGGTATCTTTTTTTTTTTTTTTTAAGAATTATTTAATTTAATTTATTCATTCATTTTATTTTTTAATTTGACCTGGAAGAGACACAGAGAAAGAGAGAAAGGGAAAGTGAGAAAGCAAGCTGCCAGGTCCAGGACTTGAACCGTGCTCAGCCATGTGGTCAGCCATGTGGGAGTGTCCAGCATCTTAACCACCATGCCACCTGCTGGTCCCAACATAAAGGTATCTTATCATGGTTTTAACTTGTGTTTCTCAGGTCAGCTCAATAGCATAGTGGTTAAGCATTGTGCATTTGGAGCCAGGTCTGACATCCCTGACAGAGGTTCCTGGCCCCAGAATGTGTCTCTCTTTGGCCAGAGTGGGTATCCTCTACCAACAGCAACAACAAAATCTATCCTTAGTAAGTAATGATATTGAACATCTTTTCTTATGTGTTTGGTCATTTAGAAATATTTTGTGAAGAAATCCTATATTCAGATATTTTACTTATTTTTAAATGGCTTGGCTTTTATTATTGATTTCTGAAAGTTCTCCCTATTTCAATTTTTGAGTCATTTTTCAAATAAGCATATTGTAAATATCTTCTCTCAATCTGTGGCTTGCCATTTAACTTTTGATGATATTTTGAATTCTGAGGACCGGCAAATGATGTAATGGTTACCTCACTGGACTATCACGTAGTCGACCACAGTTCAAGTCCTGGACCTGGCAGTTTAAAACTCACACCGGGCATGTATGCATGTGTGCCCAAAAATCTCAAGAAGAGAATGGAGAAGGGATTGAGGTGTGGCCATTCTCCCAGGGGGTGATTTCTCGCTTTTTGTCTCTCTGATGAGCACACATGCTTCATAGCAAAAATTTTTCTCTTAAAAAAAGGGGGGGGGGAGTTCTGTGTTCCATATCTTTGCCAAGATTTGATGTCCTTGGACTTTATAATTTTAGTCATGTTATTCAGTGGAATGATACCTCAATGTGATTTTAATATCTATTTCCCTGTCAGCCATGATATTGAGTACTCTTCTCCTTTTATTAAAAAAAAAGTTATTTATTTAATTTTCCTTACCATTATTATTATTTTATAATTTGCAACAGGGCACATGCACTCACCAGAGAGGTAGGGATTGTGAGTTTTTCACTACTGATATCCAGTTGGTCCAGCAATATTTGTTCAAATAACACTGCTTCCATTTGAATTGCTCTAGTGTCTATTTTGAAAAATCAATTAACTCTATAATAGGCATCTGTTTTAGATGTCTCAATTCAATTCCATTTATTTATATATGAATCCATACTTTGTCACTCCAAGACTGTCTTATTTATAGTAATTAAAAGCTTAGCAGAGGGAACCAGCAATTCGCGTAATGGCTATGTCGCTGGATTCCCACGTAGTCAACCGTGGTTCGCGTCCTGGACCCGGTGGCTTAAAACTCACGCCGGGCGTGTGTGCGTACGTGCCCAAGATCCCGAGAGGAGAATGGAGGAGAAGGGATTGCGGCGTGACCATCCCCCCTGGGGGGTGATTTCTCGCTTTCTGTCTCTATGTCTCTCTCTGTCTGTCTGGCGAGCGCACGCGCCTTGTAGCGGAAAAACCTCTCCAAAAAAAAAAAAAAAAAAAAAAAAAAAAAAGCTTAGCAGTAAGTCTGAAAGTCCTTTAGGTTTGATTTTTTTCCACCCAGCTCAGTAAGTCTGAAATGTGTATATATAGAAGTATGTACACTTGAATCAAGATATGCTGTCACGTATTCCTCTCATGTCATGTCCTCACATATCATGGTGACCCCTTAGCTAAAGAATTCTCTAGTGTACCCTCTGGCAGAAAGAAATCTCCAGTTACCTACAGAACTGATCTAGGGACAAAATGCCACCCTCAGCAATGCATTTAGATTTTCTTTTTAAAAAAAGCTTACTTTGGGGGCCAGTTGGTGGTATAGTGGTTAAGGCACTGGACTTCCACATGCCCAACTGAGGTTTGAGTCTGGGACCTGGTGGTGGCTTAAAACTCATGCCAGGCATGTGTGCATGTGTACCCATAATCCCAGGGAGAATGGAGGAGACGGGATTGCAGTGTGACCATATGCCCTGGGTGTGACATCGCACCTTCTCTCTCTCTCTCTCTGTCTCTCTGGCAAGCACACATGCCCTATAGCAAAAATCTCTCCCTGAAAAAAGAAAAGCCTATTTTTTAGTTTCTCTGGCCATCAAAAAAAAATTGTTATTTATGAGCATAAGATACAATGTTTGATTTGCAATTTTCTGTCCTTTGTAGGAAGAAAAAATATAGTGGAAACAACCAATATTTAAAGACCATTTTGTGAGGCTTTGCTATTTACCATCTTTCCTATTTTGTAAAAATAACATACAATAGCTTTCTATGCTTATTATACAATTTTTGTAATGTGTTTTAAATTTAAAATGACTAAGATTAAAAGAGTCATTGTGAATATTCTAGATGCAGCTTAAATTTCACCAATAGTGACCTTAAAATAAAATGGGCCCAATCTAAGGGTATAAACCTAACTGGTTGAAGTTCATTGTTGTGTGTGAGGCAATGACAGCAGAAGTTGCTTTTCTTAGTTTTAGTGGTTTTCATGTTTTCCCCACACCTGAATTGTCCTTAGTTCAAAACCTGTTGAAAATCAGTTCTTTTTTTACATTTGTTTAAAGATTTATCTTATTTATTATTATTATAATTCTAATTTGCTATAGGGCATGCACAATCACCAGAAAGTAACATAGAGAGAGGAAGAGAGGCGAGAAAGCAAGCTGCCCGATACACGACTTGAACCATGGTTAGCCATGTGGGAGTCCTGCACCCCAACCTTCATGCTATATGCCAGCCCTGGAAATAATTTATTTTATAAAAGATTTTAAGGTTTTTTTTTTTTTCCAAGAAAGGCTCATTTTATTTATTTTTATTTTAAAAATTAATTAATTAATTAATTATTTTTGAGAGAGAGATTTTTGTTATAGGGTTCATGCACTTGCCAGAGAGACAGAAAGACAGAAAGCAAGAACTCACCCCCCGCCCCCAGGGGGGTTGGCCATGCTGCAATCCCTTCTGCTCCATTTTCCTTCCTGAATCTCGGGCACACACCCAGTGCGATTTTCAAGCCCCTGGGTCTGGGATTCGAATTGTGACTGGCCATGTGGGAGTCCAGCCATGTAACCACTACGCCAGCTGGCCCCAATTTTTTTTTTTTTTAAATGTGGTGTGAGGTGAGTATCGAGAGAAAGCACACCCCGTTTTGGGGGATGTTGTGCTCCTTTTCTCCCTCCTTTTGCGATTTTGGGCGTAGAAGCACATGCTCCCAGTGTGTTTTTCAGGCCTCCGATAACCAGGAGCATATTCAGCCACAACCACCATGCCACCGACTGGCACACAAGGGCAACTTCTAATTCAGTTGCGACCTTGGAATTCACAGTTTTCCATCCAGACTGTCTCTGCTCCTGCACCCACCTGAGTCCTTTATGATGCCGGGGATGCCACAGTACCATTGCTGTGCCCTCTTCTCAACCTGGGCTCCTCCCTGCTCCCGTCTTCCCGCCAGCATTATCCACCGTCCTGGGTCTGACAACCTGCTATCCACCGGCAGAGGTGCATCTCCTTGTCAGGTCTGAGGGACTGCTGGCAGAGGCAGCCACGCTGGGACTTGGGGACCTGGTGGGCCCCTCTGGGATGCCATGGCAGGGCAGAGGAGCAGGCAAGGGTGTGTAGCCTGTGGGAGGGTGTGGCCTTCTAGGACCAGAGGCAGATGGCACCGTGAGGACTAGAGCTTCCTCCACTCCCAGGTCAGTGGAGGGTGGCTCCCGATGGTAAGACTTTTTTTTTTGAGAGATTTTTTCCATAGGGTGCATGTACTTGTTAGGGAGACAGAGAGAAACAGAGAGACAGAAAGCTAGAAATCAACCCCCAGGAGGAATGACCATGCCACAATCCTTTCTCCTCCATTCTCCTCTTGGGGTTTTGGGCACACATGCACATGCGCCCGGCCTGCATTTTAAGATGCTGGTCTAGGACTCAAACCACAGATGACTATGTGGGAGTTCAAAAACGTAACCGTTTTGCCATCTGCTGGTCATAGTTTAAAACACACACACACACACACACACACACACACAGTTTGTAGGTCCCTGGTTCTAGAAGCCAATTTATTTACCCCTGAAGCCCCGCTTCCATTCCCTGTCAAGGAATGGGTTCTCCTCCCCCTTGTGGGGTGTAGACCATGGTTGGCCACATGGGAGTCCAGCACCTTCACCACCACCACCACCTGCTGGCTCCTGAATTCATTCTCCTTTACAGGATTACAAAGCAAGGAGTTTAACACGTGCCCTCCACAAGTTACAGCACCCGCTTCGGGAAGGCCATCTTATCTCCTCCACTGAGATCTCAGGAGTGCCCAAAACTGTAACCAGGCGTTGAAGTCAGTTGGAACAGTGGGGAGGCTTATTTTTGAAGTGCCTGTGTCAGGATGCAGGGAAGAGAAGGGTTGGGAACACAAAGGGAGCACTCCCAGCACCCCCACCCCAGAAAGCACAGCTCTGCAATTGCTTTTGCTTTTAAGGGGCCAGTCGCTCAGTTTCAACAAACTTTTAGCAGTAACTAAAGTGCCATTAGGGTGGTTAGTTTTAATCCTCCCGTGTCCTTGCTCAGTCTGTAAGCATTCACTAGCATGCAGGACAATAGGAGAACCTCACCCACCCTCCTATGTCTCCCACCCAAGGGAGAATATTGCTGCCCGATCCTTCCCATATCCCCTAACTCAGTTCACACAGTCCCTTCTGAAATGTGTGATCTCGCTGGCAGTGCAGTGGCAGGTAAGCTTGTCATACTCTTTTACAGGAACGATAAGAAGACAAATGAATCAAGACAGGTTTATTATTTACATGAGGGATCTTCAAAAAATCCATGGAAAAGTGTATAATAAAAGTTATGCATTGGAGGGGGCCGGCAAGTGGCATGGTGGTTAAAGGTGCTGGATTCCTACATGGCCAACAGCAGTCCAAGTCCTAGACCTGGTAGGTTGCTCTCTCACTTTCCCTCTCTTTTTCTCTCTCTCTCTCCCTGTCTGATCAAACTGGAAAATAATAATAATAAAGTTAAATAAAATAATTCTTAAAAAATATGCATTGAGAGATTTTTGCTATAGGGCACATGCACTCACTGGAAAGACGGAGAGACAGAAAGTGAGAAATCACCCCCCAGGGGGAATGGCCACACCGCAATCCCTTCTCCTCCATTCTCCCCTCAGGATTTTGGGCACGCACACGCACACACACACACACACACGCTCCCAGTGTGGTTCTCAAGGTGCCAGATCTGGGACTCGAACCGCAGTCAACTATGTGGGAGTTCAGCAATGTAACCATTATGCCATCTGCTGATGCCATCAAAATCGTTTTATACTTTAATGCCATTTTCCACAAAGGTTTACTGGTAAGGAAAAAACCTTCTGACAGCTCCTTGCCAGACTGCCTATCTTGGGGCACGGTGGTGAAGGCAGCTGGATTCCACATGGCCAACTTCAGTTTGAGCTCCAGCCCTGAGCAGCTTGAAAAACACCCCAGGGTGCATGTGCCTATTAGAGAGATGGAGGAGACAGTTTTGTGGCTCCTCTATCTCTCTTATTCTCTCGAGCATGTAGGCCCTCTGCCAAAAAGAAAGAAAGAAAAAAGACTGCCTATCTCTTCATAGTCCTGGGCTTTCAGCCAAAGTTTGAGTCAGACTGTGGTTGAGGTTGCTACATGGCCTCTGTGGAGAAGTCTAAGGTCATCAAAGTGCCATAGCAGAGTCATTCCCTTACACTGCAAGAAGAGCATGGTTGGAGAGAACACCATTGGTTTGGACTTTCTTTTCATGAGTTTATTGAAAATGCTGCTCCAAGACCAGCCAATGGCATAATGGTTATGTCGCTGGACTCCCATGTAGTCGACCATGGTTGAGTCCCAGATCTGGTGACTTAAAACACGGGCACGTGTGCGTGAGTGTCCGCGGCATGGCCATCCTCCTTGGGGGCTGATGGGGCTGATTTCTTACTTTCTGTGTCTATGTCTCTCTCGTGAGTGCACACGCCCTATAGCAAAAATCTCTCTAAAAAACAAAAAAGAAAGAAAGGAAAGAAAATGCTGCTCCACTATTGCTTTGCCTTGTATGTGGTTGCCCATCTAATTTTGTGACTTTTGTGACTCCTTTCATGCTGCCTGGAAAACCTTTGGATGTTTTCTTTACCTTTAAAATATAGTAAAAATTTTACCATAATACTGTCTTGAAGTTGGTCATCCTGGGTTTAAATTATATTTTTTAAATAATTATTTATTGAGGCTGGCGGGTGGTGTGGTGGTTAAGGGTGCTGGACTCCCACACGGCCAACCACGGTTTGATTTCCAGACCTGGTGGCTTGCTTTCTCCACTCTCCCCCCCTCCTTACTCTGGTCATATTAAAATAAATAAATAAGTTAAATAAAAATGTATTAAAAAGAGAATTATTTATTTAGTTTGATCATTCTTATTATTTTTTAACTTGATACAGACACTCACCAGAGAGAAGGAAAGTGAGAAAGCAAGCCAAATCCAGGACTCAAACTGCAGTTGGCCATGTGGGAGTCCAGCACCCCAAACATCATGCCACCTGCTGGCCCCATCCTGGGTTAGTTTTTACTGAGACCTGTTGTCCCTTTCCAGTGAGCCTCATCAAATAAGTAATCTATCATTTTCATTTTTAAAAATAATTACTTATCATTAATATTTTAATTTTCTATAGGGCACACACACGAGAGAAAGAGAGAAAGAGCGAAAACAAGCCACTGGGTCTGGGACTCAAACCGTTGTTGGCCATGCAGGAGTCTAGTACCTTAACCACCACACAACCTGCTAGCCTCACATTTTCCTTTTTATAAGTCAAGTCTCCTAGATTATTCTCCATAGAGGTCAATTTCTGTTTAGAGAAAAAAACTTAACTTTTTTTTCTTCTTTTTTAGATTTTTGCCATAGGGCATGTGGGCTTGCTAGAGAGAGTTAGAGAGAGGATAAGTGGGAAATCACTGCCCAGGGGGAATGGCCATGCCAGTCTCTTGTCTTCCATTCTCCTCTCAGGATTTTGGGCACACGCACCTGGCATAATTTTCAAGGTGCTAGTCAGGAGCTCCAACTGTGGAGGGCCCTTTTGGAGTCCAGCACTTTACCTGCTGTCCCTACTTATCCAACAAATGCAGAGATTCTCGAACAAGTTTAAAAAATAAAATAAGGGACAACTTTGATGGTTTCAACACAGTATGGCCAAGTAAGCATTTTTAAAAAATCATCGTCAGTTTATAAACAAAATATAAAAAGCCAAATGTCAGAAGAATTTTCTTTAAATTTTTAAAATTTTATTTATTTTTTAAATTTTTATTTATTTATTTATTTATTTGAGAGGTTTTCTCTATAGGGTGCGTGTGCTCGCCAGACAGACAGAGAGAGACAGAAAGCGAGAAATCACCCCCAAGGGGCAATGGTCACGCTGCAATCCCTTCTCCTCCATTCTCCTCTCGGGATCTTGGGCACGCACGCACACATGCTCGGCGTGAGTTTTAAGCCACCAGGTCTGGGACGCAAACCACTGTCAACTACATGGGAGTCCAGCGACATAGCCATTACGCTAACTGCTGGTTTCCAGAAGAAGGACTCTTTGAACATAAATTACTGAGAATATCACTGGTTTGAAAATTGATTTTAAAAAAATCTTAGGATTCAGCTATTTTTATTTTTATTTTTATTTTATTTTTTAACTGTTTTATTTAACTTTAATTATTATTATTATTATTTTCCAGTTTTGGTCAGAGAGACAGATAGAGAGAAAGAGAGAGAGGGAAAGTGATAAAGTAAGCCACCAGGTCCAGGACTTGAACCACAGTCGGCCACATGGGAGTCCAGCGCCTTTAACCACCATGCCACCTGCCGGCCCCAGGATTCAGCTATTTTTAGATAAAAAATTTTTGAAAGAAAGAATCACTCCTTGCTTCTCTAACATAGTAACATCGGTACTAGTCCCAAATGGGAATCTTTCCCAGAACTTCCTACTGTGCCAAGAGGTACAAAACAAAATGGGATGACAGTTCCCAAATTCTGTAGTTTGTGTGCTGCCCAAAATCCCCAGAGGAGACTGCAGGAGAAGGATTGCGGCGTGGCCATTTCCCATGGGGGTGGGGGTGACTTCTGGCTGTCCCTCCTGTCTCTCTAGTGAGCACACGTGCCTTTTAGCAAAAATCCCCCCCACACACACACACATATACTTTTCATGCCCACACTTATCGATACACACTGCCAGAAACACGGACTGCTCAGAACACCGAGGGGCCCCCCAGAACACGCAGAGGTCTCAGTGGCTGACCGTATTCGCAAAGTCGGTTTGCAGGGTTTGGGGTATAGACCCGAAGGTGCTCTCGCCACCTCTGCGCGAGCCGTCTCCGCAGCTCTCTTCCTCTCGTCCCGCACGCCTCCCGGCTTCTCTGGTCACTCTGGACGCCTCCCGGGGTTTTCGCCCCGCCACGCCCTTGGTCGTCTTCCTGGACCTTCATTTCTTGATTCCCAATCTGTAGTGAAATATGGCCCCAAATCCGGCAAGCCAATAGGGATCTGATAGCTTTTTTGTGTTTACAAAAGATCCCCCATAATAATGACGTCTCTAGGTAGTAATATTGAAACGGACAGCTACCTACCAGAAGAAAGCAGTGTCACTTCCAAAGAGTTGAAGAAGTGGTCCTTGACTACAGAACTGTGATGTCCCGTAACAAGACGGTTTCTACACGTTTTTTGTTGGAGACAGTTTCCTCTATCCTAAACTTAAAGGTACTTAAGGCAACAGCCTTGCGTAGTAGTGTAGAAACCTTGACTAACTGAAATGTAAAAGGTTCCTGCATTGGCCGGGAATCGAACCCGGGTCTCCCGCGTGGGAGGCGAGAATTCTACCACTGAACCACCAATGCCTCCTGGTAGAGCCCTGCCAAAAGAGTAGTAGAAGAGTTTTCAAAAAAGACTCAGGTCCTAAAGGAAGTTTTGGGATAGTTGTCAGCTAAAAACTTGGAATAGTTGTTGGTTAAAAACTAACAAAGACATCCAAACATGACTTACGCTAGACAAAACTATAAATGTAAAAATGTCTGATCAAATTCTTAACTCTGAAAAAGGCTCTTTCCAACAGCATAATAGACCCCTATAGTAAAATATCAGAAATAAATATATTGTTTCTGATCCTAAATATTTCATTATCAACCTTAAACTGTTGCCTCGGTGTTTCTGAGAAGGTGATAGGTCATTTACTTGTAGGAATAGTAAATGAAATTCTAATCCATGGGGAAAGTAAGAACCAGAATGACAATAGAAATAGAAGAAAGAGGAGGGCTGGCAGGTGATGTGGTGGCTAAGGCACAGAACTCCCACATAGCCAAGCGTGGTTTGCTCCCTGGACCAGGTGGCTTTTCACTTTCTGTCTCTCTCTCCTCAAATAGTATATGAAATTAAAGAAGAAATTCTAAAAAATAAGAAAAAAGAAAAAGAGGAAACAAAAGGATAGAATCAAAATAGAGATAATGAAGAAACAAATTTTAGCCCATGGGATTGGTCCTTTGTAACAATTTTTTTTTTTTTTTTTTTTTTTTTTTTTTTTTTTTTTTTTTGAGAGGTTTTTCGCTATAGGGTGCGTGCGCTCGCCAGACACACAGAGAGAGACATAGAGACAGAAAGCGAGAAATCACCCCCCAGGGGGGATGGTCACGCCGCAATCCCTTCTCCTCCATTCTCCTCTCGGGATCCTGGGCACGCACGCACACGCGCCTGGCGTGAGTTGTAAGCCACCGGGTCTGAGACGCAAACCGCCGTTGACTACGTGGGAATCCAGCGACATAGCCATTACGCTAACTGCTGGTTCCCTGTAGCAATTTTTTATAAAAGAGTAATGATCAGTCTTGTTCACATTACAATAATATTTTGCCTATATTTTAAGACATATATATTTCAAAACATTTGAACAGATATATAATATATAAAAATCAATAGTCTTGCAATCAATATTTGATTGTTTCCTAAATTAATATGCTTTTAATTATTAGCTATATAAGGAGTAGGTTATTTTAGAGAAATATGGAGAGTTGAAATATTAACATATTGGTCTTTTTTATGTACAATTATTATTTATCAATTATGTGTAACAATGTAAGTTGAGAAAGGTAGCACAGAAAAACTATGAGCCAAATTGACATAACACATCTACTGCATCTGGTATTACTAAAATAAGTAAGTTTAAAAATCGATAACTTTGGTATAAAAACGAATACTTTGCATAGTAAAAAAATACCTAAGCAAAGTCAAAAATTGAGAAATACATATTTGCACTTAAGTCAAAAACAAGGAAATATCTGTATGTTTTTAAAAAGTTTTTTAAATGTCTCTATTTTAAGAACTCCTTTAAAAATGAGAATACAGGGAACCAGCAGTTAGCGTAATGGCTATGTCGCTGGACTCCCACGTAGTCGACCGCGGTTCGCGTCTCAGACCCGGTGGCTTACAACTCACGCCGGGCGCGTGTGCGTGCGTGCCCAAGATCCCGAGAGGAGAATGGAGGAGAAGGGATTGCGGCGTGACCATCCCCCCTGGGGGGTGATTTCTCGCTTTCTGTCTCTATGTCTCTCTCTGTGTGTCTGGCGAGCGCACGCGCCCTATAGCGAAAAACCTCTCCAAAAAAAAAAAAAAAAAAACTCATACCAGGCGCGTGTGCATGTGTGCTCAAGATCCCGAGAGGAGAATGGAGGAGAAGGGATTGCGGCGTGACCATCCCCCCTGGGGGGTGATTTCTCGCTTTCTGTCTCTATGTCTCTCTCTGTGTGTCTGGCGAGCGCACGCGCCCTATAGCGAAAAACCTCTCCAAAAAAAAAAAAAAAAAAAACTCATACCAGGCGCGTGTGCATGTGTGCTCAAGATCCCGAGAGGAGAATGGAGGAGAAGGGATTGCGGCGTGACCATCCCCCCTGGGGGGTGATTTCTCGCTTTCTGTCTCTATGTCTCTCTCTGTCTGGCGAGCGCACGCACCCTATAGTGGAAAAAAAAAAAAAACTCTCAAAAAAAAAATGAGAATACAAAAACTACAGTCATGTAGAAAACTAGGCAAAGAACAATAGAAAGAGAGTTCAACCATGTGCAAGTTCAAGCCACCAGGCCCAGGATTTGAACCATGGTCAGCTACATGGGAATCCAGCAACATAGCCATTACACCAACTGCTGGTCCTCCATATCAGTCTTTTGATGAAGTTCAAATAGTGGAGAGATTTCTTTCCCAGTTCTTTTCCTGGGGGAAATTAAACAGAAGAGTAAAACCCAGAGTGCTACCTCAGATGTCATTATGCCTTTTTGAAATACAGGAGCTGTGACACCTGCTGGCTGAGAAGCCAAGATTCGACCAGGCTGAATCACAAACTTGAGCATGAGGAAATTGACCTTCATATTGCCCTCTGCAGTGGCTCCATCTGCTGCAGCTCTGCCGAACACCTGAGGCATACAGCAGCTCTGGCTGACACAGCTTCCAGCGTCACATACATAAGCTAGAGCTACCTTTATTCTCCATTCCTCCCTCCTTTTGGGATCTTTGACATGATGCACATGTGCCTGGTGTGTTTTTCAAGCCACTTGTCTGGGATTTGAACTGCAGGGTCAGTCATGCGAGACACAACCACCTTAACCACCGGATCATGGGCTGACTCCCCTTCTATATTTTTAATCATATTTTACTTTGCTTCTATTCTTTTTTTTTGGAGAGGTTTTTGCTACAGGGCGCGTGCGCTCACCAGAGACAGAGACAGACAGAGAGATAGAAAGCAAGAAATCACCCCCCAGAGGGTATGGCCACGCCGCAATCCCTTCTCCTCCATTCTCCTCTCGGGATCTTGGGCACGCATGCACACGCGCCCGGCGTGAGTTTAAGCCACCGGGTCCGGGACTCGAACTGTGGTCAACTACGTGGGAGTCCAGCGACATAGCCATTTTGCTAACTGCTGGTCCCGCTTCTATTCTTTTAGTGGATACTTTAAAATTATTATCTTAATTCTTAATTTATGAAGCATAGTAGTAATTAATAAACTTATCCTAGTTTCATATAATATAAAGACGCTGGGATACTTTTATTCCATTTAGTCTCACTCACCATACAAGCTGCTACCATTTGTCATATTCTAGACCTAAATATTTTCAAACCCCAGAAGACTATATATTTTATATAATTACTGTTTGTGGGGAGCCGAGGCGAGGACGTAAGGGATGTGCAGGATGTGACTATGGCCGGGGTGAATATGTGGACATGGCCTTGAGCAAACAGATTGTTATGAGCAGAATGTCCTGGGATTGTTTTGAACTGAATGCTCCAAAGTATTGTTAAAACAACCTTATAAATTCAGTAAGGACTTAAAACCTTACATCACAGAAGTCTCTGGAGTGTGTATAAATATCAGCAATAAAGTACACTCGGGGCTGACCAGTATTGACTGGCCGTCCTCCTGTTACTATCCTGTCTTCTTGTCTTTCTTTTATCCTCATCCCCCAACTCAGGAACTGGGCCAGTCTGACAAAGTGGCGCCGGAACAGGGACCTGAGTACTGGGGATGCAGGTGAAGGACAACGCAGAGTAAACGGAGAACGTGTTCATCTTGAAAGTGAAAGTGTAGCAGTGAGTATATTATGGGAGCTATTACGGGTCAGGAAAATAGCTTTTTGTACATATGCTTAAAGAAATGCTAAGCGTGCAAGGCTGTCGGCCAGTAAGGCCCTGTGTGGACAAACAGCAACAAGTGCCTCTCTTCTCAGAGGGCTCCTTTCTTGCCCCATGATGCAAGGATCTTCTCCCTCTTCTCTCTAGATTTAGTTTCCCAGACCTGGTTACGGAGCCCCCCTGCACCTTATTCTGTTACAGCACCGTGGCGATACCTCTCAGCTAGCTGTGAACCTGTAGTGTCCTCAGGAGCGTTCTGGAGTGCTTGGAAGCATGAATTCTGGATTTTTTCTTTTTCTTTTTCTTTTTCTTTTCTTTCTCATTTTCTGTTAACTACCTGTTTTTGTTTTTTAAGTGTCAGAGGAATCTATCCATGTGAACTGAAAGGCACAAGAATCTAGTAACAGGAACCTGTGAAGGATTTTGTGGGAGTTTGACAGAGTAAGAGCAGGTTTGGAAGAAGGCACGTGTAGGGGACGTGAGCTCTAAGGGCCGGCAAAGGGGTCTAGTACGGAGCCAATGAAACAATGGCTATCCTTACTCTCCATCGGGAGATCCTAGAAATGGAAACGCCTGTCACCATGATGGTAGGCATTGGCCCGATGCTCCTGTGTCGTGCTCCCTACCTTGTGAGGTTATTTGGAGGTTCCTTCCTTGGAGTGCGCTCCAAAATTCATCGTCCGCAGCTGCACGTGAAAACACTAGATACAGAGGCTGGTAGTCAGTGCCGGGTAAGTTCCCTGGGATATTTCCTCAACCTAAGACAGGGAGTACTTACAAACATGTACTGCCCCATGACGGGAAAGAGGAAAAGGTCGCCAGGGACGACCTAAGACAGGCACAGTCTGCTGGCCGCCAGAAAAGGCGGATCTATAAATAAAGAAGGGGGAGATGTGGGGAGCCAGGGTGAGGACGTGAGGGATGTGCAGGATGTGACTATGGCCGGGGTGAATATGTGGACATGGCCTTGGGCAAATAGATTGTTATGTGCAGAATGTCCTGGGATTGTTTTGAATGTTCCAAAGTATTGTTATAACAACCTTATAAATTCAGTAAGGACTTAAAACCTTACATCACAGAAGTCTCTTGGGTGTGTATAAATATCAGCAATAAAGTACACTGGGGCTGACCCGTATTGACTGGCGGTCCTCCCGTTTCTATCCTGTCTTCTTGTCTTTCTTTAATCCTCACCCCCCCAACTCAGGAACTGTTCGTCGTCGGCCGGTTCGACAACTGTTAACTTAGATTTATCCATGTATTTACTACTATCTTGTTCTTTATTCCTCTCAGTGTCTCTGTCTTCCCATAGGAAGTCGTTTTTTGTCTGTTCTGAGAATTACTTAGAATTCCTCTTTGTTACTCACTGGGGAAGAACCGTTTCAGCTCTTTTGCTCTGAAAGTGTCTATATCGCTACAGTTTTTGAAGATCAGTTTTACTAAGTATAGAATTCTAGGAGCAGTTATTTTCTTTCAGCATATTGAAGATATTTATGTTTGATTTTTTTCCTTTTCAGAAGTCAGCAAGCTATCCAACTTCTTCTAATTTGAATGTAATCTCTTTTATTTGGATATTTAAAAAATATATTTGTCTTTGTTTTGATTTCTGCAGTTTTACAGTGATGTCTCTAGGTAGGACTTTTCCTTTATTTATCTATTTTTTAAATAATTACTTATTTTAGGGGCCAGCAGGTGGTGTGGTGGTTAAGGGTGTTGGACTCCCACATGGCCAACCACAGTTCAAATCCTAGACCTGGTGGCTTGTTTTCTCACTTTCTCTCTCTCTCTTTCTCACTCTGTCCTTCGCTGGTCTAATTAAATAAATAAAGTTAAATAAAATAATTCTTAAAAAAAGAATTATTTATTTTAATTTTATTTATTCATTCATTTATTTTAATTTGACCAGAGAGAGACACAGAGGGAAAGTCAGAAAGCAAGCCACCAGGTCTAGGACTAAAATCACGGTCGACTATGTGGGAGTGTCCAGCGCCTTAACTACCACGCCACTTGCTGCCTCCTCCCCCCCTTCTTTTTTTCTTTTTTTGGAGAGGTTTTTGTTATAGGGCGCGTGCGCTCGCCAGACAGACAGAGAAAGACAGAGAGACATAAAGCGAGAAATCACCCCGGGGCGGGGGGGGGGGTGGCCACGCTGCAATCCCTTCTCCTCCATTCTCCTCTTGGGATCTTGGGCATGCATGCACACGTGCCCGGCGTGAGTTTAAGTCACCAGGTCTGGGACTCGAACCGAGGTCGACTACATGGAGTCCAGCGACATAGCCATTACACTACTGCTGGTTCCCCCCCCCCCCCTTACTTATTTATTGAGTTATATCTTTCATGTTGTCTGGAAAACTCTCAAAAATTATCTCTTCAAATGTTGCCTTTACTGTTTTCTTTCTCCTCTACTTCTGAGTACCTAAGTAAAAGAAAGACCTACTCATACATTTGCCATTTTTTTTTAGAATTACTTATTTAATTTTTATTTACTTATTGTTATTTTAAAAATAATTATTTTATTTTATTTTATTTCTTATCATTATTTTTTAATTTACTATAGGACACAGCACTCACCAGAGAGATTGAGAGACAGAGAGAAAGTGAGACAGCAAGCCACCAGGTCCGGAACTTGAGCTGCAGTCAGCCATGTGAGAGTCCAGTACCTTAGCCACCATGCCACCTACTGGCTCCTATTATTTTTCTTTTTTAAGAGAGATTTTTGCTATAGGGCTCATGTGCTTGCCAGAGAGACAGAAAAAGAAAACTCACTCCCTGAGTGGATGGTCACACCGCAATCCCTTCTCTTCTATTCTCTCAGGATTTGGGGCACACGAGCACACACACCCAGCATGAGTGTTAAGTTGATGGGTCTGGGACTTGAATCACCATTAACTACGCTGGAGTCCAGTGACATAACTATTATGCCATCTGCTGGTCCCTATTATTACTACTTTTAAAATTTTTGCTACAGGGCACACACACTCACCAGAGAAAGACAGAGAAAGGGAAAATAAGAAAACAAGCTACCGAGTCTGGGACTCAAATCATGGTTGACTGGTCGACCATGTGGGAGTCCAGCACCTAAACCACCACACCACCTGCAGGCCCCTATTTGCCATATTTTTACTTGTGTTTAATTTTTTTTTCTGTTTCACATTCCAATTTTTTTTCTTTTCTCCACCTCTCATTTTGCTAATTCTCTCTTCAGCTGTGACTGCTCTCCTTTTGTACTGAGTTCTTAATTTCAGTTATTTCATTTTTAAATGTTTATTTTTTTTAATTTTTGTTTATAGATCCCATGCACTTGCTGGAGAGGAGAGAGATAGATTCAGAGAGAGAGAAAGTAAGAAATCACTCCCCAGAGAGGATGTCCATGCTGCAATCCCTTCTCTTCCATTCTCCTCCTGGGATTTTGGGCAAAATCAAACATGCTTGGCATGATTTTTGAGCCACCAGGTCCAAGACTTAACCCACAGTCACCCATATGGGGAGTCCAGCACCTTAACCACTATACTACCTGCTGTATCCTCATTCTTTAATTTCTTTTTGACTCTAAATCTATTCTGTAATTTAAAAAAATTATTTAAATTTATTTATTTATTTTAATTTGACCTGAGAGGGACAGAGAGAGAAAGGGAGGGAATGCGAAGTCTGAGACTCAAACCGTGGGAGCACGACCATATGGGAGCACAGCACCCTTGACCACCACACCACCTGCCAGCCCCTGTTCTGTAATTTTAAAACATAATTATTTACTTAATTTTATTTATTATTATTTAATTTGCTATAAGGCATATGTGCTCACTAGAGAAAGAGAAACACACACACACACAGGGAAAAGTGAGAAAGCAAGCTGCCAGGACCAGGATTCAAACTGTGGTCAGCCATGTGGGAATCTAGCACCATGCCATTTGTTGGCCCGATGTGCTATAACTTTTTATAGTTTCCAATTTGTGTATTAAATATTAATAAAACTCATGGAGCCAACAGGTGGTGTGGTGGTTAAGGTGCTGGACACTCCCACATGGCCAACCACGGTTTGAGTTCCGGACTTGATGGCTTGCTTTCTCACTTTCTCTCCCTCTCTCTGTCTCTCTCTGGTCCATTTTCCCACAAACTTTTTGAAGTTTTTCCCCACCCCATCCCACCTCCCGCCATGTTTTGATGAACCCAAAGCAGTATGCTTTGCATAAATGTACCAAGCCAGGGGCATGACAGAGTAGCACCTTCTGAGTCTCTTCATCCTGCTCTGCATGTTCACTGTTCAGTGTGCTATAGAATCTTCTCATGTTTAGCTTTTCTTTGGTGAAAGTCTTAAGGAAAAGGAGCAAATAATAACATTTGGATCTTGGGACCAGCAGTTGGCGTAATGGCTATGTCACTGGACTCCCACATAGCCAACCACAGTTTGAGTCCCGGACCGGGTGGCTTAAACTCCCGCCAGGCATGTGTGCATGTGTGCCCAAGATCCTAAGAGGAGAATGGAGGAGAAGGGGTTGCGGTGTGGCCATTTCCCCCTGAGGGGTGATTTCTCGCTTTCTGTCTGTCTTTCTGGCGAGCACATGCACTCTATAGCAAAAACCTCTCCTAAATAAAGAAATAAATAACACTTGGATCTGATACTGAATGTCTACTTGGCACTAAATCTTCACCACCTTTAGAAGAAGGTGACCTGAGTGTTAGGAGAAAAAAAAAAAAAAAAGAAGAAGAAGAAGGTGACCAGCACCACAAACAAGTCTTCTCTTCCTTCTTGGTTGAAGAATAGAAATTTTTTTCACTTATAGTTCCTCTTATATTTCAGGAGGGTACTTAGAAAGTTCATAGAAAAAATGAAATTAAGCTATGAATTTATTTTGTTGCAAAAAAATGGAAATCCATGCATATTTTTTTCATAATACACACAATTACACATTTCATAATACATAGGAACTTTTGAAGATAGCTTATACATGATAGGGTAGTCCAAACTCTGTACAAATGGAGTGAGTAGGAGCATACATAAAGAATAAGGCTAGGAGCCAGCAAGTGGCATAGTGGTTAAGGCACTTGACTCCCATGTAGTCAACCACAGTTCAAATCCTGGACCCAGCAGCTTGACACTCATGCTGGGCTTGAAGATGGTGGCATGGCCATTCCCAGGGTAATTTCTCATTGTCTCTCTGTCTCACAGAAACCCCTTTAAAAAAAAAAATACAGGGACCAGCAGAGGGCATAATGGCTATGTTGCTGGACTCCCATGGAGCCGACCGTGGTTCAAGTCCTGGACCTAGCTGCTTAAACTCATGCTGGGCGCATGTGCGTGCGTGCCCAAGATCCTGAGAGGAGAGTGGAGGAGAAGGGATTGCGGCGTGGCCATCCCTCCTGGGGGGGTGATTTCTCACTTCTATCTCTCTGTCTTTCTGAAGAGTGCATGTGCCGTATAGCAAAAACCTCTCTTAAAAAAAAAAAAAAAGAGTACAGCTGAAAAGTCAAGAGGGTTTTTTTTTGTTTGTTTGTTTGTTTTTAGAGGTTTTGGCCTTAGAGCACGTGTGCTTGCCGGAGAGAGAGAGACAGAGACAGAGACAGTGATAGAGAAAGTGAGAAACAACCCCCCCCCCCCCCGGGAGATTGCTACATGTCAATCCTTTCTCTTCCTGGGATCTCGGGCACACATGCACATGTGCCCAGCATGGATTTCAAGTCACCAGGTCTGGAACTCAAACCATGGTCAGCCATGTGGAAGTCCAGTGACATAACCACTACGCCATCTGCTGGACTCTGTCAAGAGGTCTTTTTGAACAAAATCTTGAAGAAACTTACGCAAATGAATAGACCAAGGAAATAGAGAAACATACGGATAAGTAGTGACATTACCCCAATTCCCTTTCCCATCATGTCTTCATTATCTTTCCCCACTCTCCTAATCAACCCACAGAGATTTACAAGAATCATTGGATTTTTACATAAACCTGATGGGGAGGGAGGGTAAAGGGGAAGACAATGATTTCTCTTTCAGTCAGGACTCATCCTAGCAGTAATTATTTGTAATTTAAAGGAAATAAGTGCATTTGACTACAGAGGAAGCATGTAGAACTCTAAAAGAAGAAAGGAGAGGAACTAGAGTAGGGAAAACATGTATAAGAGAAAAAAATCACCCTTCACTTCACTTTTTTTGAGGAAGTGACGATATCGTAAATCTGGTATACGGGAAATGACCTTTCCTCATGTGAATTTTTTGCGCTGAACCAACCGCCATCTAGTTAAGTTAGTCTAATGTTATTCCTGCCCAAAGCAGAGAAAATAATGACGTGACCCCAGGAAGTGCTCGCCTGTCAAGACCTCTAATCTCGTTTGTTTAATTTGGCATTCTAGATCATAGCTCTTGACGCTGTAAGAGACAGAACTGAAGACCGGCCATGCTAGGGACAGTCATGTTCCTGAGGTCCAAAGAATGATGGTGTGGACCTGGAAGTGAGAAGTGGAGTGGGAAAGAAAGTGGAGGTAATTTAGGAACCAACTCAGTCTTCCCTGGGTTAGCGTTGTCATCCTCATTACTTGGTCTGCTGCAAAGGGATTCGATTTAAGACTTTGTGACCCTGAAGTGGGCTATTCCCCTTCCTTCCAGAATGGTGTTCAACAGAAAGCCCTGACGCAAACCATGTAATTTTTTAAAAGAATTATTATTTTTATTTATTTATTTTAATTTGACCAGAGAGAGACAGAGCAAAAGCCAAGAGCGAGAGAGAGAAAGTGAGAAAGTAAGCTGCCAGGTCCAGAATACAAACCATGATCGACCATATGGGAGTCCAGTGCCCTTAACCACCACACCACCTGCCGACCCCCACACAGCTTGTATTACATCTATATTGTAGTACCTTCATGGAATCAGGTAAGAAGAAGGGAGGCCAGAGGATCCAGTCTGGAATGCTAATATGCCTTGAACAGGATTTTATTGAGCTCTCTCCTAGTGTCTTTAAAAATATATACATTTAATTTAATTTTTATCATTGTTACTATTTTTCCATTTGCTATAGGACACATGTGCTCACCAGAAAGAGACTGGGGGTGGAAGGGGAAGCGAGAAAGTGGGAAAGCAAGCCACCAGGTCCGGGACTTGAACCATGATCGGCCATGTGGGAGCCCAGTATTTCAACTGCCGTGCCACCTGCTGGCCCCCCTACTCTCCTGTCTTAAACTACAATTATAAAGAGAAACATTTCCTGTTGCCTATGACTATAAGAAGCCTGTTACTCACCCTCTGAGAAGTGAGAAGAAGACATAATCCACTATCCCCGTGAAGATACAAATGCTTTATTTCTTGATTCTCTCCATACCCTTACTGCAAAGAACTACTTTTCTTGAAGAGCACCTGGCTTTGCTGAATTTCAGTCCCCTCCCTTTCTGCATAAAAAATCTTCTAATTGCCTGAGAAAAAATTGTGGAGTTACAATGTAGATAGAAGCACACTCAGGGTCAATTAGCAATAATTCTGCCTCACTTAAATCTTACGGTTGTTGTAACACTGCTGCACAAAACCAGACTTGGACCTAGTTTGTATCTCACTGTGCCAGTTATTAACTTCTTGACCATGAAGAAATTACTAGACCTTTCAGCTTTATCTCTTGTACAAAACGCAGACAATAGTAAGATGTCTTTACCCAAATAAAATGTAGAAGTGTTCCGTTAGACGTTTTAGATGGATGAATTTACTTTCATTTCTGTTCCTCTGTCTCCTCGGTAAGTTTTGTTTTCACTTCCTGTTAAGAATGGAGCTAGAGGCAATTGGAGGAAGAGAAACTAAGTTGTGGTGGTAAGGAATATGTTAGACTATGGGTAAGGGTCACTTTACCCTTATGGACTGGAAAGCATGGTTAATTGAGGATTTAACAGGGGCAAGAGTTAAGGAGCCCATTGCCAGAGGCCGACCCAATCTTTCCATGAGTCACTAGCAGCCTGTCTTTTTCTGGCTATCTGGTCGCTGAGTCCCTTTCCAGCTGCTCAGGAGGCACTGATAAGAAAACATTTCACTTGGCTAAGGGACTCTCCTGAGCTAAAGGCACTGAACTGTGGTGAGACTTCCCACACATGACAGGAAAACGCTAGCAAGAGCTTTCTGTACCATTCCCAATTAATCGGAGCCATGACAGTCAGACCTATAGCAAAATCCAAAGCGATTATAACAAGGAGAGTTATGGTTAAGGAGTTATTACAAATGGTCTGGGAGCACTCAGGACAGCCCATGAATGTTTTTCTGGGGTCCTGCCGTGTGTAGATTGGTTAGCTTCTGAAGTGACCAAAGCAGGACCTTAGGTACCTCAAGTTCCCACCGTGTGCAGACTAGTCAGCCTCTGGAGTGACGAGAGTAGGGCTGTTGTCTACTTGTCTCTGAAGTATTATCGGAAGGGTCCTTCTGGCTGATTTTTATGGACCAAGGCCATGGTGATCCACAGAGGCAATCCTTTTAGCTTCTGTGTGACAGAGCCACAGGGTAACTTTAACAGGGCCAGCAGGTGGTGTAGTGGGCAAGGTACCAGACTCCCACATGGCTGACCAGAGTTCAAGTCCTGGACTTGAAGACTTGTTTTCTCTCTCTCTCTCTCTCTCTCTCTCTCGCTCTGTGGTCAAATTGAAAAAAAAAAAAAAGATGAATAAAATAATTCTTTAAGAAAAACCCAGTGGTAGGAGTAACGAGGGGCTAACTGAAGGGGCTTCTCTCTTTTGGTTGTTTTCCTGTACACAGCCTTTAGAGATAACTATCACGATTAGCTTTAGAACATTAATCTGATTAATTTTTACAATTTTTTTTTAAACTCTTGGAATGTAACTCAAACCTTCAGCCACATGCCGACCTTTTAGTCTTTGTCCCTTCTTTTCTTCTGTTCTGAGATAGCCATTCTACCTTAAGATAAAAACTTTACTATGTAAAATTCCTTCTATAGCAAAACCGTCTTTTTAAATCTTTTTTACTAGAAATCCATTTTTACAGCCATAACTTTTGTTTCTTTTTCATATTATTCTCATTTTTTATTTTTATAAGCTTAATTTTTAAAATTAATTAATTTAACTGAGGCTATTGATCTAAGGTATTTTTAAGGTCCTATTCACTCATTCTACATGCGCTGAACTTTGGGGTTGATAGACGCAATGAAGCTTTCAATTTATATTTAAGATTTTTTGTAATGTCCTGGGAAATTTTGGCCGTGAAGATGGGCTCGTTATCAGACCCTAAGATTATAGGTAAGCTGAATTGGGGGTGAGCTCCTGGAGGAGACTTTGTGCAATAACAGTGGCTATCTCTGATCTTGTTGGGAATGCCTCAACCCACCTTGAAAAAGTGTCCATACTCATTAGCAGATATTTGTAGCCCTGTGCTGGAGGTCTGGTTTCTGTAAAATCTGTCTCCCAATGTTCTCCAGGAGGGTTTTCCCAGGCTCGGATTCTTGCCTGAGAGTTAAGTACTTTCCTGTGCACAAGTAACACATTTCAAGACACCACCACTAATAAGGCTATCTAGATTAGGCACAAAGTCTTTTCTCTAACCAGCTCAGCAAGCTTTGTACTTCCCAGTTAGTAATCTGGTGCATCTGACCTATGATGACTCGCTCAAGGGCCTCCGGGACTATTGGACCTGCCATCTGGTAACAGCAACCATCCTTCGGGTCCTCTAGTACCGTTCTTCTAGTACAGTTCGTGGGCCAATTTTTCCTCCTCCTGAGTGTAGGAGGGGGAGGATGGGAGGACAGGGTCTGCCACGGCTACAAGAACTTCTAGTTGAACAACTTTTACACTGCAAAACTGAACAATTTTACTAATAGACCCTCTCAATATTTTTCTTATAAAATTTAAAGACCAACAATAAGAATAACTAAAGCATGTTAACTTTTTTTTTTTTTTTTTTGAGAGATTTTTACAATAGTGTGTGTGCGCTTGCCAGAAAGAGAAACAGAGAGACGGAAAGCAAGAAATCACCCCTCCACCCCGTCCCCAAGGGGATGGCCCCACCTCAACCCCTTCTCTTCCATTCTCCTCTCAGGATCTTGGGCACGCACGCACATGTGCCTGGCATGAGTTTAAGCCACAGGGTTTAGGACTCAACCGCAGTTGACTATATGTTGAGTCCAGCGTTGTAACCATTACGCCATCTGCTGGTCCCTAAAGCACGTAAACGTAACAACAAGAATTATGAGGAGGACTCGGGGAACCAGGCAGCAATGCTCCCATGAGTCCATGCTTAACATTGGATTTATATCCTTTTATACCAATTTTACCTCTTTTACTCTGGTACGTTGCATTGGCTACTTAGCATGCAATTTTGTGAAACATTTTCTTACTTTTTTGGTTAATTTTGGCTTACCAGTTCAGAAAACCAGTTTTTTCATAGAAAATGAAATTTTGGGAGACCAGCGGATGGCATAATGGTTACGTTGCTGGACTCCCACAGTCAGCTGCAGTTTGAGTTCTGGACCCGGCAGCTTAAAACTCACTGGGCATGTGTGTATGTGCGCCCAAAATCCCGAGAGGAAAATGGAGGAAAAGAGATTGTGGTGTGATCAGTCCCTGGCAGGGATTCCTCTAACTGCATCCAGTTGGCCCTGTATTCCACGTCAGGGTTGCCTCCTGAGCCAACTCTGTACTAGCCGATTGACCGGTCCCAAAGAGGAATTGAAGAGAAACAGGAAGAAAGAAGGAAGCCTCTGGAGGTCTTTTCTGTTCCTACCAGGACTCCACAATTTTGAAGGAGCAGTCAGTGTCTCCTACACGGCCGTCAAAGATCCTGAGAGGTGTCCCTGGGGCCCTAGATTCTACTTGAGGGGGTGCCTTCCCTAGAGTACCTCAGGTGTTGGGTGGCCCATCAGGTGAGGCCACCCTCCTTGGATGCCTCGCCCAGGTACCAGTAGGTTCTATCTTGCTGGGGCCTCCAATAGCATGTTCGTTCATAGGTATCATTGTTTAAATGCTATGAAGAAAAAGGTGATAAAGTAGAACCTCAGTATATAAAATAAATACAAATAAAAAATATCTATACATTAGGAAGAACTTTTGATAATAATTCTGTTGCCACTGGCTAGGGTATCAGAATGGCGAAAGGATTCTCTTCTAAAGATTTCATCCCAGTGATTATCTTTCTTTCTTTTTCTAAGAATTATTTATTTATTATCATTATTTATTTCTTTTTAATTTCACCAGAGAGAGAGAAGGAAAGTGAGAAAGCAAACCACCAGGTCTGGGACTTGAACTGCAGTTGACCATGTGGGAGTCCAGCACCTTAATCACCATGCCACTTGCTGGCCCCATGATTACCTTTATAATTTTTAGGGGGGGGTCATAATTCATTTTTCTTAATAGAAAATGAACACCTAATCCAATTTTAAAATTGTTATATTTGAAGTTGTTAATAATAATAAAAACAAACTAATCACTTAATGATCTTGCTTTGACTAAAACAATGAACTGGCTTTCAAAAAATGTATTCAGGGACTAGCTGATGACATAATGATTACATCACTGGACTCCCCCGTTGTTGACCATTGTTCAAATTCCAAACCCAGCGGCTTAAAACTCATGCCAGGCACATGTACGCTCATACCCAAAATCCCGAGGAGATTGGAAGAGAAGGGATTGTGGTGTGGCCATCCCCCCTGGAGGGGTGATGTCTCACCTTTCTGTCTCTCTGTATCTCTCTCTGTCTCTACAGAGAGCACACACACCCTACAGCAAAAATTTCTCTTAAAAAAATGTATTCAGCACCATTTGCTTATAGGTCTTTTAGAATTTGTTCTGGTTTCTGGGAACTTCCTGTCTGTAAAGTAAAGGAACTGCTGAGCCATAGGAGAAAATCTTTCTGGGACAGCCAATGAGAAGTTAAGCAAGCAATGTACATTCACCATGTGACAAGGCTCCTCAACGATGTCCTCCTCTCTGCTACAACTCAGGAGGGACATGCTTCTACACACTGAGATATGAAGAGTCGGACTGCTATTTGTTGTTAGAACTGGTCCTTCCAGCTAAGAAGAGTACATCTGGGACCAGCAGTTAGCATGATGGCTATGTCGCTGGACTCCCATGTAGTCGACCACGGTTCGAGTCCCAGACCCGGTGGCTTAAACTCACGCCGGGCACTTGAGTGTGTGTGCGTGCCCAAGATCCCGAGAGGAGAATGGAGGATTGCGGTGTGGCCATCCCCCCTGGGGGATGATTTCTCACTTTCTGTCTCTCTCTGTCTTTCTGGCGAGCTTACGCGCCCTATAGCAAAAACCTTTCAAAAAAAAAAAAAAAAAAGAGTACATCTGTGGTACACATGGTTCTTCATGTCTTGTGATTTTAGGAAACTCTGTAAGTAGTTTGGATTTAGTTCAGTTTATTCAGAAGTTAAACACACTTAATAAGGGTTCACTGCTTTGGCAGAGTAAGGGTCTGCTGGTTTAGTAATCTTACACAATATATGTAAGACATGACAGCAAATCACAGTCTTAAACTCTAAATGTACATAGAATACTCCCTAATTTAAAACAATATCTGTTTTAACACAATGTCTATAACTAGAAGCAGCCGATAAAACTAAATCCAAAATTAAGATATGGGATGCTCACTCTCACTTGAAGCCATCTTACTTAGAGAACTTTAAACAAGCGTGAGCCCTTAAAGTCATTCAAAAAATAGCGAGGCTCTCCTTCCTCATTCTTCACTGTAGGATTCTTGTTGGAGTTAAGCTCAAAATGAATACTTCTAAGTATTTCAGGAAAGCCCACAGATGTGGTGGAAAGTCTTTTATGCAAAAGAACCTCTGTCTTTCTGCATCAGTGAGTCAGAATACTCGACAGGATTTCCTGTTAACGCAGAGACAGGTAAGTTCATATGGTCAGTCAGGTGTCCCATGGGTGGCAGACTTTTATATCAGCCCTTAGAATTGGAGCTACTGCTAGCTTTTTCCTTTATGCTGGCCGCCGATGTGAGGAAAGTGGACTTTTGTGAGAAATAAGACCTCTTTGGGCCTTTCTACCTAAGTGAAATATGCAACAGGGAAAAGAGTAGGGGAGGTAACACAGGGGAACTACTCTTTCCAGCTCAGGAGTTGATGAAGGCCGTATATGCATTCAAGAAGCCCATGGTGTGAGAACAGGAAGGCTTGGTGCAATTCCACCATTTCTTGCACCTTCGGACTCTGCGGATCTCAGAGCTTCCAACAGCGTCACTCTGGGGCAGAGTATTCACAGGTTCATAATCTCTGTGGTCCATGGGAGCCACTGTGAGGAGGGCCCAGGAAGAATCTGCCATTTTCAGTGGAAAACAAGTGGTGGTTACTAGTTATGATGACTTTGTACTTTGGATCTGCACCTTTCTTTATAGTGAAATACTAACTGCTTAAGAAATAAGGATGTAGGGACCAGCAGGTGGCATAGCGGTTATGTTGCTAGACTCCCACATAGTCCACCACAGTTCGAGTCCTGGACCTGGTGGCTTAAAACTCACACCGGGTGTGTGTGTGTGCATGCTCAAATCCCAAGAAGAGGATGCAAGAGAAGGGAATGTGGCATGGCCATCTCCCCTGGGGGTGATTTCTCACTTTCTGTCTATCTTGCTCTGTCTCTCTGGCAAGGGCATGTGCCCTTAGCAAAAATCTCTCTCTAAAGAAAAAAAAAAAAAGAAAAGAAATAAGGATGCTTTAATTCATCTGTTTAATTGATATGAAGAACATTTTAAGATCTATAGTCACAATTCCAGAAAAATGGGTCAAGCTCTCAAACTCGTAGAATACAAGATATGTTTGTAAATAAACTTAAGACCTGAATGCTTAATGAAAAGAAGGAAGAGGAGGAGGAGGAAAGACACCCATGGAATCCTCTAGCTGTGGACAGTGGCTAATGTGAGCATCCAGAATTGACACTGTAGACCACTGCGGCATTTTTCTGTACAGCTCCAAAACTTCTGTAGAAGGATTTACAAGATCCAATGGCCCACGGATAAAATGAACAGAGGCAAGTGCTCCCAACCAGCGTCTCCTGAATTTCTTCCTCTGATTGATGTACTGTAAGAGACTGTCGATGACTAAGTTCCCATCGTTGTTGCAGATCCCTGTCACATGTCCCATAGCTTGCTCTCTGAGGTCAAGTGTATGACCCAAAGATTAGGTTGAGACGTTGAGAGAACCCAAAGTTCACCAACTGAGTGAGGATGGGTGACAGCACATCCCCATCTTTGATTAGCTTTTGGAGGAAAGGATGATGAGTCTCAGGAAAGATACCTCCAGTTGACCAATATACTCTTCATGGTAAGCCGACCAGAACGGTTCCTGTTATCTCTCCAGCAGTTCCCGAGCAGCGATACCCCACGATCATGAGACAGCAGGCCAATCCTGTGGTTTGGGAGCCCCAGATGCTGCAGAAGCAGCTCCATGAGGCTAGCCTGCTCAAATATGGAATAGAGGTGGTCTCCGTTTGTCACTGGAGCCAAGAGCCTAAGAAATCAAGGGCGGGGAACCAGCAGTTAGTGTAATGGCTATGTCGCTGGACTCCCACGTAGTCGACCGCGGTTCGTGTCTCGGACCCAGTGGCTTAAAACTCACGCCGGGCGCGTGTGCGTGCGTGCCCAAGATCCCAAGAGGAGAATGGAGGAGAAGGGATTGCGGCGTGACCATCCCCCCTGGGGGGTGATTTCTCGCTTTCTGTCTCTATGTCTCTCTCTGTCTGTCTGGCGAGCGCACGTGCCCTATAGCGAAAACCTCTAAAAAAAAAAAAGAAAAAAGAAAAAAGAAAAGAAAAGAAAAAAAAAAAAAAAGAAATCAAGGGCAACTACTCAATGAAACCTGAGGGTCAGACCTTCCCAAATCTTGTACCAGTTGTGGCTGGATATTGGGAAGCCATGTAAAAGCACAATGATCTCTGGGCTTCCAACTACACCCACGGAGTACTAGAAGATGGTAGAAGATGCACAGTTCCTTGTAGGTAAAAAATTTGCCTGAAGGGGGCCAGCAGGTAGCATAGTGATTACGGCGCTGGACTTCTATGTGGTCATCTGAGCTTTGAGTCCCTGTCCAGTGGCTTGAAACTCCCGTCCAGTGCATGTGCAAGTATGGCCACAATCCTGAGAGGAGAATGAAGGGGAAGGGAGCAGCATGGCCATTCCCTCAGCACCTTATAGTAAAATTCTCTAAAAGAAAAAAAGAATTGCCGGAAGACTTCCAGGAGTGAAGGGCAGGAGAAAGCTGATGGAGCAGGATGTGCAGGCCAGCAGCCCCACCTGGACCCGCCACTCCCTCATTCTGATTCAGATAAGTTCTGGGCTACAAGAGTCCATGCTGGGGAGAAACCGGTTGCACATTCTTAATAATTTCTTACATAAAACATGCATGGTATTCTTTTAGGAAAATCATTGAAGAATAGAAACAGTGCATAAACATTCTAAATCATGAGAAGGGAGTAGAAAGAAAAAATAGTAAATAAAAGGAAACAGTCAAAACCTCAAGGAAAATTGTATATATTAAAAATATTATTTATGTCTTTTTTTTTACACTTAATTACTGTACATCATTTTTTTTTTTGAGAAGTTTTCGCTATAGGGCGCGTGCGCTCGCCAGACAGACAGAGAGAGACATAGAGACAGAAAGCGAGAAATCACCCCCCAGGGGGCATGGCCATGCCGCAGTCCCTTCTCCTCCATTCTCCTCTTGGGATCTTGGGCACGCACGCACACGCGCCCGGCATGAGTTTTAAGCCACCGGGTCCGGGATGCGAACCACGGTTGACTACGTGGGAGTCCAGCGACATAGCCATTACACTAACTGCTGGTTCCCACTGTACATCTTTATAGCATACAAAATGGACTTTCTGGCCTTGAGTATACTGCATCTTGGTCCAGTCGAAGATAGACATTATTATCAACGAGTAATTTTCCAATTTTATACCATTAAATGTTTTACTTTTCCACCCTTGATTCCTTTCCTCCTGCTCCCAGAAAATTTTAAATATTTGTAAATAACTAATAATAGAAGCATTATGAATCCAAACTTACTAGTAAAACTAAAGTAGTAATTAGAATAAAAAAGAAATAGGAGAAATTCTTTTGTTTTTTTGAGATCCAATCTTATTTGTTTCTCTTATAAAATCTTATTTTTGACTGGATTCAGACTTAGTAGAAGCTCTCAGAGAGGACAGCCTGCGTCTCTTGGCAGTCTGTTCTTGGCGTTTTTCTTTAGCCTCTTTCATTCTCTTGGCCAAAAGTTTAGCATATTCTGCTGCCTCTTCCTTATTTATTTTTTAGTCCGCTGTTTCTTGAGGGCAATATGCCGGCGTTTTTGTTGCAGAACGTGTGGAGTCACAGATGCGGAATCTTAGGTGCCTTGATCTTAGGTTTCTCACCTTCTAATTTTTTTTTTTTTTTGAGAGTTTTTTTGCTATAGGGCATGTGTGCTCGCCAGAAAGACAGAGAGAGACAGAGAGACAGAAAGTGAGAAATCACCCCCCAGGGGGAATGGCCACACCGCAATCCCTTCTCCTCCATTCTCCTTTTGGGATTTTAGGCATACACACACATGTGCCCAGTGTGAGTTTAAGCCACCGGGTCCAGGACTCGAACCGTGGTTGACTACCTGGGAGTTCAGCGACATAGCCATTTCGCCAACTGCGGGTCCCTCACCTTCTTTATTTAAGGGCTTTCTTACAACAAATTAGTGGACATCGTCTTCTTTAGACAAATTGAAAAGTTTTTGGATCCTCACAGAAAGTACGCAGTTTGCATTCATCATCCACTTCAACAAGTTTCTGGAAGCCTGTGCAGGGAGGGAGATATTCAGCTTCATCTTGAAGCAGCTGATCTCTGAAGCACCACAAAAAAGAGCGGAATTTTCTTTCTCTCTTTCTTTCTTTCTTTCTTTCTTTCTTTCTTTCTTTCTTTCTTTCTTTCTTTCTTTCTTTCTTTCTCTCTCTCTCTCTCTCTCTCTCTCTCTCTTTCTTTCTTTCTTTCTTTCTTTTTTTTTTTTGGAGAGGTTTTTGTCATAGGGCACATGTACTCACCAGAGAAAGATGCAGTGAGAGGGAAAGTGAGAAATCACTTCCTAGGGAGGGAGGCAATGCTGCAATCCCTTCTCCTCCATTCTCCACCTGGTATTTAGGGCATGCATGCACAGGTGTCCAGCATGATTGTCAAGTTACCGTGTCCAGGACTTGAACCATAGTCAGCCCTGTTGGAGTCCAGTGACTTAACTGCTATGCCATCTGCTGACCTCTGACATAGAAGAAATCCCATTTGCAGTATAGAAATGCTAAAATTAATAATGTAAGCTTGAAACTTAAGAAATTAGTAAAAGGACAGAATAGATTTAGAAAAAAAAGAAGGAATGAGATAATAAAAATAAGAGCAAAAATAATTAAAATAGAAAAGCCAGGGAACCAGCAGTTAGCGTAATGGCTATGTCGCTGGACTCCCACGTAGTCGACCGCGGTTCGTGTCTCGGACCCGGTGGCTTACAACTCACGCCGGGCGCGTGTGCGTGCGTGCCCAAGATCCCGAGAGGAGGATGGAGGAGAAGGGATTGCGGCGTGACCATCCCCCCTGGGGGGTGATTTCTCGCTTTCTGTCTCTCTGTCTCTCTCTGTCTGTCTGGCGAGCGCACGCGCCCTATAGCAAAAAACCTCTCCCCCCCCCCCCCAAAAAAAAAAAAAAAAAAAGCCAAGACAATAAGTAGAACCTGCAAAGTCTAAAATTGGTTCTTCTAAGATACTAATAACACTGACAAACTTATGATGAAATTTATGATAAATAAGAATAAAAAATCCAAAGTATCAAACCTATCAATATATTTTTAAAAAAATCATGATGAAATTACATTTACTTGGGAACTTAAGAGGTTTTTGGTTGGTTTGTTTGTTTTATAGAGAGGTTTTTGCTATAGGGCATGTGCACTCAGCAGAGAGACAGAGAGACAGAAAGCAAGAAATCATTACCCAGGGGGAATGGCCATGCTGCAACCCCTTCTCCTCCATTCTCCTTTTAGGCTTTTTGACATGCACACACATTTGCCCGGCATGAGTTTAAGCTGCTGGGTCTGGGACTCGAACTGCGGTTGGCCATGTGGGAGTCCAGTGACATAACCTTTGTGCCATCTGCTGGTTCCCAACTTAAGAGCTTTTTAACAGTAGAAAAATTTTAAATATAATTAGCCACATCAAAAAATGTAAAGCAGAAAACTATATATCATCTCAATTTATAGAGAAAAAGTTTTCAATATAATTTAACACCCATTTATGTTTTAGGAAACTAAGAAATAAGGTATCATTTTCCTAAAAAAAAGTATTTCTGCCAAAACTCTTCAGAGAATAACCAAATAAAGATTGGAAAGGAAGAAATATAGACCTAAACATTTGCAGATAATGCAAATCTGAATGTATAAATGTCTATAAAGAGAATACAAAATAATCTGTAAACAACCTGAAAATAAATTTATGATTTCAGTAAAGTATCTGTATACAAAAATCAATGCTCCTGGGACCAGCAGTTGGCGTAATGACTATGTTGCTGGACTCCCATGTAGTTGACCACAGTTCGAGTCCTGGACTCGGTGGCTTAAACTCACACCGGGCGCGTGTGTGTGAGTGCCCAAGATCCCGAGAGTAGAGTGGAGGAGAAGGGATTGTGGCATGGCCATCCCCCTGGGGGTAATTTTCACTTTCTCTTTGTCTCTCTAGTGAGTGCACACACCCTATAGCAAGAATCTCTCTAAAATAAATAAATAAATAAATAAAATTAAAAGGATTATTTGAATTAGCAAAGATATAGCTACATAAATATAGATATAGGCACACATGCAGTCCTAGGAAGAAATCTCACAAAATCTGTGCAAGACACACATGAAGAAAACTATTCAATTTATGGAAAATTATTAAGAAAGACCAAACATTGAGCAGATTTACCAGGTTCATGGTTTGGAAGGCTAAATGTTATAAAGATACAAATCCTCTCTAAACTCACTTATATATTCAATGTAATTCTAATCTAAATAGCAACAAATATTGAGAAATCTCACAAGTTGATTCAACTAAAACCCAAAAATAAATATGACAATCCTGAAGATGAATAAGTTAGAAATATGCATTATTGTATATGCATAAATAATAATAAAGCTGTAGTATTAAGATAATGTGATATTGGGACAGGGATAAGCAAATTATTTTCTAAAATATCATAGACTTGGGACTGGCAGGTGGCATAGTGGTTAAGAGTGCTGGACTCCCACATGGCTGTCTGCAGTTTGAGTTCCAGACCTGGCGGCTTGCTTTCTCGCTCTCTCTCTCTCTCTCTCTCTATCACTCTATCCCTCTCTGGTCAAATTAAAACAAATAAATAAAATAAATAAAGTGCAATAAAATAACTCTTTTAAAAAATTATAGACTCTAGAAAGAAACACACAAATACATAAACTTAGTTTGTGATAGAATCAGCTGCCCATAGAAAAGAAGGGATGATAACTTTTTAAATGGTGTAGGGACAATTGTCTATACATATGGGAAAAAAAAAAAAAAAACAGAAAAGAAATTGGATACCTGCATCACACTTGTCAACCTAAAAAGAAGCCTGAGGAATAATAAATAGAATTAAAGTGATTTATTTGGGCCAGGGTTTAGGATGAATTATCTAGAGGAGGAAATTTCTAGTTCTTAGACATGTACTCATTGAAATGGTGACCAAGAAAGCTGGCGTATATAACGAAGAGAAGGGCAAGAAGAGGAGATTACAAGTTGTCAAAGGTTTCCATTGGTTCATTCAAAGTAATGCAGGTAGGGCTGGCCCTGTAGCCTGGTTAGGGATATAGATCCTACATGACTGACCATGGTTCCCTGGCAGCTTGAGAAAGACACTGAGTGCATGTGCACGCATGCCCAAAGTCCTGACAGGATAGAGAAATGGAAAAGGGATTGTGGTGTGACCATGCCCCATCAGGAGGGTGCTTTCTCTCTATCTTTTTCCTGTCTTTGGTAAGCACATGTACCTCTAGCAATTAAAAAAAAAAAAATCAGGGAACTGGTGTGTTAAACCTTATTTTAAAAAATTATTTTATTTAACTGTATTTATTTATTTATTTTTAAAATTTGACCAGAGAGGGACAGAGCAAGAGAGAGGGAGATGGAAAGTGAGAAAACAAGCTGCCAGGTCTGGGACTTGAACCATGGTTGGCCATGTGGGAGTCCAGCACCCTTAGTCACCACCTGTTGGCCCTGGTTGTATCTTATTTTCTACATCATGAACTCAGGAATATTGGGAAGAAGAGCGGGTAGGAGTCACATTGTGAAATCTGCAATCCTTTTGCAACATCACAGATTGCTTACAGATTGCTCCGGACTACTTTTCTTTCACATATCACATGCAGATATAATTTACGTATAGATATAAGACTAACATGTAAAAGACAAAACTAAAACTTTTAGAAGAGAATATTTTGGAGTAGGCAAGAATTTCATAAGCAAGACAAACATACTAACCACAAAGGAAAATATTCATACATTTGACTACATCGAAATTATATTTTTGTATGTAAAAAGATGACATAAGACAGTAAAAGATAAGTTATAAATCAGGGAAAAAAAACTTCAAATAACCTACAACAGTTTGTATCCAGATTGAATTTACTTTTAGAATTATTTATTTAATTTATATTTATATGCACACACACACACACATATACATATAATATATTTTAATTTGCTTTGAAAGAGAGAAATTCACCCCCCCACCCGCCCCAGGGGAGATGACCATTCCATAATCCCTTATCCTCCTTTCACCTCTCAGGATTTTGGGCACGCACACACACACATCCACATCCATGGTGTTTTTCAAGCTACCAGGTCCAGGACTCAAACCATGCAGTCAGCCATGTAGAATCCAACTGCCTTAACTATCACGCCAGCTGGCTGCCCCATATTATTAATATATATATATATATATATGTATATATATATATGTATATATATATATATAAAATCATACAGTATGCATTTTTTTAACTTTTTAAATTTATTCATTCATTTATTTTAATTTGACTAGAGAGAGATACAGAGAGAAAGAACGAGAGACAGTGAGAAAACAAGCCACCAGGTCTGGGACTTGAACCATGAACTGTGGTTGCCCATGTGGGAGTGTCCAGTGCCTTAACCACCACACCACCTGTTGGTCCCTTATTAATATATTTGTAAATTTGCTAGAGGGCATGAGTGATCACTAGAGAGAGAGAGAGAGAGAGAGAGAGAAAGAAAGCAAGTCACCTGGTCTGAAATTTGAAATGTGGTTGGTCATGTGGGAGTCCAGAGCCTTAGCCACAATGTCACCTGCTGGCCCCCAGACTGAATTTTTGTTTGTTTGTTTAGAGAGATTTTTGCTATAGGGCATGTGTGCTCACTGGAGAGACAGAGATACAAAGTGAGAAATCACCCCCCTCAGGGGGGGATGGCCATGCTGCAATCCCTTTTCTTCCATTCTTCTCTCGAGATTTTGGGCACACATGCACACATGCCTGGTGTGAGTTTAAGCTGCTGGGTCTGGGACTTGAACCACAGTGGACCATGTGGAAGTCCAGTGACGTAACCATTATATTATCTGCTGGCCCTGTGAATTTTAAACTTCTACAAATTAATAAGGAAAAGACAAAATACACAAGAGCAAAATAAACAAACTACGTGAATGGTGAATCAACATGTAAAAACTGCTCAACCTCATTTGTAACAAGGGTAATTCAAATTAAGACTATCATAGAGTACTGCTTGTAACCACAAAATTGGGGACGAGGACTAAGAAGTCTTATTACAATATTAAGTGCTGACAAGAAATCTACAAAATAGAAGTCTTTATATCCTGCTGATGATAGTATGAATCAGTCACTGAGAAATTAACTTGGCATTGCCTTACAGCATTTTAAAACATTGACAGATATTTTCGCTGGACATAGAATTCTAAATTGACAGATTTTTTTTTTCTTTCAGTACTTTACAGATGTTGCCACACTGTCTTCTTACTGGCATTGTTGCAAAAAAGTAATCTAATGTAATCTTTATTGTCATTCCTCTGTATATCACATGTCTTTTTTTCTAGGTTCCTTTTGAGATTTTTACCTTTATCAGTAATTTTCAGAATTTGATTATGATGTCATTATGTTGTTTTCTTCATGGTTTATCTTTTTTTAAAAAAATATTTTGTTTGGGAGAGTTGTTTTGTTTTATTTGTTTTTGTGCTTGGGTTTATTATGACCCTTTATAGTGTAGGAGAGGAAAAGTCACTTTTTCCCTTTACTCTTCTGATTTTCAGCAGGAACCTTCATAATAAAAGACAGATTGACAGAGTTAAAAACAGATACCCAGGGAAAAATTAGTAACTCTCAAGGAGGTAGCCTGGAACACCAGCTTAAATAGCATCTTCAACTAAAACAAAGAAAAAACTGGTGTAGGGAGGCAAGTTACGGGAAGATGTTTGGGAAAAGTGCAGTAAATAAGAGGAAGGTTTGTTCTATAGATTTAAGTCAGGTGTCTTCCCTGCTAACAAAGTCTTTTGTGACTTAGTCATCCTTCTCTTCCTGGTGCAGAGAAGGCAATTTCTGTTGTAGATGTAAAGTTCCTTTACAAAGGGTTAACTTCTACTCTGCTTTTAAAACTCCTCCCAAGTCTGCTGTTTCTCAAAATAATTAGCTCAAAAAAAGATGTATTTTGGGTGTCATTATTCTGGTCTCCTATAATAGTTTTTGTTAGCTTGGGGAAATTTTTGCCATTATTTCTTCAAATATGTTTTCTATTCCCCCTCCCTCCTCCCCCCCCCCCACTCCAATTATACATTATCTTAGATCACTTGAAGTTGTCCCATACCTCATAATGTTCTTTTCATTTTCTTTTCTGTGTTAAGTTTATTTCTTCCATGAACAAGAGTTACAGAAAGAAGGAGAGACAGCATCCCCAGCAGGGTCCTGATGTGGTCATCCACTCCCAGCCTCTAGCCAGCCTCAGATCATGGGCACACAGGTGCTGGGTACACTTCGGGAGAATTGTGGACCAGAACTGAAGAACTACCTGTGTGGGATTGCCTTATAGAGGCATTGTGCTTTACTTCTGCACTGGCCTCTGCCTGGCCCCATTACTTGCTGTTTAATTCTGTGTTTCATTTTGGATAGTTTCTATTGCTATGTCTTCATATCAGCTCATCTTTTCTTCTGAAGTCCAATCTGCTCTTAATCCCATACAGCTTATTAGTTTTCATCTCTTAGAAACTGAATTTTGGCCTTTTTATATTTCTCATGTCTTAACTGAGTACTCTTATGAGTACTCTATCACATGCCTCCTAAATCATGAGGTTCTTAGCTGCGGGGGAATTGCGCTATTTCTAGCCCTTTGTGCTGAGTGCTGGGTACAGTTGCTCCTCCCTATCTGTGGTTTCACTTTCTGTGATTTCAGTGTCCCAACGTCAACCATGGTCTGAAAATGTTAAATTTCAGAAATAAAAAACTCAAAAGTTTTCCATTGCGCATTGTGTGAGTAATGTGATGAAATCTCGTACCACCTTGCTTAGTTCTGCCCAGGACGGGAGTTACCCTTTAGCCTTCGGTACGTGCGCTCTATATTCTGCCCATCTGTTACTCACTTAGCAGCCCTCTCAGTTAACCAATCAAAAAACAGCATATGAGAAGCTCACGTCTGCCTGCAGGTGCTGGCATCCACTGGGGGTCTTAGAGAGTATCCCCTACAGATAGAGCGGAGAGGGGACCTACTGTACTGTCCTGTCTAATCCTCTCCAGTGGTTCTCTCCTAGGCCTGGAATACTTTTCTCACACACGCTGGTACGTCAGGGTGACCCTCTGCAGATCTCTGGAATTCTCTCTGTGTGGCTTTCTCCTTTACAATTCTTTGACCTGGGAACTCTGGCCACCTTGGTCTGTCAAACTCCATCCCCTCAACTCAGTGACTCCAGTGGGTTCTGCTTGAGTCCCCCCTCTATACACCACAGCCTGGGGACACTCTCAGTGCCGTAAAGGTGGGCAACCACAGGAGCCATGTCATTTCTTCCCTATCTCTCAAGGATGCTGGATGTCTACCGTTTTGAAAAATATGTTTTACATACTTTGTGGGTTTTTATTAACGAATTATTTTATTTAGATTTATTTATTTATTTATTTTCAATTTGTCCAGAGAGGGGGAGAAAGAGAGAGAGAGAGAGAGGAGAGAGAGAGAGAGAGAGAGAGAGAGAGAGAGAGAGAGAGAGAGAGAGAGAGAGAGAAGTGAGAAAGCAAGCCTCTGGGACTTGAACTGCAGTCGGCCATGTGGGAGTCCAGAGCCCTTAACCACCATGGCACCTGCTGGCCCCATGTTTTGTTTTTGTTTTGTTTTTGTTTTTGTTTTTTTAGACAAGGACCTACTCTGTCACAATCCTCTTACCTTGGCTTCCCAAGTAGCTATGACTATAGGCACGCATGCCCCTGCACCTTGGCCAGGCAGGGCTGGGAATCAATTGCGAAGCTGCTGCACAATCACAGGTGAGGATTGTTTTTAATGGATGAAATCACTTTGAGGATGCAGAAACCATACGAAATGTGATAGATCAAGTAGTAAAAATAACCAAGAACATAAACTCAATTGAGTTTCTGATGGAAACTTGAAAATGAACCAATGGAAGTCTTTCTATAATAACAATAGAAGAAAAACATTAGGTAAGCTTTATGTGAATCTCCTGAAAAATGTTTCTAGGAAAAGACAGTGTATTAAAGTCATACATTTTACCTGTTCAAGGGCTGTTACAATAGAATACAAAACATATTAAATCAAGGTGTGCTGTAGACAGTTGTATATAATTCTTTACCTAAAATTTAGCTGACACATTTCAATAGTTCTTTAGGAAGTGTAAGTGGCTATTAAAAAAGGAATTGAGTAGTGAATAAAGCATTTTTGACTGCTTAATACTCATAAAGAATGCAAAAATAAAATAAATTTTTGGTTGATTCTTTATGAGATATAAATTCTTTGACCTTTAAAAATATAGGGAACCAGCAGTTAGCGTAATGGCTATATCGCTGGACTCCCACGTAGTCGACCGTGGTTCGCGTCCCAGACCCGGTGGCTTAGAACTCACGCCGGGCGTGTGTGCGTGCGTGCCCAAGATCCCAAGAGGAGAATGGAGGAGAAGGGATTGCGGCATGACCATCCCCTCTGGAGGGTGATTTCTTGCTTTCTGTCTCTATGTCTCTCTCTGTCTGCCCTATAGCAAAAAACCTCTCCCCCCCCCAAAAAAAAAAAAATATATATATATATATATATATATATATATATATATATATATATATATATATATTATTGGCCTGCTCCATGGCACAGTGGTAGCATGTTACTCAAGCAATGCTGGGAGGGCTGGCGGGGGGATCATGGCATGAGACCCTGTGGAGGGGTCTCTCTCTCTGCATCTGTCTCTTACTCTCATGAAGTAAGAGACAAGCTAAAATATATGTATTGAGTAATTTTTCACAAATCATCTTCTATAGTAGAGGAAAGAACAATTTTTGTTAAAATCAGTATATAAGACTTTGTACCAGGACCAGCGGTTGGTATAATGGCTATGTCGCTGGACTCCCATGTAGTTGACCGCACTTTGAGTCCTGGACCCGGTGGCTTAAACTCACACCTGGTGCATGTGCGTGTGTGCCCAAGATCCCGATAGGAGAATGGAAGAGAAGGGATTGCTGCGTGGCCAACCCCCTAGGGGGTGATTTCTCGCTTTCTGTCTTTCTGTCTCTCTCTGTCTTTCTGGTGAGTGCATGAGCCCTATAGCAAAACAAACAAACAAACAAACAAACAAAAAAAAACTCCCCCCCCCAAAAAAAAACAAGACTTTGTACCTACCTTTGAGAAAAGTGTGTTCATGAAATGATTTTAGAAGTATGAAGCCTATGAGTTTGATGTATTATAAAAGATCATCAATGTATGGAAATATAAATGTCATATATGAATGTGAAGTCTCCCAGTGGCTCTTGGGAATGTCATGGTTTTTATGGATTATTAAGTGCTGGAAATATTTTGTCTGCATTAGTTACAAGCTGTCCCATTTTCCTGTTCTTCTTACATAGATTCAATCCTGCATCACTTGCTATTTCCTCAACATTTGAAAACTATGATACTTACTGGAACAAGTGTATCTTATTCTTTCAGGTCATAGGTATTTTTAAAAATTATTTATTATATTTAATTTATTATTATTATTTTAAAATTTACTATAGGGCACATGTATTCCCTGGAGAGAAGGAGAAAGAGGGAGGGAGGGAAAGTGAGAGAGCAAGCAGCCGGGTCTGGGACTTGAACTGTATTCAATCATGTGGGCGTCCAGCACCTTAACCATTATGCTACTTGCTGGACCCCATGTCATAGGTTTTACATTCTTCTTCCACAACAATATTTACTCCCTCATGTTATCCTGATGACTAAAACACAAATACTTATTATTTTAAATCAAAGAGTGTTCATGCACTTGCCTGAAAGAGGGAAGACACGAAGACCAAGAGGGCATGGTCATGCTGCACTCCTATCTCTTCCATTTCTCCATCCTGTTGGAATTTTGGACGAGGATTCAAACCACAGTTGGCCATGTGGGAACTGGCTCCTTTAACTGCTGAGCTCTGCTGCCAGCTCGACAGCCACTTATTTTTCAACGAAGCAATTGCTTTACTAGAAAGAAGGAAATGTGAGGAATGGTCTGTTATATACATGTGGGTGGGCACTGTTATGCTTTATTGGTTAGAATGTAATGGAAATCAAACTACCTGTTTTTGGATCCTTCTTTTACTTTTTATCATTTTATCATTTTACTTTTTATCATATTTGCTAGCCTCCTCTTTGATTAGTCTTCTCATTTGTAAAATGGAGATAACAATGGTGTCTATTCATGGGTTATTGTGAGGATTAAATGACAAAATGCAGGGACCAGCAGTTAGCGTAATGGCTATGTCGCTGGACTCCCACGTAGTCGACCGCGGTTCGAGTCCCGGACCCGGCGGCTTAAACTCACGCCGGGCGCGTGTGCGTGCGTGCGTGCCCAAGATCCCGAGAGGAGAATGGAGGAGAAGGGATTGCGGCGTGGCCATCCCCCCTGGGGGGTGATTTCCTGCTTTCTATCTCTCTGTCTCTCTCTGTCTGTCTGGCGAGCGCACGCGCCCTATAGCAAAAACCTCTCCAAAAAAAGAAAAAAAAAAAAAAAAAAAAAAAAAAATGACAAAATGCAGATCAAGCATGTCTGAGTGTATGCAGTGATGATGCTAATGATGACAGAAAATCTGAGAGCACCTATGTAAAGGGAAAAGCATGCATTTCCTTAGACTGAGCACTGCTGATTCTAGGGATGTAACATAAAGAACTAATAAGTCAAATGTTAGTCAAAAGGTAGGTACCAAACTATTCATTGCAGAGCTGGTCACCGCAGTAAAAAAATTAAAAGTCATGTCCTGAAGAGTGGTTGGTGAAAATTATCATAAATTATGGAACATACATACAGTGGGAAACTTTGGAGACGAAATAGGATAACAGTTACCAAAATAGGCTTTTAATGTACATTTTAGTGAGCCAAGGCTTCTCTCATGTTTCTGAACATCCTGAGTTCTTTATTTTTTTAAAGAGAGATTTTTGCTATAGGGTACATGCACTCACCAGAGAGATAGAAAGCAAGAAATCATCCCCCAGGGGGCATGGCTACTCCCCAAACCCTTCTCCATTCTCCTCTCAGGATCTTGGACACATAAACGCATGAGTTTTAAGCTGTCAGGTTCAAGACTTGAACTGCGGTTGACTATGTGGGAGTCCAGCAACGTAACCATTATGCCATCTGATGTTCCCATCCTGAGTTCTCTTCAGACCTTTCTTCCTTGCTTTTCATTAGGATCAGTCAGCTATTGCCCCACAGCAATTTTAAAACCCAAGTGCCATCCGACAGTAAGCATTTACTTCTCACTTGCAAGCCTGCAGGGCAGCTGGGGCAGCGTTGCTTCCGGCTGTGACCGCTAGTCCAGCTCCACATCATACCATAGCTGGCTAGCCAGAGAATATACTTGTCAGGACAAGCAGAAGCACCAGACGGCTGGGGATAATGTGAGAAGCTTCCTGTGAAGCATGAGCGTCTCCATTTTGAAGCCATTTCCCCTTCCCCGTGACCTGACCATACATATGTGCCTCCTAAACATTTCTCACTGAATGCTTATCACTGACAGACAGACACTGTCATCCTTAATTGTCCTTCCTGATAACTCGCTTTTTCAGCTTCTGTAAATGGCTCTCGCATGACTCAAGGCTTACAGTTTCTTTGGTTCATGTTTTTCTTTGCCTTTGCGGTTTTTGCCTTTATAAAACTTCCTCCCCTCCACTTTGGGGCTGCGGGGGTTTTAGAGTGACTTGGGCCCTCCTGCAGCCACTAGCTTAATAAAGGCTCCTTTAACTTGCTAAAACTGGATGCCCTCTATTCTCATGCTGATTTAAATAGGATATTTGGAGGGCCCAGCGAGATGCACCTCCTGTTACCTGGTGAAGCATCCATGGAGGGGGCCCTTGCCCGCCTGACCACCCAACACTCAGGGTACTCTGGGGGAGGCACCACCTGAGATGTTCCACAGTCCCAGAGACACCTTTCTGGGTCTTTGACGGCCAAACAGGGGACACTGACTACTCCTTCTAACCATGGAGTCTTGGTAAGAAAACCTCTGGAGTCTTTTCTCCTCTGTTTCTCTTTACTCTTTCTGATGAAGACTGGTTAACTAGAGAGTATAAAGCTGGCACGGGAGATGTCCCCTGATGAGTAACGACTAAGCAGGATGCCTAGTGGTAATTCCAGGGCCAACTGGACACAGTTGACGGAACCTCTATACTCAGATTCCACCAAGAAGTTTCTAGAATCAGGAGCTAGGTAGAAGCCTAGTGGTCTAAGTTGCTAGACTGAGGTTTCAAATCCCTCTTAGCTCTTAGGATTTCTCTCTCTTATTAGTCCTCTCTGTCTGTACTGTCACTTTAAGGAATATTTCTTGGTGGGAAAAAATGTTTTTAACCACTTGTGTAAATGGTTAATGAGTGACTGTGTGACTGTGTTCGCGGCTCCACGGCTTCAGCTACGGCTGAGGGGGTCTGAGGGGGTCCTCACCTGTGGTTCCGTGGTGTCTTCATACAGCTTAGGGTTGCACTGGACACTGGGGGATTTCATCCCTCTCTGTGAGTCCAGTCCTGGGGGCTGGTACCAGGCAGCCAATGCTAAGAGGCACCAAATTTCCCGCATGGCCAGGCAGACCCCTTTGGTCATCTCTTTGGAGGAGACTCCTACCCTTTGTTTGTCTTGCAGCATCATTGCAGGGAGGAAAACATGGAGATACTTGATTCTTTTGTACGTCAGGAAGGCCCCTCTGCCCTTGTGCTCTGGGCACTTCCTTCCTGAGCAAGCCCAGGAAACTTCCCTGAGCGAAGACACAAAGGCTTACTTCACTCATCTCTCTTGTGGGTCAGAAAATTGCCTCTGCTGTCAGCACTCTTGGTTCGGCTGTTCAGAAAATGTACCCTTATCTTGGTTAGGTCCCAAACATGGACTCCTACTTATCATCCATTTCTTTTTTCATCTTCCTGTCCTTTGTCTGTTGCTCGGAAGGAGCACTTCCAATTTAGAGCAGATTTTGCAAAGTGTCATTGCTTCAGGGCTCTAAAGCTAAGATGTGCTATTTTAACCCTTACAAGAACATGCAGAGAAGCTGATTCCAAGGCAACTCCCATAAAGAAGCATTTAGAACAGAAACCCAGACAGTCCATTCCGGGCCCCTGAACTCTTTTTGACCTCAGTATCAGCCGTCTGTCTCATCCATCAGCTCAGACAGAGCTGCCTGGGTGTTAAAAACAATCTACAATTGGAGATCTTTGCAGTGGCAGTTTTACCACTCCACCCCACCACACGCGCACACACACACACACACAGAATTCTCCCCCTTGGTGCACCCACTCACATGCTCTCACAGCCCTGTCCTCTAGGCTGTGACAGGAGATCAGACAGCCCCCCAGGGGATCTTGGAGGTCACACCCATGGTTCCTAGGGCTGCATGCCCTGAACTCCTTGTCCTGTACTTCCCAAAAGATTAGCCCTTTTGTTTGCCTGGGGCTAATATCAGGGGTACCTCATGACCAGAGTAGGTTCTTAAGGTTCCTCTTAGTTTTAGTTTACTTGGGAATCAGATGGAAATAGCAGCAGGGAACAGGCACATGCTCAAAAGCCCTACCTGCCTTCCTAACCCGGAGTTGTTTTACCATGGATGGTCAAACTAGTTCCATTAAAACCCCATTGAATGTATGCTTAAGCATTTCAGAAAGGCCTTTAAAGGAGAAGACTATGGTACAAAATTATCAAAAAGTAAACTAAAGACTCTTTGTAAAATAGAATATTTTACAATATATTCTATGAAATATATCAATATATCATATATCAATATGATATTTAAAATAGAATCAATGACTGGCCCTTGTGAAAAACCCTCCATCCTGGTTACAAAATTGTTCCTAAAGACAAGAAAACACATTCTAATAATGGGCCCTACAGCTTTGTGCCAAACAAGGAGTTAAAGTCTATGGTTTTTCAGTCAGCCCCAAAAGAATCAAATCTTTACTGCCCTCCCCCCCATAACCCAAATAGACAACACCTGGGGAAGAAAGATAAAAATCAGGGTGAAGCTGAAGCTGCTCCCTTGGCCCTCTTCTCACCAACACATACCGAAGCAGATCCCAGGAGATGGGGGAGATGGGAGAGATGGGGGAGATAGGGGAAGTAAACTCCACCACGCTGGCGCACTCCTGGCCCTAAGGGAGGCCTCTCCTCCAGAAAGACATCCCAGGGTCGTCCTTTCTTTATGTCCCTTTCTCAACCAGCGATCTTTGCCAGCAGCTCCTGGTTACTCTCTTCATGTCTGAGGAGAGAGACAAAATAAGAGCAGAGACTAAAAAAGCAACATTAGGACTGAGAGAGAGAGATCGACAACAACAACCAAAACAATCTAAAACAACCTAAAGGTGCAACAAAACAAGGCCAGAGATTAAAAGAAAGGGGTCATGCATGACCCTCATTAGCTGAAGACCAATACAAATGTTGTGATAAAAAAGGACCCTGGTCAAGAGATTGTCAAAAACCGAGGAGGAGAGACAAAAAAGAGAGAGAGAGAGAGAGAGAGAGAGAGAGAGAGAGAGAGAGAAAAGGTCCTCAGCTTAGAAGAATCTAGGCCAGGACCCATTTTTTTATTGAGAGGTTTTTGCTATAGGGCGCGTGCGCTCCCCAGACAGACAGAGACAGAGAGACAGAAAGCGAGAAATCACCCCCCAGGGGGGATGGCCATGCTGCAATCCCTTCTCCTCCGTTCTCCTCTTGGGATCTTGGGCACCCACGCACAAGCGCCCGGCATGAGTTTAAGCCACCGGGTCTGGGACTCGAACCGGAATACAGTTTAAAAATAACTCATAACACAACTTTAGGGCCTGACTCTTTCCTTTGTTCAGAGACAACTGGCTATTAAACCAGCCAGACATGTCCTCCCCCAGGACTCTACTGCCTATAACAACAAATAATTGATTGACAACTCCTAAAAATAACCTTCTTAGTTCTCTGAGACTTGACTCCTAGGAATGAGCCTTTCTAGCTCCCTGAGACTTGACTCCTAGGAATGAGCCTTCCTAGCGCCATGAGAAATAATAGTTGACCAACAGAGAAAACTAAGGACAAAAGTCTGACTGCTCTTTCCTGTTTCCAAACCTCTTCCATAGGGCCTGGGCTGAGCCACGCCCACAAACAGGGGCAGATCATTTTGGCCCATTTGATAACAGGACTTAACTCTTCCTACATCCTGTCCCTGGCATAGTATCTTTGTAATAGATGAGTCAAAACCTTTTTGACTCATTGTTAGCAAGAGGCTTTCTTTTGTATCCATCAGGCCTTTCTGAGTTGACCAGCCTTCACCTTATAATCTCAGCTTGACCATTTAGAGAAAACAATGACTCTCCTCAGAGACCTGAGAGGACTACAGTTCTGCTTTGGTCACTGGAGAAGCTGACCAATCTACGCACAAGCAGAAGATTGAGATGACACATATACTGACCTGAATGCTCCCAGACCATTTGTAATAATGCCTTTATCATGACCCTCCTTGTTATAATTACTTTGGTTTTTACTAAAGGTCTATCACAGCTCTAACTGATTAAAGATGGGACAGAGATCTCCTGCTGGTGTTCTCCTGTTACATGTGAAAAAATTTCACTGTAGTTTGGTGCCTTTAGCTCAAAAGAAGTCCTTTAGTCACGTAAAATCAATCCCTCCCACACAGCTAAAAAGAGACTCAACAACTAGACAACCAAAAAAAGACAGACTGCTGCTAACTTATCAAAAAATGAGACTGGGGGGGAACCAGCAGTTAGCGTAATGGCTATGTCGCTGGACTCCCACGTAGTCGACCGCGGTTCGCGTCTTGGACCCGGTGGCTTACAACTCACGCCGGGCGCGTGTGCGTGCGTGCCCAAGATCCCGAGAGGAGAATGGAGGAGAAGGGATTGCCACGTGGCCATCCCCCCTGGGGGGTGATTTCCTGCTTTCTATCTCTCTGTCTTTCTCTGTCTGTCTGGCCAGCGCACGCGCCCTATAGCAAAAACCTCTCCGGAAAAAAAAAAAAAAAAAATGAGACTGACCTCTGGCAGTAGGCTCCTTAACTCTTGCACTTGTTTCTTCTTTAATCAACCGTGTTTCTAATTTTGACTTTCAGCCCTGGTTTCTGTTTTGTGGAAAATGTTATTTCCATAAGTACCTAACAAAATGTTTTTCTGCTTCTATCAGCTGTTTACATTACGTTAAAAATACTATATCACAATCTCCCTGTAAGCAACCGAGCACAATGACTGCATACCACAAATACTGGCCCAAGTCAGTCCGACCAGACACTCCCGCCCATGATAACTACAGACCATAAAATCACGGCGAGTCAGTTCAAACTAGACCTTACCGTGCTTAAATTCAGTTAAACTTCTTTTTTTTTTTTTTTTTTTTTTGAGAGGTTTTTGCTATAGGGCGCGTGCAATCGCCAGACAGAGAGAGACAGAGAGACAGAAAGCGAGAAATCACCCCCCAGGGGGGATGGTCACACCGCAATCCCTTCTCCTCCATTCTCCTCTGGGGATCTTGGGCACGCACGCACACGCGCCCGGCGTGAGTTTTAAGCCACCGGGTCTGGGACGTGAACCGCGGTCAACTACGTGGGAGTCCAGCAACATAGCCATTACACTAACTGCTGGTTCCCTCAGTTAAACTTCTTAAAAAGAGACGATCGGGACCAGCAGGTGGCGTGTTGGTTAAGGTGCTGGACACTCCCACATGGCTGACCATGGTTCGACTCCTGGACCTGGCGGCTTCCTTTGTCCCTTTCTCTCTCTCTCTCTTTCTCTGGTCAAATTAAAATAACTGAATGAATAAATAAAATAAAATAAATAATATTTTTTTTTTAAAAAAGAGACGATCACCATCTCCCCCAGCTAATACTGAAAAAATCAAGTATTCAATCTCCGTAAAAGAGAAGCAGAGAATGAAGCACGACCATTTCCTTTTTTTTTTTTTTTTTTTTGAGAGGTTTTTGCTATAGGGCAAGTGTGCTCACCAGAAAGCCAGAAACAGAGAGACAGGAAGCAAGAAATCACCCCCTGGGGGGGATGGCCATGCCACAATCTCTTCTCCTCCATTCTCCTCTCGGGATCTTGGGCACGCATGCACACACGCCTGGCGTGAGTTTAAGCCACCAGGTCCAGGACTCGAACATGCGGTCGACTACATGGGAATTCAGCGACATAGCCATTACACTAACTGCTGGTCCCAGCATCTCCATTTTGAAGCCATTTCTCCTTCCCCGTGACCTGACCATACATATGTGCCTCCTAAACATTTCTCACTGAATGTTTATCACTGACAGACAGAAACTGTCATCCTTGTCTTTCCTGATAACTCGCTTTTTCAGCTTTTGTAAATGGCTCTCACATGACTCAAGGCTTACAGTTTGTTCAGTTTATGTTTTTCTTTGCCTTTGCAGTTTTTGCCTTTATAAAACTTCCTCCCCTCCACTTTGGGGCTGCAGGGTTTTAGAGTGACTTGGGTTCTCCCACAGCCACTAGCTTAATAAAGGCTCCTTTAACTTGGCTAAAACTGGATGTCCTCGTATTCTCGTGCTAATTTAAATACAACACCTGAATTCTAAGTTCAAAATTAGTACAATGCTGTTTCCATCCACGCTTCACTGGCCAGTCAAAGGCATATGGATGAGTCATAATCAAGAGACAGTGAGGCACCCTCAGCCTTTTAAAAGGCTGTGAAGACAGTGTAGAATCTGGTGAGAAACTGGAGCCAGTCACCCAACCTGCAACATTACTTGTCATCATTTCTCATTCTCTGCCAATGAGTCCAGGTCGCTTTGCACTCATCGAATTCCCCCTAGTTTCTCCTTAGCTCACTTTCTCTGTTCGTAGCACACCTAAAAATCTTTTTGATATCTTTACAACTCTACCTCAGGAACCAACTCACTTGGTGGCACAGAGCTTCCCACCTGTACCCTGAAACTCACTTCTAAGGGATGTCTCTACCTACGTGGAGTTATTTTTCTTCTCTACAATAGTTACATTAAATGGGACCAGCAGATGGCATAGTGGTTATGTTGCTGGACTCCCACAAAGCTGACTGCAGTTTGAGTCTCGGACCTGGTGGCTTGAAAATCACACCAGGTGTGAGGGTGTGTGTATGCCTAAGATCCTGGGAGGAGAATGAAGGAGAAAAGATTGTGGGTGGCTGGGACCAGCAGTTAGCGTAATGGCTGTCTCTGGACTCCCATGTAGTCAACCGTGGTTCACGTCCCGGACCCGTGTGGCTTAAAACTCACGCCTGGCGCGTGTGTGTGCGTGCCCAAGATCCCGAGAGGAGAATGGAGGAAAAGAGATTGCGGTGTGGCCATTCCCCCTGGGGGGTGATTTCTCGCTTTCTGTCTCTCTGTCTCTCTCTGTCTGGCGAGCGCATGCGACCTATAGCAAAAACCTCTAAAAAAAAATAAAGATTGTGGGTGGCCATCCCCCCTGGGGGGTGATTTCTCACTTACTCTCTCACTGTCTCTGTCTCTCTGTCTCTCTCTCCTGAGAGTGCATACACCCTAAGGCAAAAATCTCTTTTAAAAAAGTGACATTAAATATTTAATTTCCTTGGGTTTAATTGCTATAAGCACTCTGGATTCATGATGACTTTCAAGAACATAGCTTTTTTTCTTTCCTTTCTTTCTTTCTTTACCAAAATAGGAGCTTGGTTCTGCTCAGATTTCCCCAGAGAAACAGAGGCTGGTTTGTATCAGGAGTGCTCCTGTAGATAGTTACTCTTCACATGCCTCATGAAGGCTGATAGAGAATCTTCTGGATTCTAATGATCATGTTGGGAGACATTAATCTGGTCTTGAACTAATTATGAACGTGGGTTTTGTTATATTCTAGCCCTAAAACCCAGAAATGGTAGAGCTAGAATATAATCAGAATAGAATGGCAATTAAAGTTTAGCCCTCCCCTGATTTCTGAGAGTCCATCCCCCCATTACCTCAGTTTCAAACTGGTAAAGACGGGCTAAGACATAGGAGAATGAGGAGACTATGCTTCAAAAATTAGGGATGTGTCTCCCAGAAAAGGAAGATGAAGACAGTAATCAGAAGAGGCAATTTCCTTCCTCTTTTCTAATCTTGGCTCCTGAGCCCCCAGCAGAACCTCTTCAATGTCTTGCATGTTACAGATTTCACCGCTCCACCAGCTTGCGGAGAACATGTGGCTCTTGACAGCTCTGTTCCTTTGGGGTAAGTTGGATGCAGAGGGGGTGGATGGAAATTTATAGCCATAGGCAGTGAAGAATTTTTCCTTTGGTTTCTTTAGCTAGAACTCATGAATATCCGACAACTGTGCCTGCGCTTCCACAGTGTGTAGGTGCTTATTATACCAAAGGGACGGGAAGGGAGATCCTGAAGTAGCCTTAAGCCAGGAAGTCTCATTTGAAAATAAAGCCTTCTCAATCATCACCTGTAGCTTGTTCAGCTCTGCTGTACTCGATTTGGGAAAGAGGGTTACAAAGAAATTCGAGAGAACTACACTGGCCTCTCTAAGGCCCTATTTTCCCTTCTTTATCACTTCTCACTGACCAACTGATGTCTCTGCTCTCTGCTCTTTTGCAGTTCCAGCTGGTGGACAAGTGGGTGAGTGACCGCCAACTCAGTTTCTCCTCCTCTGCCACTTTCCTACTCCCCAAGATGGGTCTTATTAACCAGAAGAGATGTAGGGAGAGGATAGAAAAGAAAATGATAAATTATGTAAAATCCTGCACATTAAGTGTGATTTTGATAAAATCCTGATTTTTACGATTTGTCGCTGATGAGCCCTGACCACTGGATGCCTAAGTGTATATTTAGTAACAGGAAAAGGTCAGGATCGCAAAACACAGAAGCAGCCCTGCTGGCTTTCCCAACAGCTCCAACCAGTCTCCTTTACAAAAAACATCAGTGTGTTTTTCTCCCTAGAGAGAGCCAGGCAGGTACTGAAGACTTCCAGGGGAGAAGCCTGAGGCTCCGTTTTTAATGAAGGCTAATGAAGGTCTGTGCTTTATCCTCTGAGACAGTATTCACAGGTAGTAAGGAAATCAGCTCCAGTCGGATTGCTCTAATATAAAACCCTGTTTCATTAATTACCAACAGAGAGACCTGAGTCAGTCATCTAATCTAATCTGATTACTGAACCCAAAATGCCCAACACCCAGATGAAGATTTAATAACGTAAGAGGTTTCTGCAACAGTCTGGATACTTTTTTTTTTTTTTTTTTGAGAGAGAGATTTTTGTTATCTGATGCATGCATGCGCTTGCTGGACACACAGAGAGACAGAAAGCAAGAAATCACCCCCTTAGGGGGGGATGGCTGCACTGCAATCCCTTGTCCTCCATTCTCCTCCCAAGATCTTGGGCATGCACGCACAGGTGCCCAGTATGTTTCAAGCCTCTGGGTCTGGGAATCAAACCGTGGTCAGCCATGTGGGAGTCTAGTGATGTAAACATATGCCCTCTGCTGGTCCTGAGTCCGGACACTCTTTTTTTTTTTTTTTTTTTTTAAGAATTATTTTATTTAACTTTATTTATTTATTTTAATTTGACCAGAGGGACATGGGGAGCAGGGAAGTGAGAAAGCAAGCCACCAGGTCCAGGACTTGAACTGCGGTTAGCCACGTGAGAGTCTGGCACCCTTAACCACTATGCCACCTGCCAGCCCCCCAAGTCTGGACACTCTAAAGCTGGCTTTCATAAATTCCCACTTGTCTATTTTTCAAACTACCCTAAATATGCAGTTTCCCCTTGTGCTGTCCATGAAACCTTACCAATCACTCAGAGCCCTTCTTTTATTCCACTTGTTTTGTTTCCCTTTTCAATCCTCAAGCAGACCCCACAAAGGCAATGATCACCTTGCAGCCTGTCGGCGTCTGCCCCAGGGCTTGGGTCTGGCTGAATCATGATCGGGGGCTGCTGGTGAGGAAAAGAAAGAGGACAAGAAAGAGAAAGCCCTCCATCTTGTCAGGACCTGGAAATTGGAAAGAATGAGACAAAGGGATAGAGTAGAAATGGACACAGGCAGCCTGAGTCTAGGTAGCCCAAGCAACTTGTGCTGCCCAGATGAACTGGACGTCTTTATTTATAGAACAAGGAGACATTACACATGTATGTTTTACGACACTTCATACATTGGTTGCCAGGTTACAGACAATAAGAATCAGTTAACAAATCTATGAGGGCTTAGTCATACCAGGCCAGGTGTATCCCTTGGTGATAATCCCATCAAGAGCAAATCTCATCTTCCTTTCTAATGCAAAGAACTAGCTGTTAGGTGTGGGGAAGGAGCTAAAGATCTTCTTGCACCACCACACCCAGAGTAGGCTAAAGAACCTTTCAGATGCAGAGCAGGGATTGGATTTTACTAATTGGGGCCAAGATGTTTCTTGAAGTCCATCAGATGTGTCTGTTGGAACGCCCCTAGCAATTTCCACCCTTGATCTGTCTGCAGCCAAGGTCAAGGAAAGACAAGTTACAAGGTTCTGCCAAACCCCAAAAGAGCATGTGCTGTTTGCTCAGAGCATGTCCCCACACCTCAGATTCTCTCTCTTAAACGTGTCCCCACATACCCAAGATCTCAGGAGGAGAATGGAGAAGGAATTGCAGTGTGGCCATTTCCCCTGGGGGGGGGGGGGGTGATTTCTTACTTTCCCTCTCACTGTCTCTGTCTTTCTCTCCGATGCGTGCACGTGCCTAAAGCAAAAGCTTCTATTAAAAAAAAAGAAGTCAATACACTCAAAACATCACATGAGGATCCTTTAAAAAGAATTTACTTTATTCGTGATAGAGAGCATTTGTGTATGTGAGTGTGACAGAGAAAAAAGGAGAGCTAGAGCAAAAGCAAGACCCTTGACAAGATCTCACACTGTAACCCCCTTTCCCCAGCTCTCCAGCTCCTTGGGGTCTTGAGTTGTTTTCTGTTTTGGCTTCTTAAAAATAGTGCCAGCTCGGACCAGCAGTTAGCGTAATGGCTATGTCTCTGGACTCCCATGTAGTCGACCACGGTTCGAGTCCTGGACCTGGTGGCCTAAACTCACGCCGGGCACATGTGCGTGCGTGTCCAAGATCCCAAGAGGAGAATGGAGGAGAAGGGATTGTGGTGTGACCATCGCCCCTGGGGGGTGATTTCTCACTTTCTGTCTCTCTGTCTCTCTCTGTCTTTCAGGTGAGCACATGCGCCCTATAGGAAAGAACCTCTCCTAAAAAAAAAAAAAATAGTGCCAGCAGGTGGTGTGGTGGTTAATGGACTGGACTCCCACATGGCTGACTATGGTTCAAGTCCTGTACCTGGTGGCTTGTGTTCTCACTCCCCCTCCTGTCTCTCTCTAATGAGTACATGTGCTCTATAGCAAATTCATAATAAGTAAAATTAAATAAATAATTCTTTAAATAAATAAGTAGGTACTGCTGCTGTGGACATTTTTTTTCTATATGTTTTCTGCATATCTGTATATACATCTGTTGGAAAATACCTAGGAGTGGAATTGCCAGGTTGCAAGGTACACGTATGTTCAGTTTTAGTAGAGATTGCTACATAGGTTTTTTTTTTTTGTTTGTTTGTTTGTTTGTTTGTTTTGTTTTTGAGAGGTTTTTGCTATAGGGCACGTGTGCTCTCCAGGAAGACAGAGAGAGACAGAGAGATAGAAAGCGAGAAATCACCCCCCACGGGGGATGACCACGCCACAGTCCCTTCTCCTCCATTCTCCTCTCGGGATCTTGGGCATGCATGCGCACGCACCCAGCGTGAGTTTAAGCCACTGGGTCCAGGACTCGAACTGCAGTCAGCTACATGGGAGTTCAGCGACATATCCATTACGCTAACTGCTGGTCCCTGCTACATAGGGTTTTTGAAGTGGTTGAACCAAATTACGCTTCTACAGAGGAAGAGAGTTTTGGTTGTTCGCCATCTTCATCAACATTGGAGCTTCCTATAGTTTCCATTTTTGCCATTCTGGTAGATGTGCAGTAAGGTCACATTGTTAATTTGCATTTCCCTGATGACAGTGATGGCCATTTTTACATATTTATTGCCTATTTGGCCTTTTCTTTTGCAAAGTATCTGATCAGGTCTTTTTGCCAATTTTTCTATGTGTATCTTTTTGTTAGTGATTTATATAGGAGTTCTTTATATATTCTGGATATGAGTCCTTTTTCAGGTGTTGCAAATATCTTTTCCCATGCTTTAGTTTGCCTTTCACTACCATATTAATTTTTTTTCAATCAATAAAAGTTATTGGGACCAGCAGTTGGTGTAATGGCTATGTCACTGGCCTCCCATGTAGTCCACCACAGTTCAAGTCCCAGACCCAGTGGCTTAAACTCATGCTGGGCGTGTGTGCATGCGTGTCCAAGATCCCGAGAGGAGAATGAAGGAGAAGGGATTGCGGCGTGGCCATCCCTCCTGGGGGGTGATTTCTCGCTTTCTGTCTCTCTGTCTCTCTCTGTCTTTCTGGTGAGCACACGTGCCCTATAGCAAAAACCTCTCCAAAAAAAAAAAAGTTATTAATTTTACTGTGGTGCTATACATCAGGTTTCTTGGTTAGTGCTCTCTATGTCCTATTTTTTTTTTAGAGGTTTTTGCTATAAGGCATGTGTGCTCGCCAGAAAGACAGAGAGAGATAGAGAGACAGAAAGCAAGAAATCACCCTATATAACTCCTATATAAATCACTAACAAAAAGACAGACATAGAAAAATTGACAAAAAGACCTGATCAGATACTTTGCAAAAGAAAAGGCCAAATAGGCAATAAACATGTAAAAATGGCCCATCACTGTCATCAGGGAAATGAGTTTAAGCCACTAGGTCCAGGACTCAAACCGTGGTCGACTACATGGAGTCCAGCGACATAGCCATTACGCTAATTGCTGGTCCCTATATGTCCTATTTTTAAAATATGTTGCTATAGTCAGTCAGAAGTAAATAATTCAGTTGTAGTTATATTGACTCTCAGTCACTTCAGTTACATCTGTGTGTGCTGAGACAAAAAAATAAAATAAAATAAAATAAAATAAAATAAAATAAAATAAAATAAAATAAAATAAAATAATACAGCCGGCTGGCAGACCCATGTCTTCACATACAGCTAGGAACACACGTCCCCTTCCTACTCCAAGGTCGCAAAGATAGAAGAATGGTTGTTTTTGTTTTTTTGTTTTCTGTTTCTGTAGTTTTTCTGTCTATGTGCACACCAGAGAGAAAGAGTTTGGAACGTGAGGAAGCATTCCCCCCATGGGGGACGGTCATGCCACACATGGTCTCCTCCGTGTCTCCATCCTTCTGGGACCTCGGACACACATGTACATGCACTCAGCATGCTTCTTAGGCTGCTGGGTCCAGGATTCAAACCACATGGTCAGCCATGTGGGATCCAACTTTCCTAATTACCAGGCCACTGAGAGAGCCTTGTTTTTCATTTTCAGGATAAGGTCTTACCATGTTGTGACCCTCCTGCCTCATCCTCTCAAGTGCCTGGGACTACAGGCACACGCCACCATGCCTGGCTTAAGGGGTGACCAGGATTGAACCTGGGCCTCCCATGGCCTCAGCCTGTGGAGCAGAAGCATCCTCCCAGCACATGCCACCACAGCTGAGCTGAGGGAATGGTTTTTGAATAGGAAATCAGCAATGTCCGCTAAAAGCTGCAGCCCATAGTTTTGATGTGTAGTATGGTCCATTACCGAAATAAGATTAAAATGTTTTTGGGAGATTTTTGCTATAGGGTATGCTCGCCAGAGAGAGAGAGACAGAGAGACAAAGGAGACAAAAAGTGATAAATCATCCCTGGGGGGGAATGGCCATGCCTCAATCCCTTCTCCTCCATTCCCATCTCAGGGTTTTGGGCACGCACACACACGCGCCTATTGTGAGTTTGAAACCACTGAGTACAGGACTTGAACCGCAGTTGACTACATAGAAGTCCAGGACGCAACCATTACACCATCTGCTGGTCCCAAGATTAAAATTTTAAATCCTTCAAGGCCAGCACATGGCATAACAGTTATGTCACTGGACTCCCACATGGCTGACCACGATTCAAGTCCCAGACCCAGTGGCTTGAAACTCACACCATGCACGTGTGCATGTGAGCCTAAGATTCCAGGAGAAGATGGAGGAGAAGGGACTGTGGCATGGCCATCCCCCTGGGGAGTGATTTCTCACTTTCTCTCTCACTGTCTCTCACTCTCTTTTTCCGGTGAGCCCATGTGCCCTAATGCAATAAAAACCACAAAAAATGTTTAAAAAAATTTTTTAAATGATAAGTTTTTTAAAAGTTTATTAATTTCTTCCATGTGTGAAACTGAGAGGAGAGAGAGAACTTCCAATAGGATCTAAATACCCTGATATACCCTCAGCCACAGCCAGCCCCGGGCTGTGGGCACACAAATGCCCAGCTTACTCAGGGAGGTCTCTGGACAAACTGGGAACCAGTAACTTTTGTGTGTGGGTAAGCATTGCATTTTATTTCTGAGCTCCTTCTGTTTTGTTTCATTTTATTTTTTTAACTCATGAATTATTTATAAGTATTTTAGGGTATGGGACCAGCACTTAGTGTAATGGCTATGTTGCTGGACTCCCATGTAGTTGACTGCGGTTTGAGTCCCGGACGGACCCAGTAGCTTAAATTCATGCCGGGCGCATATGCGTGCGTGCCCAAGATCCCGAGAGGAGAATGGAGGAGAAGGGATTGCGGCATGGCCATCCCCCCTGGGGGGTGATTTCTCGCTTTCTGTCTCTCTGTCTCTGTCTTTCTGGAGAGCACACGCGCCCTATAGCAAAGACCTCTCCAAAAAAAAAAAAGAAGTATTTTAGGGTGACATTTTGCTATTGATTCCCATTTTCAAGGCTGTGGTCAAAATTTCTGTTAAATATGTTATCAGTTCCTTGGTATTTATTGAAAATTGCTTTGTACCCTAGTACATGTTAAATTTTTATAACTATTTATGTATGTTTAAAAAGTATATAAAGAATTATTTTAACTTTCTATTTCCTTTTTTTCTTTCGTGAGAGAGAGATATTTTTGCAATAGGGCACATGCAATCGCCTGAAAGACAGACAGAAACCAAGAAATCACCCCCCAGGGGGGGATGGCCATGCTGCAATCCCTTCTCCTCCATTCTCCTCTTGGGAAAAATCCCAAGCACATGTGCCCAGCATGTTTCCAGCTGCCAGGTCTGGGACTCGAACTGCCGTTGATTACATGGGAGTCCAGTGCCTTAAGCACTACGTCACCTGCTGGCCCATTTGACTTGAAGCATGTTTTGGCTAACTATGTCAGTGATCTGCATATATGTGATTATTCTTACCAAGTTGGTAGGATATATATATCTGGGTATGTTTGTCACTCGGTGTGTTTGTCTTAGGATGTGTGGTTCTATTAACAAATACATCAGGAGTTCGAGTATATTAATTTTCTATTGCTGTATAACAAATTGCCATAAAATCAGCAGCTTAATACATAGCGTCTATCACTGCTCAGTCAATAAATGTACCTTTATTATCTCCCAGTTTCCATGGGTCAGGCGCCCTGGCACAGCTTAGCCGGGTGCTCTACCAAGGCTGCAAATGGGGCTGTGTTCTTTCTGGGAGTTCTTCTGATTTCACATGGTCATATGCAGAACTGGGTTCCTTATAATCACAGGACTGAGGCTCCCATTTTCTTGCTGGCTGTTAACTGAGGGCCACTTTCAGCTCCTAGAGGTCCCTGCCATGTGACCCTCTCACAGTAGGGCAGCTTCCTTCTTCAAGGCCAGCAGGAGACTCTCTCCACCCAGTCTGCTAAGACAGAGTCTTATATAATATAGCCACCATGAGAGTGACAGCCCGTGGCCTTTGCCGTGTTCTGCTGGCTAAAAGCAAGTCGTAGACTCCACCAGCACGCAAGGGGATCAGGCAAGGGGGTGACTCCGCGGGTCATCTTAGAGTTCTGCTGACCACAGAGAGTAAATTGTCTTTGTCCCAACACACTCCTGAGATCTGGAAAGGGAAAATAAGAAGGGGTTGTATGCAGAGCTGCTGGTAGCGATTCTTTTCTTCTCACCAAAGCTAAGGATATTAGGAATGGGACACAGGCCTCAGATTCAGCAGATGTGAGGATGGAATTTTGCAAGAAGGTAAAGATAAGAAAGCCCCTTGGGAACCAGCAGTTAGCGTAATGGCTATGTCGCTGGACTCCCACGTAGTCAACCGCGGTTCGCGTCTCGGACCCGGTGGCTTACAACTCACGCCGGGCGCGTGTGCGTGCGTGCCCAAGATCCCGAGAGGAGAATGGAGGAGAAGGGATTGCGGCGTGACCATCCCCCCTGGGGGGTGATTTCTCGCTTTCTGTCTCTATGTCTCTCTCTGTCTGTCTGGCGAGCGCACGCGCCCTATAGCGAAAAAGAAAAAAAAAAAAAAAAAAAAAAAAAAAAAGATAAGAAAGCCCCCAGGTTGAGCTTAGCCTCCTCCTCTCTCTTCCACTGGATACTAACACTCCACTCTGGGTCCACATTTTCAGACTGGCTGCTACTGCAGGTCTCTGGCAGAGTCTTCATCGAAGGAGAACCTCTGGCCTTGAGGTGTCATGGATGGGAGAATAAGCTGGTATACAACATACTTTTCTATCAAAACGGAAAAACCTTTAAGTTTTCACCTCACAGTTCTAAATTCACCATTCCGAAAACCAATGTAAGTCACAATGGCATCTATCGCTGCTCCGGCATGGGAACGCACCGCTACATGTCAGCGGGAGTATCTGTCACTGTGAAAGGTACTGTACCCGATTAGTCCTAGAGCTGCAGGTGTTAAGGGCCAGCTGGACCCTCAGAATCATCTAAAACCCTCACATCGATTTACAAATGAAAAACGAAGCTCCTTACTGAGGGTCACACAATGACCAGTGGCTGGGCCATAAGTGAGGTTGCTGGGTCCCAGTCTACTGCTCTTTCCAGAATACTATGATACCCTGCCAATAACTGCAGGATTTAATGCAGGGCATTAAATAAGTAAAGATCCATTTCATCAGTTTAATTTTAGTTGCAAGGATTAGTGACTCATTCAAGGCAGCTAGGAGATTTGCTAGAAAGTAATCCAATGGAATCTCATGAAAGCTCGGTAGAAATAGAACCAAGGAAGACATTAGGAACTGGTCAGACTTTCTGTCTCTCAGACAATATGGCCTCTCTGGCCTCATTTCTCTTTAAGTATCTGCAAACCGAGCACCTTCTAATCCAGTTTGCACATGGCCCTTGCTGGAATGCTTGGTACTCAACAACCACTCACAACTTCTTCCTGTCTGTGAAAAGAAAAAAGAAAGTTAATTCTCAAGAAATTATTGTCCCAGATTACTTTTTGAGTCAAGAGTACAGGTAATGTGTCACTGAACTGGCATGTGTGTAGGCCAGCGTCTACTCCTGGGTGACAGCTGCCCAAAGGAAATGGTTGTATAATAAATAAGACAGTCATTGCGTGAAGGGTGGGCCATGTAGATATATTCTCCTCAATAGGATGCAAGCAAGCTGGAAACCGTAGTGATATCTATTAATAGTAGCAAACCCAAGGAAGCCACTGTGTTAGAAGTGGAAAAATTATGCATTACGAACAAATTTGCTAGGCAAGTTTCCTTAGCGGGGAGAGGGTTATATCTTTTGTGAAAAGAGCCTTAACCCTGAGTCAGGCAACCCTGCCTCTCCCTGTGGATTTTGTCTTTAGAGCTATTCACAGCTCCAGTGCTGACGGCATCCTCGCCCTCCCCCATCCTGGAGGGCAGTCCGGTCAACCTGAGCTGCGAAACGAAGGTGCTCTCGCGGAGGCCTGGTGTGCAGCTTTTCTTCTCCTTCCACATGGGCAGCAAGACCCTGCGGGGCAGGAACACGTCCTCCCAATACCAGATGCTCACCACGAGCAGAGAAGACTCTGGGTTATACTGGTGCCAGGCGGCCACGCAAGATGGAGACATCGTTAAGCGCAGCCCTGAGCTGGAGCTCCAAGTGCTCGGTGAGTGAGAATGACAGGAAGCTGCTGGCACGAGACGGGGCCTCTCTCCTGTGGGACTGGGGTTTGTTCACGAGTGTCAGAGCCCAGCCTGGAGGAGGAAGTCTCTTCAGGGAAAGCCTGAGAGGCCTTTCCACTGTTTTCACAAATAGCATTACATTCACTTTTCTTTCCTTCCTCCATGTCTCTCTTCCCTTTTGTTCTTCCTTTTTTTCCTTCTTCATTTTCTATTCTCCCTCCTACTCTGTTTCCAGACCCACTTCCTTACCCTCCCTGTGTCTTCTTTCTCCCTGCCTCTTCCTTCCCTCCCTCAGCAGTCGACACAGTGATTGAGTTCCCCCATCTACTGTCATAGGTCTGGGGACACGAAGACGCTGGGCAGGTTTCTGCTTTGAGGAGTTCACGGGGTAGATTTCCGAGAGAGCACATTAACTGTGTCAAGGAATTTCAAAGTCTGAAACCATGAAGAACAAAAGTCTTTACAGAGGGCCTTAGGAATTGCACTTCAGGAAGCACAGATCTGGCTGGAAGTGAAAGAGGGTTTCAAAGAACTATGGAAGAGTGAGCCAAAGCTTTAAATCTCAACCAGGACATTGAAAAGTGCTCTGAAAGGACTCTCCACTGGCACTGGAAAGAATGCCAGGGTATGTGACCAGTAAAAGATAAAGGGAAGATGTAGGCAGGCAAGCAAATGTCCATAAAATGAGAGTTTGATACATCTTGACAAATAACTGACAACTTCCTGACATAATGCAGTTACTCGGTCATTCCAGATGCTTGCGAGGGTGAAGGCCACCGGTGCTCACGAGCCAAATGGACATGCATTAGTCGGGTTCCCGCAATGGCCTCCCAGCTCTATTTGAAAAGGAGACTTTATTATTTCTCTATTAGTTTTCTCTTCACACTACCCAACCAAGTGTCTTTCTCTAACTGAGGCAGAGGGATCGTGAGCTCCAGAACAGAGTCTTTGTGAAAAAATGTTGAATCTCCAGCCCAAATTCATGTCAAGCATTAAATGGCACAGAAAGGGCAGTTGTCTCTAAAATTAGGGAGTCCATCGACATGGGCCGGGAAGTTAAACTCTCCCAGGCCTGCGCCCCGTCTGTACAGCGTGCAGCCCAGCTGGGGCTCCCTCTGGGTCCTTCTTGCCTCCTGAAAAGATGATGCCTCCATGAGGAAGGGGCCCAGCAGGCCTCAGACAACCTCCTCTCCCACTCATAAACCAACCGGACCTCTCTGGGTTCTAAGCGGTGTCTCTTCTCATTGTCTTTTTCTTTCTCAGGCCTCCAGCCACCAGTTCCTGTCTGGTTTCCGGTCCTTTTCTATCTGACAGTGATAATAATGTTTTTGGTGGACACGGCTCTCTGTGTGACAACACATAAAGAACTACAAAGAAAGAAAAAGTGGAATTTGGAAATCCTTTTGGCTTCTGATCATGGGAAGGAGATAACTTCCTTTAAGAAATATAGGTATTTAGAAGAAGAGCTGAAGTGTCAGGAACAAGCAGAAGAAGAGCCGCAGGAAAGGACACAGGAGAAGAAAGCCCAGGAAAGAGAGTAGCAGCAGCTCCATAGGCACCCTCGGATCTGACAGTCCCCTTCCCTTTCCTGTCTGCGTGAGCGCCGGGCACGAACCCCCAAAAGGTCAAGGACACTAGAACCGCGCGTCTCATAGCACAGAACTCGGAAAGCAAATAAATGAGCTGGCATACGTCTGAAAATTCATAATCAAGGATTATTTCAAATGAGACCTACTCTAAAGAAATCTTTAAAATCTTGGAAGTTGGGCCAGTCATGGTATGGTGGGTAAGGTGGGCTGATCCCACATGGCCAAGTCCCCGACCCAGTGGTTTGAGAAACATGCCAGGCACATGGGCACGTGTGCCCAAAATCCTGAAAGGAGGGAGAAATGGAGAAGGGATCGTGGTGTGACCACGCCCCACGGAGGGGAGAAGTGTTCTTTCTCTCTCTTTTTTTTTTCTCTCTCTCTTTCTCTCCAGCAAGTATAAGTGCCATCTGGACTTAAAAAACATCTCAGAAAAGTCCAGCCTGATTATCTTATTAGGTAACCCCCACTTCTCCGCCTACCACTAGAAGGGCGAAGCCACAGCGTAACCCAGCTGGGGCCCAGTAGGGAAGGAACTGGACTTAACCCAGAGGAGTGCAAAAGCTAGCCTTCACTCACCCACAGGAACCTGGAGAACACATAGGTTTGGATTCTGAGGGGGCTTGGTCAAGGAGCCAGAGCATAGACTTGGATGGAGAAAGGTTTATTGACTTGGGAGTTCTCTCCTGAGATACAGGACTGGAGCCAACTCATTACTAGGACGACTCCTGGGTTGGAGAATGTTATGACCAATACTAAGCAAAGTTGAAATGCCAGGAGAGATAGGAAAGGAAGGGGGTTAAAAGACTCAGGTGGGCACCCTTAACAGAGCTACTTAGTGTGACCTGAAGAGCCACTAGATGTGTAAGTTTCATGGAAGGGTTTAAAGGAAATATACCTTCTACCAAAGCAGCGAGGAACACGTGGTGGTAAGGGTGTAAGAATCTCTGAAACGTTCGATGGAAGTACTCCTGTGACCAGCACTGATGGCGGGGGGGGGGGGGGGGGGAGTCACAGAACGTGGCTCACTGACAGCCACGGGGATGAGGATGACAGCACTCCGAGGCAACGAGGCCGGACGAGGCCGGATGGGAGTGCTCAGCCACCAGAAGCCAGGAAAGTGCGGCCGTTGTAATGACCAGCAAGTTCAGAGGGACCTCTAGGAAAGCCTGAATTCCAGACGGCGAGGGAAATGACTAGCAGAACATGGTATTCTTGTAAGTCCAAATAGATCGGTGCTTGATCAGGACACAACAGCTATGGCTACATCAGGGATCCCTTGTGACCAGCTAAAAGAAGAGAAAAAAGCTCAATATGAGTGAAGCCACTCAGTATGAGGTTGCAGATTGAAAACCACGGCAACTTGGGACCAGCAGATGGCGTAATGCTTACATCGTTGGACTCCCATGTAGTTGAGTCCCTGACCCAGTAGCTTAAAACTCACACTGGACACATGTGCGTGCATGCCCAAAATCTCAAGAGGAGAAGGGATTGCAGCGCGGCCATCCCCCCTGAGAGGGGTGATTTCTCGCTACCTATCTGTCTCTCTCTGTGTCTCTTGTGAGTGTCCATGCCCTATAATCTCTTGGGAAAAAAAAAAGAAAAAGAAAACTGATAGCAACTCAAGAGAGGCCTTTAAAGACAGTAGTGGAGAAATTCTCCCCATAGTTTCAGCTAGTGAACCAAGTTACCCGCTGTAAAAAGAGAAATGACCCAAGGATGGAAGTCATACAGACTTGAGGGTCACTGGCAGATGGCCTGACTGATTGATCCAGGAACCTGGGAGAAAAGAAAGACTGGAAGGCTAAAGATGAGGGAAGTCTGGGGTAGAAGGATGTGGGTAGAGGGGTTGGAGCAGCCATGACATACAATCTTTGTACCACTTTAGCCAGAGAACACTCCCCAAGGAAGCAGCACACAGCAGCAGACAAAATTACCATCCAGACAATATTACCTACTTTCTGTCCCCAGCCCCCCTGCTCAAATAATGGACACATAAATAGAGCAGCCACTATATAGGGTCCCAAAGTGCAACACCCACCTACCAAGGCTGATTTAGCGATCAACTCCTCTAAACGTTCAACCTGCCAGCAACAGAGACCAAGGCTGAGCCTCCGATATGGCTATACCTTGAGGACACCAACCACTCCTTTTTATCGAGTTGACAACATTGGGACCCTTCCATCCTGGAAAGGCCATCAGTTCTGTTTTGTTTTCTCACAATAACCAACACATTTTCCAAGTATGGATTTGCCTTTATTTCTCACGAAGGTCCTAGACAGACACTATTCAGGGGCTTCTGGAATCCCTGACACTTAGGCATGGAACCCTGTACACATAGCAGTTAATCAGGCCACTTCACATGGGAGAAAGCGCAGGAGTGGCCCATGGCCTCAAGACCCACTGACCAAATCACATGCCATGTGGCCCAAAAGGCACTGCCTTAATAGAGTTGGGCCACCTGCAGAAGGCACAGCCGAAGTCCCATCCTCCAGCATGGTATTTATGCACTGTGTCCCCAGGAGGAAGACTGAATAAGCCTAAGAACCAAGGAGTGGATAGTATTTTCACTTGCTATCCTCCTAATGACCCCCTGAGGGGCTTTGGGCTTCCCATCCCTGCAGCTTGGGGCTTTGCACGGTTAGAAATGTCCTTAACACTCTATTAGTTATTTACTAGAACAAGTAACCTACGTAGCAACGGTTGGTTAGCTGACACTGAACTAGCGGCTAGAACTGGGCTTCCAGAGAGACAGAGCACTGCCAAAGCCCCGGACCTAGTGGAGGCGTCCCGCTCCGAGCGTGTCCGGTGGCGGGCCGCTGGCGCCACCCGGTGGCCTCGGGCGCACATTGCGGCCTTTGCCCGCCACCGATGCTTACCTACAGCCGCCAGTGTGCAGGGACCGAACTGACACAAAAGCCGAAGGGCGCACGCTTTTCCGTAACCTTCCCCAAAAAACTCCCGGGAGAAATTTACTTTCCCAGAGCCGGCAAGAGCGAGAAATAAGCTCTGGAGGGGGTTGGTGACGGTGGTAGGCGAGTAATCGTCCGGGTTTCCTGGGTAGCCCCCCAAATCCTGACGTAATTGTTTACTTGGGGTGGGCAGTTTGGAACTCTCGGATAGGGTGGAAGTATCGCGGGAAGGCGAGTGCGCGCCTCTGAGCAGCTCCCACAGCTGAGCGGAACCTGCCGGGCCTACCCGCCAGTCCGCGACCCGCGCTGCGCCCCCTTGCGGCCTCCCGCGGAGGTTGCAGCCGCCGCCGACAAGCGCAGGGGCTGCTGGGAGCGCTTGGCCACCGCCTCCCCGGAAACCATAGAAGAGGTCGCTCCTCGGTGCGAGCGCCCACCTTCTCCGCCAGCCCAGAGAGATCTAAAGAAAAGGCAGCCGCAAGCCAGGACGGCGGCAGGGAGCGGGGTGGGTGGGGAGTGCGAGATGGCCGCACAGACCTCCCCGCCGGCTCCATCACGTCGGAGGCGGAGGGGACAGGGTCGCAGAACCAGCACGCCGGCGGGCAGGGCGCCCGGCTCCTCTACGGTTGCTTTAGAGCGAGTTAGGGAACCGCGGCCTGCCCCATCCCGGATAAGTTTCTAGGATTCAGAACCAGACCTTGCAGTTGGCAAGGAGGGTGGGTCGTGCTGCTTTTTCTCGGTGGGGTGGTGGGTGAGGGGTGGGGGGAGCTCACCCCCAGGCCTGGCAGAAGCCGCACTGAGGGCCTCTTGGACTCCTGAGGCTTTACCTGCCAGGAGTCCTGGGCCCACCCTGTAGTCTCCCGGGCTTCCAAGCCTACGCACAATGCCCTGTAGTGGCCAGGTTTGGAGCAAAACAGGTAACGGGTTAGGAGGAGGGTGGTCAGTTAGGGGTGGTTTCTCACTTTCCAGGCCAGACACGGAGAACTCTAAACTCTTTGGAAGATCACAGAAGCTTTCGCCACCAGAGTCCAGGTCTGTTTTAGATCACTAAAACAGTCTAGCCTAGAAAGAATCGCTGAAGTGGACCAACTGCCTTAGAATGAAAAGGAAAATAGCAAAAGTTTCGTTCTGGGGCTTTCCTGGCTCCATGCCTTCGGGATTTAGGACTCTTCCCCTAGGAGGAGCCAAGGATTAGCTATACCAGGCCTTGAAAACCAGACAGAATTGGAGGCCTAGCTGGCAACTGGCTGAGAAGTGTCTGACAGCCCTCACTGGCACCAGTCTTAGTTCAAGACAGACCCCCAGGCCTGTAGAAAGACAACAATGAAAGCAAGAAACCAGAGTTACCAACCCGGTGAGATCCTGGCAGTTACTGGCAGCTTGAACCAGTGAGGTAGCAGTGAGCTATTGTGGCCACGCTTGGATTATGTTTTGTAGGAAGTGCCGACAAAGCTTTCTGACTGATTTCACGTGGGGAATTTAAGAGGAGTAGGCGAAAACTAGACTTTGGATCAGAGCAACAAACATTTCCTTGAACTGTGAAAGAGCAAGCTGGAACAGAGGAGGAAGGAAGTAGTAAGAAAAAAGTTTTATATTCGTATATTAAGATCCCTATTAGTGAGCTAGCCCTATAGCCTAGTGGTTAAGGGAGCCAGATCCTATAGGGCCAGCTGGGGTTTGAATTGGAAAAAAACATGCAGGTCCTCTGGGTGGGTACCCAAAACCCCAACAGGATGGAGAAATGGAGGACAAGGGATTGTGACATGACCATGCCCCACTGGGGACGCTTTCTCCTCTCTCTGTCTCTGGCAGGTGCACACCACCTCTGGCAATTTAAAAACCAATTCCTATTAGACATTTAAACATAACTGTTGAAAAACAATGAACATGAGTGGAGCTTATTAGAGAGAAAACATTTAAGAATCATACACACAAGGGAATGTTTGAAAAATTCATGGAAAATGTGTATTATGAAAAAAACTCTGTGTGGATTTCAAATTATTTTTTGCATCATAGAAAATACTTTAGTTCCCCTTTCCATGAACTATGTGAATTTCTCTCATAGATAGTGTTTAAAGCTGTGAGACTGAAAAAGACAATGTAAGGAGAAAACAGAAATGGATCTAAGGTTGAGCCTAGAGGCTTGTCAGATTTCAGAGGCTGTGCACAAGAGGTGATGATGAGGAAGAGTCAGTGAAGTGGGAAGAAAACAAGAGAAAATGGGTCTCAAGAAAGATTAACTTTGTCAAATTCTTCTGCGAAAACTATTGGATTTAAATGGGATTGTATTGAATTTGTAGATCTTTTTTGGGATGGGGTGGGGATGAGGATAAGGAACATCGAACATTATGATGTTCACTGTTTAAGTCGATGAATAAGATGTAACTCCATTTTTTTATGTCATTGTTAATGTCTAACAACAGTGTTACAGTTTTTGTCTAGGAGGGTTATTAGATTTATTCTAGGTCCTTCATTTTTTAGGAGTTATTATAACTAATATTGTTAAAATCTTAAGAAGTGGTTATTACCAGTCTTTTAAGAATGTAAAAACTGAAAGAATTGTATATTAAGCATGGCAAAAAAGCAGGATGTAAAAAGAGAAAAAAGTTGCCAAATGGAAAAATCGAGGCTTCCATAGAGCTGTTTGCTGTCTTCTCTCTTTATTCCTCATTTCTTAGTTTGTTTTTAAGTTGGGGCAGGGAGGTGTAAAACCCCAGAGGATAAGAAACTCATCTTCCTGCCCTCTCCCTTCATCTCCATATCATACTAAGTACCATAATATTAGGTCACCGGGAAAGTCATGAAGCTTTTCCCTATGTTTTTCTTTTTCTCTTTTCTTTTTTTTTGGGGGGGGGGGGGGGAGAGATTTTCACTATAGGGCGCGTGCGATCGCCAAAGAGACATAGAGACAGAAAGCGAGAAATCACCCCCCAAGGGGGATGGTCACGCCGCAACCCCTTCTCCTCCATTCTTCTCTCGGGATCTTGGGCACGTACGTACACGCGCCCGGCATGAGTTTTAAGCCACCGGGTCCGGGACGCGAACCACGGTCGACTACGTGGAAGTCCAGCAACATAGCCATTACGTTAACTGCTGGTTCCCCCTATGTTTTTCTATACAAAAATGTATCTTAACCTCTTCGACAACCCAATAACTTCTTCACCCTACAACTTAGGATGGAAAAAGAATAAATTGTGAAGTGACATAATGTTAAAAGATTCCTGATGGGATAGGGGAGTTAATGGAGGAAGAAAAAAATCTCTTAAGACTAGAAGTAATTGGTTTAGACATTCTAGAAAAATGAATTAAAGAAGATAATTTTCAGGAATCCCCGGCATGCTCTCCGGTGCAGCAGAATTCATCTGGAGCCTAGCTGTGACTTTGAGGCCCACTTCTTCTGGAAGGGCAGAAAAAGACCTTGAAGAGAAGAAATAGGCATTACATCAGGCTTATAAGTACCACATATATTGTAGAAAATAATCATCTTCTTTAAGTTTAAAAAATTTTTTTTCAATCTCATCCATGAAAGACAGGAAAACCAATCCCTCCCAGCAGGGTTTTCACGCTGCAATCCCTGCCCAGTCTCAGCCAGCCCAGGTCACTGGCACGTGAGCACACCTGGTATGCACAGGGAGCCCTCTGGATGTGAACCAGGGACCTTCCCATGACAGTGTTGTGTCACCTCTGTGCCACCACTGCTGGCCCAGAAAATAATAATTTTCTAACTTTAACCCAACTACATTTGGAAATTTCACAAGCTTTGTCCACGATAAATTAGAATTCAAGTCTTAATTTTATATGTAATAGCTTCTTGAATTTCTGTTTCTTATCCCATTTATCTCTCATTCCACTACAAATGGGACATAATAACTAAACTATTATTTTCATGTACCAAGCACTTACTTGCATTACATGGATTATTTCACATAAACTTCATGTTACCTGTTGCTGTCATTGCCTTACGATCTCAGTAGGGTGGCTTTTTAATCATTTCCTATTGTCTTGATCAATTTATATGATGTAAATATTGTCTGCAGTGTTTGGTAAAACTGCCTAGGCCTGGTGCTGCCTTTAAGAGGAGAACTTTGATTACCCTTTCAGATTCTCCTATAGTTATTTTTTATCCCGGTATCCTTTTCTTGGACCAACTTTGGTAATTTGGGAAAGTCAAGATTTTGTCTGTATTTACAAATATATTCATATTAAAATATATATCATTTTAATTATCTTCTGTATCGTGATTACCTATGTATTTTTTCACATTTGATATTAAATACACTGGAGGGTTAACCCTATAATGTTCTTTTCAGAGAACAGCCTTCCGTTGTTTCTATAAAACAGAAAAAGAAAAGCAGAGCTGGTTACACAGCAGGTGGTCTGTCTCAAGAGCCTGAACTTGTTAGTAATAACACGATGCAGTCACACACCTAGAAGGTTTTAGGAACACATCATTCCTGTACATTCTGGGGAGGGTCAAAGACATTTACTTGATATCTCTGTGCTGTATGGGGCCATAGTTCCATCAATGGGCTCAATCTAAACGACTCAGTCGTGCATGAAATCCATATATTATTTCTTCATGCCATGGCCATGGGTTTGTTGGCTTTTATTATCTTTGTGACTATTTTTCCCCACTACAAATCATTTGCATATGATAATCCAAAAAGATTTCTTTGTTATGCCCCCTTTTCCTTCCAGACACATCCCCACAATCATAAATACTATTAAATAAACTTCCCAGAGACAAATGAACAGACCTTTTTTCTCCAGGTTAAAGATTAGAATTTGTTTTAACTTGGTTAACTCTCATGCTAATCCTAAAATTGTATTCTTTACACAGATTTTCTGTTTCCTGTGGGAGGGAGGGGAGAATATATACATATATATATATATGTATGTATTTAAATTTATATGTATATATAGATATAAATTTAAGAATAATTTCCATTATCAGCATTATGGAGGGCTCAAAAAATTAGAAATACGGGACCAGCAGTTAGTGTAATGGCTATGTCGCTGGACTCCCACGTAGTCGACCGTGGTTCGAGTCCCGGACCCGGCGGCTTAAACTCACGCCGGGCGCGTGTGCGTGCGTGCCCAAGATCCCGAGAGGAGAATGGAGGAGAAGGGATTGCGGCGTGGCCATCCCCCCTGGGGGGTGATTTCCTGCTTTCTATCTCTCTGTCTCTCTCTGTCTGTCTGGCGAGCGCACGCGCCCTATAGGAAAAACCTCTCCAAAAAAAAAAAAAAAAAAAAAAAAAAAATTAGAAATAGAACTGCTGTATGATCCACCACTCCCTCTGCTAGGCATATATCCAAAGGAAAGGAAATTGGTTGTGTTGGGAGGATATTTGCACCCCAGTGTTTATTGCAACACTTTTCACAATAGCCAAGATACAGAATCCACTCTCCTGTCTATCAATAAACAAATGGATAAAAAATAGGATACACATATATAGGCACTCCTCATTTAATGACCTTAACTAGGTTGTTAAGCAAATGGGCTGATGAGCGAGGAGGGGCTTAGAGGCAGATGTGGTGTGTCATGGCTCACAGGGCATGCCTTTTTCTTTTAATTTTTTTTTTTTTAAGAGGTTTTTGCTATAGGGCGCATGCGCTCACTAGACAGAGAGACAGAAAGCGAGAAATCACCCCCCAAGGGGGATGGCCACGCCGCAATCCCTTCTCCATTCTCCTCTCGGGATCTTGGGTATGCACGAACATGCACCTGGCGTGAGTTTAAGCCACCGGGTCTGGGACTCGAACCGCGGTCGACTACGTGGGAGTCCAGCGACATAGCCATTACGCTAACTGCTGGTCTCGAGGGCATGCCTTTTTCTATAGGTATCATGCAACACCACTAGGATAATATAATTCTATCCATCTATAAAGCATACATTAGATAAGTGCCAGAAAGACACAAGACACACCACAACACATCCATATATTCTTTTTAGGTTACAAACTATAAGAAATGCATACAACTTCTATTCACATCTCATTGAACCCAGAGAAGCTGGTAAATTAGCCTTTAATTGAGAAGTCATCTACTCAGAAAGCAGGGAGTTGAAGTAAGCAAGAAAGAACTTTTTAAAAATATATCAGTATCTGATTCATCAACAAACAAGGAAATAAGTATTCAGATGTATATGGAGGAAAAGTGAGCAAGGTATGAGGCTAAAAAGGTACCAGGAACTGAGGGAGAAGAGGTGGCTTGCCATCTTAAATAAGATGGTCAGAGAATACCCAATGATAAGATGGTGAGGTAGCTTCTGAGCAGAAATCTGAAATAAATGAGGAAGCCCATCATGCCCATATGTGGGGGGAAAGCTTTTTGAGAAGATGAAATGGCAAATGGGGACCAGCAGATGGCATAGTGGTTACGTCACTGGACTTCTACCCCAGTTAGACCACAGTTCGAGCCCTGGACTTGGCAGCTTAAAACTGACGCCAGATGTGTGTGCATGTGTGCCAAAGTTCCTGAGAGAAGAATGGAGGAGAAGGGATTGCAGCATGGCCATCCGTGATTTCTCACGGTTTTTCTGTGTTTCTCTGGTGAGCACACACACCCTATAGCAAAAATCTCTCTCTCTCTCTCTCAAAATAAAAGATAAAATAGCAAATGCAAAGGTCCTGAGGTAGGACCATTGTGTATTTAAAAGTGAGGAGAGGGACCAGCAAATGGCATAATGGTTACTTCACTGGACTCCCACGTAGTTGACCATGGTTTGCTTCCTGAACCTGGCGACTTAAACTCACACCAGTTGCGTGAGCATACATGCCCGATACTGAGAGGAGAATAGAGGAGAAGCAATCGCGGGGTGACCATTCACCCTGGGGGTGATTTCTTGCTTTCTGTTTCTCTGTCCTTCAAGTGAGGGTATGCACCCTATAACAAAAATCTCTCAAAAATAAAATTTAAAAAAAGCAAGGAGATGAGTGTTATGAAATGGAGCAAACGAGAGTGGTAAGGATAAAGGTGGACCGTTTTAAGGAGGTGGACCTTGATTCAGAAGCTCCTGGAGGGTTTTGAGTTGGGGAAGAGGCTGTGGGACTGACGTGATCTGACTTACACTTCAAAAGTTTAGTCTGGGGGGACCAGCAGTTAGCGTAATGGCTGTGTCACTGGATTCCCATGTAGTCGACTGTGGTTCGAGCCTCAAACCTAGTGGCTTAAACTCATGCCGGGCACGTGTGCGTGCGTGCATGCGTGCCCATGATCCTGAGAAGAGAATGGAGGAGAAGGGATTGTGGCATGGCCATCCCCCCTGGGGGTGATTTCTCGCTTTCTGTCTCTCTCTGTCTCTGGCAAGCGCACATGGCCTGTAGCAAAAAAATCCTCTCAAAAAAAAAAAAAAAAAGTTTATAGTCTGGGGACCAAGAGATGGTGTAATGGTTAAGTCGCTGGACTCCCACATAGTTGACTGTAGTTCGAGTCCCAAATCTGGTGGCTTAAACCTAAACACTGGGTGCATGTACATGCATGCCCAAGATCCTAAGAGGAGAATGGAAGAATGGAGGAGAAGGAATTGAGGTGTGGCTACTCCCCCCACTCCCAGGGGTGATTTCTCACTTTCTCTTTCTCTCTCTCTCTCTGGTGAGCACACGTGCTCTATAGCAAAAGTCTCTCTTTAAAAAAAAAAAAGCCTGCTTTGTGGAAAATTAAGAAGGAAGAGATCAGATGGGGGGAAAGTACTTAGAAAGTCACTGCAAATATCCATGAGATGTGGTGGCTTGGGACAGGATGAGAGCAGTGGAGATGGTGAGATATGGTAGGATACTAGACATAATTTGAACCAAAAGGATTTTCTAATATACTACATTTGGAGGTGACAGAAAACTCACAGTCACTCACTATTCTATCACACCCAAAGAAAAGGCAACCTCACAGTGAACAAAATAATCAATATTCTTCTGGCCAGCCAGTGGTGTGGTGGTGAAGGCGGCTAGATGCCACGTGGCTGAATGACAGGGTTCCATTACCAGACCTGGTGGCTTGAGAAATCAAGCGTGTGCATGTGTGTGCGTCCAAATCCTAAGAGGAGAATGGGGAGAAGGGATTGCAGCATGGTTATCCTCCCGGGGGGGTGCTTTCTCACTTCCTCTGTCTCTCTGGCAAGTGCACACACCCTATACAAACTAACAAAAAAATAAATAAATTTCTTTCAAGCCAGTACTATGGTGAATAAAGCTCTAACAGTTGAGATGCTTGTAAGTTAAATTGCTTTGCATTCTGTAGGTAGAAAGGTGGGGCAGTCAAGGCTGTTCAATATAATGATATAAGGTAATCTATGTTAAAATTGAAATATTATTTTTTTAAAGGATATTTTTGCTTGCTTTCCCTCTTTCCCTCTCTTCTGTGTGTGTGTGTGTGTGTGTGTGTGTGTCTTCGGTCAAATTAAAATAAAATGAATGAATAAATAAATAATTCTTTTAAATATATAGATAGATAGATAGATAGATAGATAGATAGAGGCTGAGGGGACACTGTCCTTTACCACCCTCAGGATATTGAATTTCTAACAGTCAAGTTGGGTCAGGATCAGTAATTACTAAGGGCAATTTAAGTGTCTTGAGCTAAGAGAAGCAAGAAGAAAGTAGCGAAAAAGTGGAGAAAAATGCTTATAGGAGTTCTTAAACCTACCACTCTCAAACAATTTTCTAGTGTTCTATGGACAGGGTAATCAGTCTGTTGGGAGAGAGAAAGAAAGAGAGAGAGAGAGAGAGAGAGAGAGAGAGAGAGAGAGAGAGAGAGAGATACATTCCACAAACAGAACAGGCCAGTGCCAAGGGAGGCCAGCAGGTACCATCTCCTTCCCAGGGTCCTCTTTAATCTGTTTTAGATCCTTTGTTTAGTCAAAATACATACCAAGGTTTCCTTGGATTGCCTTTTTTTTTAAACTTTTATCAGTTTCTTTTTCATCAATTTTACTAGCATTTATATATTTTAGGCTTGTCAGTAAACAATTTTTGTCTTTCTTTGTTCTTTTTTTATTGTATCTTTTTTTTTTTTTTAAGAGGTTTTTGCTATAGGGCATGTGCGCTCGCCATAAAGCAGAGAGAGACAGAGAGATAGAAATCGAGAAATCATCCCCCCAGGGGGATGGCCACACCACCATCCTTTCTCCTCCATTCTCCTCTTGGGATCTTGGGCATGTATGCACACACACACCCAGCATGAGTTTAAGCCACCAGGTCCGGGACTTGAACCGCGGTAGACTACGTGGGAGTCCAGTGACATAGCCATTATGCCAACTGCTGGTCCCAGGATTGCTACTTTTTATCTTTGTTTCCCCATCTTTATTTTGAGAAGTCAGTGAATGTTATAAAGTAAGCAATTCTATGGGCCCTCCTTAACCCTTTGTGTTCCTGGTATTCTAACCAACACCTAACCCACATTTTCTTAGAAAAGTTATTTTAGAGTAGGCATTGGGATAGCCTTTGTGGGAGAATACAAAGAAGCATAGAAAGTGCACCTTGAAACAAGGGGGAAAAAATTAAAGAACAATGCTACAGTTCACCAAACTACACAGTTGTTAAATGGACAAGAAACAAGGCTTTTAAGAGCTAAAAGGAGAAAGACATCATTGCGAACTAGAAAGGGATTTCTTAGAGTAAGATTAGATCAAGTTTAAAAAACTGGCAGGTTGATAGCTTTGATTAGTCCAGAGAATGACTGAGGACTATAGCTCAGGAGAACAATGTAACAAAACCACAGAACAATTTAAGATGTATTAGAGGGGCCTTCAGAGGGTGTAGGTTAAGGCTCTGGACTCCCACATGGCCAATTATGGTTTGAAGCCTGGGCCTGGCAGCTTGAAAATCATGCTAGGCCAGCAGATGGCATAATGGTTATGTCACTGGACTCCCACATAGTTGACCGCAGTTCAAGTCCCGGGCCCAGCAGCTTAAACTCACTCTGGGCACATGTGCGTGTGTGCCCAAGATCTCGAGAGGAGGATGAGGAGAAGGGATTACGGCATGGCCATACCTTGGTGAGGGGGGTGATTACTCACTTTCTGTCTTTCTGTCTGTCTTTCACATGCTCTATAGCAGAAATCTCCTAAAAAGGAAAAGAAAATCACTCTGGGCACGTGTGCATATGTGCCCAAAATCCTGGGAGAAGGTTATTGTGGTGCGGCCATCACCTCCCCTCCCAGGACACTGACTTTCTCTCTCAGCTCACTCTCTCTGGTATCACATATGCCCTATAACAAAAACCTTTAGAAAAAAAAAAAAAAGATGAATTACAGGACAATCGTATCATTTTGACTAAGGTGGAGAATTGGGCAAACAATGGAAGAGGGTGAGTCTTGATTAGATGATAGTAGGCCTTTAGCTTCAGGGTGAGGAACTGCCAATTAAACTGATTGACATAGCTTCTGACAAAGTAGCTGAGCCAGTTGGCAATGCTTTAACAAATTCAAAGACCCTCAGATATATGCCTCCTAGCTCTCAGGGAGAAACGATCCTGGCTTCAGGATCCTAGCCTAGGAAGAAACAGGCCAAGGAAGGGACCCAGCAGTGGTGATGCAGCTGCACCCACATGAGAAAGACCCTGAGTTTGCATCCTTTGCTCTCCCTGAGCGTGCTGAACACAAACATACCTATGATCTGGGCCTCCTCAAATGGGGTGGATTCCAGCATGGGGGTACCCCTATGGGGTACCTGTCTCTTTCTTTGGGGAAAAAACAGACATGTGAACTGTAAAAAAAGAAAAAGTTCAGGGAACCACAACTCAACTGAGAATCTTCATTTCCCAGTGAAAGAACTCATTTTGTGCAATGTTCAATTGGATGTAGATTTGTATTACATTACAAAATTATTAAGTGCAAAATTGGCATGTAAATTCCCCAAGCTTTGTCAAGAATAGTTTGATTTCAAAGCTTGATTGAGAAGTGAATTGTAAACTAATATTTTCCTATTTCCCCAAGGGTGTATTTTATTTGGTAAACAAAACATCCACATGCTCCTGTCAGAATGTCGAGTTGCACAAGTTTAGAACTGAGAGGTCTTTCCCTCTCCACTCAAATTGTCCCCTTTGTCAGGACGTTTGCAACACAAGGACTCTGATGCACCCACAAGTCCATTATTTGAGGACCTAACATGTAGTTACCAAATCCCCCAGAGCCCATTAAAACATACAGGCGCACACAGCTGAGGACTCTAAAAACCACCTCCCTGGTCCTCACCTCTAGCCTGAATCAGGAAAAGAGGAGGCACCTGGAAATGTGTCTGACAAGCACAGAAGTGATTCTTACAATCAGTTGGTTACTGAACCAAGTTCAGCCTGGAGGAGCACGTTTTCCTGAGAAGACCTGTAAACAGAATCAGTCTGTGGAGTGCTCAGTTTTCCAGTAAAGAGCAATAAGAGGCTGGGTAGGGTTGAAAGGAGGTTTGGGGGCCAGCAGATGGTGCAGTGGTTTAAGGGCACTGGACTCCCACATGGCCAACTGTGGTTTTACACTTTCCATCTCTCTCTCTCTGTCCCTCTCTGGTCAAATTAAAATAAATAATAAAAAAGTTAAATAATTATTTAAAAGAGATTTGACTAAAATGATTAAATTCTAAAGGATACAGAGTTCTTTGGGACCTGGGTTTCTTATTTTTCCCTAAAATATGTACATAACTTTGTTGTGAGGAACTATTCTGTGAATTCTAAGCTGTCTAAAGGCGTTCCTGGTCTCTAATCCCTTTAGATGCTAGTGTATCCCTTCCACTTGAGTTAAAAAAAAAAAAAAAAAAAAAAAAAAAAAAAAAAAAAAAAAAAACAACTTGATACTGCCAAAAGTCCAGGCCAGGGGTAGGGGAAACAAAAGGTCTCCTTGAATGAGGTTATTGGAATAGAAGTTAGAAGACAGCGAAGTCAGGACATACAGATAGACCAACAGACTTGAAAAGCACATCTACCTTGGAGAAAGCCTGACAGACGCCTATGGGAATATGCTATACACATTAGGCCACCAAGAAACAGTAAGCCGGGGTGGGGGGTGGGGGGGCGAGGGAGGTGAGACTGGGGGCTTCCCATCTACGCACTAGGGCAAATAAATCCCAGGTTATTCACAGACAGGGCAGAGTGCCTTACACATCGGCAACCAAACCTTATTTTCCCCCTTATACCAAAGATTACAGTGAAGGCCTAGTTATGACTGTACATTTGAAATCTTCAGGAGCCGACAGGTGGCGTGGTGCTTAAGAGCGCTGGACTCCAAGGCCTACCCAGTTCGCATACCGGACCTGACGGCTTGCTTTCTCACTTTCCCTTTTTCTCTCGCTTGCTCACTGTCCTCTCCAGCCCAAATGAAATAAAGCTTAATTCTGTAAAAAAAATTGTAGTCTCTAGAACTACTCTTCTACGAACAGTACTTATGTTGACAGTGACCAGACTGGACTAGGAAGACCTCTACCCTTAAACCTTCAAGTGTGCGGCCGTGATCACACCTTACCCAACCTTCCAGCGAGTGTATACAGCTGCTTTCTCTGAAAACCTAAGTGGCTCTGAAAAGAGCCTTTGGGGTAAAAGAGTTGATCTGTTGCTTCTTCCGTGTACCTTTACTTGGAGCTGGTGTACTTGGTGACCGCCTTGGTGCCCTCGGACACGGCGTGCTTGGCCAGCTCGCCAGGCAGCAGCAGGCGCACGGCCGTCTGGATCTCGCGGGAGGTGATGGTCGAGCGCTTGTTGTAATGCGCCAGGCGGGACGCCTCGCCGGCGATGCGCTCAAAGATGTCGTTGACGAACGAGTTCATGATGCCCATCGCCTTGGAAGAAATACCGGTGTCAGGATGCACTTGCTTCAGCACCTTGTACACGTAAACAGAATAGCTCTCCTTTCGGCTGCGCTTACGCTTCTTCCCATCTTTCTTCTGCACCTTCGTTACAGCCTTCTTCGAGCCCTTCTTGGGAGCAGGAGCAGATTTTGCTGGATCCGGCATTTTCTTACAAGAGACAACACACGGCCAGAGAAGAAAACGACTGACTACAGCCAACCCGGCTGATTGCGCGTACTTATAGAGCTCATATGCAAATGAGGACTCACACAGTACTGCGTTTTTATTGGTAATTTTGTATTATGTCGTCATAGGGGCGGAGCCTATGTAAATAGAACCTGGTGGCGCTTCCTTAGTGGTCATTAGAACAAACGTCTTGTTAGCCAATCAAAAGACTCCATTTAAACTAACCAGTCAATTGCGGGAAGCAAGTTTCACTACTTTTGCAACATTTTCGCTAGTTTTCACTTTGAATTGTAGACTTCACTTTTAGTCGTAGACGTCTACACGGAAAAAATCATAAGCGCCAGCTAAACAAGTTCTCTTACATCATTTTCCTCTATACTTTGTATAAAGTTTTGTTTCTTCGAACAGTACAACAGCCCGCACCGTAAAAACAAAAATCCCTCAAGTATTTACACCCTCGCTCCTTGAACTCTATTTTGGTTTGCAACACCTGTAATATGTAACGTAGGATATTGAATTATCAATTAATAAATTTAACTGTGTCCTTGAACACACTTGTTACTCTCACCCCCCGCCCTCACTATCTTAATACATCGATTCAGCACGTCTCTTGCACCCTTGCAGCACTGTCCAGAGTAAAGTTAGCTTTCTAAACTTGAACCAACTCTTACAAAGGAGGGTAACTGGTCAATTAAGTAAATGTAGCGCATTGATTGATTCTACGCCCAACACATGTGAGCTTCCCCTGACCTCTGCTTCTACTCACGCCTGTACACAACAGTAACCAGACACCGCTGAAAACTGGTACAGCTGCTCTTGATGAAAAGGTGGGTGGCTCTGAAAAGAGCCTTTGGAAACTGCCTGAGAATGCCTTAAGCCCGCTCCCCGCGGATGCGGCGGGCCAGCTGGATGTCCTTGGGCATGATGGTGACACGCTTGGCGTGGATGGCGCACAGGTTCGTGTCCTCGAACAGGCCCACCAGGTAAGCCTCGCTCGCCTCCTGCAGCGCCATGACGGCAGAGCTCTGGAAGCGCAGGTCGGTCTTGAAGTCTTGCGCGATCTCGCGCACCAGCCGCTGGAAGGGCAGCTTGCGGATCAGCAGCTCGGTGGACTTCTGGTAGCGCCGGATCTCGCGCAGGGCCACGGTGCCCGGCCGGTAGCGGTGCGGCTTCTTCACGCCGCCCGTGGCCGGGGCGCTCTTGCGGGCCGCCTTGGTGGCCAGCTGCTTCCGCGGGGCTTTGCCCCCGGTCGACTTGCGGGCGGTCTGCTTGGTTCGAGCCATGTTAATTCACTCGGCTTAAACAAAGAGCCGTAGGCAGGGTCCTATTTATAGACATAGACTCATCTTGATTGGGCCTCTAAAGCTAGGAATTTCCAAACTTGTGATCTCATTGGTTAGCATTCAATCTTCCTTACTGAGCAGAAGAGGGCTAAACTAATCTCTTTTCCCTTTTCCTCTTGGATAATCTTAGCTATTAATATCACAGATTATAAAAAAAAAGATTTCTCCCTAAAATTAATGTAACCTTTGTAAAAGCAATTTATGAAGTTTTTTTTTTTTTTTTTTTTTTTTTTTTTTTTTTTTTTTTACTTATTTCATATTTTAACAGTTTCCTTCCAGATACAAGAGGGCCTTGGACGAAATAGGTTTCTTTCAGCCTGTTTCAAGTTACCTGTTTGTGACTTCTCCCATAGCTAACGTTTATTTAGCGCCTGGCACTGTCTCAGTGTTTTAGATGGACATCGCGACTGAAGCTTAACCAAACAATATTCAGTTGAAGGACTCAAAACATTTACCTGACTTCAGACTAGCCAAAGTTTTTCATTTCCAGTGTCCTGACCACATACCAACTTAGAGCCTCTGACTTCTTTTATCCTGTTCCCCTTGGAATGCAGGTCGTCTTCCTCACTTCTCCATCAATGAATGGCCACATAGGTCCAGCAAATGAAATACTTCTAAATAAAGAAAAACAGGACTAGAAATACTGATTTCGCCTTTACAATAGGGAATAGTTTTGAAATATTCGAGTACTTATCAGCCGGACTAAAAGGTAAAATAAGGTTTCAAAGAAAGTAAGTTATTTGTTGGTTACTGGGTCACTAACGTATTTTCTTCAATAAAGTGTTTTCTAATGCTTAAAAGCCTAATATTTTCTGCTTTCTACAAGGAGAGAAGATCCTTTGCCTTTCAGTTATTTCATATACATTGAAGTCAGAAAGACAATGGTTCTATAAAAGTGCTGCCAATACTTAAAAGTTGTACTAGTTAATGTAAAATTTAATTTTATGTGTATTTTATTGAAAAAGCATTGCATACAAACCTTGTGAAAACTCAAACCTGAGAACAAAAGTAGGCTCAAGAAACTTAACATCGTCAATCTGAATGATCATCTTCCCACTAAAGTAAAAGCAAAATGAAAGTGATTTTTTTTTTTTTGAGAGGTTTTTGCTATAGGGCGCGTGCGCTCGCCAAACAGACAGAGAGACAGAAAGCAAGAAATCACCCCCCAGGGAGGATGGCCATGCTGCAATCCCTTCTCCTCCATTCTCCTCTCGGGATCTGAGGCATGCACGCACACGTGCCTGGCGTGAGTTTAAGCCACCGGGTCCGGGACTTGAACCGCAGTCGACTACATGGGAGTCCAGCGGCATAGCCATTACGCTAACTGCTGGTCCCCAATGAAAGTGATTTTTAAAGTGGTTTCCAAATGTTAAGACTCAGTAAACAGTATCCCAAAATATGATGCTGCCCTATTGAATGAAAGAAAAAACTTCAGAACAAGGATCTCTCTTTGAACTCTCTTGCTCCCTTTGTCTGATCCTAGTTTTTCTCCAAAAGTACAAGGAAAGGCTTTATTCTGATATTCCATTACCTACTGAGGACCAGATCCACCAAGGAAGAAAATAATTGCTTCAGGCCCCTCCCTGAAGTTTGATTAAGTTAACCCATCTCTCAGGAAGGAAGACTGAGAAATGTCAACTCTCCTGGACAGATTTTTGTCTTGAGCTATTGTCCATCTGTAAGGCCCATTCAATTCCCAAGGAGAAGCATTTACTAGCCATTGTCTGAACGTTGGACCCATTCATTTCCCCATCTCCCTCTCCCCTGTGAGGGTGTTATTCAAACCTCAGTCTTGGGGCTACTCCTTAAAATCATATGTGTGTGGCTCCCATGCATGTGTTAATGTTAAATTTGTACACCTTTTTTTCCCCCTATTAATCTATTGTCAGTTATGTCATAAACTAAAATGATTGCGGCGTCATCAAGGGGAAAGAGAAAAATTTTAAAGTACTCTTACAGTGCACACTAAACACAATGTAGAAATTTGTTGACTTAATTCATATCTCCAAGAGTCCCTCATGGGCAGAATCCCCCTACTCTAGGGTGATCTAAAATGTCATACAAAAGTGTAACAAAAGTGAACTAATGTTATCCTTTTCTGTGATAGTTTTGTAATAATGCCTTACATATAGATATCACAACCCAGTGTTTAAAATTTCTTCTACAGGGACCAGAAGATGGTGTAACGATTATGTCACTGGACTCCCACTGTAGGCAATCGCAGTTCAAGTCCTGGACCAGGTGCTTAAAACTCACACTGGGCCTGTGTGCATGTGTGCCCCAAATCCTGATAGGTGACTAGAGGGGAAGGGATTGTGGCATGGCCATTCCCCATTGAGGGGGTGATTTCTCACTTTCTGTCTGTGTCTCTTTGTTTCCTTGGAGAGTGCACATGCCCTATAGCAAAAATCTCTCAAAACATTTTTCTTCTACATACTCTATATTGTTTAATCCCAGTTCTGAAATAGATGTTACTTTCTTCATTTTTCAGATAACAAAACGGAGTCTCAGAGAAATCATTGGCTTGTCCTTGATATATAACAAAGCCCACACAATATTCAAAGGCAAAAGAGTGAAATTATGATGGTACAATGTCCTATTTCATTAGGCTTAGGGCATACATTTTAAAACTAGATGCATTTCTCACCATACAACTGAATTATCTAATGTTTGTCAAGCTCTCCTCTGAACTATTCCCATCAGAAGGAGAAACTACCCCATGGAATCTGGCTGATAGCCCAGGACAGCCTACTCAACTGTCATATTTCTTTATAATACTCTTTCTTTCTTTTTTAGAGAGAGTTTGGTTTGGTTTGGTTTGGTTTAGTTTGGTTTGGTTTGGTTTGGTTATAGGGCACGTGCACTCACTCACCAGAGAGACAGAGAGAGACAGAAAGTGAGAAATCACCCCCTCAGAGGATAGGCCATACCTCAATCTCTTATCTTTCATTATCTTCTCGGGATTTTGGGCACACATGCACATGTGCCCAGCATGAGTTTTAAGTCACCAGGTCCGAGACTCGAACAGTAGTGTGTTACATGCGAGTCCAGCAACATAACCATTGTGATTTATGCACTCTTGAGAGGTTTTTGGGTTTTTTTTTTTTGTTTGTTTGTTTTGTTTTTTGTTTTGCTACAGGGCACGTGTGCTCACCAGACAGACAGAGAGAGACAGAGAGACAGAAAGCGAGAAATCACCCCCCAGAGGGGATGGCCATGCCGCAATCCCTTCTCCTCCATTCTCCTCTCGGGATCTTGGGCACGTACACACACGCGCCCGGCATGAGTTTAAGCCACCAGGTCCGGGACTGGAACCGCGGTCAACTACGTGGGAGTCCAGCGACACAGCCATTACGCTAACTGCTGGTCCCTGCACTCTTGACCATAATGTATGAATGTTTTTAATTTAAATAAGAAAAAAAAAAATCATCAGACTCTTTATTCAGATATGGATCCAAGAGTCAGGGGATCTATTTTACTTTTATAACATAGAGAATAATAAAATTCCAAGAGTCTCCCTCTGGTGTGGGGGAAACCTTTTAAGAATTTCTACTTCTCAGAAAATAGAGTTATAATTTTGTGGTTGTCATCATAATGACAGAGAGCACATGAGAGACAGAGAGAAAGACTAGGGTCTAGTCACGCTGTGATCCCCTTTCCCTAGCTCCAGTTCCCGGGATCCTGGGCACCCACACACATGCAGCCTGTGTTCAGGCTGACCCAAGATCTGAACCCACAGTCACCAGATGGCTTTCAGGCTTGCAAGACACGTACACGACTACTGCAACACAGCAGTTGGGCCCAGAAACATCGATTTAAGTATTAATTCTGGGGTGTGATATAGGTTTTTGTCTGTGGTTCCTGGCTCATAAATCTTTGTCCTTGGTTCTTGAAACAGTTTAGGGACTACTTTAGAGAGATACAGGTGAAAGGTAACCTGACCTCTTCCTGGCCTTTCATCCCCTAGCTAGGCCATAGAAGCTATAATAGATAGGCTATAGAAATTCTAATATTCGCCTGCCTTCCTTTTCTTTTTTCTTTTAAGAATTATTTATTTGATCTTATTTATTGTTATTATTATTTAATTTGCTATATGGCATGTGCACTCACCAGAGAGATACAGAGGAAGAAAGAAAGAGGGAGAGTGAGAAAGCAAGCTGCCAGATCCAGGACTTGAACCATGGTATACCATGTGGGACTACAGTGCCTTAACCGGCATGCCACCTACTGGCCCTCTCTGCTGCCAGCTCTCTCCTGCCTTTCTGATAATAAATCACATGACCCTCATTCCAGAGGAGTCCTGTCTCAAAGTCAGGAGGAAGAAACGCTGCCCAGGAAGGCCAAAAAAGAATCTAAGCAGACAAGCCTTGCTAGGTTTCTGCAATCGGTCTATTAGCATTAGATCATACCCTTTGTCCAATCACGTGTCTGCACATTGCCCATGCTTCACTCATGCCTGTGCAATGAAATCTCTATTGAAAAAAAACAAAAAAAAACTCGGGCCCAGCTGCAGTGGTACAAGAGGGAGGTGCCACTGTGTGTGGTCCAGGCTGCATGGGAGGCTCAGGTTTGGTGCCAGCCCGACCTGAACAGTATGGGTGCTGCCCTGCACCTGTGCCCTAGCTCACTAGGAGGTTGGCGCAGGAGGTGGGAGTCACGGAGAGACTCGCAAAAATCGCTCTCTCTCTGTTTCTGTCTTGCTATCTTTCCCATGTGCTTTCTCATTGAAACAGAAACAAGAGTGCGGGACTCACGGAGCTTCTGGACAGCTGAACGTATGGAGGGAGTCTGGGAGGGGGCTCACTCCAGCTCCCCAGGGACAGACGCTCCGGCCCTAGAGACCTTCCCAGACCTTGCCCCATGTTCTTTCTTCCTCTGTTTATCTCTATCTTTTTAAATATCCTTTAAAGGAGCAGCCACAGTGGCCTAGCAGTAATGCATTACTCTGCGATGCTGGAGCCACATGAAAGATCAAAGCTGGGTTCTCAGGGCCAAGGTACACACCGGGCACACTTGCTCACACTTTTGATCCTGGCTGGCTGGGGAAGGGGCTCAGTGTGAGAGCTCTAGTGAGGGTGCCTTTCTCTTTCTTTTGTAATCATTCATGAAAGAAGGTAGTCAATTTAATATCTGTGTGTGTGTAATTTTTTATTTTTCTAATAAACCAAATCCTGAGTTAGTATATTTCTGAGTCATGTGAGTGAATCTTATCAAATTAATTGAACCCAAATAGAGGGTCCTGGGAACAGAGCCCCAACTTGCCAGTTAGAAGTTCTTGAGGCCTGGACTTGTGACTGGTATTTGAAGTGAGGGGCAGTCTTGGACTGAGCCGTGAACCTGTGAGTTCTGATACTACCAGAATTGAATGGGATTAGAGGAAGCCCAGCTGAGACCCACTGCAGAACTGACTGGTAACTGGCTGTGAGAAATCCCCACATATTTTGGGATCACAGAAGTGATCTGTACTGGGGACCAGCAGTTAGTGTAATGGCTATGTCGCTGGACTTCCATGTAGCAGACTGCCGTTCAAGTCCGGAACCCAGTGGCTTAAACTCATGCCAAGCGTGTGTGTGTGTGTGTGTGTGCGTGCCCAAGATCCCAAGAGAAGAATGGAGAAGGGATTGCAGGGTGGCCATCCCCCCTGAGGGGGCGTGATTTCTCGCTTTCTGTCTCTCTCTGTCCTTCTGGCGAGTGCACGCATCCTATAACAAAAACCTCTCCAGGGACCAGCAGTTAGCGTAATGGCTATGTCGCTGGACTCTCATGTAGTCGACTGCGGTTCACGTCCTGGACCCGGTGGCTTAAAACTCACGCCGGGCACATGTGCGTGCGTGCCCAAGATCCCGAGAGGAGAATGGAGGAGAAGGGATTGCAGCGCGGTCATCCCCCCTGGGGGGTGATTTCTCACTTTCTGTCTCTCTGTCTCTCTCTGTCTGTCTGGTGAGCTCATGTGCCCTATAGCAAAAACCTCTCAAAAAAAAATAAATAAATAAAAACCTCTCCCCAAAAAATTGTCAGCAGGCACATGTGTGCCTGCCGGCAGGTGGGGTGGGGTGGGGTGGAGAAATCACCCATCCCCGGATTATGATTATGCTACAATTTCTTTTTCATTTCTCCATCCTAATGGGATTTGGGGCACACTTGCACATGTGCTTCGAGTGTTTTTCAAGCCACTGGGCCAGACTCACACTACTGTTGGCCACGTGGCATCTGGTTCCCTTAACCACTAAGTTACCACAGTGGCTCCAAGATTCTTCCTGGCTTTCCTGTGCAGCATTCCTTTCTCCAAGGACCAGGGCAGGACCCCTCTGCAATGAGTCTTATTATCTACTACCAGACAGAGTAGGTCAGAGATTTTGTTTTTTTTTAAACTTTGCCAGAGGGCATGTGTGATTGGCAGAGAGCGACAGAAAGAAAAAGAAAGAAAGCACCCTACGTGGGTATAGTAACACCAAAATCCCATCTCCGTTGCTTCCTCTTTTGGGGATTTTGGGCATGCATGCGCATACGTGTGCCAGATATGTTTCACAAGCCACTGCCTCGGCTCCAGGACTAGCAGCCAGCTTTGTGGGATCCGGCTGCTTTAACCACCAGGCCACAGAGCCAGTCCAATCAGAGAATTTCTTCATGGCCAACCCCTACACAAAAAGGCAGAGGAAAGTTAGAGGACTATTTTAAGTTTTCTAGCTTGCTTGGGTGAAAGAGGTTGACTCCTTGATAATAAGGCAAGAGATAGAGATATGAGTACACAGACAGGGTTTGGGCCTCAGACAGTCACCATGGCTTTGCTTTCATCGCCAAAAGCTGTCTGCACTGGGACTCAAAACAACTCTAGCTAGGGGCAACAGTTTCTATTTAGTAGCTATATTCGAATCACACCAAAGAGTAGGGTAAGACATTAATCAGATTACCATGTAACAATGTTTTAAAACCCACTTCCTTATCAGAAAGCCAGCTCATCATTCAGAGGCCAGATAAAAACCCCTGGCTTTTAGCTCTTCTTTGGCAACCCATTTGGGCCCCCTTACACTGCATTGGAAGTTTTTTCCCCTTCCTTGATTAACTTTGCTTACAATCCTTTCTGTTTGTGGGCGTTTCTAATTCAGAGAAAAGCCAGCATGGGAGCTGGGTCTGATCATCCAGCACTCCCAGTCAGTAAGACAACTTGTCAGGAACCTGCTCCCTGAGAATCCCATCAACCAGGGAAGATAAAGCTTATAACACAGGAAAAGGTCAACATCACACCCTGACAGATGCTATCACAAACTGTCACCTAGTCTTCTGAGGGCCCGTTTGGCTTTCCTAAAAGTCAGTTACTGTTCCCTGAGTTGTCTACATTCCTACACCTCCTCTCCTGTTATCCTGCCCATTTCATAGACTGTTATCAAACCTTCAGAAGGCAAAGGGAGGGTGCCTCCATGGTATGTGTCTGCTCAAGAGAAGCTGGCTCCCACATGATTTGGGTTCGAATCCCTGGCCTGTAAGTTTAAAATCATGCCCAGGATCTGACAGGACTGGAGGACCGGAGAAAGAGGATTGCGGCAGGACCAGACTCCATGGAAGATACTCATCTCTTTCTCACATGTGTGTGCACATGCTTTATCTGGAATAAAAGATGAGAAATGAAAAGGTAGAGAGAACGTTTTATCTCACCTACAGTAGAAAGCAAAGGCATGAACCAACAGGGGCAACTTTAGGGAATGGAGAAAGACCATGGCATAGGCCTCAAATTGGTGAGCAACTTCAATTTCAGATGTTTTAAAAAGAATTATTTTATTTATTTACTATTATTTTTTTAATTTACTGTAGGGCATGTGTACTTATTAGAGAGAGAGCGTGAAAGCAAGCAATCAGGTCTGGGACTCAAACTATGGTCAGTCATATGGGAGTCCAGCCCCCTAATCTCCACAGCACCTGCTGGCCCCAAATTCAGATTTATTATATAACTTACAAATGAAGGTATACATTGTCTTATAATTGTATCCATAATTACAGCACTGATTTTAAACTGTAATTAACTCACCAAGTTATAACCCTGGTTTTGTTTTTGTTTGTTTTCATAGACCAAAAGCCTCAGAAAATGGGCTCCTAAAAAACTTGTGTTGATGGAAATAACCAACTCTGTAAAAATAATAATGTGATTTTTTCCCTAAGCAGAATATGAGTGACCTAGGCCCAGAGAGGAGCAAACAATCAAGTCCAGGACTCAAACTACGGTCAGCCATGTGGATTGTGGCAGGACCAGACTCTATGGGAGATACTCAAACATGCCTTTCTCGGAGCAATCAGGGACAGGGGTTCCTTGTATTTGATTTTGAGAGCAAGAGATAAAATTTGGAATTTAGTAAAGAGTTTTTCCATTGGTCTGGCCTAAAAAGGTGGGACATGTGGAAGCCAGGGCTTGTAGGTTACAGGTGAGTTTACAGTTTTTAGGTTGGTAATTGGAAAAGGAAGGTTGCTGAGATCAGAAAAGAACTACCTTAACGGAGATAAGGAAGCTTAATATACACCACAAAGATACCATGCCAGGGACAGGGTGAGGGCAGAATCCCGTTATCAATGGGTCACAATGGTCTGTTAATGTTTCTGGCACGACACCCTCTAGGCCCTCTGGAAAGGATTTTGGAAAATAGGAAAAAGCAGTCAAACATCTGTCCTCCCCTGCTTGTAAAAGACCCTGTGGATTGCAGTGTGTGTTCTGGATCCCTTCAGCAGCCTGTTGTGGCTAAAGCCGATGGAGCGGGTGTGGTTAGCAGACAGGGCTGGCAAGGCAGGCTGGGAACACATTTTAACAGGAATTGCAGGGCAAATGCCAATTCTCTGAAAACTCTTAAAATCAACTTACTCTTGCCAGCAGCCAAAAGTGGCTGCCTATCTTTCAATAATGTGACTTAGCTGCCTGACTGAAAAGAGTCCAGAAAGCTAGGTTAAACTAGTACCTGCATTAAATGCTCTGCTACTTATAGTTGGAAGATTCTCAGTCTCCTATAAGACTTTTCTCCTCGGAGCAGTAGTTGGCCTAATGGCTATGTCGCTAGGTTCCCATGTAGTCAACTGCAATTCGAGTCCTGGGCCCAGTGGCTTAAACTTAGGTCTGGTGCGTGTGTATGCATGTCCACGATCCCGTGAGGAGAATGGAGAAGGGATTGCAGCATGGCCATCCCCCTGGGGAGTGATTTCTTGCTTTCTGTCTCTCTGTCTCTCTCTGTCTTTCTGGTGAGTGCATGCGTCCTATAACATAAACCTCTCCAAAAATAATAATAATAAAATAAGACTTTTCTCCCAAACTTTCTAGGGAAAGTTGTCAATCCTTTTATTTTAGGAGAAAAGTTTGGTTAAGTGTTGTAGGAAAGCCCATCCCCACCTAAAAGTAACTATTTTTTCTTTTGTTCTTAAATCCTCCCCTGGAGGGATGGTCAGGCCACATTCCCTTCTAGAACCAAGGTCGACCACCACGTGAGACTCCAACAATGCAACCATTACGTCATCTGCTAGTCCCTTAAAAGTAACCATTTTTATTCATTCCGCTCATTAGATTCAACCTTCCACCATTTCTCCTGTGAGTCACACTGCCAAGTCTCAAAAAACAATTTACACTCGAATGTGAATTGCTTTCTCTATGCTTTCTCTAAGACTAAGTTTCACTTGTTATAGGTAAAGTAAGAACTGGAGGCAATTTGGTTAGGTATTGGGGGATTAGGTCCCTCAGCAGAGGATAAAAGATATTGAAAATCTTTTTTCTTCTACCATTGTAAATTCTCCACTTGAGGCCCTATAAATTAGACTGACAAAAGCTTAACAAGAGAAAAACAAACAGTAGCTTATTAATACCACATCGAGCATGCCTGCGGGGGTGGGGGCTGGGAGATGGGGCACTCCAAGGTGAGTAACTCAAAGGGGTAGTTAAAACTGGCTGTCTGTATTCCTGACTTTTAGAGGAAAGGGAAGGAGAAAGGACACAAAGAAAAATAAATGACATTTTTTTTGGTAAAGATCAATGAGCCCTTAGACTAGAAGGGAGATGAGATACAGTTGTGAAAATGTCTGCTACGATGTGGGGCAGACTGCTCATCTTTGAGATTAAGAGTTGCTTGCTGGGAAGATTTAAAACAATTGTGTTAAGATTTTGAGTTATTTAGGGAGACTCTGCTTTTAGACAGGAGCTGCAGCCTTGAACTGCAAATAACTCTTACGCCAACAGTGGCATATTTCACATAACTCCGTCTCCTTCAAAGGGAAAGAGCATGGACAACTGATTCTGCCTAGAGTCCTGTCTCCTCTGACATTAGAAATTGCCACTTCCTGTCAGCCTTTTCTTGTGGTTTTATCATGGTGCATATCAGTTAGGCCTTTCTTCCCTTCTAGTATTTAAAAGTAGACAAATGCAGGATCTGTTCATTTTATGAACTGCCTGTCAGTTAAGGCACACAGTGCAGGGCGGGTACTATGCAGAGACATAAAATGTGATCAATTCTGCAAGAGCCGCTACCAGGCCAGAAAACAGCAAGTGTGTTTCCCTATCCTGAGGCAGCCAAGGAGGTATGTACTGCATGAGTCTGGGGCGCAGATGCAGTGAAGAGTAGTGAGGCAGTGGTGAATATGACACTATCCAAAAAGCAGGGAATCCGGGTTAGGAAGGGAGATGGTAAAGGACTTCCCTCACTTCCCGTGAGCTACATCGTGAATAGTTTAAGTTCCAAAGGCCTTGATTTTTGGAGAGTTCCAGCTCTGAGTTTAAAATAACTAGGGAACCAGTAGGTGGATCTGTATGTCAGAGCCTAGAAGTCTGCATGGACAAACATTGGGGGTTCTTAAGCATACATAAGGTAGTTTGAGCCAAGGGAGAGAGTAAACAGGTCCCGGGAAAAGTGGCCTCAGAATACTGCCAAGCCTCACTGAGGTTAGCGAGTCCCAAAGCACTCATTTCTACTAATTCTTTAAATACTGGCCCCCTTGTTTTAATTAACATTGAGCGCCCGACATGTTTTTTGTTTTTAAACAACAAACATTTTTTTTGTTTTTAAACAACAAATAGGACTTTTTTGTTTTTAAACAACAAACATTTTTCATAACTTGTTTTTTGTTTTTAAACAATAAACATTCTTCAGAAAAAACAAGCAAAACACAATTCTTTCTGATGCAGAAACCAGAACATTTTCTCCTGGATCCTCCTATGGAGGGCCCTAGTCCTAAACGTGCTCACAGGAAGAACTCCAATCAATCTTATAGGGCGGTTACTCGTAGTAACATTCGTGTGCAGCAGTTAACGTCCTCCACCAAAGCCCAATTTAGCAAAGTTTGCTAGCTCTGTGTGGGACCTCGACAGGGACACAATTCGGGCGCTCAATGTTAACTAAAACAAGGGGGCCAGTATTTAAAGAATTAGTAGAAATGAGTGCTTTGGGACTCGAACCTCAGCGAGGCTTGGCAGTATTCTGAGGCCACTTTTCCCGGACCTATCATTTTTCTGTTCAGCTCAAGCTTCTTACCTCCTACCACGGAAACAGACTAGACTCAGGAATTTGGGCAATTTCCTCTCTCCCCTCCACACATGAATCCCAGACACAGCAGCTCTAGAGGTCGCCTCCGGAGCCTGCCAGCCTAATTATTGGATCTGCTTTTGCCGTAGGTTTATGTAACCGTGGTTCGGAAGCTGCTTCTCAGAATTAGATCCGGTTATGGCGCTCTCTTCTTATCCCTGGACTCCATTTGCTCTTTGGTCTTCCCCCATCTCTGCGGCCTTCCTTCATCAGACCTATCCTCTTAGTCTCAATTTAATGCTTTCTGGAAACCCAAAGATCGAGAATGACAAGGCGAAAACAACTGCGGGGTCTGGAAGCTTCGAGCCGGGACCTGCATTCTCCCGGCGGCTGCTGCACGAAAAAAGCGCGATCTTTACGCGCCCTGCGGAGTGGAGGAAGGTGTAGGGTGTGGAGGGAGGAGGTGGGTAGAGAGGGGAGGAGAGGCGGAAATTACGGAACGGGGCGGGGCGGGGATTTTCGAAGCTTCCCGCCGGCGCGCATTCGGTTCTCAATCTGGTCCGATACTCCTGTATATTATGAGAAGCTCGAGGTCGTAGCAGCCAGCGGCTGTTTTGTCCAACTGGAGCGACGATGTCTGGCAGAGGCAAAGGAGGCAAGGGGCTGGGCAAGGGGGGCGCCAAGCGCCACCGCAAGGTCCTGAGAGATAACATCCAGGGTATCACCAAGCCCGCCATCCGGCGTCTCGCCCGGCGCGGAGGGGTCAAGCGGATCTCTGGCCTCATCTACGAGGAGACCCGGGGTGTGCTGAAGGTGTTCCTGGAGAACGTCATCCGGGACGCCGTCACCTACACCGAGCACGCTAAGCGCAAGACCGTCACTGCGATGGACGTGGTGTACGCCCTCAAGCGCCAGGGGCGCACCCTCTACGGCTTTGGAGGCTAAGCTACCATTGCGGCCCTGTGCGTATCCACCCCAAAGGCCCTTTTTAGGGCCACCCACGCGGCCATCGGAGGAGCTGGGCACTTATGCATGTTGGGGGGTGCAGCGGCAGAGTAGGGAAGCGGTTTCCTACGAGTTTAGGCTTTCGCCGGCTCTGACCTTTATTGTAGGTAGTGTGTCCAACCTAGCTACCGTTTACGTCGCTTGCCAAAAGCGGCCTTCCTTTCATTACTGACGCACAAGGTTAATGTGATTTTAAAAAGGCAGGGGCAGGCAACGCTAGTTTCACTGTTTAGTCGGACAAACTGGCAAAGCAGTTACAGATTTGCTGTTCAGAGATGTCGATTCTGCCACTTGATTTTGCTTGAGCACCGTTAAGCTTCCTGGTTTCAGTTTCCCATCTCTACGATAAATCCGCCGGATGCCTTAAGGCCTGTTCTTGGGTAGAGTTTTATGATTTGCCTCTAAACTTCCATTAAAGGTGTGTGAGCTTACAAAGTAAAACCCAACCAGCCATTCAAAAGAAACAGTACTAGGTTTGGGTTGCGCTCCTTGGTACAATCTTGAATGTTTCTGGCAAGTTTTCTGGCCAATGCACGGGTATTACTGTTTTCCTATGTTTCATAAAGCCCCTCTAGGGACCAGCAGTTAACATAGTGGCTATGTCGCTGAACTCCCATGTAGCGGACCGCGGTTCCAGTCCTGGACCCGGTGGTTTAAACTCAACGCCAGACGTGTGTGCCCAAGATCCCGAGAGGAGAATGGAGAAGGGATTGTGGCGAGACCATCCCCCCTGGGGTGTGATTTCTCGCTTTCTATCTCCCTGTCTCTGGCGAGCGCACACGCCCTATAGCAAAAACCTCTCCAAAAAATAATAATAATAATAATAAAATTTAAAAAAAAGCCCCTCTAATTAAGGACCTATAATACTTTAAGTTGTAACCCGTTGCAAGGGTGCAGGTGCAGCAATATTTCAGTGTGAGCCTCCTATAAAAACAGCAAACCATCTATGGTCTTACCTAAGTAAAAGCAAGTTCAAGAAACAGTTCAGGTATGTGGCTTTTACCTGTTACGGCATGTTGCAGCATAGAACGAGATTCCTGCAGGAACATGCCTGCCATCAACACAGCAAACACATTTTTTTAAGGCAAAGCAAGAGAAAATGTCAGCATAGCAAAGAATATAGCAAGTTGTTCTCTATACTGCCACTTTTTTCGAAAGAGTTATTTTATTTATTCATTCATTTGTTTTATTTGACGAAAGAGAGAGAAAAAGCAAGCAACCAGGTCCAGGACTCAAACCACGGTTGCTCTTGTGGGAATGTCCAGCGCCTTAACCACCATGCCACCTGCTGGCTCCCAATATACTGCCACTTTTTATAAACTACCCTGAGTGGGTTAAAATGTCTACACTTCAAATTTTTTTTTAAAGAATTATTTTATTTAACTTTGTTCTAGTTTAATCAGAGAGAAAAAGCAAGCTGCCAGGTCCAGGACTTGAGCTGAGGACAGCCATGTGCGAGTCCAATTAGCCACTATGCCACCTGCTGGCCCCTACACTTCAAATTCTCTCTTTTTTTTTAGAATTATTTATTTAATTTTATTTATTCATAAGTTTTATTTATTTATTTTAATTTGACCAGAAAGACAGAGAGAGAGAGAGTGAGAGAGGGAAAGTGAGAAAGCAAGCCACCAGGTCTGAGACTCGAACCATGGTCGGCCATGTGGGAATCCAGCTCCCCTATCCACCACGCCACTTGCCGGCCCCTCAAATTCTTAAATTTAAGAGTTTTGCGGCTATTTCACTTGCGTGTTAAAGGTCCCCCCCCCCACCCCCGGCTTATAATTTTATAGTGAAATTTGGCTACGTGTGTAATTAAGAATAAATTCTGTCAGCAGTCAAAATGTAAACCAGATATTGTGGGTCTTCACCAATAGATCTTCATAGTTGGCTACTCTCATCAGAGGGTGAACTAGGTTTAAAACATGGTGCTTAGGGGCCAGCCAGTGGTGTGTTGATTAAGGCTTAAGACGCTGCAATTTCATGTGGCCAACTGCATTGTGAGTCCTGGACCTGGTGGCTTGAAAATCAGGCCAGCATGCCCAAAATCCCAAGGAGAGACTGGAGATGGGATTGAAGAGAGGGGACTGCAGTGTGGCCATCAGCCCTGGGGAGGTGATTTCTCACTTTTCCTTTTTCTCTCTCTCTCCAGGGAGTATATACATCCTATGACAAAAATGAAGCAAAAAACATGGTGTTTAGCAATGGAGATGCACAAGGCAAGGAGCAAGACCTGTCCTCCAGGATCTTGCCATCAGAAAGAAAGAAGATAAATACTTATGCATATGAGGTGGTCTTCAAAACATTTGTGGACATGCAGGGCGGGTGTGCAAGAGTGCCCAAGATCCCGAGAGAAGAAGAGAAGGGATTGCGGCGTGGCCATCTCCCCTGGGGGAGTGATTTCTCGCTTTCTGTCTCACTGACTTTCTGTCTTTCTGGTGAGCCCACGTGCCCTATAGCAAAAAAACAAACAAACACAACTCTCAAAAAAAAAAGTTTGCGGAAAATATGTATTAAAATATGTATTATAAAAAATTGCATATGTGGCCAGCAGGTGGCATGGTGGTTGAGGGCACAGGACTTCCATGTGGACGACCATGGTTCAAATCCTGGACCTGGCGGCTTGCTTTCTGTCTTTCTCTCTCTCTCTCTCTCACTCTCCCTCTCTGGTCAAATTAAAATAAAGTTAAATAAAATAATTCTTTGAAAAAATTGCATAAGTTTCAAAAATATTCGCACCAAAACAAATCCATAAATTAACTTCATTTTTCCTTGATTCTGTTAGAGTCCTCTCATAAATATACACGTGGCCCAGCAGTACAAGGTAGCACAAACAGTGTGATGAGACATGTCAAAAATAATGAGCTGTCAGAAAAGTCATGACGTGTTTTTGCATAGAAAAACAGGAAAAATATGCCATGACTTTTCTGACAACCCAGTAATTACTACAGGATTGCTCACTACAGAAGCCACTGGTTGCTGGGAAATGAGGAAAAGCTTTGGTCACAGAGGAGGGGTTTGTGTCAGGCTATGAAGAAAGAGCCAAACACCTGGCATGCTACTGAGATGGAATAAATGGGAGAGGAAGCAGGAGTGGCAAGGATAACATTTGCAAAGATGTCCAGGTGAGAAATAAATGCGAGGCTTCAAGGCTCAATATATTTCAGTTTCTCTTTAAAATCTCACCTGCAACTTAGAGCATCTCTATTTCACATATCACTGTGACTTTTTTTTCATTTTAAATGCAATGCAGATAAATATATGTCATCCTCACTGAGATATTCTGAGGAAAAAATAAAAAAGTTTGAAGAGAAATCAAAGAAAGGGAGGAGGCAGAAAAACATGTCTGTTGTCTAAATGAATGGCTCTCAAAACAAGGTCTCTAATAAAATCTTGGGACCCACTCCAGACAAATTGAATAAAAATGCTGGGAGTGGGAGTGAGACCTCCCAGTCTGTGCTTTAACAAACCCTCCAGATGATTCTGGTACACATTAGAGTTTGAGGACCACTGGCCTAAGTAACAGGTTTGGTTTGGTTTTACTTCAATATATCTTGCTCCAACTTGCAATAATATTAATTTTTTGTTTTCTTTGATGGAAGAGAAAATAGAAAAAGAAAATGTATTTACTACATAAATTTTATGCAGTATAGAGACTGGCAGGTGGTGTGGTGGTTAAGACACTGGAAAACTCCCACATGGTTGACCATGGTTCGAGTCCTGAACCTGGTGGCTTGCTTTCTCACTTTCCCTCGCTCTCTCTGTGTTCTCGCTGATCAAATTAAAATAAATGAATGAATAAATAAAATAATTCTTGGGACCAGCAGTTAGCATAATGGCTATGTCGCTGAACTCCCATGTAGTCGACTGCAGTTCGAGTCCTGGACCCGGTGGCTTAAACTAACGCCGGGTGCGTGTGCGTGCGTGCCCAAGATCCCGAGAGGAGAATGGAGGAGAAGGTATTGTGGCGTGGCCATCCCCCCTGGGAAATGATTTCTTGCTTTCTGTCTCTCTGTCTCTTTCTGTCTTTCTGGCGAGCGCACGCACCCTATAGCAAAAACCACTCCAAAAAAAAAAAATTGTTTTAAAAAATTTATGCAGTATAAAATGTTATAGAGACAAAGGTTAAAATAGCATTAATTCATTAAAGCACTTGTAAATATAAAAGATGTATGAATAAAAATATAGTTACCTTATTTTACTAAATATTATTGGTTTATATATAATTTTAATAGTATTGAATTTTATAATCAATGGGTGACTTTTCTTCCTAAATTTCTCTAAGATCCATTCCTGTTATTTTGTCTTTTTAAACATCTTCTTTAAAGTGATTAGTAGCAATCCCTAGTCCTTGCTAATTCCACTACATACTATTGGGTTGTCAGGAAAGTCATGACATATTTTTCTATGTTTTTCTATGCAAAAACATATCATGATTTTTATGACAACCCAATATTTTGATATGGCATGGCTGAATCCTGTTAGCTGTGTCTACCCCCTAAATATGGCCAAATCAGAATATACTTTCTCTTCCCCCTGTTTGCTATAAGGCCCACTGGCCAGTGAGAGAGAGAGAAATCATCCCCTGGAGTGTGAGGGCATGGCCATGCCATAATCCCTTTTCCTCCACTCTCCCCTTGGGACTTGGGGCATGCACGCACATACAGCCACTGTGTTTTTTGAGCTGCTGGGTCTGGGACTTAAACTGTTGAGTAGGCCAGCTGCCTTCACCACCACACCACCAGTTAGTCTTGCTTTCTCTTCTATAATCCACCTCCTCCTACATTGTTTAGATAGTGAAACCTACACCCTCTCCAGTTTGGCATTCAAGATCCTAAATTACCGGGCCTCAAAACCCCCACCACTGAAAATTTACTTCTCATTACTGACCATGGTCCAGCCTGTGGACTGGCTACTGCTCACAGTTCTCCTTTTATTTCTCTGTTTCTTTGGCCTAGATTAGACAGCCCTGCTCCAAGTTTTTTAAAGGAAGAGCTCCAGAGCACTGGGTCAGCGTCTTCGCCACCCATCAGAGCAAGCCTTCCATTATAGTGCTGACTTTTCCTCACAGGGCCCAAAGATACGGTTCCCATTTCTACAGACATATATACCCACCCCCAAGTATGAAGAGATAACTCGGGATCCTGCTGAACGAAATAGTAACAAATTTCAGAGTAGCAATTTCACTTGGGTTTGGAAATTTTTCTCCATTGCAGTGGTTTTCAGTTGCAGGTTACAACCAGTTAGCAGGTGGTAAAATCAATTGAGAAAATGGGAGCCAGCCTTTGTTTTGTTTTGTTTTTCGAGTCCAGAGATTTTCCTGAGAATGCGGTGCACGTGTGAGCCTACGATCCTGGCTGGCTGAAGGCTAGGGTAGAGCACAGTGATGGGACCCTATGGGGAGGTAATGTCTCTATATCTTTCTCACTAGCTCACTCACTAATGGAAAAAGTAAACTCACCAAAAGAAATGATCAAGGTTATCTCAAATTTTAAAATATCTTTTTTTTTCTTTTTGTTTTGGAGAGGTTTTTGCTATAGGGTGCGTGTGCTCGCCAGACATACAGAGAGAGACAGAAAATGAGAAATCACCCCCCAGGGGGGATGGCTATGCCGCAATCCCTTCTCCTCCATTCTTCTCTTGGGATCTTGGGCACGCACGCACACGCGCCTGGCGTGAGTTTAAGCCACCGGGTCCGGGACTCGAACCGCTGTCGACTACGTGGGAGTCCAGTGACATAGCCATTATGCTAACTGCTGGTCCCTCAAATTTTAAAATATCCTTTTGTGCAACTTGTTTTGATTTTAGGTATATGTGAATGTGTAATAGATAGTAATATAGATGTATAGATGTAACCATTATTCCATCTGCTTGTTCCCTCATTAATAGTGTTTTATTTTCATATGTGAGGGTCTGTTCTAAGCATTTTGCAGGGATTGTATTATCTCCTTTCAACACAGTGATCCTGAAGTGAGTACAATCATCCCGTGAAGCTGAAATCCAGATTCTCTCTCTTGGGAGCCTTTTTCTAGTTAAAGGTCCTAAGCACTCAACCTACTCCTAAGGGGTCTCAGATCCCAGTTCACAGCAGTGCAGCCCCCAGTGTGTGTTTTTCATCCCCCTCCTCTCCTCTGCCATCCTTCCTCCTGTCCTCTCCCTGCTTCTTTGTAGATATTCACTCACTGCTCTTGACCACACACCAATCCCCTACCTACCACATTCCACAGAAATCCTGTCTGCAGGACTGAATCTTAAATCTTTGAGGATATAAAAACAAATGTTTCTCCTCAGGTCCTCTGTCCTCAGGAACAGATTGGGGCACTGGTGGGTCACAGGTCAGAGAATTCTTTCTCGGTTACAAGCACCAGGACAGGGGAAGGCTGGGACTGCATCCCTTCAGGGGCAGTGGCACCTGGGCTTCCCAGATGCCCTGCTCAAAGACAGCTTCCTGCTCTGTTGACTTGGAAAGTCCAGTCCAGGCCAGCTTCCATCTGTAACTTCAAGGACTCCAAGCACTGTGGCATTTTGTGCCCAACTCCCTTACATAAGGGAAAATAGAAGGTCAGGTGAATTAGGTCCCTCTATATGCATTTCCTGACCATTAGTGCTTAGGTGCTGACACCAGAGAGCTTGAGCAGACAAATCACACTGAGGAATACGACCAGCCTAAGGCTGAGGGTGGGAACTGGGAAGGGGTGTTAGGATGGAGGGGGTAGAGGCAAGGAAAAGGGCCCACAGAGATCAGGGCAAAGAGGAGGAAGGGAAGGGAAAGTTGGTAGGGCTGAATCTTGAAGAAGGAGCTGAAGTTTATAGAGCTAAAAAGAAAGGGAGAATAAAAGTAGGTTTGGAAAACAAGATGATGAATACAGTTCTGGAAATAAGCTGAGCTTCAAGTACCCAATATCCATTCAGAAGCACTGGTCCACGAAGCAGTTAGAAACCTTGGTGTGGGTTTGAGTCCTGGACCTGGCGGCTTGCTTTCTCTTTCTCTCTCTGTCTGCCTCTCTCTGGTGAGTGCATATGCCCTATAGCAAATTTAAATAATAGTAATAAATAAAATAAACCTTAAAAAAAAAAAAAGAAAAGAAACCTTGGTGTGGGGCCAGCCGGTGGTACGGAGGTTAAGGTAGCTGGATCTCACATGGTCAACTGCATGGTTCGAGTCCCAGACCCAGATGTTTGAGAAATAAGCCGGGCATGTGTGCGTGCATGTCCAAAATCCCAAGAGGTGGGAGAGATGAAAGAGAAGGGATTGAGGCATGACCAGTCCCCACATGGGGTGATTTCTTACTTTTCCTCTCTCAGTTTCTCTCTGGTGAATACACACATCCTCTGGCAAAATTAAGAAAGAAAAGAAGGAAGAAATCAATCTATCTATCATGGTGTGGATCTCAGGATAGGGTCTCAGTGGGAGGTACCAATCTGGGAAGATTTAACAGAGAAGTGGAGCTATGGAAAGCGAAGAATCAACACCACTTTTGAGTTGCAGGAATTAAAGAAACCAGCCATAGGCCACTTGGGGACATCAGGAATATTGATGGGGAGAAGGACGAGAAGATGGAAATGGGGACTGGAGAAGGAGAAGGAAGACCAGGAGAGAGCATGGACCCAAAGAACACATCCTCTTCCAAGGAAGCAAAGGTAGTGTCATTAGGCCATACTCTCCCAAGTAATGTCGCTTTACACCCACATAGCTGTCCCCCACTACCTACAGCAGAATACCAACTGAGCAATGTACATTTTTCACTTTTTTGAGAGATTTTTTACTATAGGGTGCATGTTCTTTGCCAGCGAGCGAGAGAACGTGAGAATCACACATGCATACACACACACACACACACACACACACACACACACACGGGGGGGGGGGGGGGATGGACACACCGCAATCCCATCTCCTCCATTTTCCTCTTGGGATTTTGGGCCTGCATGCACTCATGCCTGGTGTGTCCAGCACCTTAACCGCTATGCCATCTGCTGGCCCCCATTTTTCACTTCTTAAAGCCCCAAGTTCAGGGGCCAGCGGGTGTCATGGTGGTTAAAGGTGCTGAATTCCCATGTGGTCAGGTACCATACCTGACAGCTTGCTTTCTCGCCTTCCCTTTCTCTCTCTCTGTCTCTGATCAAATTAAAACATAATAATAATAATAATAAATATAATTAAATAACTTAAAACCTCCAAGTTCAGAGCATACTTTTCCTACAATCAAGCTAACAATGTAGAAGCTGATTATTATAGAAAGAGTACCTTGTTAAGTATCCTTCAACTCTCCCGAGTAGAAATGATTTAAGAGGGGGCAAAAATGGTTACATGTTAAAACTTATATTTAAATTATCTTGTATTGATTAACTCAGTTTATACTGATCTCCCAAGCAAATAGGAAGATTTGAAAAATTTCTAAGTGCAGGCCTTCACAGTGACAGAAACACAAACTATTATTCTATTCCTAAGCGGTTATCAACAATGCCACTAAACTTTTCTTTCAGGCTCAATCATGGAGGCTTCCTGCAATTCAGAGATGCCTAAACTGATAAATTAAAGCACTGGGATCTTGGGACAGGCAGAAGATGTAGAGGGAGGTCTCCCTGACCTTCCCTGGGCCTGAGATGCTGGGTGCAAAGATGGTGTCCCACTCAGCTCTGAAAGTCATTACTTAACTCAAGAGAGAGTAGAGACACTACATTGTGTGCCTAACCCGGACTGCGGCCCTGAATGGAGAGAGGCAAGCTCTAAATTGCTGTGACCCTGGAGAGGGCATCAATGCCTACCTACATTGCTCTCCCCCTTGGAGTCTCAAGAGGCAAAATAGGAGCTTTATAAAACTATTTCTTCTCTCTGTTGTGGATTCCAACTGACCCTCTTAATAATTGTTTTTAACTTGTCAACCGTGCTAAGACAAAAAGGAAAACAAGCCCTGGTCTTTTCCAGTTGCAAAAAAAATGACCAAGAAGGAAGGTTAAGAGGCAAGTAGGTAGTATGGAGGTTTAGGGGCTGGATTCCACATGGCCTACTTTGGGATTCGAGTCCTGGACACAACAGCTTGAAAAACAAGCGGGGAGGGACCAGCAGTTGGCATAATGGCTGTGTCACTGGACTCCCATGTAGTCAACCGTGGTTTGACTCCCAGACCTGGTGGCTTGGACTCACGCTGGGCACATGTGCGTGCGTGCCCCAGATCCCGAGAGGAGAATGGAGAAGGGATTGCGGTGTGGCCATCCCCGCCCCCCCGGGGGGTGTGTGATTTCTCCCCCCCCCTCTCTTTCTGGCGAGTGCACACACCCTATAGCAAAAACCTCTCCACCCCCCCCCCCAAAAAAAAAAATAAATAGGAAAAACAAGCGAGGAATGTGAGCATTCATGCCCCAAATCTCGAGAGAATGGAGAAGGGATTGCGATTTCTCACTTTCTCTATAGGCCAGGTAGTATCTTAACTCTGTAGGGTATCAGCTCTTGCAAGGTACTGCAGAACACTCCCATCAAGGGCCTTGAATTTCTCACTTCTCTGATATCGGAATCATAGCCTAGTTCTCTTCATCGCTATTTTCTAAGGTGAAGAACTTCAGCCAGCCTACTGAAACCCCTTGCCTGCCTGTGCCTGTTTACTGTCTTCCCAAAAATGAACTAGAGACCTACATCTGCCCTTTCGCCGAGTAATCCTTCAAATACCTGAAAACAGAACATGAAATTTCAACATGCCTAAAGGAACTCCCAAGACTAAAGAGTTAATTTTAACATTTAAGAAGTGGACCTTCTTGGAATTAGGCCTCGCTTTGCAAAACTGTGTAGAGAATGGTTCTATTAAATCCACTTGCTACCCACGCAGGGATGACGAGGAACACACGTTTGAGGCGTTAACTTCGTACTGGAAGGACAATTCGGTCAACCCCATGAACAGCAGAAAGAATAAACGGGGCAATGTCCTGCGCCAGCCTAGGATTTAACTTTTAACTGGGGAGAGAACACTGACTACCGACACGCACTATTTTCGGCCCAAGAAAAAGGCAGCCATGCGCGCGCCGAAAGGTGATTGCATAACGTCCACTAGGGACGCCTTGCGGTCTCGGGTCACCGGGTTTCCGATATCCTTCCCCCCACCGCCTCACAAAAAGCTTGGAATCCTGGGCGGCGATCTTGCAAGAGCCCGAACGCGGAAGTGCGCCAAGACGGAAGTGGGCAGAGCTGGTGGCCGCCACTAAGGAGCCAAGAACCGCTCCACCACCACCCCCCAAAAGAAAAGAAACCAGCAGCAGCAGTCTCATCAGCCAGGTAAAAATGACCAGGCCCTGCAAAGCTCAAGTGGTATCTAGAGTAACCCCATTTGTCGAGACACTAGGCCGACCGGTGCCCTATCCTAATGCAAAAGCCAATGCCTCCCCTCCCCCCCGGGGCACCCGCGCGACCGCCTAAGAAGGCGGAAGACCGGCAGTACAGCTCCCTTTCAGTGCCGCTGTGGGTGGCTCTGAAAAGAGCCTTTGGATGTGTGATGAAACCTCAGACCGAGCGCACGCTGCTTCATTAAGCCCGCTCCCCGCGGATGCGGCGGGCCAGCTGGATGTCCTTGGGCATGATGGTGACGCGCTTGGCGTGGATGGCGCACAGGTTCGTGTCCTCGAACAGGCCCACCAGGTAAGCCTCGCTCGCCTCCTGCAGCGCCATGACCGCCGAACTCTGGAAGCGCAGGTCGGTCTTGAAGTCCTGCGCGATCTCGCGCACCAGCCGCTGGAAGGGCAGCTTGCGGATCAGCAGCTCGGTGGACTTCTGGTAGCGCCGGATCTCGCGCAGGGCTACGGTGCCCGGCCGGTAGCGGTGCGGCTTCTTCACGCCGCCCGTGGCCGGGGCGCTCTTGCGGGCCGCCTTGGTGGCCAGCTGCTTCCGCGGGGCCTTGCCCCCGGTCGACTTGCGGGCGGTCTGCTTCGTACGAGCCATAGCGAACCAGAGCACGAACTCACCTGCCAAGCCGCGAGAACAGTAGCGGCTCGCGGGCGGCCAGAGCAGTCTTTATAGGCACAGTCCTTCCCCCGGCGGGGCGGAGCAGTAATTGAAAGTCCCGCGCTGGCTGTCCATTGGCCGTGACGTCACCCGTCCTGGCGCCCCTGACTGGCCGGGACAGAATCCTCCACTCCCCGCTTCCCCGGCCCGGCTCTCTCCTTTCCAGTTTGCCAACCCTTTTCCCAGCGTGTTTTTCCTCTCCTTCCAGAGTGGGCGTCACTTTTGGTTGCAGCTCTGTCAGACAGTCCCGCCGCCCTCTAAGCACACGCTCCCCGCCGTCGTCCTTTACTTTCCCGCCCCGTGTAGCTCCCGCATGGGACCCCAACCTTGCGTTGGTCTCCGGCCTCGCACACGCCTGGGTGCCCTTTCCGAACCCGGCCCACCCGGCTGCTCCTCGCCAGTCCGGTGCTCTTCGGGTCTGCCTCCGAAAAGCTAAAACGGGGACCCGTTACCTTCGCCGCGAAGGCGTCCTCTCCTCCCTCGGGACAACGACCTAAGCGGGACCAGTTGAGCCGAGACCCAGGACGGCCCCCCACTGCCACCAAGCGGGTGGTGGTGTCGACGGTGGCACTACGTCCCTAGCACGGGCCCTCGCTCCAGGGAGCAACCGGGGAGCCGCGTAGCGCGCAGTTATTTGACATAAGGGGTCGGTGTCGCCCGCAGCCTTAAAGGCTGGCTGGGTGCACCCGCGCCCAGGACGCCTCGCGTCCCGGGGGCTCTGGCTGCGTGAGAGCACGCGAACGTTCGCGACTCACCAGGTCAGGCAGAAAAGGGGGCCAGGGCGGGGCCGACTTGCTAGAGATCCGACTCGGGAAGGTCGGGTTGGGAGTAGGGGGGAAAGGGACACCCCGTGCCACCGACATGTCAAACCCGGAGTTCACCGGCAGGGGGAGAGGGGTGTCAGTCCTGGACACCCGCTACTGTAACAACTCTTTATTTGAACCAGTGGGTGGCTCTGAAAAGAGCCTTTTGGTTTCACAGGCGCCACCCGGAGACTCGGGCTTCGGGAGCTTGGCTTCCGGACGTCCGCCTCACTTGCCCTTCGCCTTGTGGTGGCTTTCCGTCTTCTTCGGGAGCAACACGGCCTGGATGTTGGGCAGGACGCCGCCCTGGGCAATGGTGACTTTGCCCAGCAGCTTGTTCAGCTCCTCGTCGTTGCGGATAGCCAGCTGCAGGTGGCGAGGAATGATGCGCGTCTTCTTGTTGTCTCGGGCCGCGTTGCCCGCCAGCTCCAGGATCTCGGCCGTCAGGTACTCCAGCACGGCCGCCATGTAGACGGGCGCGCCGGCCCCCACCCGCTCGGCGTAGTTGCCCTTGCGCAGCAGGCGGTGCACGCGCCCCACCGGGAACTGCAGGCCGGCGCGAGAAGAGCGCGACTTGGCCTTGGCGCGGGCCTTGCCTCCTTGTTTGCCGCGACCAGACATGGCAGCGTTAAGCGTACCGACCAGCTCCTCCTTGGCTACCGAGGAAATCGCTCCAAACGCCGCCGCTTCACCGTTTTATAGGCAGAACGGGGATCGCCCACGGAGCGCTCTGATTGGCCGCAGCATAGCTTTGTCTTGAAGACCAATGGGGTCGCTCGACCAGGATCCGCTCATTTGCATAATCTCGGCTCCCTCGCCTTGGCGCCGCCGAAAACTCGCGAATCACAACGCGCCGTCCGCGGAGCCTTCATTTGCATACAGCCTCTATAAGTACCGAGTCCCTTCCGGTAGACCCCCGTCCTTCTGCCGCGCTCGCGTCCCGGGTCGTTTTTGCAGCTCCTGCCGCTTCCGCTCCTCGCCATGCCCGAGCCGGCCAAGTCCGCTCCGGCTCCCAAGAAGGGTTCCAAGAAGGCCGTCACCAAAGCCCAGAAGAAAGACGGCAAGAAGCGCAAGCGCAGCCGCAAGGAGAGCTACTCCATCTACGTGTACAAGGTGCTCAAGCAGGTCCACCCCGACACGGGCATCTCGTCCAAGGCCATGGGCATCATGAACTCGTTCGTCAACGACATCTTCGAGCGCATCGCCGGCGAGGCGTCCCGCCTGGCGCATTACAACAAGCGCTCGACCATCACGTCCCGCGAGATCCAGACGGCCGTGCGCCTGCTGCTGCCCGGCGAGCTGGCCAAGCACGCCGTGTCCGAGGGCACCAAGGCGGTCACCAAGTACACCAGCTCCAAGTGAGCCCCTCCCGGGACGCCGCGCTCGCTTCTGCGCGGGTCGCCGGCAGCTTCACTCCAAAGGCTCTTTTCAGAGCCACCCACTCTTATCAGTGAAAGATGCTGTGCTGGTTCTATCTTAAATGTGTCATCCCTTTTTGAGTTATTCCTCTTTGATTTACTTTGGGTATTCATTTCCACAGATAATGTTAGTGTCGACAAGGTTAAGAGTCACACGTTGTAGATTTGTTGGGACTTGATAGAGATTTTTGTTTTCCTCGTGAATGCTAGCTTCATCTGTTTATAGTGTAGTGCGTAAGTTTACTTTGCTGAGTAAGGAGGCAAAGTTAAGGCAGTCTGGTGTTTTCCAGTGTGGAGAAAATAGAACTTTTCTGTTATGTTCCTTTGAGGGGTGCACCTAAGGGAAATAATTCAACTTTAACACATTCTTTTGGTATGTCTTGTGTTCACTAGAGTACCTGGCTATCCTATTATGTGGATATGACCCGATAATGGAGGTAGGCGTTTTATTTTTGAGCTATTAACTGGGTGGTGGTGGGGTTGTAATTAGGACAGAGCACTGGGATCACGTAGGGTTTGGGGCACTAAGGAAGATCCAGAGTTCTATTTTGAAATTTGAGAAGCTGTTTGATCTTCATGTGGATTTATGGAGTCGGTAGTTTCAGAGCTGCATATAGGGCTTAGCAAAATCACAAACATGCCCATAAGGACTCACTACCTCTTAATACAGACAGCAGTGGAAATAAGGGGGATCGCCTTAAAGTATTCCTTTAGACTTATTTCTTAAGTGTTTGTCACAGTGTAATTTAGTAGTTGATAGTCCTATGTATGTTATTACTGTTTCTGTAGTACTTATTTTTCTAATTCTGATTCTATTAGAGTATTGATCTATGTGTTTCCCAGAAAGCATATTTAAACCACAATGGTTAGGGTTGGCCTGATTGGTTTAAATATTGTCCTAGCCGCATTACCACTGTGATTGGTTCATGAATTTAGACCAATCTGTGTCTTAACTTTTCAGAAGTTGAACTGAATGTGTAGTGTAGAATACTCGTGGTGGTGGTGGTGGTGTGTGTGTATTGGGGGGTGAGAAAGAGTTGATTTCTTTCGAGAGGCCATGGCAGGAGGTGATGGTATGAAGGTTAGAAGGCAGGAAAGACTACAGACAGACATAGAAGGGCTCAAGAACCCAGCCTGTCATGGAGTTCCAGCAACACTCTGAGCCTGGCTGTACCTTCTGACTTCCAAGTAAGCGAGTTAGTCTGAGATATTATTATTATTATTTCTTTTAGAGGTTTTTGCTGTAGGGTGCATATCCTCGCCAGAAAGATAAGAGTGTGGCAGAGAGACAGAAAGGGAGAAATCACCTCCCAGGGGGATGGCCACACCGCAATCCCTTCTCCTCCATTCTTCTGTCAGGATCTTGGGCATGCATGCACACGCGCCTGGCATGAGTTTAAGCCACCAGGTCTGGGACTTGAACCATGGTCGACTACATGGGAGTCCAGTGACATAGCCATTACGCTAACTGCTGGTTCCCTGACATACTCTTCTTAAGCCAGCCAGGATATTAATGTATTTTAGCAATGATAACAATTCCCCAGAATAAAGTAAAAGGTGGTGATAGACTTTTCATATTCAAAGTCAAAGAAAAATAGGACCAATGAAAGGAAGATAGCTGCTCTCCAAGTACACATTTGGACCAAATGCCCAACTGTTAAAGTCAGTATTTGACCAAGGCCAAAGATCAGTGTTTACGATCACCAAAGAAATGTCTAAGATTAAAAAAATTAAATTTTTGAAATTTTACTTAATTCTATTAAAAATTTGAGAAGTATTATTGGTTCTTAGTAGTTTGCCATATGAAGTACTACAAACCAGATGGCTTAAAACAGTTTATTCTCTCATTGCCCTGGTAGCTAGAAATTCAAAAACAAAATATCGGCAGGACCAGGCTCACTCCAAAGCCACTGTGGAATTGGAGAAGGAGTGGTGTCCTTATCTTTCAGTGTCTGGTAGCTTAAGTCCAATCTCTGCTTTAGTCCTCTTTCTGTGTGTCTTTATGTCTTTTTATAAGGATACCAGTCATATTGGATTAGGGTCCACCCTAATGACCTTATTTTAATTTGATTATATCTGCCAAGACCCTATTTGTAAATAGGATATAATTCTAAGGCACTAGGAGGGGATTAAATTTCAGCATATCTCTTAGGGGGACCCAGTTCAAGATCAGACAGTAGTTAATAATTGTGGTAGACTGAATATGGCCCCCAAATGTGCCCAAATTCTAATCCCCAGAACCTGTGAATATTACCTTTTATTCCTAAGGGGACTTTGCTGATATGATTCTGTGATTGAGGTAGCCTGGGTTATTTGAGTGGGTCCTGCCTGTAACCATGAGAGACCTTATGAAAAGGAAAGAAGGCAATCAAAAAGGAAGAAGGAGATGGAAGTAGTGATTTGAAGATGGAGGAAGCAACCATAAACCAAGAAAAATCCCACTATAAAATAGAAGAGGTATGGTGATGGATTCTCTCCTAGAGCTTGTGGAGGGAGCACAACTTTCACTACCTAGTGAAACTTATTTTTTTTTTTTTCTTGCAGGTTTTTCCCTATAAGGTGTGTGCATTCTCCGGAAAGACAGAGAGAGAGAGATGAGAAATCACTCCCCAGGGGGGATGGCCACACCGCAATCCCTTCTCCTCTATTCTCCTCTTGGATCTTGGCATGCCCAGCATGAGTGTTTAAGCCACTGGGTCTGGGACTCGAACTGCTGTTGAATACATGGGAGTCCAGTGACATAGCCATTATGCCAACTGCTGGTTCCTGATCTCCAGAATTCTAAGAGAACAAATATGTGTCATTCTGAGATACAAAGTTTATAGTAATTGTTACAGCCACCGTGGAAGCTCATACAACTCATATAGGCAATAGTTTTTGAAAATGGGAAAAATTTGAATATGACTTGCATGTTAGGTAATATTGAATCATTTATTAAATTTGTTGGATATAGTAAAATTATTGTAGTTGTATTGGACAATATCCTAATTTTTAAGAAAGACACTACAGTATTTAGGGAGAAATGTCAATATTTTGCAAATTATTTATAGTTCATGGAGAGACTGTATCTACCTAAAAAGAGAAAGCACTTCTGGCCCAACACCTAGTGAAGCAAGAATCCACGTGCATATGAGGTGGGCCCAGCCCTGCCCCTTTAACCTGAAAGCCTCTGCTCCAAACCTCTCTTTCTGGTCCAACACCTAGTGAAGTGAGGTAGTGGGGTCTCTGTCTTCTTTCTGTCTCTGTTTCTGTCTTTCTCTCCCTTTCCCTTTCTCTCGAAATTTACATATATATATATATATATATATATATATATATATATATATCTGTAGGTACTGTCTCTTATCTCTTTCCTCTCCTTTATCTTGCTAATTTCAGAATCCATGTGCATCTGAGGTGGACCCAGCCCTGCCCCTTTAATTTTTTTGCCTTTAAAAGTTTTTTTTTCCCTTTTCATTTTTTTTGTCTTTTTAAAAAATTTATCTTTTCCCCTTTTTCCTTCTTTTCTTTTATCTGACTTTCTTATCTTCTCAGCTTCCACACATTGAGTGTCTAGACAGGTCTAGGTGCATAGCAGCGAAACATCTGAATACTTTTAAGGCCATAGAAAACTTCAGCTCCCACTGAACTGCTATAGAAATGGAGACACTTATCTTCATAAATCTAAATTCAAATTTCTTTCTGTGGCTACCATGTTGCAAAACATAGTAGTAGAAGAGAAATAGGCATAGAAGTACCTCACAGTAAAGTGAAGCATACGTGCTTCCAGTAGCAGAAATTAACAAATTTCCCAAATGTGAAAATACCACCAGATGACTAAAATCAGAGGAGAGACTGCAAAGTGAGCAGCTGGGAGAAATATGGAGCTGCAGAGAGTGCGGCTTAGTCTCCCACAACACCTCTGAATTCTTAGTTGAAACCCTGCAGCCCAGCTGAGGTACACCTATTCCCTAGAAACTGTGAGGACTTTGTAATGTCCAGTTCCACTGACAAAAGTACAGTTTGCTTATTGAGGATTAGGGAAACAATTGCAGAAATATTGCAGGTCACCTCCTCCCACGTGCCTCTAACACTCAGAATTAACTCCAACAAAGTAGGGAATAACATATAATCCATCAGATGAATGGAGGAGAAAGGATTATGGTGTGCCCATCCCCCCTGGGGGATGATTTCTTACTTTCCCTCTCTGTCTCTGTGTCGGTCTGGCGAGTACATGTGCCCTATGGCAAAAACTTTAAAAATAAAATTAAAAATAATTTTTTTTAGATAGACTGTAGTGGCACAGTGGTAGCAAAAATACTGATCAATACTGAAGCCATGTGGGAAGGTCCCTGGTTTACATCCTAGGTCTCCTTGTACATAGCAGGCACGTGCACGCATGCATGCCCGACTGAGGCCTGAGTTTCAAGCCACCTGGTCTGGACTTGAACTGTAGTCAGTTACATGGGAGTCCAGTGACATAACCGTTATGCCATATGCTGGTCCCGGAATTCTCAATTTTTTAAATGCCTTTTCTATTTTCAGCAGAGAAAAAGAGAAGGAATTATTGCAGGGAAGATGCAAATATTTTTAAAGTTAGGTTGTTTTACAATACAAGGTGCTGGAAAATAGAACAGACAACAAAAAAAGAAAAGAAATAACAATGCAAGCTGGGGGATAGTCTCTGGAGGTTGTTTTATAATTAGTGGGCCAGGATCATTGAAATGCTTAGCAACTATAAATCATTTGGTTTCCTAACATACCAAACTATGATATAGCTATGGGGAACTGTGTAGGTATTATACCAAACCATGTACTATGGTTTATCATCGGCGGTGGTTGAAGCACTGGGCTCCCACAGTCCCACACCTGGTAGCTTACTTTCTCTCTCTCTTGCTCTCCTTCTGTCCCTCTCTGGTCAAATTAAATAAATAAAGCTAAATAAAATAATTCTTTTTAAAAAAGGTTTACTCTCTCTTAACATCAATCTTTATTGTATTTTAACAGTGTTTAACATCCTGAAACTGAACAATTAAATACGTATTAATTCAGTGTGCCTGAAATACCAAATTAAGACAAAAGAGGACTGTGTAAACTAAAAACTGCCTCAAGGACAAATTAGAAGTAACTAGGTACATTAATACAATAGTTTATTATAGGTACTGGGGTGTGATTTCCAAACATTGTTTTATTTATAAAAATAGAGTTGAGATACATCTATAGAAATGCAGTTCTGGGGGACCAGCAGTTAGTGTAATGGCTTTATCACTGAACTCCCATGTAGTCGACGGCGGTTCGAGTCTCGGACCCAGTGGCTTAAACTCACGCCAGGCGCGTGTGCGTGCATGCCCTATGCCGAGAGGAGAATGGAGGAGAAGAGACTGCAGCGTGGCCATCCCCTCTGGGGGGTGATTTCTCGCTTTCTGTCTCTGTCTCTTTCAGACGAGCGCACGCGTCCAATAAGAAACGCCTCCCCCCAAAAAGAAAAAAAATTAATATAGTTCTGTCATGATATCATCTCGATTTAGACTAACCACTGCTTTACACTTTACCATGCCTCCCAGTGAACACTGCCATGTCACTTTAGGGGAGTAAATTGTGTATATACGAACATGTGGTTTTTGTGTTTAAAGTATATTTGTTTTGTTATGATTTAATATCAAAAAGCCCGTTTATTTCCTGGAGAGACAAGACGCAGACAGAAAGTGAGAAATCATCTCCTGTGGGTGAAGGCCATGCGGAAACCCCTTCTACATTTTTCCTCCTGGGATTTAGGGGCGCATGACTACGCACATGGTGATTTTCCAGCCTTCAGGTCCAGGACTTGAACCTCAGTCGCCCGTGTGGGAATCCGGTTCCCTAACTACCACGCTGCCTGTTGGCTCCACGACCCTGTACTTTCAAGAAAGCTCTCATTCGAGTACAAAGTCCGTTTTTCTCGCTATCAAAAGATAAATGTTCAAGGGGACAGCTGGAGGCGTGCTGGTTAGGGAAGCTGGACCCAATGCGGTTCACAGCGCGGTTCAACACCGACCCAACGACTGGCCTAAACTGAAGAACGAACGGATTGCCATTTCCCCCGGGAGACTGTTCTTCACTTTCACTTTCCCTCCAGGTAGCGCAAAAAACCTTAGACAAAAACGATATTAAGTTTGTGTATGGGCTAACCAATACCCTTATAAAAATCGCTAAGGAGCAAACAGCATCTTTCAGTGATAGAGTGGGTGGCTCTGAAAAGAGCCTTTGGAGTGAAGCTGCCGGCGACCCGCGCAGAAGCGAGCGCGGCGTCCCGGGAGGGGCTCACTTGGAGCTGGTGTACTTGGTGACCGCCTTGGTGCCCTCAGACACGGCGTGCTTGGCCAGCTCGCCGGGCAGCAGCAGGCGCACGGCCGTCTGGATCTCGCGGGACGTGATGGTCGAGCGCTTGTTGTAATGCGCCAGGCGGGACGCCTCGCCGGCGATGCGCTCGAAGATGTCGTTGACGAACGAGTTCATGATGCCCATGGCCTTGGACGAGATGCCCGTGTCGGGGTGGACCTGCTTGAGCACCTTGTACACGTAGATGGAGTAGCTCTCCTTGCGGCTGCGCTTGCGCTTCTTGCCGTCTTTCTTCTGGGCTTTGGTGACGGCCTTCTTGGAACCCTTCTTGGGAGCCGGAGCGGACTTGGCCGGCTCGGGCATGGCGAGGAGCGGAAGCGGCAGGAGCTGCAAAAACGACCCGGGACGCGAGCGCGGCAGAAGGACGGGGGTCTACCGGAAGGGACTCGGTACTTATAGAGGCTGTATGCAAATGAAGGCTCCGCGGACGGCGCGTTGTGATTCGCGAGTTTTCGGCGGCGCCAAGGCGAGGGAGCCGAGATTATGCAAATGAGCGGATCCTGGTCGAGCGACCCCATTGGTCTTCAAGACAAAGCTATGCTGCGGCCAATCAGAGCGCTCCGTGGGCGATCCCCGTTCTGCCTATAAAACGGTGAAGCGGCGGCGTTTGGAGCGATTTCCTCGGTAGCCAAGGAGGAGCTGGTCGGTACGCTTAACGCTGCCATGTCTGGTCGCGGCAAACAAGGAGGCAAGGCCCGCGCCAAGGCCAAGTCGCGCTCTTCTCGCGCCGGCCTGCAGTTCCCGGTGGGGCGCGTGCACCGCCTGCTGCGCAAGGGCAACTACGCCGAGCGGGTGGGGGCCGGCGCGCCCGTCTACATGGCGGCCGTGCTGGAGTACCTGACGGCCGAGATCCTGGAGCTGGCGGGCAACGCGGCCCGAGACAACAAGAAGACGCGCATCATTCCTCGCCACCTGCAGCTGGCTATCCGCAACGACGAGGAGCTGAACAAGCTGCTGGGCAAAGTCACCATTGCCCAGGGCGGCGTCCTGCCCAACATCCAGGCCGTGTTGCTCCCGAAGAAGACGGAAAGCCACCACAAGGCGAAGGGCAAGTGAGGCGGACGTCCGGAAGCCAAGCTCCCGAAGCCCGAGTCTCCGGGTGGCGCCTGTGAAACCAAAAGGCTCTTTTCAGAGCCACCCACTGGTTCAAATAAAGAGTTGTTACAGTAGCGGGTGTCCAGGACTGACACCCCTCTCCCCCTGCCGGTGAACTCCGGGTTTGACATGTCGGTGGCACGGGGTGTCCCTTTCCCCCCTACTCCCAACCCGACCTTCCCGAGTCGGATCTCTAGCAAGTCGGCCCCGCCCTGGCCCCCTTTTCTGCCTGACCTGGTGAGTCGCGAACGTTCGCGTGCTCTCACGCAGCCAGAGCCCCCGGGACGCGAGGCGTCCTGGGCGCGGGTGCACCCAGCCAGCCTTTAAGGCTGCGGGCGACACCGACCCCTTATGTCAAATAACTGCGCGCTACGCGGCTCCCCGGTTGCTCCCTGGAGCGAGGGCCCGTGCTAGGGACGTAGTGCCACCGTCGACACCACCACCCGCTTGGTGGCAGTGGGGGGCCGTCCTGGGTCTCGGCTCAACTGGTCCCGCTTAGGTCGTTGTCCCGAGGGAGGAGAGGACGCCTTCGCGGCGAAGGTAACGGGTCCCCGTTTTAGCTTTTCGGAGGCAGACCCGAAGAGCACCGGACTGGCGAGGAGCAGCCGGGTGGGCCGGGTTCGGAAAGGGCACCCAGGCGTGTGCGAGGCCGGAGACCAACGCAAGGTTGGGGTCCCATGCGGGAGCTACACGGGGCGGGAAAGTAAAGGACGACGGCGGGGAGCGTGTGCTTAGAGGGCGGCGGGACTGTCTGACAGAGCTGCAACCAAAAGTGACGCCCACCCTGGAAGGAGAGGAAAAACACGCTGGGAAAAGGGTTGGCAAACTGGAAAGGAGAGAGCCGGGCCGGGGAAGCGGGGAGTGGAGGATTCTGTCCCGGCCAGTCAGGGGCGCCAGGACGGGTGACGTCACGGCCAATGGACAGCCAGCGCGGGACTTTCAATTACTGCTCCGCCCCGCCGGGGGAAGGACTGTGCCTATAAAGACTGCTCTGGCCGCCCGCGAGCCGCTACTGTTCTCGCGGCTTGGCAGGTGAGTTCGTGCTCTGGTTCGCTATGGCTCGTACGAAGCAGACCGCCCGCAAGTCGACCGGGGGCAAGGCCCCGCGGAAGCAGCTGGCCACCAAGGCGGCCCGCAAGAGCGCCCCGGCCACGGGCGGCGTGAAGAAGCCGCACCGCTACCGGCCGGGCACCGTAGCCCTGCGCGAGATCCGGCGCTACCAGAAGTCCACCGAGCTGCTGATCCGCAAGCTGCCCTTCCAGCGGCTGGTGCGCGAGATCGCGCAGGACTTCAAGACCGACCTGCGCTTCCAGAGTTCGGCGGTCATGGCGCTGCAGGAGGCGAGCGAGGCTTACCTGGTGGGCCTGTTCGAGGACACGAACCTGTGCGCCATCCACGCCAAGCGCGTCACCATCATGCCCAAGGACATCCAGCTGGCCCGCCGCATCCGCGGGGAGCGGGCTTAATGAAGCAGCGTGCGCTCGGTCTGAGGTTTCATCACACATCCAAAGGCTCTTTTCAGAGCCACCCACAGCGGCACTGAAAGGGAGCTGTACTGCCGGTCTTCCGCCTTCTTAGGCGGTCGCGCGGGTGCCCCGGGGGGGGAGGGGAGGCATTGGCTTTTGCATTAGGATAGGGCACCGGTCGGCCTAGTGTCTCGACAAATGGGGTTACTCTAGATACCACTTGAGCTTTGCAGGGCCTGGTCATTTTTACCTGGCTGATGAGACTGCTGCTGCTGGTTTCTTTTCTTTTGGGGGGTGGTGGTGGAGCGGTTCTTGGCTCCTTAGTGGCGGCCACCAGCTCTGCCCACTTCCGTCTTGGCGCACTTCCGCGTTCGGGCTCTTGCAAGATCGCCGCCCAGGATTCCAAGCTTTTTGTGAGGCGGTGGGGGGAAGGATATCGGAGACGCTAGGGGGCGTTATGCATTTGGGTTACGACGTACGAATGGCCCTGGACTTAAAGGTCACAAGTAAAGCCATCTTTTTTTTTTTTTTTTTTTTTTTTTTAGAGGTTTTCTCTATAGGGCGCGTGCGCTCGCCAGACAGAGACAGAGGGACAGAAAGCGAGAAATCACCCCCCAGGGGGATGGTCACGCCGCAATCCCTTCTCCATTCTCGGGATCTTGGGCACGCACGCACACGCGCCTGGCGTGAGTTTTAAGCCACCGGGTACGGGACGCGAACCGCTGTCGACTACGTGGGAATCCAGGCGTGAGTTTTAAGCCACCGGGTACGGGACGGGAACCGCTGTCGACTACGTGGGAGTCCAGCGACATAGCCATTGTGCTAACTGCCGGTTCCCAAGAAGTAAAGCCATTTTTAGGATTTTGTGTTTGCTGTGTGATTTTCTGCTGGTGTCTACGGCCTATACTTACAAGAAGGCAATCGGAGAAGCAGAGACAAGAACTCTGCAGGTGTCTGAAAAATTATCCAGTTCAAGGCTCTCATCTCAGTTCAAGTTACTGGGCAACACTGAACCGATGAAAGATCATGAAAGTCAGATCGTGTCCCTCCCCTCCTGCCTACATCTGTGGTCCTAGGAGTTGTAGGACATAGTCTTGACAGTGGATCAGAGACTATTCCTGTATCATGTGAGTGGAAGCCTGAAACTCCTGGGCTCTTTTAGGACTGAGCCTGTTTCTACTGGAGTAGGCTGATCAGATGGTGTACAGTACTCCAGACTCAGCCTTGCTTACCCCTTATTTGTACCTGGAAAAGGCCAGTGCTTGTTTTGCCTGAGCACCGTTGATAGATGAAAGCATTACAAGACTGATGAGAATTCAAAGTAAGGTATAAATTGAAACAGAAATACTTTGAAAGTTTTTTGCACTTTTTCAAAAGGAACATGGAAAAACATGAAAAACGGGTTGTGGCTACTGACCAGAGGTTCCCACGTTTCAGTCCCAATTTCTGGGATTTTCAGAATAGATGCTGTTATGAGCCTGATTTTGTTATGCCCCTACTTCCAAATTCATAGGTTGAAGCCCTATCCTCAGTGCCTCACAATGCGACTGTTAGGAGACAGAAACTTTAAAGGGGTATGCAGAAAGTTAAAATATGGTCCCTCACCCAGTATGACTGACCCTTCCTTATAAAAGATTAAGACACAGAAAATATAGACCATGCCCTAGGATTTGATGATACCCTGTGGATGTCACAGCTGTGGCAGTTTAAGTATCCCTACCTTAGTGGGACTGGATATGTCCTGCCTTCACCCTTCTTAATTTTCTGTCCACTTCTGTCCACTCTCCTGTTAAGACAGTAGAGCACTCACTCCCCAAACTCAATAACTGCAGGGTGCCAGAAGGAACACCATGAAAGAAGGCAGAGAGGGTAGGGAAATGGGTAGTCTAGGGCCTGGTCTCTTGGCTTGTGTGGGTCAGTGGAGGCCTTTCCTGATTAGGCTTTCCTGTTTCCCATTAAAAGTGAGCCCCATTGAGGATGGGGCCTTGTCTTTCTCATATTCTCTCTTCCAGGGTGGCTACACAACTAGGCTCCAGGCCTCAACCATTGAAGAAGTCCATGAATTCTCCACTCAGCCCAACTGAACCCCTGCCCCTTATTTCTGCAAGGAAATAACACACAGTATGCTGTGGATTGAATGTACTGCCCCAAAACTCGTTTTGAAATTTGGTTGCTATTGTATAGTATTAAAAGGGTGGAAATGTAATTTAACTATGGTATTAAGAGGTTGGGTCTTTGAACAGTAAGGTCATCAGGGTGGGACCCATGGTTAAATACTGGTGGCTTTATAGAGGAAGGAGAGAGACACACACACTCTTGCCATACCCCATGTGATGCTTTATGCTACCACACGACTCTGCAGAAAGCCCCCACAAGCAAGAAGGCTTTCACTAGACGTGACCCCTCAACCTTGGGCCACCAGAATTGTGAGCCAAATAAACCCTTACACTTTATAAGTTACCCACTCTGGTATTCAATTATCGTGGAAAATCAAAACAAAACAAAAGGTGTATGTGCACTCACTTTCTGAGGAAGTTCAGCCAATCTGACCAAGTGATGGTCAGGCTTGGCAGGACACTGCTACCTTTCCTACACCGCCATCTTGGAACTTTGCCCCAGAAGGCCGGGGCAACAGAAGCTGCTGCTTTCTCACTGCGAGTGTGGTCAGGGAGGACTGTGAGGAATTCTCCAGTGCCTTTGGGCCTCCCGAACTACCACAGGCAGTTTAATGATAGCTGTGACACATTTTTGGTGACAGGACAAACTTGACCTTTCTGCCATTATCCTGTAAGGGTCAAATTTCATAGGCCTAATAGAAAGTTTTTGGAATGTCTTTGTTGGTTTAAGAAACTGAGACAAAATTGTACCACATTTTTAAATGGCAATATCACAACCTAACCACTTCAGTTATAGGGAGAGTTCTCCATTTTTAGATTTGTTCAAAAGAAAAGAAAATCAAGCAAAATGTAACTTTTATTCTCTTGAAAATTCTAATTATGTCCAGCTTGGCAAAGTCTGCCACAGAACTGGTACTAATTGGACTTTGGGTCCTTTGAGCAGAGCTGATGTTGGCCTCAGCTAAAGCAATGCTAGGAATGGACAGAAATGAAGTGATGGATAGAAGGGAATTGTAGGAAGCAGACTGAATAAGATTTGGTCATTTAGGCATTTCGAGACTGCAAGAGGAAGGAGCTTCTGGCCTGAGGTGCTAGGAAACCATGGCAGATTTCATTTTGGTGGAGAACAAAGGGAGAAGAAATTGCTTTTGAAACCAAAAAGATGCAGTTCATACACACTTACTTTAGCCCCTTAAGACTCATTTGGGGCTTCTGCTCTCCAGAACTGTAAGAATAAATGTGTGGGTTCCTTTCTTAAACCTAGCTTCATGATACTCTCTCTTAAAGCAGCAGTAGGAAATTAATACACTATTCTTTTTTCTTTTATTTTCTGAGAAGTTTTTGCTATAGGGCGTGTGTGCTCTTCAGAAAGACAGAGGGAGACAGACAGAAAGTGAGAAATCACCCCCCCCCCCCCCCCCCCCCCCGGGAGAATGGCCATGCCGCAATCCCTTTTTATCCATTCTCCTCTTGGAATCCTGGGCACACATGCCCAGTGTGCATTTAAGCCACTGGGTCTGGGACTCAAACCATGTTTGACTACATGGGAGTCGCGACGTAGGTATTACGCCATCTGCTGGTCCCCTTAATACACTACTCTTAATGCTCACAAAAGACAAGATTCTTTCTACATGGGGAAGGAGATATGAATGCAATTAGAAGCAGAGTATAAAATGTACTCATAGGGAAAGAAGTGCACAGGGAAGGCAAGTGGCATTAGCAGAGAGAATAAGAGGTCAAGAATGGGAGACTAAGGGGGATCCCACAGGGAACCTCTCCTTGCTGCAGACTATCTCCTTCATGGCCCGACTGGCCTCCCTGACTGACTCAGTTGAGTTTCTCAAGGCATCTCCTATCTTTGCAAGTGGGACTGAATTCTCCTGGACAAGATAGCTGTTGGTCTATCCTTGCCATGGACCTCTGTAGGGTTCCTGAGCCTGTTCAGGCAGGAATGCCACAGGCTTGCTTCACCGTGGGCTGAGCAGCCGTGGAAGCTCAGTTTGCTCTTGAGGAAAGCCCACACCCAGATTACGGCTGGGCTGCTGTAACAAATTACCACAAATTTGGTGACCTAAAACAACATAAATTCATTCTTTTTTCTTTTGAGAGAGAGATTTTTGCTATAGGGCACGAGCTTGCTGGAAACAGAGAGAGGGAAAGTGAGAAGTCACCCACCAGGGGGGATGGCTGTGCCGCAATTCCTCCTCCATTCTCCTCTCGGGTTTTTGCAATAGGGCACGTGCACTCGTCAGAAAAACAGAGAAAGACAGAGAGACAGAAAACAAGAAACGCACGCGCGCGCGCGCGCACACACACACACACACACACACCTGACATGAGTTTCAAGCCACCAGGTCCGAACCTTGAACCACAGTTGGCCATGTAGGAGTCCAGGCTTTAACCACTACACCATTTGCTGGCCCCCATCAATTCATTCTTTAACAGTTCTGGAGACTAGAAGTCTGAAATCAAGGCACTATGTTTCCTACAAAGGCTCTAGGGTAGAATCCTTTGTTGCTTCTTTCACCTTAAGTAACTCCTGCCATTCGATGATTAGTGTGGCCTAACCCTAGTCTCTGTCTCTACTTTCTCATGGTACTGTGCTATTGTGAGACATTATGCATGTTTTGTGTTTTGTTCATGGTTCCTACCTTATAAGCACTTGGCGTTTAATCTTTGGTTCCTGAAGCAGAAGAGATGATTCAAAGAAATGAAAGTGTAAGTATGACCTTCTTTTTCTCCCTGGACAGACTGTAGAAACTAACTCCATTACAAGTTTTAGAAACCCCAGTCTTGGACCAACAGTTGGCATAATGGCTATGTCGCTGGACTCCCATGTAGTCGACCACGGTTTGAGTCCCAGACCTGGTGGCTTAAACTCACATCAGGCGCGTGTACATGTGTGCCCAAGATCCCAAGAGGAGAATGGAGGAGAAGGAATTGCAGCGTGGCCATCCCCCCTCACCCCAGGGAGTGATTTCTCGCTTTCTGTCTGTCTCTCTCTGTCTTTCTGGCGAGTGCATGAGCCCTACAGGAAAAACCTCTCAAAAAAAAGAAAGAAAGAAAAAGAAAAAGAAACCCCAGTCTTCCCTAAACTTTGAGCCCTTCATTCCAGGGTGTCCTATCTCATACCCAGCGGGAAGGAGTGTTGCATAGGAGGTCAAGAATTTGAACCAACAGGCTTGCTGGATTTCCCTACTTGGTCTAATAGCATTTCACATCTGTGTGAGAAAGTTTCCATAAAAAAACACAAAGGGGGGACCAGCAGGTGGTGTGGTGGTTGGGACACTGGACTCTCTCCCACATGGTTGACTACTGTTCGAGTCCCAGACCTAGTGGCTTGAAACTCACTCCAGGTGCATGTGTCCAACATCCCAAGAGGACACTAGAGGAGAAAGAATTGTGGTGTGGCCATCCCAGGGGGTGTGGAGAGCTGCCAATTTGAAAACATGTGATTAAAACATGTGGCCTATAGACACATGCAGAAATGTGCTTCTGTAAGCTACTTTAGCAGGGCTATTGAGAAGCATTTAAATACAAAAGCAGCATTTGCCTGTTGTCAATGGTTGTCTTTTGTTGTTGATACCCAATACCCTGATACTGCCCAGTATCGGGCTTAAGAAAGTCATATGTGTTTATTAGATTGTCCCCCTAAAAAGATTAGAGAAATTATATGGCGCTAGTCATTTCTACATTTTCAGATGATTTACATTTAAAAATAACTGGCTTTGCATTTTGATTTCTCCTCCCTTATTCTCTTTGCATTCCACTTTCTCTTTCCCAATTCCTTTTGCATCCCATTTTCCCCTTCCCCCATTTTCCGCCCTATAAAAGAATAAATTTGAGGCTGGTTCTGGTCACAACTTCTCCATCAGAGAAGCTGTGCCCACCCGATCCTCGCTTGTCTTTGTGTGTTTTGTTATTGTGTCTATTTCAAATCCACAGCCTTCCCCACTCAGAGAAACGTGTTCATGCTGAGCTGGTCCCGGCAAAGTGGTGCCCAACGTGGGCTGAGATCTAGTCCTGAGCTGCCTGGGGTTGCCCGACAGAGGTCTCTGATAGACCGTGGCCTGCTATACACCTATGACTGACTTGACTGTCCTGTGTCCCCTGAGAGAAGATCAAGAGTGCCCCTACTGTTAGATAGGCCACATGTTTTAATCACATGTTTTCAGATTGGCAGCTCTCCACAAGGGGGTGGGGGTGATTTCTCTCTGTATCTCTTTCTCTTTCTGTCTCTCCAGTGACACACATGCCCTATAGCAAAAATCTACTAAAACAAGTAAACAAAAACACAAAAGGATCATCCTCTATCCCCTGGAGCTGTGGGGTGTCCTCCATCTCAGTCAAGGCTGGCTAGGGAGGATTGTCATCGGGCTGCGACAAGTTGGGCAGCCTTGTTTTTCTACCTCAGAGTAATAATTTTAAAAATAAAAAAATAACCATTTTAAAAATGAAAAACCCATGGGACCAGCAGTTAGCATAATGGCTATGTCGCTGAACTCCCATGTAGTCGACCGCAGTTCGAGTCCTGGACCCGGTGGCATAAACTCATGCCAGGCACGTGTGCGTGCGTGCCCAAGATCTTGAGAGGAGAATGGAGGAGAAGGGATTGCGGTGTGGCCATCCCCTCTGGGGGGTGATTTCTCGTTTTCTATCTCTCTGCCTCTCTCTGTCTTTCTGGCGAGCACACATGCCCTATAGCAAAAACCTTCCCCTCCAAAAAAAAAAAAAAAAATTAAAAACCCAAAAGGATAGGGTCTGCAGAATTTTTGGAGAGCTCAACACCTGGTTGTTCCTAGAGGAGGCATGCCTGGAGAAGGCATGGGAACAGTATCACTTCCGCTGCCTTGCCCTCTGCTCCCTTCATGTATCCTTCAGGACATCCTTTAGATTGAACCGAGAATGTGTTTCCCTGCATTCTGTGAGCCACTCCAGCAAATTAATTGAAACCGAGAAGGGGAGAGAGTCATGGAAACCTCAGCTTACATCCAGTTGATTGGAAGCACTGGTAACACAACCTGGGGTTTGCCACTGGCATCTGGGTGAGGAGGGTGGGCAGTCTTGAGGAATGAGCCCTCAGTCTGTGGGATCTGACACTGTGACCAGGTAGATGATGTCAGAATTTAATTGAATTGAAGGACACCAGCTGCTGTCTGCTGCTTGCTTGAATTGCTTGCAGACTTGCTTGCTTGCTTGCTTGCTGGTGAAGAGAAATCCCCACACACTTGGGATCAGAGAAGTGATGGGTGTTGTGAGAGAAGCACAGGAAAGGCTGGCTTTGCTTACAGAGGCACCCATGCACTCTCCACTGCCAGAGCCCCTCTACCAGTCACTTACACCTGAGGATAAAGCTGAGCCTGGCAGCTCTACCTAATCACTAACCCTCCCTGTGGCTCTGAGAGTGGCGGGTGGAGGGACAGGCTGTGTCTCCACTTGGGGAACTCACAGCTACACGGAGATGTAGGTGGACCTTGGCCAGATGCCCCCTGTTATCAGGAAAAAACCCGAACCATCTGGGCTGGTAGCAGACTGCTGCCGACATCACTCTCACTCGGGAAGAACTGGAAGAAAAAAGATATGGAGGTCGAATAGGAGCTCAGGGTCTTCATTTCAATATCTGTAAAATAGCAACAATAAATGGCGCACCCCATAGGATAACTCTGAGAAAAAAAAAAAAAAAAAACAAGATAAACAGGGAAAAACAAGACGAATACAGTCCACACACTTAGAGTGTCAACATGGCAATGCGTTAACAATCATTAGCAATGCCATCAATATCATGATAAACGATACAGATCCCAGATCTTTTCCTTGGGAATATTATTGTCATGTTGTGGAAATAAGACAAACACATGCGAAACAGTGAGCAAATGATCTGACCTGTAGATGATTAGCATCTAGAGATTCGTGTAGATTATATGACCCAGGCAATGAGAATAACTGGGTTCCTGGGTGTCTTATGACTCATAAAAGCCTTTCACTAACATCCTTTCATTTGAATTCACAACAATTCAGGGAAGAATAAATGGCTTTTTCTGTCCCCTGTTTGCCAGATAAGAAAAGAAATTTGGGGTGAAGATGAGACACCCAGCTGAAAAGTGGCTAAAGTGGACTCTGAGCCCTGGTTTTGTGTTTTCCTGTACTTTTGTTATCACATTCAATTCTTGAGGAAAATGTGATGCATGCAATAGATACAAATTATTTTAATAAAGTACGATAGAGCTGGTCTCTCCTGACCTCAATCCATAGGGAGACGAACACATTTCACATTGTCTCACATTCCCATTCACACAAAAATGACAAGTCTTGCAAAAATGGTATTACTCTCTGTGATATACTCTGATATTTTAATCTTCTGCTCTGTACAGAGGGGCAAAATGAAAGACAATGGTGATCTTTACCAAGTAAACTAATTTTATAACCCATCATAGGGTTATGACCTATAGTTTGAAAAACACCAGTGAGAGAAAACAGGAAGAAAATAAAAAGAATCTCACTGATTCTTAATGTCCTAATATTTCTCTGAATCTGAGCTTGCACGTGCACCCCATGTGGTCATTGTGGGAAGGGGGTACCCACACCAATGGCTAGAGTGGAAGGTATCCTGTGATGAATGGGGAAGGGAAATGCCTCACGGAAGCTGGGAGAGAAAGTTCAACCGCAGCTGAGTAAATAGAACGCTTCCTGTGGGCGGTGATATTTGAGTTGCATTCCAAAGAATATTTAGGACTGTGACATGATTAGTTTGGAGGCTTGGGAGGGCAGTATAATCCAGGCAGAGGGGACAGCAAAAGCAAAGAATTGTTGCAGGACCACACAGAGCACAAAGAACAGTAAAGGAAGTTTCGTTTTCGTTTTTAGCAACTGGGGTGAGTTTAGGGGGCCCTGCATGTCCCACTAGGGAGAGGGTATGTTTTGCTCTGTAAACAAATAATAGAACAGGCACGAAAATCCAAAAACTATCAAGCTCAAGTAGAGACACTCAAACTCATCAATAACCCAAAAAATTAAGATGAAAGCAATGATGAAGTCTCATTTTACATGAGAGTCTGGCAAACCTTTGAAATGACATGATCCAGGGATGGGCCTGGGTATGGGCTAAGAGAATTTCTGCTCCCTTAGTGGTAGAAGCCTGCCATTCCTTAGTTCAAGTAAAAAAAAAGAAAAGAAAAAAAGAAAAGAAACTCTAGGACTGACCCCAGAGCTCAGCAGCTGAGGGAGCCAGATCTCACGTGGCCAAACACAGCTAGAATCCCAGCCCCAGTGGCTTGAAAAATCACACCAGGTGGGTATGTAAGCATGCCCCAAATCCTGATGGGATGGAGAAATGGAGGAAAAGGATTGTAGCTTGACTCTTTTAGGAGGTGCTTTCTCTCTCTCTGCCAAGCATACACACCCTCTGGCAATTAAAAAAAAGAATTCAGGGAAAAAAAAGAAGAAAAACCCTAGAGATTAGCAATCTGTTCCTACATTTTTATCCAAAAGCAGTTGTGTGTGTGTGTGTGTGTGTGTGTGTGTGTGTGTATCCATAAAGGAATACGAACAAACAATGAGGATCTTTTTGTGGTGATAAAGAATTGACACAGGAAGACCAGCAGTTGGTGTAATGGCTTCGTTGCTGGACTACCATGTAGTCGACCGTTGTTTGAATCCCGGACCTGGTGGCTTAAATTCACGCCGGGCGCGTGTGCGTGCATGCCCAAGATCCTGAAAGGAGAATGGAGGAGAAGAGATTGCAGTGTGGCCATCCCGCCTGGGGGGTGATTTCTTGCTTTCTGTCTCTCTCTGTCCTTCTGGCAAGTGCCTGCGCCCTACAGCAAAAACCTCTCTCTCAAAAAAAAAAAAAAAAAAAAAAAAAAAGAAAAAGAAAAAGAATTGACACAAATCTAAGTGTTCATTACTGGAAGAGGGATGATAAAACATAGTGCTTGCACATCATGAAATATAACCCAGCACTTAGAACCAACAGACTGAGTGTTCACATCACAAGGGGATGGTAAAGATGCAGGCTGAATCCTATGGGAGTTGAAAAGGAAAGGTCAATTTTCAAATATGGATGAGGGGAGGATAAGAAATAGAATAAGAGGTGGTGTGGTGGCACTGTGGTTAAAGACACTGGACTCCAGGAACCAGCAGTTAGCGTAATGGCTATGTCGCTGGACTCCCACATAGTTGACCGCGGTTCGCGTCCTGGACCCGGTGGCTTAAAACTCACGCCGGGCATGTGTGTGTGCGTGCCCAAGATCCCGAGAGGAGAATGGAGGAGAAGGGATTGAGGCGTGACCATCCCCCCGGGGGGTGATTTCTCGCTTTCTGTCTCTCTGTCTCTCTCTGTCTGGCTGGCAGCGCACGCGCCCTATAGCGAAAACCTCTCAAAAATAAAAATTAAAAAAAAAAAGACACTGGACTCCCACATGGCTGACTGGGGTTAGTCTCGGACCTAGCAGCTTGATTTCCCACTTTCTTTCTCTGGTCAAATTTAAAAAAAAAAAATAATAATAATATAAATAAAGTTAAATAAAATAATTTTTTTAAATATTAGGATAAGATATAAAACAAGATACCACTGTCATGTATTTTGAGAAAGCAGATGTTAGCTAGGACTGAGAAAAATCTGTGCTGGACTTGAGGCCAGCATATGGTATTACATTGCTGAACTCCCACATAATTGATGGCAGTTGGAGACCCAGACCCAGCAGCTTAAAACTCATGCCAGGCACTTGTACATGCATACCCAAAATCCCAAGAGGAAACTGGAGGAGAAGCAATTGCAGGCTGAACATCCCCCCAGGGAGGTGGTGATTTCTCGCTTTCTGTCTCTCTGGCGAGCACACCCACCCTATAGCAAAAATCTAAAACAACAACAACAAAACTAGACTAACAGAGATTAGGAATTAACAGGAAACTCTGTTTTTGAGAGAGATTTTTTTGCTGTAGTGTACGTGTACTCCCTAGAGAGATAGAGAAAGATAGAGAGACAGAAAGCAAGAAATTACCCCCCAGGGAGATGGCCACACTTCATTCCCTTCTCTCCCATTCTCCTCTCAGGATTTTGGGGATGCACATGTACCCAGCATGAGTTTCAAGCAGCCAGTCTAGGACATGAACTGCAGTTGACGGTGTCGGAGTTCAGCGTCTTAACCTCCACACCACTTGCTGGCCCCTTGACCACTCTTTCTTATTTGCCAAGAAACATTATTCCCTAAAAATTATAGACAATCAGAACTTTTGCTGCTTCAAATTATAGCAGCAAGAATGATGCAGACCTCTCCTGCCTGGAGGACGTAAATTAATCTGACAGAGAGAAGCAGCCTTCATTTTCAATCTAGGTGTAAAACTTCGAATAAAGGGTTTCTGAACATAATATTGTACTGTTATTTTAACTTTGTGGTTTTCAAGGAAACAGTACCTAGATCCACTTCAAAGTCCAGTCCCTTTTTTTCTCTTTTTTCATTCATCTCTTTTATCTACTTTCTTTTTTTTTTTGTTAGTCTTCTTTTTTTTTTCCGTTTAATCATTTTTGTTGTTGTTGTTGTTTTTTGTTTTTTTGTTTTTTTGTTTTTTTTTTGAGAGAGAGATTTTTGCTATAGGGCCCGTGCCCTGGACAGAAAGAGAGAGAGAGACAGAGAGACAGAAAGCGAGAAATCACCACCCCCACCACCCCCACCACCCCTCCCCTCCGCAATCCCTTCTCCTTCATTCTCCTCTCGGGATCTTGGGCACGCACACACACGCGCCCAGCGTGAGTTTTAACCCACCGGGTCCGGGACTCCAACCACGGTCGACTACGTGGGAGTCCAGCGACACAGCCATTACGCTAACTGCTATTACCTGTTTTTGTTTGTTTCTTTCTTTCTTCTCTTACAAACCTTTGTGTCAAGGACTGACTCAGTAGATCCGCAGTGAGGGAGTTGCTCTGCTACATAGAGAACCCGACCCCGAAGCGGGTCGTGGTTTCGCACCAGGTTTCCCCACAAACGGGCGTTCGGTGACCGGCGCGGGAGCGGCCCCCTTTCTGACACAGTCCCGGCTTCCAGGATGAAGGCTCTCTGCACGGGATCCAGATCCCGACGCGTGGCGGGGACAGCTGGGGCCCGGTTATCCGAGGTCAACCGAGGCTCCTCGGCTGAGGTTTCCCCTTTCTCGCAGCCCTGCTTTGCTTTGAGCTTCCCTGACAGCTTCTGATAACTTTACTTTTGCATGCTACTTCTCATTGCAACAAGTCAATAAACCTGGTTTAGTTAGAGTAATTGATTGATTGCTTTCTCTCTCTCTCTCTCTCTCTCTCTCTCTGGTCAAATTAAAAAATAACAAATAAATAAATCTTTTTAAAGAAGAAGAAGAGTAACCGTTAGGCTAATTGGGATAGGATGATTTTTTTTTTCATAAAACTGATAGAATTTTAGCATTGTCAGTTATTTCTCTTTTGTTTTGTTGTTCTTTTTTGTTTTCTTGCCACCCCCACAGAGGGGATGACCAGGCTGAAATGTCTTCTCCATGCTCCTCTTGAGATTTTGGGCAAGCATGCACACATGCCCAGCATGATTTTCAAGCCCTCAAACCCCAGGTCTCAAACCATGGTCAGCCATGTGGGAATCCAGCACCTTAACCACCGTGCCACCTGCCGGCTCCTATATCTTATCTTTTTTTTTTTTTTTTTTTTTTTTGGAGAGGTTTTCGCTATAGGGCACGTGCGCTCGCCAGACAGACAGAGACAGAGAGACAGAAAGCGAGAAATCACCCCCCAGGGGGGATGGTCACGCCGCAATCCCTTCTCCTCTGTTCTCCTTTCGGGATCTTGGGCACGCACGCACACGCGCCCGGCGTGAGTTTTAAGCCACCGGGTCCGGGACGCGAACCACGGTCGACTACGTGGGAGTCCAGCGACATAGCCATTACGCTAACTGCTGGTTCCCTATCTTATCTTTTTAACTACTATAAAAGCTGCATGTAGTGTAGTCCTGTGACTAAAGGGAGGCTCTGGATTTGAATCCTGATTTTGCCACTTACCATCCATGGACAACTTACTTAATCTCTGTGATTCCGTCTTTCAATCTGTAAATGGAAGTAATGGTACAACCTCCTTATAGAGATTTGTTGTAAAGATAAAATGAGTTGATACAGGAACCAGCAGATGGCATAGTGGTTAAGGTGTTGGACTCCCACATGGCTGACCACAGTTTGAGTCCTGGACCTGGTGACTTGAAACTCATGCCAGTCACATGTGTGTGCATGCCTAAAATCCCAGGAGGAGAATGGACAAAGGACTGCAGCGTGATCATCCCCCCCTGGGAGGGGTAATTTCTCATTTTCTTTCTCTCTATCTCTCCATGTCTCTGGAGAGAATACATGTTCTATAGCAAAAATCTCTCTCTCTAAAAAAAAAAAAAAAGAGTTGATATATGTAAAGTATCTACAGCATTGTCGGTACCAAGAGAGAGTATGTAAGCATTAGAAAAAAAAAACGTGTCATTTTTTTAACCTCTGCATTTATTAATAGTAAGGTATATTCTGTAGCTTTTTTAACTTTTCATTTTGAAGTACTAATAGATTCACAGGAAGTTGCAGAAATATACCAAGATTCACATGGACACTTGCTTCTCTCAGATTTCCCCAATGGTGACGTCCCACGTAGCTGTAGTACAGAATCTAAACCAGGAAAATTGACACTGGTTCCTTGCTATAAGCACATCTGCACACCTTAATTGATTTTTCATAGCTTTTTTAGTCTTTACTCAATTGTGTGTGTTTGTATATATGCATGGTTTTGTGCAGTCTTGTTCCAGGTATGGATTTATGTCGCCACCACCACAGTCAAGATACAAAACTGTTTTATCACCTCCATAAAACTCTCTGGTATATTTCCCAACCAACTCCCACCCCACTCACATCTCCTGGAAAACACTAATCTGTTTGTCTCTATGGTTTTGTCATTTCCAGGATGTTATATTGGGTCAGCCTCATATGCCACAGTCATATGCCACATGGCTGACAGAGGTTTGAATCCCAGCCCTAGTGGCTTGAGAAACACACCAGGTGTGTGCATGTGTGTGCCTCAGATTCCAACAGGAAAGAGACATGAGAAGGAATGGCAGTGTTACTACACCCCATTAGGGAGTGCTCTCTCTCTCTCCATCTCTGGCAAGAACACATGCCCTCTGGCAATTTTTAAAATATATAAATGGTGATTATAGAGTGTAAAGGATCATTTTTTAAAGACATAGGAAGCAATGTGTGTGTGCGTGTGTGTGTGTCTAAGTTTGTGCTATAGGGCATGTGCACTTGCTAGAAAGAGACAGAGAGGAAAGTGAGAAAGCACTCCCCAGAGGGGATGAGATGGCCACTCTACAATTCCTTCTCCTCCATTCTCCTCCATTCTCTTCCTAGAATTCTGGGCAAGGACACACACATGCCCAGCGTGATTTTCAAGCCACCAGGTCCAGGACTTGAACTGTGGTTGACCATGTGGAAGTCCAGGCCTTAACCACCATGCCACCTGTTGGCCCCAGAAGCAATATATTTTTGCAAGAATACATGGAAGTAAAATTAGAATAATCATCTAAGAAGAAGTAAAAAATGGTGCTCGCTTCGGCAGCACATATACTAAAATTGGAACGATAGAGAGATTAGCATGGCCCCTGCGCCAGGATGACACGCAAATTCGTGAAATGTTCTGTATTTTTGAGAAATCACATTTTGTATGCTGTGATGATGCTCAGGGAATGAATGTAAATTATTTTTTTTAAATGTTCCAGAAGAAAATTTCAATGCACTTGTAACTAGATTCCAGCTTTGTCCATATTTTTAAAGTATTTTGTGAATCAATAAAATGTGGAAAAAAAGTTTAGTATGGAAGGGAGAGAGGAGAAAGGGGAAGGAAAAAAACAAGTAAAAGTATGCTTAACTGACAGAAGAAGTAAAAAATGAACATAACATGGAACAATAAGAAGGAAAAGGGAAAAATGTTAGGGGACACAGTGAGGCAAAGATCTTAAGCAGGTGGGTAGCGTGACCTGAGCTGTGTATAAAGGTTAATCTGCAGTGGGGGTGCGAATGGAATCAGAGGGAAGCAGTTCCCGAGGCAGAAGGCCAAGTCTCAGGCCTCGGGGATACAGCAGCTGAGCGGTGCTGAGGACCAGACGGGCCCTAGCCACAGCAATGGACAGCAGGAAAGCTATTGACTTTCTTGCACACACAAGATTGCCTGAAGGGAGTTGTTAAGGCAAGAAGTAATCAAAGCTGACTTGACCTTCCCGCCTAATGACTGGAGGGATGATGCCACCCCTGCAGGATTAGGCAGCCCCAGAGGAGCAGCTGCTAAGAGTTCAGGCCATGCTGGGTCAGCGCTCTCAACCAGCAGGGGCCAGATGCTGTGTCCTTCAGGCAGCTGGGAGTGCGACTGTGGAGGCACATCTAGAGACCCAGCAGGCTTCTCTCATCCGCCCCGAGGAGATAGAGGAAGCTCTGGGAGTCCCTACAGAAAGCTATGAAGAGATGGTCCCAAGGACAGACCTCCAAGGAACAGCCACACCACTTAGTGATCTGATGGGGACAGGAGGGTAGAGAAGGATTTTATCCTTAAACCAGAGAGAAAATATAATGAGGGGCCAAAAGGTGGAGCAGAAGTAAAACATGATGCTTTTCAAGTCTGACCTCTGGTGTGTCCGGATATCTCCCTAAATAGGCCATGCACGAGTGTGCCCATGATCCGAGCTAGCTGAGGCTGGGAAGGGGAATCACACACAGCATTGGGGATCCTCCTGGCGGTGCTGTCTCTCTCTGTCTCTGTCTCTCAGTCTCCCTTGATCACAGGATACATTTTTTAAAACACCTTAAAAGTGTATATATGACATTTACAAATAAACTTGTTTACCCTTCCCCCCCAAATGTATACTTGTAATGAAGAAATTGCACCACATTGTTTCTGAGTCCCTTCCAGAACTAATATTCCGTGTTTCTATTAAATACATATGGTAAACATATTAATAGATCCTCAGATTCTTTGTGATTTGCAAATTCCAGACAAATAGTAAAATTCAGGAGTATCACAGTGTTTGAGAGAACGCCAAGTTACTCCACTTGGCATAAACATCAGTTTCTTTCTTTGGAAAATGGAGATAACTTTTACCTTTTGGAGGTTATTCTGAAACAACACAATGAACTCGAAGAAAAACTGTTATTTGACATGTCTGAACCTCAATTTCCTTCATTATAAAACAAGAACTATAACATTTACCTTTCAGGGTTTGTTCTGAGGGTTTGAAATGGCATGTCTATAGGACCTGGCACATTGCAGACTTTAAATAACTGGGAATTTTTTTCTTTCTTTTTTTTTTTAAAAAGAGAGATTTTTTGCTACAGGGCACATGTACTTGCTGGAGAGACAGAGAAAGATAGAGAGGTAGAAAGCAAAAAATCACACCCAGGGGAATGGCCAGGCTGCAATCCCTTCTCCTCCATTCTCCTCTCGGGATTTTGGGCGCACACGCACACGAGCCCAGCGTGAGTTTCAAGCCTTTGGGTCTGAACTCAAACCACGGTTGGCCAAGTGAAAGTCCAACAATGTATTCATTATGCTGGCCCCCAACATGTTTTAAAGAATTAATTATTTAATTTTATTTATTATTATTATTGTTGTTTTTAAATTTGGTACAGGGTACATGTGCTCACCAGAGAGAGAGAGAGAAGAAAAGTGCAGAGCAAGCCTCCAGGTCCCGTACTTGAACCATGACCAGCCATGTGGGAGTCCAGGCATCTCAACTACCACCCCAACTACTGGTCCCAGTAACGGGATTTTTACTTTTTTTATTTATTTATTTATTTATTTTTTTTATGTTTTTGCCACAGGGCATGTGCACTCACTTGAAAGAGACAGAGAGAGGGAAAGTGAGAAATCACCTCCTAGGGAAAATGGCCGTGTCTTAATTCCTTTTCCTTCATTCTCCTCTTAGGATTTTGGACATGCACGTACATATGCCTGGTATGATTTTGAAGCCACTGGATCCGGGATTTGAACCCCAGTCAGCCATTTGGAAATCCAGTGCCTTAATTACCACACCTCATCCTGGGAATTCTTACTTTTTTGCCTTTTTTTTTAAATTAATTTAAATCACAGAGAATATCAGAGTTCAGCCCAAATAGTTGCTTTATGTTTCTATGGTTCTTTTATCTTTCTATGGTATGTAGAGTTCTTTTTTGGGAGGTTTTTGCTATAGGGCATGTGCGCTCGCCAGAAAGACAGAGAGACAGAGACAGAAAGTGAAAAATCACCCCCCTAGTGAGGAGGGCCACACCCCAATCCCTTCTTCTCCATTCTCCTCTCAGGATCTTGGGCACACACGCACACCCAGCGTGAGTTTAAGACACCGGGTCCAGGACTCGAACTGTGGTTGACTACATGGGAGTCCAGCAACATAACCATTATGCCAACTGCTGGTCCCAGTGATTCCTGGCCCCTGGTATTCTTTATTTAATCCCTTGAGTATGGACAGAACCTGTGACTTGCATCTAATCAAGAAAATATGACAAAAGAGAAGGGATTTTGCAGGTACTTAATTAGTTGACTTTGAATTAATAAAAGAGAGGTTATCCTGAGTGGATCTGGCTTAATCAGGCAAGCTCTGTAAAAGAGGGCCAGACCTCCCCTGAATTAGATCATTGTAGCAACAGAGATGCCCTTGAGCTGTAGTTTGGAACCTAACCTCCACTCTGTGACCTGCCTGTAAAGAGAAACAACCTCTACAGCTGAGCACCTCAATTCTTTTTTTTTTTTTTTTTTTTTTTAGAGGTTTTCACGATAGGGCGCGTGCGCTCACCAGACAGACAGAGAGAGACAGAGAGACAGAAAGCGAGAAATCACCCCCCAGGGGGGATGGTCACGCCACAATCCCTTCTCCTCCATTCTCCTCTCGGGATCTTGGGCACGCACACACACGCGCCCGGCGTGAGTTTTAAGCCACTGGGTCCGGGACGCGAACTGCGGTCGACTACGTGGGAGTCCAGCGACATAGCCATTACGCTAACTGCTGGTCCGAAGCACCTCAATTCTATAACTGCAAGGAGCTGAATTCTGAATGAGTTTGGAAGACTCCAGGCTTCAGATGAAAATACAGCCTGTTTGACTTTACACGCCAGCTGGAGAGAAACAGAGACAGTGAGAGAGAAAGTGAGAAATCGCCCCCCAGAGGGTATGGCCACACCACAATCCCTTCTCCTCCATTCTCCTCCCAGGATCTTGGGCACTAACACCCATGTGCCCGGTGTGAGTTTCAACCCACTGGGTCCAGTACTTGAACTGCAGTCAACCATGTAGGAGTCCAGTGACTTAACCACTACAATATCTGCTGGCCCCAAGCCTGTTTGACTTTAAACTTAGTGCTGTGAGACTCTGAACAAAGAATCCAACTCTGCCTGGCTGGCCCCATGTCCTATGGTTAAGTGAAACTAGATCCCACATGGTCAACCACACTTGGAGTTCCAACACAGTGTCTTGAGAAACACATTGGGCACATATGAATAGGTGACCAAAATCCCAACAGGAGGGAAAGATGGAGTAGGAGGGATTTCAGCATGATCATTCCCCATGGGGGGTATCCTCCTACACACAAACACACACACACAAACACACGCACACCTCCGACTGGAGCACAGGCTCTCTACTCAAAGGAGAGAAAAAGAAAGAATCCAACTATGCCATGCCCAGGCCACTAGAAACTATGAGGTAATAAATTAGTACTGGGGCCAGTAGGTAGCATAATGATTAAGACACTGGACTCCCACCTGGTCAACCATGGTTCAAGTCCCAGATCTGGTGACCTGAAATTCACGCCAGGCAATGTGCATATTTGCCCAAAATCCCAGGAGGAGAATGGAGAAGAAAGGATTGTGTCATGGCCATTCTCCCTGCCCCTGGGAATGGGGGTGATTTCTCACTTTCCCTCTCACTGTCTCTTTGTCTATTCGGCAAGTACACACACCCTATGGCAAAAAACCTAAAATAATAATAATAAATGAGCATTGTCCTAAGCCACTGAAAGCATGATTTGTTAAACAGCAGTAGAAAACTAATGTAGTTCTTTTGCCTCCTCCATTTGAGACACAGTTTTTACCTTCTCTCTTCCTGCTGTTTCTATTCTGGTCTAAAACCTCATTATGGGTTGCAATGGGCTCCTCACTGGTTTCTAGTTTCCTGTATTCTCCCTCCTCAATCTACCCTGCACAGCTCAGTCAGAATACAGATGTAGAAGTCAAAATAACCTTCCGGAAATATTGCTGTTAACTTGCTCAAGAACCTGCGTGAATCTCCTGGCCCACTCTATCAACTCTCATTGCTGTCTGAGTTTATATCCTTCCATGACCCCGTCTTCCTTTAAGAGCCTGCTGGGCTCTCCTGGCCTGTCTGATGTCCACAGCTCTGACAAAGCACCCAATGGTGAAACTGATTAGTCAGGAAAAGCCCTCTGGGCAATGCCTCCTGCAAAGTAGGTGTTCACAATTTTAAGTGCTTACTTTTTTTTTTGTGAGAGAGAGATTTTTCTATGAGGTGTGTGTGCTCATTGGAGACACAGAGAGAGAGAAAACAAGAAATCATCCCTCAGTGGGTATGGTCATTCCACAATCCCTTCTCCATTCTCCACCTGAAATTTTGGGCATGCGCATACATGCACCCGGTCACATGTACACACATGCCTGGAGTGATTTTCAAGCCACCAGGTCCAAGACTTGAATCTCAGTGGGTCACATGGGAGTCCAGCACCTTAACCACCACGCCACATGCTGGCTTCTTAAATGGTTACTTTTTTAAAAATAGAATTTTTTAAAATTTAATTTTACTTATTCATTCATTTATTTTAATTTGGCCAAAGAAAGACACAGAGAGAGAGAGAGAGAGAGGGAGAGGGGGGCGGGGAATGAGAAAGCAAGCCACCAAGTCTTCAGACTCGAACTTTGGTCAGCCATGTGGGAGTATCCAGCGCCTTAACCACCATGCCACAATTCAAACCAAAAATGGCAAGTGGTGGGACCAGCAATTAGCGTAATGGCTATGTCGCTGGACTCCCACGTAGTCGACTGTGGTTCAAGTCCCAGACCCGGTGGCTTAAACTCATGCCAGGCGCGTGTGCGTGCATGCCCAAGATCCCGAGATGAGAATGGAGGAGAAGGGATTGCACTGTTGCCATCCCCCCTGAGGGGTGATTTCTCGCTTTCTATCTCTCTGTCTCTATCTGTCTGGCGAGCGCACGCGCCCTATGGCAAAAACCTCTCAAAAAAAAAAAAGGCAAGTGGTTACTTTTCAATTCAGATTAGGGATAGTGGAGTCCCAGACCTATAGGTCAGTCCACAAAACCAGGACTTTTGGAGGTTTTTTATATGTTGCTGTTTGTTTAAGTTGATTGCTGTTTGTATTCTTGAAAAAATTTTAAACTGTTTTTCAGAATTAACTAAGATGTGTTGAGCGTCTACCGGGTGCCAGGAGCTAGGACAGATATTTCTAAATAAATTATTTTTACCCAAAATATTCTTGCGGCACTAGGATTTTGTTTTGTTTTGTTTTGTTTTTAATAGCCAATCATTCCACACCCACATATCCTCTGCTGACAATGTTTTTAAGTGCACATTGATCTTAAATTCAAACAGTACTGAAAGATATAAAGGAAAAAGTGAAAGCCTCCTTCTTGCCCAACCAAATTCTTTGCCTTAAGAGTAGTCATTATTGGGCCAACAAGTGGTGTGGCGGTTAAGGTTCCTAACTCCCACATGGCTGACCATGGTTTGAGTCTCAGACCTAGTAACTTGCTTTCTCACTCTCTCTCTCTCCTTCCGTCTTTCTCTGGTGAGTTCATGTATCCTATAGCAATTTTTTTAAAAAAATAATAAATAAATAATTCTTCTTAAAAAGTAGGCATTATTGTTAGACTTGTTACATGAAAATCCAGAAAAATGTTTACTTAATATCATACACACATATCCATTTATGTTTACACCAAAAAGAAATCCTACAATTATATTGTCACCTGTTAATATATGTCTTTTCCTTTTTTTGAAGTATTCTAGCTAATACATGAAGGAAGGGTGATAGAATATAGTTGCTTTACAATCTCTAAGGAATTAATGGAATCTAAGCACTGAGCATTGATAGCTGTAATTATCACAAACAAACAAACACAAAAGCAACTAAACATTCTGTGTCTACTGTTAGGAAAAATAAAATGTATGACTCAGTCTTGCCAGGAAATGAAAAGGTAAACTTATATCTAACCAAGCCTCTAACTAATTTACAGAAAATACCAGTGACAGAGGATCATGATAAACTACATTACACAGAAGTAATTGACAAAATACAGACTGGATCACTACTGTAAAAATAATAATAATAATATTATTATCTATATATATTAATAATATTATTAATATTAATAATATCAATATTATATTATTATTAATAACATATTAATAATATTATTATCTATATATATTATCTCCAAAAACAAAAACAAAACACTAGTACAGTGAGACCCTATGTGAAAAACACACACACACGCGCCACAAAAAAATTAAATCACATTTTAAAAACAATAAAATTTTAAAATAAAAATAAAGGAGAGTTAAAAGACATACCAATTCTATAATATGTAGAACTTTTTCCAATTAGGATTCAGGCAAAGTTTTTGTTTAATTGCCAGAGGGTGCTTGAGCTCTCCAGAAAGAGAGAGACAGCGAGAGAGGGAGGGAGGAAGAAAGCACTCTCCCTGGGGTGTGGCCATGCTGCAATCCTTTCTCTTCCATTTCTCCATCCTACTGGGATTCGGGGCATACACATGTGCCCAGTATGTTTTTCAAGCCCTTGGGACTGAGATCCAAACAGGGATCGGTCATGTGGGATACCCAAACCACTAGACTTTAGGGCCAGCCCCTTAACCAAGTATTTTTTAAAAGATATAACACATTAATTAAAATTAAAACTTTGAATACCAACTGGATAGTTAATCAATAAAGAATTACTGTTAATAGTTTCTTATTTACATTTAATTGTCGTACATCTTTGTGGGATACAGTACGGTCAAAGCATGTGTACAGTGTATGATAATCAAATCAAGGATATTACCATGTTCATAATCATCAAGAAAGATCAGTACATTATGTTCTATACCTTCAATTTTTAAGGAATTATTGTTAATTGCTTTAGCTGTCATTTGGTATTGTCATTTTCTAGAGATACATAAGGCACATTGAGAGCTAAAGTAATATGGTGTCTAGGATTTCCTTCACAATGATACAAAATGGTCAACTCAATAATCATTGAGGGACCAGCAGTTGGCGTAACAGCTATGTCACTGGACTCCCACGTAGTTGACCACAGTTAGAGTCCCAGACACAGTGGCTTAAACTCACACCGGGTGCATGTGCGTGTGTGCCCAAGATCCCGAGAGGAGAATGGGGGAGAAGGGATTGCAGCGCCTGGGGGGTGATTTCTCACTTTCTGTCTCTCTCTGCCTTTCTGGTGAGTATATGCACCCTGTAGCAAAAACCTGTCCAAATAAATAAATAAATAAATAATTGTTGAAGTTGGATAATGGAGTCAATGGCATCTGTTTTTGTCTGTTTGAACCTCTCAATTATCAAGAATTCAAAATACATTTTTAAAAGTTATTTAGCATTCCTGTATCTTACAGTTTTCTCTTTTTCATTCATTTAGGGTTTTTTGTTTTGTGTTTATATGTATAAAGGAAATTTTTATAGTTATAGATAAATTGTCCACAAAAAAGTTTGTGCTAAATTATTCCTCTAACAGAGTACTAGACGACCTATTTCCCTAACTCTAACAGGCACCGAGTATTAGCAAACTTTAACATATATTTCACTCCAATGTGAAGAGTTGGAAAAGGAGACTGGACGTTGATGGCCACTCAACAAGGTTCTCAGGGTGACCTTCCAGGTCTGTGGTCACTCCATCCCGCCTAGTCTTCTGCTCTGTAGGTTCAGAAATTCCATCTGGTGTGTAGGCCACAGATAAAAGGCTCTGAGAGGCTGGCTCTGACTGACTAGACCCTCCAGGGACAGATGCACAAACCTGAACCATAACCATCATCATCCATAGTGTTTATATTTACCAAGTGTATTTACTTGGTAATATTTACTACATGCCAAGCGCAGTTCTAAGTACTTGAACCCCTTCACTCTTACAAGATGTATGTGTATTCACATTATCCTCAAGGTACAGATAAGGAAACTAAGGCACAGAAAGATTAAAGAAATTGTCAAAGCTCACATAACTAGAGAGTGAAAATGCTGAGATTTGATCAAGGCCATCTGAGTCCTAATTTCAGAGAGAGAGAGGGGAAGGGAAAGCAAGCCACCAGGTCTGAGACTCAAACTGCAGTTGGCCATGTGGGAGTCCAGCACCTTTAACCACCACGCCACCTGCTGGGCCCTAATTTTTATTTATTTTTATTATTAGTCTTTAATTTAACCAGAAAAACAGAAAGAGAAAGAGAAAGCAAGTCACCAGGTCCAAGACTCAAACTATGGTTGGCCATGTGGGAGTCCAGCACCTTAATCACCATGCCACTGCAAGCTCCGCCATACTGTTCATTTCTTTTCTTTTCTTTCTCTTTTTTTGTATTTTTTGAGAGATTTTTTACTATAGGTTACATGGGTTCACCAGAGAGATAAAGAGAGACAGAGAGATAGAAAGCGAGAAATCAGTCCCCCCAAAAGGATGGCCATACTGTAATCCCTTCTCTTCTAGAGAATTTTAGAGACACATACACACACACTTCATGTGAATTTCAAGTTGCCGGGTCTGGGACTCAAACCATGATCGACCATGTGAGAGTCCAGCACCTTAACCACTACACCATCTACTAACCTCACCTCACCACCCCGTGCTCTTCATTTCTAATGAGAAATGAGAGATTTATCCAAAGAGCACATATTCAGGCCCGCTGATCCACCCATTGCTCCATGAAGGCAAAGCTGCATGCAGAGCCAAACTCTAATAAGGCTACTTGCAGTGCATGGAGTCAGGGACCCATGGTGCTGCTCTCAGCCTGGTTGGCCTGAGGTGACCATTTCCACTTAAAGGCCAGCGCCACAGTAGTAAACAGACACTCATTTGAGAGTCAGGATGCCCTCTAACCCTGAGAGTCAAATGATGGGCAGAGATCACATGGCCCCTGAAACTTGGACTTTTCTGCTTTCTGTGTCATTTAGCTCTCTTCTGTTCCCACAATCAAGTTAGCCTAGCAGCCAAATGGTTTCCTTAAAGCCAGTTTACGTATGTCTGGTCGAATCCTGCAAGATCCAGCTCTGTCCACCTGTGAAACTCATGTCACTACTCTCATACTTGCCTTCAAAATAATGCCCACACTAGACTTCTTGTAGTTCCTCCTCTCTCACTCTTTCTCACTATCCTCATCCATGCCATCTGCTGCCTGGAACATTCTTTCATTCCAGCCTCTTATCCTGAAAGTCCTCTCAAGGAGGTCTTTCCTGCTCCCATCAATGTTAAAGTAGGGCAGTCATTACATCCTCTGTATTTACTCTTTTACTGCCTTAATTCTTGTCACCCTTCATTATAGTTACTGGTTTAATATGTCTCCCCTACTAGCCTCCGAAAGTCCAGAAAGGGGGCTGGACACTGGCACAGTGATTGAATGCACTCCTCTGTGAGACTGACCCATAAGGAAAGGTTCTGGGTTCACATCCAGAGACAACCTCCGCCCCCCAGCACACTGGATGCTCGTATGCTGGTGACCCAGAATTGCCTGAAGTTGCAGGTGGATCGCAGAATGAAGACCCTGTTTGTGGTTCTCTCTCTCTCTCATGGAAAAAAGAAATAAACTTTAAAGAGAGGGTCTAGTATGCTGCTTGGCACACAGTAGGTACCCTGGAGGTGTTAGCTAAACTTTATTGACTGTGTTTCTTTCATCATTGTAATGCTTACCTGCGGTTGGGTATATTTCAGTGACTAAGTATTAACAGTGGTCTTGCACCAGGATATTTCAGTCCCAGGACATCTGGGGGGAATGGGAAGTTTGACTGATGGTTTATATTCATTCTCCAGGTCAGAGGTGCCCAGCTTTTCCACAGAGTGGTGGTTCTATCTGTTCATTTCATTTATCAAAAAAATGTACTGCAGATAAAAGAATTCAACAAAGCTTTTAATTTAGTTGGTTACTTTATTAATAACAACATCTACACACATTTGAAAACACACATGTAGGAGACATAGGTGTGTTCAATTTGATGTCTGGAGCTCATGTGGATTCAGGAAACCCCAACAATCAACACCAGAAGTCCTTAGCAAAAGCAGATTTGAATAACTGATCAGACCATCAGTGTCTTCACCAACAAAATCTAGGCTTGGATAGAAAGATTCAATATTCTGTAATTCCACAAAATAAAAACCAAAATGCAATTGTCTTTGAATCTGAGAATTCAAAGGTGTGCACTCTTAGCAACATGACCAGTGAACCAATCCCTTAGCTTCTCTCAATTTCCTTCATAAGAGGGATATTAACTCTAGTCCTGCCTATCTTGCAAGGCCTCCTAAAAAGCAAATGAGGTGGTGAGTGTAAATTAAAAGCTCAGTAAAATTAAAAGTGGGTGAACAAGAACTCAGGATGGAGGTGGAGAGAAAAAAGGAAAAGGGAAAAGGCTCTTTTCAATTTCAAATTTAATGAAATCCAATAGGTTACATCAACTGGGAAGAATACAAAGAAAATTCCTTCTTTGGTGCAAAAAGAATCTTATCACGCCCAGCAGCAGCAGCAGAAGCAGCAGCTGTTACACTAAAGTAAATAAAAACAGATTTAGGGGAAAAGGTCAGGAACTTTTTCATTTCCATTTCCACATACATCTAATGAAAATGAACAGCACCCATCCATTTACAGAAGCGTTTTAGGAGGTGGGATTGGAAAATTAATTCGACGTTAATTCAGTAATTTTGAAAGTGTCCAATATGTGCCAGGCACTGACCGGCCCTGAAAATACAGCAGAAAACCAGAGGAGCAGTCTCCATCAAGGGCTTGAGAACAAAGACCATAAACGAGAAAACAAACAAAGCCGACAACTGCAGGCAGCTGCTACACGGAAGATAAAACGAGTGAGGCGGGATTAAAAGGCGCGAATTCTCGAGTGGATTACTTGGGAAGACGCCTATGAGGTGGCTTTTAAACCTAGATCCAAATGACAGAGTTCCTTGCAGTGACCTGGGACTGGCGCGTTCCAAGTCCAGTATAGAGTAAAAAAAAAAAAAAAAAAAAAAAAAAAACACAAACCCAGAAATAACAGATTACCAAAGTCCCAACGTATCTAGCAGAAACCGAAGGGTACAAAATTCGGAGCGGCGCGGAATTTTGAATATTCACGTCGCCCAATCAGGTAAAAGCTGAGACCCAGCTGCGCGCGCTCCGCCCAAAGGGCACAAACCACTGGTATTCACAGGAGGCCACATAGCTGGGCCGAACTGGTGACCACGAATACACAGTAGCTGCCAAGCTTCATTCATACAGAGCTGTAACGCAGTGTCGTGGAGCCAGGGCTTCATTATTTCAAGGAGTCCACTCTTAAAAGATGGCTGAAGTCACTTTGTTTAGGACGATAAGACAAACGCAACAGAGCGGCATGAACACAACAGCTTGGGGTGGGGGGGTAGAGAAGCGGACCCCCAACGTTCGAATTGACTCCTAGAAAACCTAAAACAGCGCACTCAGAACAGCTTCAGTCACGCGCTGGAAATCTGGAGTCTTGTGTTCAGAAAACTACGTGTGCTGCCTACCCACAACTTCCAAAATACTCTAGTTTGCTTTGTGAGTAGAAACTGAAAAGTGAACGAAGCTCTTTTCTGACTAGATGGGTGGCTCTGAAAAGAGCCTTTGGAGTGAAGCTGCCGGCAACCCGCCGAGAAGCGAGCGCGGCGTCCCGGGAGGGACTCACTTGGAGCTGGTGTACTTGGTGACCGCCTTGGTGCCCTCGGACACGGCGTGCTTGGCCAGCTCGCCGGGAAGCAGCAGGCGCACGGCCGTCTGGATCTCGCGGGACGTGATGGTCGAGCGCTTGTTGTAATGCGCCAGGCGGGACGCCTCGCCGGCGATGCGCTCGAAGATGTCGTTGACGAACGAGTTCATGATGCCCATGGCCTTGGACGAGATGCCCGTGTCGGGGTGGACCTGCTTGAGCACCTTGTACACGTAGATAGAGTAGCTCTCCTTGCGGCTGCGCTTGCGCTTCTTGCCGTCTTTCTTCTGGGCTTTGGTGACGGCCTTCTTGGAGCCCTTTTTCGGAGCCGGAGCGGATTTAGCCGGTTCAGGCATGGTAAAACAGTACACCGGGACAGACTAGCAAAGAAAAGAAGCAGGGGAAGGGGCGGGCTTGATCCTTTTATAACCACCTTATGCAAATTAGGGCTCCAAAAGTGTTTCATTTTCATTGGCTCGTGTAGAGACCTTGCGTTTTCAGTAATGCCTACGCCACAACACTGGCTGCTAACCTCATTGGCTGTTTCTGGAGCCAAACTACGACCAATGAAAAACTCGCTCCTGACCCCACCCCTAGGAAAGCTTATAAAGGCTTTCTTCGTGGCACTCTCTCGATCTTGTTTTGTTGCACCGTCTTGAGGCTTATCTGTTTTTGATCTCGCTCTTAGTGATGTCTGGTCGCGGCAAGCAAGGAGGCAAGGCCCGCGCCAAGGCCAAGTCGCGCTCTTCCCGCGCCGGCCTGCAGTTCCCGGTGGGGCGAGTGCATCGACTGCTGCGCAAGGGCAACTACGCCGAGCGGGTGGGGGCCGGCGCGCCGGTGTACATGGCGGCCGTGCTGGAGTACCTGACGGCCGAGATCCTGGAGCTGGCGGGCAACGCGGCCCGAGACAACAAGAAGACGCGCATCATCCCTCGCCACTTGCAGCTGGCCATCCGCAACGACGAGGAGCTGAACAAGCTGCTGGGCAAAGTCACCATCGCCCAGGGCGGCGTCCTGCCTAACATCCAAGCCGTACTGTTGCCAAAGAAAACAGAAAGCCACAAAGCTAAAAGCAAATAAATCCTGACAAACTAAACCAAAGACCAAAGGCTCTTTTTAGAGCCACCCAAGTTTTCAAAAAAAGAGCTAATGCGCTATATTGTGATCAGCCCTTCATTTGACACTTTGGTGGCTCTTAAAAGAGCCTTTGGGGTAAGTGGGGATAATGCCTCTTAATTACTTGTTCTTGCCAGGCTTGTGACTCTCCGTTTTCTTGGGCAGCAACACAGCCTGGATATTGGGCAAGACTCCGCCCTGAGCAATGGTGACACCCCCGAGTAACTTGTTGAGCTCTTCGTCATTTCTCACGGCTAGTTGCAAATGGCGAGGGATGATACGCGTCTTCTTGTTGTCTCGGGCCGCATTGCCCGCCAGCTCCAGGATCTCGGCCGTCAGATACTCCAGCACCGCGGCCAGGTACACCGGCGCGCCGGCCCCCACCCGCTCGGCGTAGTTGCCCTTGCGCAGCAGGCGGTGCACTCGCCCCACCGGGAACTGCAGGCCGGCGCGGGAAGAGCGCGACTTGGCCTTGGCGCGGGCCTTGCCTCCTTGCTTGCCGCGTCCCGACATTATGGCAAAAAATGCAGTTACAGCTTCTTTTTCAAGGAGAGGGATGTGGAAAGGATAGCCAATTTGATGTAATTTATAAGAGCTACCGGGAGGGGTAAAGTGAAGTAGTTTGATTGGCTAAAAACGGAGCTGGATCAAACAGCCAATAGGAAAGCAGAAAGCAAGCTCTTGGTTTGCATCCTGCACTGCAAGGAAATGACGGAATTTTAAGTATCTACCAATCGCTGAGAGCCACATTAAAGCCCCTTATTTGCATGCGAGGAATTTTAAAGTGAGAAGGCTTTTAAACAAAACGCTCTTTCCTACTGAGTGGCATTCTGTAGTTTTGTTTTGTTTCTAGCTTAGAGCAGCGAAGTTCTAAGAAGGACCCTAAAGGACTGCAGAGGGCCTCAAGTAGATGAAGAGCTACTGCCTCTTAAGGGTATGCGATTTTGAAGCTGATTAATCCCTTGAGCCCCGTATTACCCTCTAAATCTCACACTCTGCCTCGTTACAGCCAAAGTCCTTTAAAGAATGTACTGAGGTTGCCTCCTATTGCTGAGGTATGGCCTCGCCCCACCCCCGCCTGTCTGCGCTCCTCGGAATGGGGTTTGGCCCCGGACTAAAATAGATTTGTCATCCTCCTCTTGACCTCCAGGAGGCGTCCGACACCTTGAAACTTGCTTCCTTGGCTTCCAAAATGTCGCCTTCCGTTTTTCTTCCCTCCCCCACCTTTCTTTTATCCTCCCATTGCTCTGCAAATTCCTAAATCCGCGAGTCCGTCTAGACTCTGCCTCCCCTTATCCTCAATTCCTCACTGTCCGCCAGGAGTCTTACCCATTTACACGCTCCCATCTAACATCCAAATTTGTTTCAAAAGCTCGGATCCTTAGACCTAACTGCTTACAGGATACTTCAACTCGTTTGTCCCGATAAATATCTCAAACCCAGCTTCAACTAACGTTAGCACACAACACACCGTCACCCTCCTCTCTGCCTTCTTTCCCTGAATTGCACCAACAAACTATCGAGTATTATCGTATTCAAGCCAGAATCTATGGTCCTCTTCCCTTACCTCAACAGCATATCCAGTCTTTCCATTCTTCTCTCTTCAGCCTTTTTCTCCTGCTCCCCTTTGCCTCCCTCAGCTCTTCCTCAGAGTTCAGCAACAGCCACCGACGCTGTCTATAGACTCTGATCACTTCCATTATCCTTCACTTGCCTTTCTTAAAAATCTTTTCTGAGGGACCAGTAGATGGTGTGATAGTTACGTTGCTGGATTCCCGTATAGTTAGCCACTGTTCAAGTCCTGGACTGGATAGTTTAAAACACATCAGGGGGACCAGCAGTTAGCATAATGGCTATGTCGCTGGACTCCCATGTAGTCGACCACAGTTCGAGTCCCGGACCCAGTGGCTTAAACTCACGCCGGGCACGTGTGCGTGCGTGCCCAAGATCCTGAGAGGAAAATGGAGGAGAAAGGATTGCTGCGTGGCCAACCCCCCTGGGGGGTGATTTCTTGCTTTCTGTCTCTCTGTCTCTCTCTCTCTGTCTGTCTGGCGAGCGCACGTGCCCTATAGCAAAAACCTCTAAAAAAAAAAAAAAAAAAAAAAAAACACATCAGGTACATGTGCATGCATGCCCAAAAATCCCAAGAGGAGAATGCAGCATGACCATCCCACCTGGGGGATGATTTCTTGCTTTCTGTCTCTCTGTCTCCAGTGAGCACACACACCCTATAGCAAGAACTTAAAAAAAAAAATCTTTTCAGAAAGCTCTTTCTGTTTCTTTTCCCTAACTTCCCATCCCTAGGAGTTCTGCATCCTCTACATCACTTTCACCCTTTCATCAGTCTCCCATAAGGACAAAAAGTAGAATGCCACAGATTAAAAATAGGCTTAAATTCTATTTTATCCTTCTTCTGATGTTCTCTCTTTTATTCTCACCTTTACTCAACCAGCATTTATTGAGTGCATGTTATTGAGCAATGGGTGTACAAATAATTGAGTCTAGTACAAAAAAGTCTAGGATGAAATGCCCCCAGAAAATGGAGGGAATCTGCTGACTTGAGAGCTAAATTGTTTACTGTCATCTATAGTAGATTACCCTTTGTACAAAGGCTGGTATAGAATCCAGTCAAGGGGAGTCGGTGTTTCCTCAATAGAATGTAACCAAAGATAATTCTAACCCAAGTGACTATGTCATTTGAGAAGATGAATGTGTTAGCAGAACAGTGTGGACTAGACAGCCATTGTAGCAGGAATATGTGGTATCGGCCCAACATCTGATAGACGTTTAGGCTACTAGAGAAGGTTGTATAAGCCTCACCTTTTCTCACAGCCTAGGTAAAGTATTTCTTTTTCTTTTCCTTTTTCTTTCTTTTTTTTTTTTTTTTTTTTTTTTTTTTGAGAGGTTTTTGCTATAGGGCACATGCGCTGGCCAGAAAGACAGAGAAAGACAGAGAGATAAAAAGCAAGAAATCACCCCCCAGGGGGGATGGTCACGCCACAATCCCTTCTCCTCCATTCTCCTCTCAGGGTCTTGGGCACGCACACACACGTGCCCGGCGTGAGTTTAAGCCACCCGGTCCGGGACTCAAACCACGGTCGACTACATGGGAGTCCAGCGACATAGCCATTACGCTAACTGCTGGTCCCAGAAAGAGAGAAGGGAAGTGAGAAAGCAGGTTGCCAGGCCCAGGACCTGAACCACAGTTGGCCAGGTAGGAGTCCAGTCCCCTAACAACCATGCCACCTGCTGGCCTAGGTAAAGTATTTCTAAAGACTACCCAACTCTCTGCTCAGATTCTGTGCTCAAGTAACAACTTCTTGATTATTCTATTTCCAGATAAAACTACGAGACTGAAAAGAGAAGAGCCAGTTTTGAGACTATATGTCCATTACTAGACATTGAGTTGGCATTCTAGACTAAACATAAGTTTCTTGTGTATTTTGTTAGCATGGGCTCCTCCCCCAGAAACCAATCCATTCCATAAATTCTATTTTATTTATTTATTTATTCATTCATTCATTCATTTATTTATTTTTGGAGAGGATTTTGCTATAGGGTGCATGCTCTCACCAGAAAGACAGAGAGAGACATAGAGACAGAAAGCAAGAAATCACCCCCCAGGGGATATGGCCACCCCACAATCCCTTCTCCATTCTCCTCTCGGGATCTTGGGCACGCACGCACACGCACCCGGCGTGAGTTTAAGCCATCGGGTCTGGGACGCGAACCGCAGTCAACTACATGGGAGTCCAGCTGGTCCCCCAGAAATTCTAATAATGTCAACTTTTCAGACTTACAGGGTTGAAGAACAAAACTTATATACTAGGGGCCCCTCCACAACCCTGGCATTCTGCAAGGCCCTGCCTGAGGGGCCAGCTGACCTATTCTCTTGACCACTGACTTTTTTTTTAACTTCTGTCATACTGTTCTGTGCTATGAGGAATAATGAAGGGAAAAAAGGTGGTGAACGTTCACTATGTGAGCCTCGTGCTAGTGGTTACCTACAAAGTAGATATTTAGTGCAGTTTTCTACTTCACAGATTAAAAAAATGAGGCTTGGGAGAATTAAAGCACTTACCAAAGGTTATGAAGCCACTTACTAAGACAGGATTAGAATCTAGTGCTGCTTGACTCAAATAACATGCCTCTCACACTTCATTCTCAATCTTGCTAGCTACATGTTACGCTTAATGAAGTCACTTACCCAGCCTTGCTTTCTTCCTCTGTAAAGAGTGAGAGGGAATTAGAATTAATACTTTAGATTCCATAGAAAGCCTTATTAAATAGGTCTAGATAGGCCAATATCCTATGACTTACACCAGACGCAATTACTGTCTCCCTAGAGCTCCCTTCTGAACATTCTTACCAGAGTATTATATTAATAAAATAAAACAGAGCAGGCCATTTGTAAAAGTATACACCAGCACAGGCAAGCAGGCTGGATCTTATTTCCTAACAAGCTCTGGAATTATTTCATTTATTTATTTATTTTTGTAGAGGTTTTTGCCTTAGGGGTGCATGCGCTCACAGAGAGAGCAAGACAGAGACAGTAAGAGGGAAAGTGAGAAGTGAGGTGGTCATGCTGCAATCCTGTCTCCTCCATTCTCCTCCTGGGATCTTGGGTACACGCTCCTGGCATGAGTTTCAGGCCACTGGGTCTGGGACTCGAACCACAGTCAGCCATGCGGGAGTCCAGCAATGTAACTGCTACACCATCTGCTGGCCCCTAACCTCTGGGACTTTTAAACAAAGACAACTACATTCTTTCCTAGGCAGTTTAGTTCATCAAATATTCATTTTGCCTTCTGACTCCATTCCACTATTCCAACCACAGTCTTTTTCCTTCCCTTTTCCTGCTGCCTCTCCCCACCAACTCCCCTCCTCATACTCGACCACACTCCATTCGTGAGATGAGCAAGATTTTTCACAACTCCCTGCCATCGCACATACAGCTGCCTCTGGCTGGAGTGCTTCATCCTACTCAACGTAGCAAGTTTCTTCATTGTGGAGGCCAGCAGATAGTGTAGAGGTTAAGGCACTGGGCTCCACGTGGCCACCCATGATCTGGGGCCTGGGGCTTGAAACTGACACCAGGCATGTATGCATGCGTCCCAAAAATCCCAAGAGGAGAATGGAGGAGAAGAGATTGTGATGTGGCCGTCCTGGGGGGGAGGGGGGAATTTCTCATTTTCTGTCCCTCTGTCTCTGTTTCTCCAGCAAGTGCACATGCCCAACAGCAAAAGTCTCTTTAAAAAAAAAAAGTTTCTTCATCTTTCCATTTAAATATCAATTTATTCATAAGGCCTTTCCTGTTACCACCAAAACAGCCTCAGTACGCCTGCATCTCTTGTTCATATCCTAGTGATAGTGCTTATCACTCTATATGCTGTCATCTTTATATTTGAATCAAGAGCCCTTGATTTCTTCTACCTGCCTCTAAATAGGTTAATTAAATGTCTTTGGCATGAATGCATCAAGCAACATTCTTAGGAATTAGCACTTTCTTTTCTAAAATATTTATGTTCAGTCAACAACCACTCTCTAAGTGCCAACCATAAATAGTAGGCTGTGATAGACAGAATGATGGAAGGGATAATAGAAGCTCTTTAGTTAAGTAAAAATAGTATGCCCTATCATAATAGAGTTGTTAGAATCAGCGAGAATAAATATAAAGAACCTGGTATAGAGCTAGGAGTTGGAGAGGTCCCAAAACTGGGTTAGGAAGCTATGATTGTTAATTTTATGTGTCAACTTGACTAAGCTAAAAGATGCCCACATACCTTGTAAAACTTTGTTTCGGAGCATGTCTATGAGTATTTCTGGAAGAGATTAGTGTTTGAGTAGGTAGACCGAGTAAAGAGAATCATTTTCACAAATTCAGGTGGACATCAACCAATTCATTAAGGGCCTTACAAAGAACAAAAAGATAGGCCAGCCCATGGTCTGGTGGTTAAGGCACTTGATCCCACATGACTGACCACACAGTTCGAGTCTGGGACTCAGGGGCATGAAAACATGTCGGGTATATACCATTCAGTCTGTAGGAATATGCCCAAACTCTTGAAAGGAGGGAAATATAGAGAAGGAATTGTGGCATGACCATGCCCCCTGTACTTTCTCTCTCTTTCAGGTGAGTACACATGCCCTCTGGGAAATTTTAAAAAGAAAAAAAAAATGATGGAGAAAGGGCAAATTTGCTCATTGGTCGAGAGGGGACATTTGTCTTATGCTATCCTTGGACACTAGTGCACTTGGTTCTCAGACTTTCAGACTTGGATTAGGACTCACACCATCATTCCCCAGTTCTTGGGCCTCTGGGCACTGACTGGGACTTAGGTCATTGGCTCCCCTGGTTCTCGGGTTTCAGGTTTAGACTAAAACATACCACCAACTCTCCTGGTTCAGTCACAATTGCAGACGAGCTTGCAGAGAGCAGATCATAGGACTTCTAAGCGTCTATAATCATGTAGGCCAATCCCACATAATAAGTGTGTGTACATATATATCCTGTTGGTTCTGATTCTCTGGGTGTTCTAATACCTAGGCAGGATATCTTCAACCTGGCTATCTGGATTTGTTTCCCAGATCCATGATTATGACCAAGTTACCTAATCTCTAAGGGTCTTTGCTTCCTCATTGAAAATACTAGCTACCTTGTGGGGATGTTGTAGGAATTAAGTGTGCATAAATATAATACATTTAGAATAGTACATAGCCTGCAGCAAAGCAGGAGCATTTCAAAACTTCTTTGAATGAATTTGTCATTTCAAAACTAAACATTGGAGGGGGACCAGCAGTTAGCGTAATGGCTATGTTGCTGGACTCCCATGTAGTCGATCGCGGTTCGCGTCCCGGACCCTGTGGCTTAAACTCACACTGGGCACGTGTGCGTGCGTGCCCAAGATCCCGAGAGGAGAATGGAGGAGAAAGGATTGCTGTGTGGCCATCCCCCCTGGGGCGTGATTTCTCGCTTTCTAGCTCTCTGTCTCTCTCTGTCTTTCTGACGAGCGCACACGCCCTATAGCAAAAACCTCTCCAAAAAAAGAAAAGAAAAAAAAAAAAAACTAAACATTGGGTTTATCCTATGACTCAGCAGTTCCACTCCTGGTTATCTACCAAACAGAAATGAATTCTGTTCAATAAAAAGCATGTATATTAAAGTAGTGTATGAATGTACTGCAATATTGTACAATAATGAAAATGAACAAATTACTACAACACACATGGATGAATCTCACAGATATAATGTTAAACAAGAGAAGACAAATAGTGGCGTGGTGGTTAAGGCGCTGGATTCCCACATGGCTAACTGCAGTTCAAGTCCCATACTTAGCAGCTTGAAAAATCACAAGTGCATGTGCATGCATGCCCAAAAATCCCACGAGGAGAATGGAGGAGATGCTATTGCAGCATGGCCATCCCCCTAAGGGGGATTACACCATCTGCTGGTCCCCAAATTTGTAATTTTTTAACAATTATTTTATTTTGGGGCCAGTTGATGGTGTGATGTTTGCATCACTGGGCTCCTACATAGTCAACCGCGGTTTGAGTCCCAGACCAGGTGGCTTAAAACTCATGCCGGGTGCATGCATGCCCAGAATTCCAAGGGGAGAATGAAGGGGAAGGGATTGTGGTGTGGCCATCACCCTGGGGGATGATTTCTCACTTTCTGTCTTTCTGTCTCTCTGGTGAACAAACAAGCCCTATGGCAAAAGTCAAAAAAAAAAAATTATTTTATTTTATTTATTATTATTTTTTAATTTGACCAGAGAGGGAAAGTGAAAAACCAAACCACCAGGTCTGGTAGTTGAACCATGGTTACCCATGTGGGGATCCAGCACCTTAATCACCAAACCACCTGCCAGCCCCAAGATTTGTAAATTTCTTATGTGTAAATTACACCTCAATAAGCACAAATTAATTTTTTAATGAACAAATACTGAAGTAATCATCATGGGAAAAACAAGGAGTACTTTGTTGGGCATCCTAATCTTCATTTTACAGATGAACGTTTATTGTTATTTGTTTTGTTTTATTTAATTACACGCCAAGTGGCCACCATTATCTTTTGGTGCTTAAAGCCTCTAGAAGTCTTAATCTAGCCAAGATACACTTTTACTAAATAAATAGTACATATTATTAGGACTATATTTTTATTGGAAAGAAAAATAATAAGCTTGCCCTATGGAGCTTGCAACTTGCAAAGCTTTCATTGATTTTTATAATTGAAAGAATATTGATGTTGGCCCTTTTTCTCCATATATTATTAATTCACTCACCCATCCAATACATTTGAGTAAACACCTGAGTATGCACCAACACTGAGCTCGGCATCACACATCTAGAATAGAGTGGATACCATTCCCTGTGCCTAGATCTCTCTTTCCACATGGCTAGTTCCCTGAAGTTATTCAAATCTCTGTTTAAATGTCACTCACTCAGAGAGGCTTTCCCAAACCATGGCCTCCTATCACTTCCTACCACTGTCACTGGATTAGCAAATTGCAAAGCCCTGACCAAAAACAAGTTCTAGAGATGCCATTTAACAGTTTTCTAATTAATTTACTTCTCTCTAGCTCATATCCTGTTTTGACTCAGATTCTCTTTCAGATAACCACTAATGAATACTCTTTCAGACAGACCATTAATAAATACTCTTCTACTCCTCTCCCTGCTTCTATTCTGTCCCTTCCTCAGATACTTTTCACGCACTAGCCAAAGTGTGTTTTTTTGTTTTTTGGGGTTTTTGTTTGTTTGTTTGTTTTTTTCAATTTTGCCAGAAGGTGTATGCGCTTACCAGAGAGAGAGAAGCAAAGTGAGAGAGCATCCTCCAGGAGGCATAGTCACAATGCAATCCCTTCTCCTCCATTCCTCCTTCCTGTCAGGGTTTTGGGTGCACACACACGTGCGCCTGTCTCTCAAGCCATTAGTCTGGGACTTCCCCACACCATCTGCCACTTGGAATCCACAAGGTCATGGACTGGCCCGACAAAGCGATCTTTCTAATAAACATTTTGACTCTTTTCTCACCGTATATTCTCTCTCCAGATGACTTCATCTCCCCTCCCCACTCACATACTCACCCCCAGTGATCTTATTTCATTTTCAATAATCGCTGACCAGGAGATGCCTCAGTTAGACTTCTCAGATACTAAAATTAGTGGACAAAAGATTAATGAGAAACAGGGACTAGCAAATGGTGTAATGGTTACATCGCTGGACTCCCACGTACAAAACTGAGGTTTGAATCCCAGACTCCATGGCTTAAACTCATGCAGGGCATGTGCATGTATGCCCAAGATCCTGAGTGGAGAATGGGGGAGTAGAGATTGTGGCATGGCAATCCCCCCTCGGGGGTGATGTCTCGCTTTCTGTCTGTCTGTCTCCCTCTGTCTCTCCATCAAGTGCACGTGCCCTATAGCTAAAATCTCTCTTTAAAAAAAAAAAAAAAAATTAATGACAAACAGGAAATTACATAGACTTAAGAGTACCCTCCACAATTATTGACAGATAAATAATTTTACAGTGGAGAAAACTGACAAATGCCACTTTAATCAAGTGATCAGAATTATTACTAGTAATAGTACAAATTAAGATCACATGTTGGGGCAGGCAGGTGGCATGGTGGTTGGGATCACTGGACTTCCACATGGCCGACTGTGGTTCAAGTCCCAGATATGGTGCCTTGCTTTCTCACTACCCCCCAACCCCTGTCCCTCTCTGGTCAAATTGAAAATAAACAAGTAAATAAATAAAGTTAAATAAAATAATTCTTTTAAAAAAAAAAAAAATCACATGCCACCTGATAAGTTTCACTGGAAAGGACTCAACATCACTTCTGTAGTTTTCTCACCAAAAATACATATCCTAAGTCTTAATCATAGAAGAACATTACACAAACCCAATTGAATATTCTACAAAATAAATGGGCTGTACTCTTCAAGAATGTCAAAGTTATAAAAGACAAAGACAGGAACTATTCCAGATTAATGAAGACCAAAGAGACATCACAGCTGAATGCTGATTGGATTCTGGATCAGGACTTTTTTTTTTTCACTTTATATTTAGGACATTAGTGGAGCAATACAAAAATTTGGACTAAGGTCTGTAGATTAGATCATCATACTACTGTTTCTATGTTAATTTCCAGAGTTTGAATTATGGGAGAAAATGTCTTTTGTTGTTGTTTTGTTAATAGACATTAGTAAATATATATTAATTAGGGCACTCTAGAAAAACAGAACTAATAGGAGAGATGGATAGATTTATTTTATTATAAGGATTTGACCCTTTGATTATGGAGGCTAACAAGTCCCAAGATCCCCAAGTTCTTCAGGGTGAATTGTCAAGGTGAAGACCTAAGAGAACAGATGGCGTGATTATTTCCAGTCCAAGTCCACAGGCCTTAGAACCATTGGTGCATTTCTAGTCCAAAGGCTGATCCAGGAGGCGTTGATGTTTCAGTCTGAGTAAGTACAAGGCCAAAAAAAGCCAATGTTCCATTCTGAAGGCAGTCAGACGGCAAGAAGTCTTTCTTGGGAGAGGGCAAGCCTTTTTGTTCTATTCCCACATTACAGAGGGCAATTTGCTTTATTCGGCCTACAAATTTAAATTGTGAATCTCATTCAAAACAATTACAGAATCACCCAGAATAATGTTTGTCTAAATATCTTGGCACCCACGGCTCTTCAAATTGACACACAAAATTACCAACACACTAGTTAGCGGTAAATGGGCTTTCTCTCTGAAAATTACTCTCAAACAGATCAAAAAAAAATTATGTCTGTATAGTGTCAGCCCTGTAGTGCAGTGGTGAAGAGAGCTGGATCCCAAATGGCTGACTGCAGTTCGAATCCTAGTCCCAGTAGCTTGAAAGAACATGCCAGGCACATTTGAATGCATACTTCAGATCCTGAGAGGATGGAGAAACGGAGAAGGAATTGCAGCATGACTGTACCCCTTTGAGGGGTGCTCTCTCCTCTTGCTGCCTAGCGCATGCACCTTCTGGAAATAAACACTGTGTACACCATAATTATTTCGTGTACACATAGATATATGAAATAAATATTACCATATTAATATGTTAATATTTGGATAGTCTGAGTATCAAGGTGAAAGATATATAGGAATTATTTGTAGTATTTTTGTAACTTCAGATGTACAAACCTGGTGATTATCTTGACATTTCTCCTCTGTTTGAGTTCATTTTTTTCAGTTGCTAACAACGGAATACACTGGGTACTTTAAAAATAAAGGTCTTGGGACCAGTAGATGGTGTAATGGTGATGTTGCTGGACTCCCAAATTGGCAGACCTGGGCGTGGTGGCGCCCGCCCTATGCCAAATTGGCAGACCACGGTTCTGGTCCCAGATCTGGAGGCTCGAAACTCACTCTGGGTGTGTGTGCATGCGTACCCAAAATCGAAGGGGGAGAATGGAGAAAACGGGATTTCAGAATGGCCATCCCCCTTGGGAGGTGATTTCTCACTTTCTGTCTCTCTTTCTGTCTCCCCAGTGAGCATATGCACCTCATATCAAAAATCTCTCTTGAAAAAAAGAATGAAGGTTTATTTAGCATGTGCTTTTTTGTTTGTTTGTTTGTTTGTTTGTTTTTGAGAGAGGTTTTCGCTATAGGGCGTGTGCGCTCGCCAGAAAGACAGAGAGAGACAGAGAGATAGAAAGCGAGAAATCACCCCCCAGGGGGATGGCCACGCCGCAATCCCTTCTCCTCCATTCTCCTCTTGGGATCTTGGGCACGCACGCACACGCGCCCGGCATGAGTTTAAGCCACCGGGTCCGAGACTCGAACCACAGTCGACTACGTGGGAGTCCAGCGACATAGCCATTACGCTAACTGCTGTTCCCTAGAATGTGGTTTTGGAGGTGCAAGGTCTAGGGGCTACATCTGGTGAGAGTCCTCTTGTGGGGACTCTGCAGAGTGCTGAGGCAACGCAGGGCATCACATGGTGAGGGCAAGAGTGAGTATATGTTAGTGTCTGTGATTGTCTCATTCCCTTCCCTCATAAACCTACCAGGATTCAATCATGATTTGTACACGATCTAATCACCTCCCCAAGACTCTACCTTTCAATATCATAATCAGATTAAGTTTTCATCTTTTTTTTTTTTTTTAATTTTGCCAGAGGGCACATACACTCACCAGAGAGTCAGGCAGAGGAAGAAAACACAATTCCTCAATTTCAAATTTCAACATGTGAGTTTTGGGAGGACACATTCAAACCATAGCACCCTCCCATAGCCAACCCATTACCACATTCTGTGGATTTTACTATCATGACATATTGTAGCTACAGTTTCTTCCCGTCTTCACCCTCACCACCACCTTGGCCCAAATCCTCATCCTTTCTCACCTAGACAGCTACAGTAACCTCCCAGCTGGTCTCCCTGTTGTATTCTTGCCTCTACAATCCATTCTCCACCCTACAGCCAGTGATCTTTGCAAAATACAAATTTAAAATTGGCTAGATATGGGACCAGCAGTTGGCGTAACGGCTATGTCGCTAGACTCCCATGTAGTCAACCGTGGTTCGAGTCCCAGACCCGGTGGCTTAAACTCACGCCAGGCATGTGATCCCAAGAGGAGAATGGAGGAGAAGGGATTGCGGCATGGTCATCCCCCCAGGGGGTGATTTCTCACTTTCTGTCTCTCTGTCTTTCTCAGTCTTTCTGGCAAGCGCACGTGCCCTATAGCAAATAAATAAATAAATGAAAGTTGGATCCAATACATGGTCCTGATTGCATTTCATAATTTAAATATAGAAACACTGTCATAATCCATTTTTGCTGCTATAACAAAGTATCACAGACTGGGTAATTTATAAAAAATAGACATTTACTTTCCAACAGTTCTAGAGGCTAAGAAGTCCAAGGTCAAGGTGCTGACAGATCTGGTATCTGGTAAGGCTAGCGTTTCATAGATGGTATCATCTGATGTCCTTACAAGGCCAAAGGGAAAAGTGGGCATGATCACATCTTCAAACCCTTTTATAAGGGCTAATCACCTCCTAAAGCCTCCACCTCTTTAAAAAAAAAAACATTATTTATTTATTATTTATTTTTAATTTTGACCAGAGAGAGAGAGAGAGAGAAGAAAAGCAAGAAAGCAAGCTGCCAGGTCCAGGACTCAAACCATGGTCGCCATGGTCGACCACATGGGAGTCCAGCACCTTAACCACCATGCCACCTGCTGACCCCAAGGCTCCACCTCTTAATACTACCACCCTGGAGACTAAGTTTCAACATGAATTTTGGAAGGAACACATTCAAACCATAGCAGACACAAAGAAAACAACTGGGGAGATTTGAATATCACCTGTATAGTAGGTAGTTGTATTGTATGAGTGCTAAATGTGTTGGAGGTGGTAATGATATTATGGTTATGAAAGAAAATATCCTTGTTCTTAAGAATTATATGTTGAGGAGGGACCAGCAGTTAACATAATGGCTATGTCGCTGGACTCCCATGTAGTTGACCGTGGTTTGCGTCCCGGACCCGGTGGCTTAAAACTCACGCAGGGCGCGTGTGCGTGCGTGCCCAAGATCCCGAGAGGAGAATGGAGGAGAAGGGATTGCGGTGTGGCCATCCTCCCTGGGGGGTGATTTCTCGCTTTCTGTCTTTCTGTCTCTGTCTGTCTGGCGAGTGCACGCGCCCTGTAGCGAAAATATCTCCAAAAAAAAAAAAAAGAATTATATGTTGAGGGACCAGCAGTTAGCGTAATGGCTATGTCGCTGGACTCCCACGTAGTCGACCGTGGTTCGCGTCCCGGACCCGGTGACTTAAAACTCATGCCGGGCGCGTGTGCGTGCGTGCCCAAGATCCCGAGAGGAGAATGGAGGAGAAGGGATTGCAGCGTGGCCATCCCCCTGGGGGTGATTTCTCGCTTTCTGTCTCTCTCTGTCCGGGGAGCAAACACACCCTATAGCAAAAACCTCTCTCAAAAAAAAAAAAAAGAATTATATATTGAAATAGAAGGAATTTTCACTTAACTGAAGTGATTCAGCAAAAAATTATTATTGGTGGGTAAGGGAACAAGATCCCACATGGCCAACTACGCTCTTTAAGTCCCAGCCGGCCGCTTGAATGGCATGCTTGACACGTGTGTGTGCATGCCCCAAATCCCAGCAGAACGGAGAAGTAAAAAAGGGTTGTGGCATGACCATACCCCATGGTATGGTGGGAGTGCTTTCTCCCTCTCCTGCTCGCTCCCTATCTCTCTGTCCCTGTGGAGCACATATATCCTCTGGCAAAATATATATGTATGTAATTATTATTTTATTGTTTGTTTTATGCACACATATTTCAAAGAGAGATACAAAAGAAGCTGGCAAAATGTTATTATCAGTGAATCTAGGTGAAGAGTAGACAAATGGGATGCTCACTGTACTGATCTTGCAACTTTCCTGAAAGCTTACTTTTTTTCTAAAAGGCTGGAGAAAATGTTGTAAGTCATACGTTAGATTTCTTGAGTTGGATAAGGGTATTATAGGAGATGGGGGTTATTCCTCGCTTTCTGTCTCTCTGCCAAGTGCCCGCAACTTATTGCAAAAAAACAAAACGGCTTTACATCCCTGGGGGCGGGGTTGGGGGGTGGTTGGCCATGCCGCAATCCCTTCTCCTCCAGTCTCCTCTCGGGATCTTGGCCATGCATACATGCACACACGACGTGAGTTTCAAGCTACCGTGTCTGGGACTCGAGCCACAGGGCCAGCAAGTAGTGTGGTGGTTGAGGCACTGGACACTACCACATGGCCAACCATGGTTTGAGTCCCAGACCTGGTGGCTTGCTTTCTCACTTTTCCTCTCTCTATATATCTCTCTCTGGTCAAATTAAAATGAATGAATAAATAAAATTGAGTAAGTAATTAAAAAAAAAAAAAAAAAAAAAAACTTCATTAGCTGGGCCAGCAGATAGCATGGTGGTTAATAGCTGACTGCGTGGTTCAAGTCGCGGACTGGCAACTTGAAAACCATGCTGGGCACACATATGCATGCCCCAAATCCTGAGAGAACAGATTGTGGCATGGCCATCCCCTCAGGGAGTGATTTCTCACTCTCCATTTCTCTCTCTCTGGAGAGCACACCTACCCTATAGCAAAAACCTAAAAAAATTAAAATTTTAAAAAAAGAAAAGAAACTTCTCTAGCTTCAATTTACTCCAAAGATAAAGACAATGTCAACTCAGGCCTACAAGACCTAACATGGTCTTATCCCTGTCTCTTCTCCCAGCTCACTGTACACTGGTCATCACCATCATCTCTGAATCCTGAGCTCTGACCACCCCTAACTATACCCTATCTACACCAGAAGGAACAACTCCCTCAAGGTTCTCTCTCTCCTGCACGTCCAACTACCACAGCCCAAGTATGAGGGACAGCATGAGTTTAAGCCACCGGGTCCAGGACTCGAACCGGGGTCAACTACATGGGAGTGCTAACTGCAGGTCTCTGTCTTTTCTGAACCTTTTCCCTTTTTCTCTGTCCTCCCCACCCCCACCCCAAGACTGGGTGATATGCCTCCTTTGCATCCTGTGCTTAGTGGCCTCAGGGCCCTTAGCACAGGATATTGCAATTGTCTGCTCACCTTTCTGTCTTCTCTAACGTTCTATAAATTCCTTGAGGACAGGAACTGCCTTTGCTCCCCAGCCTCCAGCACTACTTTGGCGCTCAATATTCGGTAAATGGAACGGATTTCATTTTCCTGTATGTAAAATAAAGGAGTTGGACTAATCTACCAAATCTACTGCAATAAAATAGATCGAATAATCTGAACCCCAAGTGAGCTGGACATTCCTCGTTTCTTGCTTCGCCTTGGTTCTTGACGACCTCATGAATCGGGCGAACCAGAGACTACAGTTCCCGTGAGCCCTCGGGGCAACACGTGGCGCCTGCACGGCCTAACGCGCAGGGAGGACTGCATTTCCCAGCGTGCCTTGGATGTCAGGAGGCCGAGCCCTGAGCGGGAACTGCAGCAACCGAGGCTGAGCCGCAGGTAGAAAGGGCGCCCGGTGGGGGGGTTCGGACGAGACACAGAGGCATCGGCTCGGAGTTGCCGCATATTCTATTTTTGCGCCCTCTGGCCGGTTCCTTGCAAATCACCTTAGTAACTAACGCGTCTGGCTCTAATCGCACCGGCACCTCCACTGCCCTCAGCTGCAGGCCACATCCCCCCGACGTCACACAGAGAAAACGGGCGGTGTCTCAGGTCTCCCTGACGTTGAGGCGGGCGCCCTGCAGGAGCTGGGTGTAGAGGTCGGGGTTCGGGGCAGCGAAGACCGCGGGGCGGGTCTCTCACCGAGCGAGAGGCCCTGCTCCTCATTCCTGGCGTCTTGTGTCTTGTAGCCAATGCAGAGTGGGCTGTTGGTCCGGCGCCTGGTCTCCATGGCTGGCCGCGTCTGTTTGTCCCGTGGCAGCACCGGATCTGGGATCATCGGTCCGGTCGAGGCCACCATTCGGGCGAAGTTGGAACAGGCCCTGAGCCCCGAGGTGCTAGAGCTGCGCAATGAGAGCAGCAGCCATGCGGTCCCACCAGGCAGCGAGACACATTTTCGCGTGGCGGTGGTGAGCGCTCGTTTCGAGGGACTGAGCCCTCTGCAACGGCACCGTTTGGTCCACGCGGCTCTGTCGGAGGAGCTGGCTGGGCCAGTCCACGCACTGGCCATCCAGGCGCGGACCCCCGCCCAGTGGAGGGAGAACCCCCAGTTGGACATAAGCCCCCCCTGCCTGGGTGGGAGCAAGAAAACTCGAGGAACTTCCTGAAGCCTCAGTGCCATTCAGAATTTGTAAGGGGCAAGGGCCGTGGGCCTCATTCTGCTGATACATACCTATTCTCTCAAAATAGAAACTCATTTCAGGTCAAAGTTAACCCAAGGAAAGAACGGAACTACTCATACCGCTCCCACCCTGGCTTTTCAAGAAGGTTTGCCCAGTTTTTCCATGTTAATTTGTGGCTAAGAAACTGCACCTGACCTGATGAGTTGGAAACAGTACTGTACATTAAAAGGCAAATTACGTCTCGAGTGCGTTGCTGTGTTAATGGCCTCCCTGCTGCATCTGTGCTGCACGTGTTCTTCGGAGAAGATATCTGTAGACTGGGGTAGTCAGGAAGGGCTTCATAGAGCCAGTGATCTAGTTGAATCTTGATGGGAAAGCACGGGGTTCAACCAGAAGGAGGGAAAGTGTTGCAGGCATGAGAAGAACCTGAGCTGAGCAGTGAGTTACTGGGTAAAGCAGGGGTTATAGGCAGGGACGTATTTGGATTTCATATGGAGGGAATGTTGGGCTTTTTAACAACCTGCCCTTTTCCAAAAGGTACTTTTATTTGTTTGTAGGAAAAATCTTTTTTTTTTTTTGTAAAAAACCACTAAAGCAGTGGAAAAGAGAGTAAGAATTTAGAAAATGATTGCAGAAGATGAAGAAAACTTTGTATCCCTTTTTCTTATAAGCCTTTCAAGTGTTAAGTTGTATTACGGAAGGAAGATCAAACAATGTTTATATAAGTAACTTTCCAATTTAAGTACAGAACTTACTCTCCCTCTGTCTCACTCTCACTCTAGCCCTCCCTCTCTAGTGAGCACATGTGCCCTATGACAAAAAGAAAAAAAATAAAAGAAACCTTACTCCAGGTTTCAAATCTGGTAGATTTAGAGGGCTTTAAAATGCAGAAGAGGACAGGTCTGGATAGAGAGGCCGATTTGGGAAGTAAATGCTGTGTGTCAGGTCGATCTGGTCCAGAGTTGGAGAGAGGGTCGTCATTTCCCCCCTCTGACATTTTACCCTCCCTGGACCATTGGGAGGCAGAACAGAGTGGGATGTACAGAGAACAGCAGAGAACGCACATAGCCATTTTGGATTTTAAGGATTTGTTTCCTTTTTTATTTTTCAGTATTTTTCATTTCATTTTTCACATCAACAGAGTTGGGTTTAGGGTTCCCCAGGAGAGAAAGGGAGTTGAATGGGTCCCTCCAGGGGTGCAGGGGAGAGGGCTACGTCCAGCAAGTGAGGGGTGCGGGGAGGGCACACACTCTTACACTGGGCACTGGAGGAGAAGGCAGTCCTTGGAGCACAGACACCAAAGAGTTAAACAGTCACCACCTGGTTCAGTGTTACAAAATGAGGGGAGTGACCGTGGGGTGGGGGCACCAGACGCAGCATGAGGGGGTGAATTTGGATTTTTTTTGTTGTTGTTATTTTCACTTTTTTCCTTTTCACTTTTTTTTTTTAAACATTTTACAAACAGCTAAAAACTACAACACGTCACAGCTACAGTGGGAGTTGGGGAGGGCACCAAAGAAAGCGGCCCCACGAGTAGGAGTAGGGCGGGGCAGGGCAGCTGAACTACAGAGGCTGCTGTGTGGGAGGGAGAGTGGGAAACAGGCTTCTGGTCCCTGCATTAGGGTCCCTCACTACTGCCCCACCTCTCCCTGCTGTGAGAGGAGTTGCCAGGAGGCCCCGCTTCCTGCCCCTGCCCCTGCCCCTGCCCCAGCTCCTTGTGCTTTTTAAGCTGCTGGTTTGACCATATGCCTGGTTTCTTCCGCCAGCTCCCCTGCCTGTCTGGGGACAGGCTGGGGGCGTGGGAGGCAGCTGTGCTGTCCTGGTCTGTGCTGTGGCGGGTAGAGCCCTTCACTCCAGAATAGGCCTGTGCTTCTTGAGAGGGGAGGCAGAGGTGGGCCTTGTTGGGTGCCCTCAGATCTCCTTAGACTGTGACACTCGTACCCCAGCCTGGCCTAGGGCTTCTCCCTCCCAGGCCTGACACAGAAACAAGATGGGGGAGGGGACTACGGAGGCAGGGTTGTGTGTGTGTCCATTGAAATTATCCTTGGCTTATATTTTAGGACAGTATAGTGACACCCCCACCCCATGGCGTGCACACACACACACACACACACACACACGCAAATGCACACACACATTCACACACACACAGTCCTGCTGAGCTGCCTTAGAACTTAATATATAAATAAATAAAAAGGGGAAAGCTAATTTCATAAAATTTTAGGCTTCCTATTTGTAGCCCAAATTGAGGGGGAAGTGGAGGCCAGGGGGCTGAGGTTTATTGCTACTCCCCCAGCATCCAATGAGAGGTGTGAGCGGGTACCCAAGGCCCTTCCGACGCTAAGAAGTTCTTTTGGTCCATGGTCTACTGAAGCCCCAGCCCCCAGCATTAACTATATACCCAGGCCTACACCAGGGCCTGTGAGGGCGAAGGCAGGAAGTTCTGGAACCCCTGGAGCAGGGAAGCAAGGACCCCTCACTGACACTGGGGCACGGGGAGGGCAGGGCCTCTTGTGCAAATTCAGGGCGGTAGGAAGTGGGGAGTAGAGCTTCATCCCACGCCTGGAATGAAGGAGCCTTCCCTGTAGTCCCTGCCCACGGGGTCACACACATGCACACGCACACGCACACACAGCTAAGACGTGGAACACGGGGGTGGGAGTGAGGGCTGTGGGCCTGGATGGCAGGGCAGGGGCGGGAAAGGAGGAGTTGGTCTCACAGTGTGCCTGCCACCCCCAAGGCCCCAGACACCCCCTCACTGCAGCACCTGCCCCCGGGTCTCAGGCAGCTTCAGGGCCAGAGAGCTGCCGAGGGCAAGGGCAGCTGAGGCGAAGAGGATGGGGGCAGCCTTGGTGATGCCCACGAAGGATGTGAAGATGCTGATCCCCAGCACGGCCGCCAGCTTGCACAGAGCGTTCAGGAAGCCGAAGGCTGTGGTCCTGCTCAGGAGTCCCCAGAGCAGCACGTGCAGGGCCAAGAGGGGAGATGGAGGAAGAGTGGGGGACGGGGAAAGGGAGGGAGGAGGGAGGAAGGAGAGGTTGGAGAGGGAGGAATGTACCGTTGGGAGACAAGGGGGAAAGGAAACCAGAAAATGAGGTTAATATTGGGTCATCATGAAAGTCAGGACGCATATTTGCGTAGAAAAATACGTGACTTTCTGGACAACCTAATTGTTAAGGCTTCAAGGACCAGATAGGGAAGATACCAGCTTTTAGAGGAGGAACTCAACAAGAATGGGTGTCCTCATCCCTAGAGACACTTTTCCCATGCAGCCCCCTCCCTGCCCTGCCCTTTGTGCCCTATACCCACGGCCCTGCCCCCCCACTCCAACACCTCTTGTCCGAGGGGTAGAGCTCGACAGTCAACACGTCCAGCGCGTTCCAGGATGCAATGCTGACGCCCCCAAAGAGGCAGAGCAGAGCGATCATGGCCGACTCACTGTTCCCGAAAGACAGGAAGAAGCAGGAGACACAGGACATCACGCTGGAGCCAGCTGGAGCAGGGACAGGAGAGAGCAGTGTGAGCCTCCCCCCTACAGGGAAACCCTCCCATAGCCCACCTTGTTCCATCAGCGAGCTCTGAGATAGCCTGGGACAGGGCTCTCCTCTCCCCCAGCTCTCTGGAAGGAAGGCTTTTCACTCGTCCTCAACCTCCCTTACATTAGCTGCTTGTTTATTAATAATAGCAGTAGCAACTATTAATTCAGTGCCAGCGACAGGCCGAGCAACTTGACTGATGCTTTACGTGCATTGATCTAAAGCATCAGTCCTACGAGACAGGTACCATCATCACCTCCATTTTGTAGATGACACGGCCAGGCTCAGAGAGGTTAAGTAACTTGCCCAGGGGAGGTGGTGGGGCTGAGACTCAAACTCACATCCTCAAAACCTATGCTCCAACCACATACCCTTCTGCCTACCTCCTTTACCCCTTGGAGAAGCTTCTGTGCAGGACCCACCCTATCCTGCAGCAGCCCCTCAACAGAAAACCTGACAGAGACACCCCCCCAATCTTGCACACCCTAAGGTCAGAAGCCTGTTGATAGCCTCCCCAGCTCCCGGACCCCGGCAATTAGTTCTGATCCACCGCCCGCCCCCCCCCCCCCCCCGCCCCTGCCCCTCGCCCCCCCCCCCCGCCCCTCACCCCCCAGCCTGTCCCCTTACCAAGCATTCGGAGCCTGCCAATCTTGTCCATGAGCAGGGCAGACACGATATTCCCAGGAAGCACAGCCAGCGTCCCCAAGAAGCTGACAAAGTACACCATGTAGGCCCCTTCGCCTGTCCCCGTCACATCTAGCGGGCAGCCCTCCTTGTTGTGCAGGAAGGTGCTGTTTACCAGTCGGCTGTTCACAAACTTGTACTCAAACAGGTCTGGGGGTGTAGGCCGAGACAAGCAGGCAGTCATGATAGCAAATGTGACAGGGAGGCTGCTACTGTTTATGACTCAGGGCTCTGCCTTTGTGGGGGGTCAGCATGGAGGAACTTTCAAAATTGGGGCACTCATTACAAAACATCAAATAATATCACCATGGGAACTAAGAATTTTAATTTTGAGAGGTTTTTTTTTTTTTTTGCTATAGGGCGCATGTGCTCACCAGAAAGACAGAGAGAGCAGAGAGACAAAAAGCAAGAAATCACCCCCCCGGGGGGATGGCCACACCGCAATCCTCTCGGGATCTTGGTGCACACACACGCACCTGGCATGCATTTAAGCTACCAGGTCAGGGATTCGAACCGTTGTTGACTACATGGGAGTCCAACGACATAGCAATTATGCTAACTACTGGTCCTGGGAACTAGGAATGTGTACAGAAGAGAATGACCGTAATCTATCAAACATGCGACCATTTCCAAGTTTTTTCCATTCATAGTCTTTGCTTCCTGTTCATTCTCTTTGTCAGTCCTTACTAACTATAAGCCATAGCAGTGCCATGGGTTTAGGACATTTTTCTGAGAAAAAAAAGATTAAAATACTGGGTCATCAGAAAAGTCATGATGTATTTTTTCTATGTTTTCCTATGCAAAAATGTGTCATGACTTTTCCAATGACTCAGTAATAAAAAAAAAATGTATCTACTGTTGTTTTCCTGCAAGGTAGAAAAAACTCACCTAGTACTCCATTTAGAGGGAGAAAACCTTCGTGTAGCTCAGAAAAAACAACAGTTCATGTGCATAGGGTTTGAGAGTCACTGTTAAAGAAGTGGATTAAGGATCCCCGACCTTTTGTCTACCACATATCCCTTTCATTAGTTTTCTTTCTCCCACAGACCCTGTCTTCAATTATTTATGCCCTCTTTAAAAATTAATACTACCAGGACCAGCAGTTGACATAATGGCTACGTAGCTGGACTCCCATGTAGTCGACCTTGGTTCGAGTCCCGAACCCAGTGGCTTAAACTCACACTGGGTGCGTGTGCGTGCGTGCCCAAGATCCCAAGAGGAGAATGGAAGAGAAGGGATTGCGGTATGGCCATCCCCTCTGGGGGGGGGTGGTGGTGGTGATTTCTTCCTTTCTGTCTCTCTGTCTCTCTGTGTCCTGGCAAGCGCACGCACCCTATAGCAAAAACCTCTCCAAAAAAAAAAAAAAAAATTAACACTACCACACTAAATTATTATGATGCCAGCCAAAGGCGAAGAAACCTGATGTTTCTGTCAGATATTCTATCACAGGAAAATGTCCAATATCCATTAAATTTTCCTGATTTTTGGTGGTAGCTAGTAACTCCCATTTCCCTTTCCCCCAGGACTCCAGAGGGTATTCATCTTGAGAACCCTAAGCTGGTGAATGAGGAAAGGCCTTTCTCCCCTCATCCAGACTCCCCCTGACCCTGCGGCCCAATACCCAGCAGCCGCCCCACCTTACCCGTGTTATAGAACACAGTGTTGATGAATGTGCAGTTGCGGAAAAATGTGTTGCTGGATGTGACATCCTCGAAATAACATTCCTCAAACAGGGAATCCTCGAAGGACACTGACTTCAGACGCAGCCCAATGAACCTGTAAAGCCAGGATGGTGAGAGACGCTTCCCCTCATCCTCACACCCTCCTCCAAGACTCACTCCCTCAGTGAAAGAATGGGAAGCTCTACATTGAGGAAGAACCACAGATATCTGCCCCTCAAACCCCTGATCTTGAACTCCCAGGCTCGTAGAAGAGACAAGGAGTAAAAGGGACCAGGGAGGAGTGTAGTTTAAAGGTCCCCACATACTTGTCATTGAAGTACTGCCCTCCTCGGTGGATCTGATTCTCCAGCGTGAAGTTGAAAGTCACGTGCTCCACGCGCTCTCCGGGGAACACTTTGGTGCGGGCTGCATAGTCCACCGCCTGGAGATGGCGGATCATGTCAGGAAACCAGACGGTCAGGCCGTAGTAGCTGAAGAGTCAAAGGCGAGGACTCCGAGATTAGAGCCAGGCAGTCCAGACCAGCCTATATGAGGCCCTTGCTCACCTCCAACCTCATCACTCATGACTTCTTTCACCAGGTGGTGTGTGGTTCTGGGGAACTTAAAGTTCATCTCCCCCACTCGCCACGCTCTTACCTCCCAGGCATTTGCTGTCCCTCTGCCTAAAACACTCCCCCACGCCCAAGCCATCAGTCCATCCAACTCTCATTCTTTTAGGACTTAGGCCCCCACCCAGGGCCCACACGCTCGGCCCTTCCCCACCATGGCACTTGTCACACTGTTTATGTTGGCCTTGCTCCCTGACCAAGACGTCAACTCCATGAAGACTGGGACCACGTCTACTTCCGGCCAGCGCAGTACCAGCACGGGGTAGAAACTAACATGAGCTGGCTGTAATACACATTGAATGAATAGACGAAGTAGCGGAGCTGGATGGGACATGAGGTCTGAACAGCTTTCTCTCGTTATTCACCCCTCACCTTCATCTTCCCCACCTCTCTCAGCCCACCACCCCTTACCTGAATGACATGGTGAACCACACACCCATCATCATGAGAGTGATGCGTCGATATTCTGGACCAAAACAGGAGAGGAAATTCCCCCAAACCTATAAAGGACAGAGCAAAGGCAGGCAGTGGCATCCACAGGTCCCCATTTTTCAGCCTGCCACCTCCTTTCAGTTCGCCCATCATCCCCACGCATAGGCACAAGCCCTGCCTTCCTTTCCACCTTTTCCACGCCCTTCTCTCTCTCCACCATCCCTTCCCCATTACCTGCCCCCCCAGGCTCAAGGCCCGGACCCCCCAGCGCTGGTACCAGGTCCCTGTGTCTGACTGGATCTCAATCAATTCATCCTCCTGGTGAATCGTCTTAATGTGGGTTACCTGGGGTCAAGAGAAGAAGTGAACGGTCACGTACCCTGTATTTCCCAACCCCTTCCAGGTGCCTCAGTGTCCCCCGCAGTACCATAATAGGAGGCAGGAGGTGGATATGATACCCTACGAATCTATGGGGTAGAGTGGTCTGAGCTATCTGGGAACACAGGGTATCCCGAGAGGGACAAGTGGGCGCTGGGGCTGCGGGTAGGGAGGGCTGTGGCTTACTGAGAACACGCGCTCAGGATGCCCCTTGGCTCGCATGTTGGTGTCATGAACCTGCTTCAGCACCATCCAGGCCTCATCATGCTTCCCGTTCTAGAGCCACAGACATAACCCCCACATCCAGGTCAGCCCCTCCCCGACCCAGCATCACAGACCCCCTCCCTCTGCCTGGTTCAGGAGCTACAGGGCATAGAAAGCCCACCCCTCCAGCCCCCTGACCTATGACATGCATCGCCCACTCTGAAAGGGCCCAAGCTGGGGTAGAGCAAGACGTAACCAGACTGAGGCAAGAGTGGGACGGGGCGGGGGAGGCCCAGGGGACAAATGCAAGCACAGGTCCTGGGGACTCCCTGGTACAGTGGAAAGAAACTGCCAAGAGCAGTCACGGGCAAGTGTGTGGACAGAGAAGGGGCAGCATCCTGACCCAGCAGACCAAGGTGTAGTTGGAGGAGGAGGGAGGAGGGCAGGAACTTCCATTGAGCTGTAAAGTCAGGGCTAGGCCTTCAAGGGCCCTGCCTGCAACATTTTAAGCCACCCATAGTTGAACAGGTGCCCTGACTTCTCCACCCACACAGACCCTCTGGAGACAAAGGAAGCAAGATAAAGTTCCCCAGAGCACGGACTCTGTGCAGAAAGAAGGCCACCACACAGCATCAACTCAAGCCCACAGTGGGTATTTAAACACAGGAGCCCCTGCTGCCCTCTCCCCTGCCCAGCCCCACCCAGCCCCAGCCCTGTTCACCTCTAGGAAGAAGCGGGGGCTCTCGGGCTGTGTGGTCAGAGCCCCGATGGCAAACACAGAAGGAAAGGCGCAGACAAGGACAAAGACCCTCCAGCTGTGGAACTGGTAAGCAGAACCCATCTGAAAACTCCACCCTGGCGGGGACAGAGGCACGGCATCAGCAGAGAGGCCAGAGGCTGGGAGCTCCCACACAGGGACACGAGAAGAGGAGGAGGGACAGATCTAGGGTGGATTCCTAGGGCTGCTCACCATAGTGGGGAATGATGGCCCAGGCCATAGCGGCTGCGTACACTCCACCGATCATCCAAAACATGCAGAGCCAGCTCAGGTGCTCCCCGCGTTTCTCCTGGGCCAGAAACTCCGAGAAATAGGAGAAGACAATGGGGATGGACCCCCCGATCCTGGAGGGTATTTCAAGAACTCAGCATTAGAACAGAGAGGCCATATTCCAGATCCCAAGTGCTCTGGGTCCCCAGCGCCCTCTGATCTTGCAGACTGAGAGAACCCATCTCACATATAATGCCCGACCAGCTCCCCTCACCAGCCCTCTCTGGGACTGTGGGAAAGAGGCAAGCAGGACTCAGGGAAAGGGAAGGAACAAACAGTAAATCTTGACAATAACCACGGAGTTGGAAGAGAAGGAAGATTGTTGGAAAAGTAGGGGGGGAAATCATCAGAAGAAAAAGATGAGTAAAGAGGAATCTGAGGGCAGGTGTTATGGGAACAAGCCAGAAGGGACTCAGAGAGAGCAGGGCAGGAGGGCCTGCTGGTGCTCGAGGAAGTGCACGGTGGGAGCTCCAGAGTCACAGCAGATACGACTCTTAGCAGGGTATGTGGGCAAATGCAGGGACTATGGAGACTCTGGGAGGGATAACTGTGGTTCACAGGGGCCAAGAGTGTGGCAGAGGCCCGCTAGGCCTCCTCATGGAGACAGGCTTAGAAGCCGAACTGGAGGTAGGCCGGAGGACTCAAGAGTGGACCAGATATGAAACAGCCTTCTAGATGGCAGCAGACAGGCCTAGACCAGGGGAAGCTGGCCAGAAGATTGGGCAGGGCGGGGGAGGGGGTCATTCATTCATTCAACTCACACATAGTTGAGGTACATGTGGTATGTATGCTGGATGCTGTGCTGAGCCCTAAAGACATAACGGTGGCCAAGGTATCATCTGTCTCAAGGGCCTTAGGAGCTGGACACTCACCCAACTCCGGAAAGGAGGCGACAGAAGAGGAACGTGCCATAACCCTGGACGAAGGAGGAGAAGAAGGCAAAGACGCTGTTGACTGAGAGCGAGATGAGTAGACACTGTCTCCGACCCAGCCGATCAGCCAGACCTCCCCAGAGGAAGGCGCCCACCATCATGCCCAGGTAGACGATGAGACCTGGAAAGAGGAGGAAGACGAGGCAGAGGGGCATCTCAATTGAGCAGACACAACTCAGTTCTCCCACTTGCTGAGAATTAAGGGAGCTGAAACTGCAGCCTGATGGGTCAAGGATCTACAGAACTTCTAGAAGCTAAGTCTACTCAGAGATGAAAGTAGAGTGAGAGAACATGAATTGTATAAGCAAAGACAGAAAGTCATCTCTGCAGGTCAGGGGTTCAAAGGTAGAAATGCACATATGGGAGACCCCAGAGTTCTGATTCTCTCTCTCTCTCTCTCTTCTTCCTCACCTCCTCATTCTCTCTGACATTCTGTCACATACTCGCATACATGACACCCAATCCCTGGCTCACCTAGAAGTGGGAATGGATCTGCCTAGATTCCCAGACCCTCCAGGATCCTCTCTGTCCTCTCCACTTTATGCTTTCAAAGCAGCAGGAGGTCTTTCTATCATTCTTTAGGAAATAGGCTCGAATTCCCTCAATCCTCCCAGGAAATCCCCTGCACAGAATCCATCTTTTACTCCTTCCTGTCCCGACACTTCTAGTCCTCAGACTTGCCTATTTCTTACTTCCTTCATAAAATCAGGGTTGAAATTGATCTTAAAATCCTCTACTCCACAGGACAGCTCCACGGTACAGTGGTAACATGATACTTGTGAGGGGCAAGATCCCACATGGCCACCGCATGGAATCCCCAGCTCAGACAGACTAAGACATGCTGTCCACACCCAAGTGCCCCAGATCGGATGGGCTAGGGAACTGGAAGAAGGGGATCACAGGGTGACCAGACCCCCATAGAGGATGCATCTCTATTTCTCTCTCTTTCTCATGTACACACATGCTCTCTGTCATGAATAAAGAAAAACAAATTTTTAATAGTCTTTTAAAAAATCATCTACTCCAGGGACCAGCAGATGATGTAAATCCTATGTCACTGGACTCCCAACCACGGTTCGATTCCTGAACCAGGCAGCTTAAAACTCACGCCAGGTGCATGTACATGCATGCCCAAAATGCCTAGAGGAGAATGGAGGAGAAGGAATTGTGGTGTGGCCATCTTCCCTGTGGGGTGATTTCTTGCTTTCTGTCTCTTTGTCTCTCTGGCAAGCTGCACACCCTATAGCAAAAATCTCTCGAAAAAGAAAAAAAATCTACTCCAAACTTTGCATTTTACCCATGCCCTAGGAGGAGACCTATCTAAGATCCCAAGGCAATTTTGTAGCAAAGCAAGGCCTAGATCCTTTCTCAGTTACCCTAGGGGGTTTCCTCCTTCAGGATCTCTATCAGGAAGGGCCAACAGAGACCACTCCCTGGCTCCTGGACACTCCCAAGTCTGAGAGCAAGTGTAAGCAGCTTCTCTGGCCAAAGAACCAGGACCTTCTCTTACCTCCGCCACCTCAAATTATACAAGGAAGTTTGTATAATCCAAGTTATACAAGGAAATTACGGCACTTCCCAATTTATACAAGGAAGTTTGAATACTGGCTTCTTATTCCCCATTAGGGAAAGAGAATAAGAGGAAAGGCTATGAAAAAAGCATTAAACAGTGGGCCATCCCATCATGACCACCACCTGCAGAGCTAACTAAGCAGACCACCACCCACCCACTGGCCCAAGCCCCAGCCCACCTGCCCTCCCCAAGCCCTTCTTTCACTTTACTTTGACCCAGTCCCCCAAGAAGAAACTGACAGTGAGGGGAGCATGCACAGATAAATCAGCTCTCTGGGAACATCTCAGGAGCAGAGACTTAGGGAGTCCAGTTGGTAAGGTCAGGAGTTCCCAGGAACAAGGGTGCTTCCAGAGTTCGGGGCAGAAAAAGGCTGGAGTGCCCCACAACATATCTTACCCAGCATGCCCTTGTTGGAGTCAGACAGGCACATGTCTTTCTCGGCGCTGGGCAGTACGAAGCCCACCACAAAGACCTCGACACCATCAGCCATGAGCGCCAGACCAAGCACGAAATACAGTGTCCACTGGAAGCGGCCGTGGCCACATTCCCGTAAGATGGCTTCATACTGCTGGGCCAGTTCTTCCCGTTCTTTCCGCCGCTGTGCCTCTCCCCGGCCCCCAGGAGGGCCCTCCCCATCACTCAAGCCCCCCCTCGCCCCAGCCAGGGGTGCCCCATCTGCCATCCGCTCGCCTTTGCCCCCAGACTCTGCCCGGGGGATCCCCTGATATTCCCCCTCATAGATCTCATCATCCTCGTCGTGGCCTTCGGTGGCATCACTGGATGCACCACCTTCTTCCTCGTCCTGGGCCCCTTCCCCTCGGTAATAGCCGTCAGCGGGGGCAGGGTAGTCGTCATCATCCTCCTCCTCCTCAAAGCGGGAGTAGGATCTGCGAGAATATTCGTCCTGGACTCTGTCCAGGCCCTTCACCACCTTCTTGGCCGCATGCTTCTTGACCTCCTTGGCAATGTCTTTGGCCCCACGGATGAAAGCTGCCCGGTCTCGGAAGCCCTCTTCCATGGTGGGCTTTGGGGCACGTCACTAGATCTCCTCTACTCCCTGCTTCTTTGTCAGCTTTTTGCTCAAGACTCCCCCCAGTTTCTTAGCTGCAGTGTGTTCCAGTATCAGGCCCAGGATAAGAGGAAATAGGACCTGCCCAGTGAGTGTCCAGAAGAGAGAAGGAGGGGCGAGAGCCCTGGCCTATACCCAGTTTAGTTGGGTGGGCGGGGAAAGGGAGAGGAAGGGGGACAGGGGAATGGGAAGGGGAGAGGGAGCCAGGATGGAGGGGCTGAGCTGCGGAGCCAGGGTAACTCAGAAAGGGCCTTCTGCTTCTTTCCCACCAGCCTCTGGAGACCTAGGGAAAAATAAGAGGGAGAGAAAGGACGCTGTGAGTGCTAAGATGCTGAAGAAAGCCAATATAGAGCTTTCTTAGCCCAGAGCCCGGCAAGGACCATATGGCACAGCGATGGTCTGTTTGCTTCCTTCAGGCCCCAACTCAGTACAGAGCGATCACCATCTGGGCCAACTGTGGGTCGCTCACATCTAAGTCCCCTTCCTTTGACCTTGGAGAGAGACCAGCCCATGGGATTTGCTCCAGAGTCATGGTCACCGACCCTGTCGCACATCAAGTTCAGATGCCTTGCTGTACCACCAAAGTACAAAGAACAACACGGGAAACAGGAGGAACCAGGATTCACCTCCTAGTCTAGTCCGGGTTTCCTTTGGGAGGGGGCGGAGCTCGAGGAGACCGCGAAGAGGACAAGCCCTCCAATCAGCGCCTTCAGTCAGTCCACAGAGGGCGTCTGAAGGTGGGGCTTCCACAGTCCCTCCCTCAGGTTCCATGTTTACAGGGCTCGCAAGGAGGGGTTTTCTCCCAACAGCGGAGTAGGTAAAAGCTCGGGTTTCCAGAGACGGATTTGGGTTTGACTCCCTCCTTTAGCCTTCCTAGTTGAGTGATCTCGGGTGTGTTTCTGAACAACCTAGCTTCAGTTTCTTCTTCATTAAAAAGGAGAAAAGTAAGGATTAAATGGCATATAATGTATACGAGCTCCTTGCCGTGGGATCTGGCACATACAAAGTGGTCGCTATTAGCCATGACTCTTGTGGTGCCAGTGATACAGTGAGAGGTCCTTCAAGGACCCAACGCGAAAGCTGCCTCTGGGCGCTCTGTGGGGAGAGCTGCAGAGGGAGCCTGGCAAGGAGAACGCTGGTTCTATGCAAAGCACGTGACACTTAGATGGCTGGTGTTGAAATCCTAACTCTGCCATTTACTAACTGTTCTTGGGCAGGTTACTTAGCCTTCCTAAGCCCTTATATGTAAATTGGGGATAATTCCATGGAAAGAATCTCTGTTACGTAGAGTCAGTGTGAGATTCTAACCTCACAGTGTCTATAAATATTTGAGTCCTTCCTTCCTAGTGTACTGAACAATGTGCAAGAAGCAGCAAGGGACAAGCAGGGGAACGCACTTAGACGCTGTTGTTTCCTCCCCAAACAGAGACTTCTAAGCCCCCTCCCTGCCTCAACTGAAGCCACCAGCTTGGCTTGCATTAGGTCCCTCCAGACAAGCAAGGTAGGACCCCAGAAAGGGGGATGTGGAACCTGAGAAGAATGGAGAAGAGGGCAGATTGAAAGCTAAGGCCGAGAGGGTAACTGGCTATGGCCATCCTCCTTCAGACTGTCATACACGGGCCCTCTTTTATGGTGGGGGTAGGAGCGGAAATGACTGATCAAACTCATGTTTCCAACAGGAGGTTTAAGGTCTATAGTCACACCTCATTCCTCCAGGGCCTCTCTTCCTAATCCCCCTAATCCTTTCTGCTCCTCCTCCAAGAGTCAAGGAAAAAAGGAGTCCACAAATACCGCATTGCGTAGAAGACTAGTGTAGAATGAAGGGGGCGTTAGGCATCCCCCCAAAAAGATAGCCTTTAGAAAGAGGCATAGGGTAGTCCTCCTTCTTCCCCAGAAGTAGAGGAAGCAGGTCTAGATTTTGATCAGAGATCATTCCACTAAAAATATCCCTCCTCTTTCTCTTCCCACCCATCCAGGGCCTTCATTAAATGTCACACACACACACACACACACACACACACACACCCTAGTAGAAGAGGGAACACTATGTAGTTCAGAGAGAAGCGCTGGCAAGCAGAGCCCTAGCCCCTCAGGAAAGATGCAAGCAGTGGACCACAGTGACCAGAGCAGTGACCCTTGTCACATCTTCTTCGTGGTTCAGGGCCCAACCATCCTGCAAAAGAGAGGGAACTGTGGAGTCCTTTCCATGTGTGACAATTTGCTTCATGTTCCTTTCTTTGTTAACCAGGATCTCCCCGAAACTCTGAAAGGGGCAGGTGGACCTCCCAGAAGCCACCCCTTATGTCTGTTGACATTACCCTGGGAGCACATGGAGGACAGACAAGGCTCCCACTGTCACAGCAGGAGAGAGAGCTCAACAGCCAGCTCCCCCAGGGCCAGCAAGCCCAGGAGGTCAGGAGGGAGAGAAGACAAATTCTTTGAGCTAGTGAGGAAGTGGTGCTATTTTTAGCCCCAAAAGCAGCACAGGGTGGCTTGCCTATGGGAGAAAGGCAAGACTGGGAGAGGTGGAGGTTAAAGGAGACGAGATTCGGGGTTACACAGCCCTTTAAGGCTGGCTGGCTTCGCCTGACTAAAAAAATGTGCCCAGGAAATTTGTTATAAGGTGGAGAGAGGCAAGGGACCCCTGAGCAAATGCTTCCTTCAGGACAAGTCGCCTAGCCCTGGGTGGGGGGTGGGGAATCCAGAACCCTTTTTACCAAATCCTTGACGTTGGGGGCCACCCAGATCCCCAGCCACCCTTGTCATTAACAAGGTAACAAGGTCGTTAAGAAGCAGTCACTTATCAAAACGTCCGCAGGGCAGGCGGAGGGGGTTGGATGTGGGAGGTGCCTGAGCGCCCCTCCCCATTACAGCTGGTTGATCGAGCCTCAGCCCCCACCCCAGGACGCCAAGGCTGCGCTCCCCCCATCCCACTCCAGGGTTAGGAAGATGGGAGCACCCATAGTTCTGAGGGGGGAAACGAAGGTGTCAGCTGAGAATGCGCTCGGAGGAATAAGGAGGGGCAGGGACGCAGGGGCGTAGGGAGACCTCCACACGCACAGGCGTAGACCTCCACTCCCCACCAGCATTAGCGGCGACCACCCCCCACCACCACCCCACATCTCACCTCGACTCAGCTCTGATGTGAGGCACGAGCCCCTAGAATGAACTAAAGCGCTTCCCTGAGCGTCTCCCCTCCCCTTGGTCCGGGTGTTGGACAAATGCCCACCATCACTCAACACCCCTTCCCCGCACCCAGTGCAACTCCCTCGGCGCCCCAGCACTGGGTCGTTCCCAATCTCTGTCTACCCAGAATTGCCATTCTCCATTTCCCTTCCTTCCATCCTTCACCTGCCCTTCCTCCACTCCCGCCCCGTGCCCCCCCCACCCCCAAGTCCAGGCGGCAGACTGAGGCAGCACCCATTCTCAGCCCCAGCCAAGGTCATTTATCATTCATGGGGGGGGGGGGGGTGTCAAGGCGAGGGAGAGATTGGAGTTTGAGGGAACCACATCTCACTTAAAAACCCCCAACCCCCATTCCCACCACCACGTTAATCTGCCTAGAGGGTGTTGGGGACTGAGCTAAGGTAGAGAAAAACATTACACGTACATACACACACACACACACACACACACATGTATGTACATCTTGAACAGTACAACCGAAATACATTTACATCTTCAAACCACCAACAGCCCCCCCCGCCCCCCCCCCCCCCCCCGGGGACTGTCACCCTCCCCAAAAGCAAAGCATCAAAGCCTCGGAGGATAAAATGGCTGCAAGGCAAGGATGCTTCTGCTAAGGGGCGGGGTGAAGGTGAGAAACAGAGAGGGGTCTCACCTGGGCTGGGTTCCCCCGGTAAGGGAGTCCCGATGCGGGCGGGGGTCCCGGCCGCTGAGCTGAGGCGGCAGCGGCGACTGCTCCGGGTACCAGGGGAAGCGGCAATGCAGACCTGCCCCCCCACACTCCGGCCCCGCCTCCGCCCCCCGCCCCCCTCCCGCGCCGCTGAGCATTGGGAGAGACCATTGCTGGGGGGGCGGGGGAAGAAAAGAGGATGGGCAGGGGGCTCAGGGCGCCGGGAGAAAGGATGAAGGAGCTAGGGAGAGTTGTCAGAGGGAAACCGAATTGACACACAGCCCTTCCCAGACGTTTCCTAGTAAAAGATGAACCAAGGAAAGACGGAAATAGTGATGTCAGGGAGACAAGTGGGAAGACAGAAAGGGAGGTGGGGAAAGAGGCATTCCGCTCCTTAGCACCCCAGTCCCATTATGGCAGGAGCCGTGGATTTCAGGGGCTCTTGCTGCCTTCAAATTCCTTCCCTTTACCCTCTCCACGTCTCCCAGCTAACTCCTTTCACACAGCCCTCTCCCAAATCCGGAGTGCTGGGGCTCCAAGTTTATCTGGCTCTGGTGGAGAATGCAGGGATGACAAGGTGTGGTTTCTACCCTGAGCTGTCAAGGCTCCTAGATCCCATCGGACCTCCCCCCCATTCAGGTGGTGGGCGGTAGCACAGGTGAGTTGAAGCCCCTGAGGGGATTTGTACAAACTGACCCACTGGAATTTCTCCTTCCATTCCTTTGCTCCAACCGCTCAAAAAGGGATCCCCTCAATAACTTTCTCCACTGTTTTTACTCGGCTTGTTCCCATACACGCATGCACACACACGTGCGCGGGCGCGCGCACACACACACACACACACACTCTGCTTCTAGGGCAGGAAGGAGCAAAATGGTTCCAGTTCTTTCATCTTTCCTTTGCCCTTCCCTCCTCACTAATAACCTCAACTCAGAGATCCAAGGCATACCACTTGGTGACAGTGACCGTTCCCTCTCCAGGGTGAGAGGGTCTGTGGTGGTTTAGGGATGCACATCCCGCACGTGTCAATCCCAGGGAACACTGCAGGGTGTTCTAGACAGAGCACTGCCAGGGGCCCGACCTGTGTTCTCATTTCTAACAAGTCATTGGCTCTTTGGCCTGTGCTCTGCCTCTGTGAACCTCTGGTTTCTCATCTGGAAAACGGGGAGCTTGGACTAGACGCTGTATTGGGTTTCCTTCCGCTCTCACAGTGTATGATTCTGCATTACTAAATGTGGAAGTTTCAGAATGCTGGGCTCTACTACATGGAGAAGGCTGGCAAGCTGTGGCCCAAGAGATCTCACAGGTGACATTTCCGGTGTCAGGTGACATTACCACTGGTACTTGGTGGTACAGGGCGTTGGCCTGGGTTTTTCAGGCTTCGAAGTTGGATTTTGTGGGCCAGCAGGTAGTACAGTGAAGGTGCTGGACTCTCACATGGCCTACCACAGTTCGGTTCAAGTCCGGACCTGGCAGTCTGAGAATCACACCAGGCTCATGTGTATATGCGCGTGCCCAAAATCCTGAGCAGAGAATGAAAGAGAAGGGATTGCAGCCTGGCCAACCCCTCAGGGGATGCTTTCTCACTTTCCCTCTCTTGCTGTTTCTCTCTGGCGAGCACACGTGCCCTATGGCAAAAAAAACCTGAAAAGAATAAATAAAAGCTGGATTTTGTAAATAATCATCTGTGCCAACAAAGTATGCAACTGACTAAGATATAAAGCCACAATACATACATATTAATTTAGCATAAAAATGTAACTGTCACTCAGACTGAAAATTCATGTCTACTTGCCTAGTACATTCTCTCCCTGAAGCCAAACCAGAATCATGTCAATGTATAAATGCACAATGACATAACGGAACAAGAGGATTTGTATCTTTAATGGCATCTGGCCATCCCAGTAAAGAGTCATGCCAATGGGTCCAGGAAACTCTTCTTGGCAACAGTTCTCTCCCCCCACCTCTATGCTCCGGGCAGGCTTGCCAATGCTCTTGGACTACTCTAAACCTGATGGCTAAAGCACTCTTTCCAGGATGGTACTTGGAATGGCTCTGCCCACGTGGGCCTCAGGGACTCTCCCTTTACTAGACTTTCCTCTGACCCCTCTTAATTTAAATATGTTCATCGTTTCAATTAGGTTATAGCCAAGCCCTGCTGGCAAGAAGCCATTTCTGTCCCTTTAGGTGACTGCATACTCTCCACTGATACTTGACTTGCTGAAATAGGCATCTTGCAATATTACAGGGAAAGCTTCTATTTTCTTTTTAAATTCTCAAGGAAGGCTTAGTCATTTTCTCTAAGTGCCACAGCCCCATGTACCTCACCAGTCACTCCTCATAGCCCCCTTTACTGGGTTTGTTAACATTAGATAGAGTATCTGGGGGCTCAGTCCTGGGCCCTTCCCACCCTCTTATTACTCTCTTCTCCTTGCCCATCTCAGGCAGTTCCATGAACTTGCATATTGTCTGCATGCTGATGATTCTCATTTATTTAACTGCCAGAGACGGTAAGCACTTGGCAGAGAGGCGGAGAGACAGAGAGTAAGAAATCACCCCCAATAGGGCGTGGTCATCCCACAGTCCCTTCTCCACTTCTGTATCCTGTTAAGATTTTAGGCATACACACATGTATGCCCAGCATGTTTTTCAAGTCGTCAGCCAGCTTCGAATCATGGCTGCAGTCGGTCACGAGGGATCCGGCTCTGTTACCTTCTAGGCTACAGGGTCCAGCCCAATTCCCACATTTACATCTCCTGTCCAGGCCTTTCCATCAAGCTCACACTCAAAATCTCCATTTGCCAATTCAACATCACCATTTGGGTATCTAATAAGCATATCAAACTGGACAACTAGAATTCCAGAGCCAACAGCCTCCTGCCTGAAGTAGCTGCCTCCCTTTACCTCACCTTTGTTTCAAATGGTTCCAGCTATGATGTGAACAAGATCGGGACCAGCAGTTAGCGTAATGGCTATGTCGCTGGACTCCCATGTAGTCGACAGCAGTTCGCATCCCAGACCGGGTGGCTTGAAATTCATGCCGGGCGCGTGTGCGTGCATGCCCAGGATCCCGAGAAGAGAATGGAGGAGAAGGGATTGCAGTGTGGCCATCCCCCCTGGGGGGTGATTTCTCGCTTTCTGTCTGTCTCTGTCTGTCTGGTGAGCACACGTGCCCTATAGCAAAAACCTCTCCAAAAAAAAAAAAAGATTAAATTCAAGTATCTATTTTTTTTTCCTCTAGGAAGTTTTTCTAGACTTTTTGTATATACCTTTCCTCATGTTCCCAGAATATTGTTTCAGGGTCAGCCCTGTAGCTCAGTAGTTATGTGCTCTTCAAAGAAAGTGAGGTCTGAATGGCCAGCTGGGGTTCAACTCCCAGCCCTGGTAACAAAACATTGAACATACATGTGAGCACCAAGTATGCTAATGGGATAGAGAATTGGAGGGATTATGGCATGATCAGGTCCCATTGAGGGGTTCTCTCTCACACATATGCAATGTGCACACACAGAAAGATATATATGTATTTTTTAAGTTTTTGCTATAGGGTGAGTGCACTTGCTGGAGACAGTGAGAGAGAGAGAGAGAGAGGGAAAATGAGAAATCACCCCCCCCCCAGGGGAGGATGGTCATGCCACAGTCCCTCCTCCATTTTCCTCTCGAGATTTTGGGCATGCATGCACACACACCCAGCATGTTTATCAAGTGACCAGGTCTGGGACTTGAACCATCCAGTCAGCCATGTAAAATCCAGCACTTTAATCACCACACCACCTGGTGGCTCCAGAAGATTAAAACAATTTTAAATGGTTTCAATATTTTTTTTTCCTTAGGGTTTTCTTTCTTTTTTTGGGGGGGGGGGGCGGGGGAGAGATTTTCGCTATAGGGCGCGTGCGCTCGTCAGACAGACAGAGAGAGACATAGAGACAGAAAGCGAGAAATCACCCCCCAGGGGGGATGGTCACGCCGCAGTCCCTTCTTCTCCATTCTCCTCTCGGGATCTTGGGCACGCACGCACACGCACCCGGCGTGAATTTTAAGCCACCGGGTCCAGGATGTGAACCGCGGTCGACTACGTGGGAATCCAGCGACATAGCCATTATGCTAACTGCTGGTTCTCAGGGGTTTTTGTCTTAGGGCATATGTGCTTGCCTGAGAAAGACAATGAAAGGGAAAGTGAGAAATCAAGTGGGGGGATGGCCACACCTCAATCCCTTCTCCTCCATTTTCCTCCTAGGATCTTGGGCACATATGCACATGTGCTCAGCGTGAGTTTCAAGTCACCAGGTCTGGGACTCGAACCGTGGTCAGCTGTGTGGGAGTCCAGCAAGTAATTGCTATACCATCTGCTGGCCCTTCAATAATCATATGTGTCAATTTTGACAAGGGAACTGTCTTCCTTTTCTTTGTATATCTAGCTGCCACCAGCACAGAGCCTTTGTAAGTACAATAAACTGTTAAATGGATGAGGATAATGCAAGAGAACAAGAGGCCAGGCTTACCTTTTCTTGTCTAGACTTTAGGCAAGGGTGATGGGCCAGCCTTGTGGCCTAATGGTTTTGGAAGCCAGATCCCACATGGCCAACCAACTTCACTGTTTAAGAGCAATTTTTGCTATAGGGTGCATGTGCTCACCAGAGGGAGAAACAGAGACAAAAAGCAAGAAATCGCCCCCCACGGGGTGGCCATGCCACAATCCCTTCTCCACTCTCTCAGGATTTTGGGCACATGCGCATGGCCAACCTCACTGTTTAATCCTGGAACCTACAGCTTTGAAACACACGCTGGTGTGTTCCCCAAATCCCCATGGGATGAAGAAATGGAGAAGGGATTGCGGCATGACCATGCCTCACTGGGGTAATTTCTCCCTTTCTCTGTCTCTCCCTGAGCACACATGCTCTCTGGCAAAATTTAAAAACAAAAGAATAGGGTGATATAACAGAATTAAATTTGGCAAAGAATGGGGGGGGGGGGGGACTGCCACTGCCCTTGGTCTAGTTGCTGAAGTCTCTTAGGCACAGATTTAAATGATGGAGCTCCAGTTTGAAGGGTTGAGAATAAGGGAAAAAAGAGGAGGTAGATGCAAACTCCTTACCCAAGATATCCAGTGGTAAAGAAAAGAAAATGAAAATTTCCTCTGTCCCTATTTATTGACTTTATTTTGCAATTATGTTAAGACATTTATGTGGTTCCAAATAACAGTATACTCAGAGAAACCTAGCTTCTTCCCATATCCTCTCCCTACTGGCATCAATTTCCACTAGTTTTTGGTTTATCTTTCCATTTAAAAATATTATATGATCAAATATGTATACACATACAAACCACCCCTTTGGAAAGGTAATACATTATTCAAAAAGTTTGTAGTAAACTAGAACTAAGGTTTGAGTTTATTTCGAGGCAAAAAATTTTTGAAGTCCATGTTTTATACACATTTCCATGAATTTTTTGAAAATTCCTCATACATACACATTTTTTAAAGTATTTTATTTATTATTACTTTAAAATGTGCTGTAAAGTACATGAGCTCACCAGACAGAGATGGAGAGAGAAAAAGTAAGCTGCTAGCTGTGGGACTCAAACCAGTCAGTCATGTGGGAGCCCAGCATTGCAACCACGCCACCGGCTGGTGGTTGCATACATTTTCATCACTTAATATAACTTGGAGATTTCTCAATAGTACTTCTCAATTGAGATCGTCCTCATTCCTTTTTATAGCTGCAGTCTTCTACTGTGTGGACTTACCAGTTTATTCCAGTCCCTTACTGGTGCATGGGCAAGCTGTTTCCAATCTACTGTTACTACGAAGAGTGCTCCAGTGAGCGGGGGTATGTTATTTCATATTTTTGCCGACATACCTCCAGGCACTTTACTTCTGTTTCACTTTAACAGTGATCCCATGCTACAGAGCTTGGGTCCCCATCTTACAAACTAGAAAATACGCTCTATATAGGGAAGCACAGCAGAGTCCTGCTGTGGCAACAGAACATAGAGCATATGCTTTTTAAAATATGGAGCATATATCCTAGCTCTTAGCTTACCCTACCTTTCACAACACCCTGACACCTCTTCTTAAAGAAGTTGCTTTGCCAAGGAAAATACCACAAATAATAAACAAGGACTTTAACTTTATTTTCTCTGTGCATTTGCAAAAACACTTAGGACCAACATTTAAAACAAAGAAAACCCTCCTGTGAAAAATAATGACATTAAAAAAGGAAAGCGGGGCTGAGGAGTAGTGCCTTAGCCCCCCCATAGCTACAGCAACTCTGATTGGTCCAAATAATCGAAAAGATACTGGGATGATATAACAGGAGGAAGGAAAATGAAAATTTACTGAGGGAGAGGGCCCCGAAGTGGGCCCCGAGGGGGCACTGGAGGTCGTGGAGTGGGCCTGGGTGGAGGCAGGGGCCCCCGCTGGTAGCCATAAGGTGGAGGTCGTGGAGGGCCAGTGTAGCCATGAGGGGGCATCAGTGGAGGAGGCCCACGCATACCATGTGGAGGCATAGGACCTGGGTGACCTGCAAGAAGAGAAAGACAGTTAGTCAAAGTAAGACGTTAGAAAACCCATGAGGGAGAGAAGTAGCCAGAAGAAATGTTAAAAAGTGAAAGATGGAGCCAGCAAGTGGTGCAGTGGTTAAGGTGCTGGACTCTCACATAGCTGACCAAGGTTCAAGCCCTGGACCCAGTGGTGTGAAAATCACGCTGGGCACATGTGCATGTGTGCCCCAAATCCCAAGAGGAGGATGGAGGAGAAGGGACTGCTGTGTGGCCATCCCCTCCAGGGGGTGATTTCTCACTTTCCCTGCTTGCCTCTGTCCCCAGCGAGTGCATGCACCCATGACAAAAAAAAAAAAAAAAAAAAAAAAAAAAAGTAAAATGAAACAAAAAATTAGTGAAAGAAAAGACATGGGAACAGAGGTATGACAAGAAAGCTAGAAGAATGTGAGAATGAGATGAGGGAGGTAGTGAGAGCCTACTCACCCATGGGGGATCCAAATGGAGGCCCTCGGGGGGGCATGCCCATTGGAGGAGGTCCAGGATGTGGCATTCCAGGCGGTGGTCGAGGTGGTGGCTGCCCCCCAGAGCCTGGAGGCCCTGCATGGGGGTGTCCTAAGCCATGAGGGCCATGGTGGGCCAGCTGCATCTGAGACATCCCTATGAAGAAAAAAAAGACAGAAGGAGTAGGAGATGAAAGAAAGACAGAGAAGAGGTTAAAGAAAACTGGAAGGAAGAGCAAAATGAGAAAGAAACTGACACCAAGAAGAAAAGCGTATGCCAAACAAAGCTGATACGAACTGCCCCCATTGCGTTGGCTGCATGGCCTAGTGGTTGAGGGGACAGGGAGCCGGATCCAACATGGTTGACTATGGTTCAAATCCTGGCCCCAGTGGCTTGCAAAACACGCCAAGCACCCATGTGCTATGTGCCCCAAATCCAGACAGTCTGTAGAAATGGAGAAGGGATTGAGGTATGACTGCATCCCAATGACAGGTGCTTTCTCACTCTCTCTCTCTGGCACACACACAAAAAAGTGCCCCTATTCTTGACCCCATCTCAACAGTACAAACAACTGACTACACAATCAACCCCTCACCCCTTACACTTCTGCCATGATTCAGGACTGCTGTAGTGACGTGGAAGCATGTATCCCAAGGAGCAGTTGCTCCATTGATGGGATCTGAGAAGGCAGCACACATACTCTCTGAGCAAAGACCTAATTCTGAAGGATGAGTAAGACTTTTTCAGGAGGACGAGAGTGGGAATACTCTCCCAGGCAGAAAGGTCAGCAAGTGCCTATCACAAGTGTGTCAAACAGTACTGTATATTCCTAGAAATACTAGTAACTCAATAATCAGGAAAAACATGCAATTATGGGGGTGAGTGGCAGAGGCCAGATCATGAAAAGCCTTAAAGACAATGGCAATAAGTTTGGGTTTCCTCTATAGGCAAAAGAGAGCTATGGAAGAAGGGCAAGTGGACATGTTATAGAAAAACTACTCTGTGAAAGTAGATCAAAAAGAAAAAAAATTGCAGTCAAAGTGACAAGAGGTTACTATAATAAATTAAGTGTGAAATAATGAGGGAATGAGAGTCTGAACTAGGGCACTGGCAATGGAGGCAGATGCCAGAGACATGAGTAAGAGCTGGCATCAAGAGTGAGGTGAGGGAACCAGCAGTTAGCATAATGGCTATGTCGCTGGACTCCCATGTAGTCGACCGCGGTTCGCATCCCGGACCCGGTGGCTTAAAACTCACGCCAGGTGCGTGCGCGTGCGTGCCCAAGATCCCGAGAGGAGAATGGAGAAGGGATTACGGCGTGACCATCCCCCCTGAGGGGTGATTTCTCACTTTCTGTCTCTAATGTCTCTCTCTGTCTGTCTGGCAAGCGCACGCGCCCTGTAGCGAAAATCTCTCCAAAAAAAAAAAGAAAAAGAAAAAAGAAAAAAAAGTGAGGTGATAACGAATAGTCAAACTTAGCTCCCTAATTTATGAATTAAGCACTTAAAAAAAAAAGGATACTAGAGGAAGACTAGGTTTGAAGAACCTAGAATCCATAGAAAAGTGGACCTCTCTATTGAGCAGCAAGATTAAAGGTCTGGATTTTTAAGAAACTAGAGATCTAGGCGCCATCAGTATACATTTAATTAAAACCACAAATACACACAGAAAAGACAATGAGACACAGAGAAAAAAGAAGCCTATCGAGGTGGCTGAGATTGGAAAAAAAAAAAAAAAGTAGCAAAATAAAACAATAATTTCAAACAGAAGAACATGGCTAATTTCAAGTACAACAGAAGTCAAGCCAGATAATTAGCAAAAGTGTCCCCTAGATTTGTCAATTAGGTTGCTGTTTTGTGGTATAGTTGGAGGAGAGAATGGCAGCAGAAATGAAGAAAAACAACAAATTTAGAGTACTCTTCAGAATTACTTAAGTAAAAAATGCAGATGGGGTGGTAGTTGTCAAAGTAAACATTACAGTAAAGTAACTTGTGTTTGTTTTTACAAAAGAACGTCTGAAGGAAGGGAGAGCCCTGGGACTGTCAACTGTTGAGGGACAAGGAACAGCAGATGAGTGATGACAGAGCCCTTCCACCAAGGTCATCCCTCCTTTTCCCAACAAAAAATCACTTACCTGGATGGGGCATCCCACCTGGTGGGAATGGGTGAGGATGAGAGTGTCCATGACCAGGATGTCCAGCCCCTGGGGTTCCTGCTGATGGGGGCCCATGTCCTCCAGCCCCAGGAGGCATCGGTGGTGGAGGCATGGCTGGGGGTATCCCAGGTGGGAGAGCTCCAGGAGGTGGCACTGGGGGTGGGAAGGAGCCAGGGGGAGGCATGCCTATATAAAAAATGAAGGAGGAAGAGTTAATGGTAGTTAGGAGAGAGTGTCTTTAAAGAGCCTGTCCCAGTCTGGCCTCTCCACACAGGATGAGTTCTTTCCCTCTGCTGCCAGTGCTCTAAAAGTCAGTTAGACAACTGCGTTTGACAACTCAAACAACTTCAGCCTCTGACAGAAACCCAACAATTTCCTTCACCACCACTACCATCATCCCCCAATTCCCTTCTCATCACCACTGATTCAATGCCCCCTTTTCCATGTCCTTTTTTCTCCTCTTCCTGTTCTCCAACCCAAGACAAACACATTTAGAACTAAAAGCTTTACCTGGTGGAGGAAGACCAGACCCCAATGACGACACCACAGGATTGGGGGCAGAGGGTGGAGGAGGTGCATCTGCAAAGAGCTGATGAGGCCGATCAGCCTGAGAAAGTGGATTCTGGGCTGCCAGAAGGCGTTCAGCTGCTGAGCCATGGCGCTCACCCTTGGAGTCCTTCTTGAAGGCATAAGACACAGTGATAGGGCGGTTACAGAGGTATTGCCCATTCATGGCCTCAATTGCTGCATCCGAAGCATCAAATGAAGCAAAATTAATAAAGGCATAACCTTTTGAGTTGCCTGTGTCAGGGTCCCTCATAATCTTAGGGGTTTGTAAGATGACCCCAAAAGCGCTGAAAGTATCATAAAGCAGCTTCTCATCAATCTCCGGGTCCAGGTTCCCAATGAAAATGTTGGCCCCCACATCCAGGTTTTTGTTGTGAGCTGACGCCTTGTTCACCCGTATTGGCTTCCCATAGAGTTTGATCATGTTCATGATCTTAATGGCATAGTCAGCGTCTTCCTCACTCAAGAATTCCACAAAGCCATAGCCTGGAAAAGTGGAGAAGATGAGGTTAACAACTTAGAGATTAAAAATGGGATATAACATCCCCACTGTCAAATAAATCACAAGCAACAAATAATAACCTCATTTCAACTGACAATGGTTCCAGAAACAAACAGTGGGCTTAAGCTTAAACAAATAAAAATCTTTTGAGTTGCTCATCCCAAAATAGTTGCGAATACTGCTGGGACCCTCCAAGAGCACTCTGTCCCCTTATATATAAAAGTACCTCTTGCCATGAACTCACCTTGGTGCTGGCCTGTGACTCTGTCCTTTGGCATGTGAGTGTTGACTACTGGCCCTGCCTGGAGAAACAGTTCCCACAGTAGCGGTTCGCTAACCTTCTCGTCCAGACCTCCCACGTACACGGTGGCATCTAGAGAGAGGGAGCAGGAGGTTAGGGAAAGGGTGAGTATATGGCACACACACACAAAAAAAGGTGACAGGAACATGAAGATGGAACCCAGATCTGGGAATTAGGATGTGAGCGATAAAGAATAGGAGCCAAAAAAAAAAAAAAAAACGACGCAGATTGAGCGCTTCAACCTCTCTCTTCCCAAGACTTTATCACTCTTCCGAAGTTTGACTTAGCGTGCAGCTAAAAAGTCTGTCTTCCTCCGGAGAAAGAGAGAGAGAGAGAGAGAGAGAGAGAGAGAGATTTGTCTTTCTGGGTGGGACGGCAGCAGGGAACTGGACGTGGAAGCATCAAAGCTACAGGCCTCAGCCTGCGCCCGGCCACTCCGCCCCCAGGAGCCACCGGGGTCGTTCACACGCGCTCCGGGGGGCCAGGTCTAACACCCCAGTGGGGCTGACCCCAGTGGGACCCTCCCAAGCCCCTGGGCTCTTCCGAACCCATTCCCTCCATTTACCCTGGTTCCGCTCGGAGATCGGCCCGGCAGCCATGGCGAAAGCGCTCCCGCCGCCTCCAAGCAGCGGCTCCGCCCTCTGACCTCAGCCGCGACTTCCACTTCCGGGTCGAAGGCGGGCAAGAGCGGTGGGCGCGGCTACCGAGGAGGAGGAGCCGGAAGTGGCCGCGGCCATCTTAGAAGCCTCTGAGAGTGTTCGAAGTTCGCGTGGACGCCTCCTCGGATACTTGTTCCCGCGGTGAGGAGCCGCTGTCGGCGGTCTCCGGGAGGAGGGTGAGGCGGAATGTTCAGACTTAAATGAAGCAGTGGTAGGCGTCAAAAAGGACGCCACTAACAAACATGTACATCCTAAAGCTAAAAGAACAAAACTTTTCATAGTAATCTTTATTACCCAAAAAAGGAGTGCTGAGAAACCCGCCAAGGCCTCCGTTGCCTTTGGGCACGGATGTAGCCCTCCTTCCCTGCCCACAACCTCGGCCTGGGCTGGAGCTATTTCGTTTTCCCTCAGGGGAGGTCGGGGAATGTCATAGCTGGAATGTCCTCTGAGCACGCCCAGGTATTGCACAGCCGGGCCAGGATATCGGAGGCTTCTGTCTGGAGTGTTACCAAGCAGGGGTGGAGCCCATCTCAACCTCCAGAACACAGCGACAATGTCGTGATGTGCTCTTGCCCATCTGCCTCTGAATGGGAGACATAAAGACAGCCCTTCTCTCCAACAGCTTGTGAATTCCACAGAGCCTCACTTGACCCGGTTCCCTCATTTCTTTAGCAGTAAAATGGTGGGAGCCTTCTCTTGGCTCACACTCGGTCTATATGCACCACTCTTTTCTACCTACAGTCCTTAATTCAAACACAAACAATGCCAGCAATGTGTATAAATACTATGCTTTAATGAACTCTTTAAATAGAAATGCCACTACAAAAATAAACGGAGGAGACAGAGTGTCTCCCATATCCACCACATTCCCATAGAAATCTGTAATGGAGGAAATGGATTTTGGAATTGAAGCAGCAAGGGGCAGTGAGACTGTGGTCTCTAGGCCATCTTTGTTGGGACTGAGGAACAGCATCTCTGACCTTCCAATTTACAGTTGTTTATACAAAAGGAATGGAATTGCACCCCCAAAACAAGCAATCACAGGATTGTTTTTGTTTCTTAATTCTTCAAATCCCAAGAAACAAAAATATCTTCAGCGACCAAGTACAGAGCGAGAGTTGAAGAAGATTAGCACCACCATCTAACTAAGTGAGCTTGTTTAAGGGCTGGAGTGTGAAAGTTGAGGCAGCAAGTCCACATACAAAAAAACTGAAGGGTTAGACAGAGTTCCCTCACCCCAGGGCACCCTCTGCCCTGCTTTGAGAATGCTAGCAATTTCAAAGGGGTTGGGAGAAACTGGTATTTGGATCTCTTTTCTTGGAGTGATCCTCAGGAGATTGTCTTGGTGTCCATTTTCTTAATAGCTCCTGAAGATGGGATAACTCATTCTGGAGGCCAGAGATTGTGGAAGCTGAGAGGCCCATCTGAGGACAGGGTACAAAAAAGCAGAGAGAAATATTATTGTATCCCTCTGTTTCTAAGGTTGCTACTTCTGATATATTTCATTCCTTTTCTCCTCCAGCTATGCCCTGAATTCCTCTTCATCTAAACTATAGGCAATTTCTCCCACCTCTTATACCCCCAAACCTACCCAGTTTGACACCAACAGGAATGGTACTTTACTTCCCAATCCTCTCAGCCCCTTGCCTTTCTAGTTCCTGTTCATCTGCTCCTGGGGCTCACAATCCCTGTCTTCCCTGCTCACCTGGACCTCAGGCCTTCCCCTGAGATAGCATCTTCTCCAGAGCCTGATCTGGGGTCCCAGATATCCAGGCAGCAGAAGCCCAGGAGGTAAGGGGCAAGCTCCCCAATGTGAGGGGAGCCCCCACTCCTGGTCAGCAAGGCTGTCACAGGAAATAGCAGGTCGAGGAAGCCAACGAGAAGAGACTGCCAGCAGGGAAGGACTGTCCCGCCAAGGACAGAGCTGATTCAAGGGTGTCAAGGCCCCTCTAGAGAAGAGCCACACAGAATTGGGGGGTCCAGGGGTCATGAAGTTTGGCTAAAAGAAAAATGGAAATCAACTGGCAATTGAGAAGCCAGAATACCCCAGCTTCCCTGACCTGGGCCAGGGAGGGTAGTCATTTGCTACCTACTTACTACACTAGTGACTGGAACTTCAAGCCTGTCCCTTAGAACTCTTACACTCTCCTCATTAGACTTCTTCAATGAGGCCTCAGGACTGATTAAGTTTGATTTTAAGGAGATTTGTAAAATGTGTGCATGTGACAGGAAGACTAATAAATGGAAATGATGAAGACAATAAGGATGCCCTCTGTATTATTCTAGGACTTAAGTCTTCCTGGGAAAGGTCATGGACTTTTGTTTTTTCTTTTTTTTAATTTTGCCAGAGGGCACATGTGCTCTCCAGAAAGGGGCAAAGGGAGGGGGAGAAAACACCTACACACACACACACACACACACACACTCCAGTGGGGAAGAATGTTCAGGCCACAATTCCTTCTGAATTTCTCCATTCCATCAGAAATTTGGGCATGCACACACACACACCCAGAATGTTTCTCAAGCTGTCATGTCCAGAACTTGAACCACAGGTTCAGTTATGTGGGATCTGTCTACCTTAACTACCAGGCCACAGAGCCAGTCCCAGTCAGTCCCAGTCAGGGCCTTTTAAGTGAAGGTAACAGAAGAGTTAGGTAACTTCACTGCAAGGAACTAAGACATTGTGTTTTTCTACATCTCACCTAGTAACATTAGCCTATGGGGAAGTTTAGAAGTTCAGATACCTCACCTGCTGTCTTGGGAGCCAGGAATCTGGGCAGTGCTCTGGGTCATAGCCAGGATTATGGAATTGTAGAATCTGTTCATTGCTATAGCGTAAATCCCAGTCCCAAACAGATGGCTGCAGATTTATAGAGTTACCAGCCAGGGATTGGGAATACCCTGGGGTGTAGACTTGTGTATAGGAACTGAACTAGACAGAAAAGGTAAGAAAAAGAAGTTATGAAAAATATATATAATCCTCCCATATCTATAGACAGATGTAACTCATTATTCCATGAATCAGATGAAGAGTAAAAATCTAGTCCTGAGAATGAGCATCAGCTTCTCCCCCACCCCCCCACCCCCCGCCCACAGACCTCATGTCTTAAAAGAAATGAAGACTAAACCTCAGAGAACTTATCAAAAGGGAAGGGCGGGGGAGGAAAGAAGTCCAAAGTGGAAGTTACTGACCTGTCCACTCTGCTTTCCACGTTCCCAGGGAGTATTTCTCAGGAAGGTAAGTGTGTCAGGAATCCTGACACTGTCATGAAGAGCAAGAAGGAAAAACTCAGAGAATTCGAATTCAGATGGAAATTGCTGGAGGAGCTGCCAGACGCAATCAAGGAAGAGGAGAAACACTGGGGCCTGAGGAAAGAGTTAAGAGGTTGGAAGGGATGATAGGGACCAGAAGAGGAAGGTTGCAAAATGATGGGGCGTGGGGGCAGGGATGAGAGACCCAGCAAACAGTATCACTAAGGAAGTCAGGGAATGAATATCTGACTTGAGGGTATAGGTGTCTCTAGAGCCTCACGTTTCTGAGTCTTCAAGCTCAGCCTAACCTTGGGACCCTTCTGACCTGATTTGCTCTCCAATGGATTATATAAAGTTTTCTCATTCCCTTACTCTTTAGTAACCCCCACAACCCTCAATCCCTCCCAAATTGTTCTCACCTCTTCACTAGCCCCAGTGCACCCAAGCCGGGTCAGGAAGGGGTGTCCAGCTGCCACCCACTCTCGCTGCACTAGTGATTGGAAGCCAAACAGTGTTCGAGCTTCAGGGGCTGAAAGCAGCTGGACGAGTGAAGAGAGGAGGCCATTGAGATCACGATCACCGCGCTCTGGGTGATAAAGGGGAAGAAGGGACAAAGAAGGGGGGTCCAAGAAGCTAGGGCAGGAGAGAATAAGAAAAAGGAAATATGGCAAGAGAAGTGAGAGGCACAGAGGGGAAAAGTTTCGGGTAGGCAGGGTCAAGAGGGCACATAGAAGTAAAGAGAAAACAAAGACCTTGAATGATTCACTTCATAGACTCTGCCTGGATAGAAATACCCAATTTTACACACAGGAGGCAGAATCACAATTCCCAAACCAGTTTCCACATAGCTCTTCCCACCCCAAACCCAGTCCCCATCCACTGACAGATGGAAAGGGCTAAGAACATCCTAGTGTTGGGGACCACAGGCTGTAGTGGGAAACAAAGGTAGCACTGCAGGATGAGAGGGCTCATGGGTAGTTCCTAGTAACAGCAGAGCATGTAAGGACTAGATGGGGACAAGGAAGCCTTACAGGGACAAGTATCCCTACTTGAATGGAATCCAGTCAAGTGGGTAAAGGAAAAGGCAAGGAATAGGGTGGGCAGACCCAAAGAACTCACCTTGAAGTACTACAGAACGAACCCTGGATGTCACTAAGACGGAAATGTCACTGGCTTTTCGAAGACAAGACCTGGAGGGGCAGGTGAGGAAGAGGAAGGAAGAATGATGAACCTTGGGGAGGGCAATGATGGTTTATAGGATGGAATAAGGACAGACTCCAAAATCTTGCCCCTTTTTTTTCTAAGGAGAGCAACAGTCTTGGGGGAACCAAGAAGAGTTAATAGAAGACAAATTTAGGAGTCCAAATTAACAAAAAGCTGGGGAAAACAATTACAAAACTTGTTAGGAGAAGGGGGAAGTACCTGACATAGTCCAACCATCGTGTTCCTTCCAAGGCTGAGAGCCATTTATCCTCAGCTACAGATGAATCTGACAGAGAGTGGGGGGATCATAAGGGCAAAGAAATTAGAATTTGGGACCAGCAGTTAGTGTAATGGCTATGTTGCTGAACTCCCATGTGGTCGACCACGGTTCGAGTCCCGGACCCAGTGGCTTAAACTTACACCGGGTGCATATGCTTGCGTGCGCAATATCCCTAGAGGAGAATGGAGGAGAAGGGATTGCAGCGTGGCCATCCCCCCTGGAGGGTGATTTCTCACTTTCTGTCTCTGTTTCTTTGTTAGCACACCCTATAGCAAAAACCTCACCCCCCAAAAAATAAATAAATAAAAGAACTCAGGATTCAGTTCTATAGCCTGATGGGTTAAGAGTAAGTTGCAGGGGCTGGCAGGTGGCATGGTGGTTAAGGGTGCTGGACTACCACATGGCCAACTGCAGTTCGAGTCCCAGACCTGGTGGCTTGCTTTCTCATTCTCTCTCTCTCTCTCTCTCACTTTCGTTCTGTCTCTCTCTGATCAAATAAAAATAAAGTTATATAAAATAATTCTTAAAACAAAAAAAAAAGAGTAAGTTGGGTAGTGGTTACCTAGGACTGAGGGTAGGAATGAGAAGTAACTAGGTGGCCATGAGTCTTACACAATTAAACTGTGGTGATGGATGCACAACATTATAAATACAATAAAATTTGTTGAATTATATGCAAAAGATGGGTGAAGAGTGAATTTTATGGTACGTACATTATATCTCAATAATATTGTTTTCAAGAATCAGCAGATGGTATAACATTTATGTCACTGGACTCCCACATAGTCGACCACAATTCCAATCCTAGACTCGGCAGCTTAAAACTCACGCCAGGTACATGTATTTGTGTGTGCCCAAGATTCCGAGAGGAGAATGGAGGAGAAGGGATTGTGTCATGGCCATCCCCCATGAGGGGTGATTTCTCGCTTTCTGTCTCTCTGTCTCTCTGTTCTCCCAATAAGTACATATGCCCTATAGCAAAAATCTCCAAACAAGAAAATAATATTGCTTTAAAAAGTATAAGTTGGGGGCCAGCAGGTGGCATGGTGGTTAAGGTGCTAGATTCCCACATGGCTGACCATGGTTCAATTCCAAGACCCAGTGACTTGAAAATCATGACAAATAAAGGGACCAGCAGTTAGCGTAATGGCTATGTCGCTGGACTCCCACGTAGTCGACCGTGATTCGAGTCCTGGACCCAGTGGTTTAAACTCATGCTGGGCACGTGTGCCTGCATGCCCAAGATCCCGAGAGGAGAATGGAGGAGAAGGGATTGCACTGTGGCCATTCCCCTGGGGGGTGATTTCTTGCTTTCTGTATCTCTGTCTCTCTCTGTCTGTCTGGCGAGCACATGTGCCCTATAGCAAAAACCTCTCCAAAAAAAAAAAAAAATCATAACAAATAAACAGATAAACAGGGACCGGCAGTTGGTGTAATGGTTACATGACTGGACTCCCGCATGCCTGACCACTGTTCAAGTCCCAGACCCAGTGGCTTGAAACTCACTCTGTGTGTGTGTGCATATGTGCCTAAAATCCTGAGAGGAGAATGGAAGCGAAGAGATTACGGGGTGGCTATCCCCCCGGAAGGATTTCTAGCTTTCTGTCTCTGTCTCTCCAGCAAGCACACACGCCCTATAGCGAAAATCTCTCTAAAAGTAAATAAATAAATGTTTTTTTTTTAAAAAAAAAGCAGCAGCTGTGGTCAAGAAGTCAGGACATCAGTGAATGTGGAAGATGGGAGTTGAGTAGAAAACTAAAGATCATTGGTCTCAAGGGTTACTCATCTACAGCAGACTAACAGACTCTAGCAGGCTAGAGTCAGGAGACCTGGGGGTGAGGTTAAGGGGTCAAAGGTTCTTCTTACCAGGCAGGCAGAGGGCCCTCAGCCTCAGGTGAGCAAGTTGGACATCTGTAAGACTAGGAAGCTCATCCACAGTGTCTATGAGAACAACATCCGAATGCCCAGCCTGGAGCATCGACTCCACAGCTCTGGAAGGAAAGAAGTCAGAAAGTAAGGGGTAGAGTCTGCCCTCCACACCTAACCCTCAATTCTTCTCATCAAACCTCCTCTCACTTGATATCTTCCTTGCTAGGGTCGCTGGCCATATAGAAGCCTCCACAGCGGAGAAGATCACTGCCTCCAGGGTGATGCCAGGACAGGCGCTTCAGATGGGTGAGAAGAGGATCACTGTGGGAGAACCTTCTAGCCCCAAGCTACCCTTACTCCCACACTGGCTTAACAGGCATCCCTCCCTCCACATTGTCCCCTGACCTCTCCAGATCTGCTAGTCCCCAACCATTACCCTACCCCTCACACTGACCGGTCCACGGCCCTGATGGAAGTGGCCAAATGCTCTTCTGACCTCACTGTCCAGAATTCGATTAGGGACCCAGAAGTAACGAGGGAGGCTGTAAAATTGAGAGTGACGTCACAGGCTGGCTCACTGACCTCTTTATAGTGCAGTGCTGTTGTTGCAAGGAAGCTGTTTTGTAGGGACTATTGCGAGGGATCTTAGGTTTAGAGATCTAGGAGGTGAGGGAGAGAGCTGTCTCTTGTGGAAAGCCCTCGCTTTAAAGGATCAGAGAACTGTGAGAAGACTGAGAGGGCAGTAGGGTTGGGGAGGACTGCGGGGTCACCTGGTAGCTACGTCGAACCTCTCATTGACAGTGCTGACTCTCCAACCTCTGGCCCCCTGTTTCTTCCGCTCAGTCTCCCAGTCTTCTGATGTTTCCAAGAGAGGAATAGGCAGTTTTCTGGAGCCCGAACCCTGGCCTGGGGCAGGAGCAAAGCACAGAGAAGGGAGAAGAGGAACCGGAGACAGCTTCTCAGCTCCTTTGTCTTCACCCAGTCTCTGCTTTTCAGACTCTACCCTTTCCCTACTCTGAAGCACCCCCACTCACCATCCTTGCTCAGAGTTATCCCTGCATACTGTTGGGCTTGACTGCTCTGGGCTTTGGCTTGGACAATGGCCATGGACACCTGTGGAGGAAAGGACATTCCATTCTTTTGGTTCAGACTGAAGAAGGGAAAGAAGGAAATGGAGCCCATGTATTGTTCCACTGTTTTTGCTACCAATAGAGAACAGTGAAGACAATCCCTAGATAAGGAGATTGTTGGGGGTTGGGTTCAGGAGAACACACCAGAACCACAGAATGTTAATTCTAAGAGGAGTCTTAGAAATAATATCATCCACCCCAGCCCAATTTATAGTAACACTGCTGACAATTGGCAAAACTAGATTAGAATTCAGACCCCTTATTCTCATTATATTATCATTTATCACAATCTTCCAATCTTTCCTTGAGGAGAGAAGCAGGAGGAATGACGAGAGGGATCCTGGGTGGTGGGAGTGGGGGTAAGTATTGGGAGAGGATCCTAAAGGCCTAAGGAGACGAGGGATCCTTGGGTTAGTGGCTTCTTACCTGAAAGGCCTGAGGCTCTAGTCCTCCAGCCTCAAAACCAACTCTGAGCAGCCGGAAGTCTCGGCCATGAATCAGAATCTCCTCGGGGATAAATTTAAGCAGGGACCCTGGACGGAGGAGCTGGACTCGGGACAAGCCACTCACTGAAGTCAAGAGTTAGAGAGCAGTGTAAAGCATGGATCAGGGTCCCTTGAGGAGGACCTCTTCCAGCCCATCCCACTCCTTCCCTGGCTATCTTCTGAAAATAGAGAAAGGATGAAAAGGGATTCCAGCACCCCCGTGAGTCCCTTCACCAAATCCCCCACACTTACCAGCCTCTAATCGCCCGATGTTGACCAGAGCAAAATCATATTCACTACTCAGAGGAGTGTCCTAAAGGAAGCACATGACTGATGCTACAAACATCTGATATAACCCTCATTTTCCTACCTTAGAAGCCCCCAAACCCCTCCAGGGGACGACTCTCCTACAGATAGTCCTATTCAAAAGACATCTTTTAGCCTATAAAGGTTGTCTAAGTGCTTCTGCACTGCTCTACCCATTTCCCACAGCTGTCTGTTTTGTCACTCTAGCCATCTCACCTGACTCCGCTGCCATCCACGGGGCTGAAAGGTGACCCTAAAGTTGGTGCAGATCAAGGTTCCAGGTAATTCAGGTTCCAGCCCCTTCCTCACTCCCGGGGCCCATGCTAGGATCTGCTCCCCTGAAGGGAAAGAAGGGAAGCCACATTTTAACTACTAGTGTTACCCACACTGCCATGAACCACTCCTCGGAGGTGGGACCTAAGGACATTAAAACCCAGCCCCCTCCAAGCCCCACTAGAATGTAAGCTTACGAGGAAAAAGAATTTCTGTGTTTTGTTTTGTTTGTCTAACCCCTGTGGTGAGAACAGAGTCCAGAACAGGGCCTGACATAAAGTAGGCATTCGAATGTTTATTGAATAAGTAACTAAGAAAAGACATGAGAGCGTCAAGAAAGCAGAATATCAGGGTCCATGCTTAGCCAGCTGGATGAAGCAGAGAGGGCACTCCGGACAGAAGCACTCCGAGCCAGGATGGAGTACAGAGATCCTTGGTGGGGCCGTGAAACAAGGTCGGGATAGGATAAAAACTGGAGATTAGAAGTGTTGGGAGGACATTACCTGGGAGGCATCCAGAGGCCAGGCAACTGCCAAGCTGACGACTCCTGGGCTCCGGCATCCTGCTTCTCTGGACAGACTTTGGTCTGGAGAGCTGGGAAGGGTACAGGGTCAGTCCCCAGCGTCCCCCAGCCCTGGGTCCCGGATTACCTCAGCAGCTGCCTTTGGAGGGCCTATCCTCAGACTCTCAAGGGAAACTGAGATCAGTGTTTGTGAGGAGCTCAGGACCCGGGTTGGCAGATGGTAAAGGGAGGGGCTGGTTAATGGATAATGAGACAACGAACTTGAGACTTCGAAAAAGGCAGACTAAGCTCCATCAACCAAGTGACATGACAGGCACACCTTCCTCCTCCTCCAGATCCTCCCCTCTTTAATTTCCACCTTATCCCCATTCGCACCCTCTTGCTGCACCCCCCCCCCATTCTTCTCCTTACCCCCATCTCTGGCTCCTCCTTCTGCGGGGCAATGTTGAAACTCTGGCCCCGGCCCCCCCACCACATTTCTCTGGCTCCATCCGGGGACTGAGCAATTAAGGGTGGGAAACCTTAAGGATGCTCAACTCCCCTGGGGAGAGGCTGAATCTTGTAGTTGGGAAGAGGGAAGTTAGGGAGGAGGAGGGAGGCATAAGGGAAAGAGCGTTGGAGGTGCAGCAGCACAGTTTGGGGGTCTTCTGAAGGTGTGTCCAGCCCAGCCAGAGTAGGCTCCTCGGAAACTTCAGGCGACTCTGGAGAGGGCGGGAGATGCCCAGCCCCTTAAAGGAGAATACACACAATTCTGGAAATGTGGAGAGGAAATAGGGGAGCCAAGGAAAAATGGGGAACTGTGAGAAAATGACCAACTCCTTTCCTTACCCCAACCCCAGATCCTATTCTCTTCGTGTTCATGAGTATGGGAGGCTGAGGGGAGCAGTAATACAGGTTGTTAAACAGGAATAATTTGGGCTACCTCTCTGGACTCTCAGAGATGACTTCCTTGAGGAGTCAGGGTTTTTTTTGTTTTGTTTTGTTTTTTTAATCACCTTACAGGGTGGGGGCTGCTAAAGTAGTTCAGGCCTCCAGCAACAGACCAAACTGAAGCGGGTGAGGACATGAAATTGGACCGCAAGGGTGGCCGATACTCAGAGAAGGGAGCTACTTGAAGAGTTTTGGCATATCCTCCTCCAGAGGGCACAGAGCGTACCTCAGGCAAAGGGTGCGATGGAGAAGCTGGAGAGACACTGAAATGTGTCCAGAGTGCAGACACAAGCGCTGGCATGTTTGTGTGCAAACCCTGAGGCTGGGGTGGGAGGCGTAAGGAAAAGATCTCACCACTGAACGCTGCCCGATATGCACACACCAATTGGCAGTAAGAGCCCACTCCAGGTACTGACCCCACCCCTCCAGCCCAGACACCAGATCTCTAAATGAATGATTCATGTTAGGAGTTTCAAAGGTGAGGGCTGGAAACCTCTCTTTAGCTCAACAAGTGCATTCCCCACCCCCACCCCCTCTGTGGTCCAAGAAGCAAGATCTTGTGGGGGGAGGCTATGAGGGAAATAAAGGAGCAGCGGCTGAGGGTGACTTGGGGCCAGCAACGCAAAAACCTACATTTAGGCATAGAGAGACAGGAAATAAAGTACAAAATAAGAGTTAATGAGCTGCTGTTTTATTGTTTTCGAGTTTGTACAGAGGCAGCAATCCTTGGGTGGGGGCCCCAGTTTTCCAAAGTGACACTCAGCTCCCCCTCCCCCCTGCACACACACCCTTCCGGCCTCAGCTGTAAATTCCATGTCTTGGCTGCAACATTGGAAATAGTGAATGTCGTGAGGCAGGGAGTCATTTTGGAGCAAAGAGGTGTATACACCTGCTAGGAAGGGGGCCCAGGAGCCTGATTCTAGAAGTCCTAAAGGCTACCCACGTCATTCCTCTGCACTCCCTGGGCCTCAAGAGCTCTTAGGGGGGGACCGGCAGTTAGCGTAATGGCTATGTTGCTGGACTCCCACGTAGTCGACCGCGGTTCGAGTCCCGGACCAGTGGCTTAAACTCACGCCGGGCGCGTGTGCGTGCGTGCCCAAGATCCCGGGAGGAGAAGGGATTGCGGCGTGGCCATACCCCCTGGGGGGTGATTTCTCGCTTTCTATCTCTCTGTCTCTGTCTGGTGAGCGCACGCGCCCTATAGCAAAAACCTCTCGAAAAAAAAGGAAAATTAAAAAAGAGCTCTTAGGGGAAGAAAATACTTCCCAAGGCTTTTTACAATAAGAAAAAAGAGCCCGGGAAGAGATGTGTACAATTCTTAAATCCCTTTATCCACTTTCTTTCTTTCCACCACCCTTCATCCAAGAGCCTCATTTTATTCTTTAACACTTTGAGGTCTGGGAGCAGTGGAGGAATCCAGGGGAAAAAACATCAATGGAATGAGGGAAATCAGTGGGAGACATAAACTGTGCTATTTTGGATCAGTACCTAACTGGGAATAAAAGGGGCAGCAGCTGGGGGTGAAGTAATGGGAAGACCACCTCTGCCCACCCCAGCACACACCCAGCAGAAGTTTACTGGATGAAAGGAAGGGTGGAGAAGCACGGCGCTGGGTCAGATTTTTCCATTTTCAGAATCCTGGTCTGGATGCAGGTTTGTGCCAGGAGTGAAGGATGCTGGGAGGGGTGGCTGGAGGAGGGAGGTGGAGCCGAGTGACTCACAAGATGAGTCACGATCCAGTTATAAGCACGGAAATAGGCCAAGGTCCTGCCCACCCCCACTCCTTTTAGCTACAGCCAGGCAGCTTCAGTTGCTCTTTTCTACTGCCCCTTACCCACGTGGCCAGTGAGGAGAGGTGGCATGGAGAAGGTCCACATGGGGACATCACAATAAATATTTTGTTAATCAACTTAAATATAGGGGGCAAAAACACCCTGTGATTTGCAGACTGGGAATCTGCAGAGAGAGTGAGTGCTTGTATGACTCACTGAATCTGCAGTTGAAGAGCCTGGAGGGAAAGAAGGAAATAGAAAAATCGGGGGCGTAGGTGATTCCAGGCCTGGAAGGGACTTCTCATTCTATCTTCTCACCTGTGGCTGTATGTAAGGATACCTACTCCTTGAAAGAAGACGCGGGTTGTCTCTGAGTAACTCAGGGGCAATCATATCTGAAATGCTCTTTTATTAAGAAAGAAAACAATGTGATGAACCTTGGAGAGGCAGGGAAACGAGTAAGGATGATGGCAAAAGCTAGATTCTCAGAAGTCATTGGGACCCAGCTTCCAGTTTCCGACCTCAGTAACACCTCCCAAATACATGCTATGAAAGCATTGCTGATTTTTGTTGGTGTAACTGTTCTGAGGGCTTTAGTTCTGTTTGAGAAGAAACAGCCTACAGGAGAGGGAAGGCTCCTCTTCCAAGGCCCTGGACAGCCCTAAATTTAATAGCATCCCCCACTCCTTAAAGAAACTGAATCTTAAAAAAATAAAAAACACTTGATAGAATCTTTTTATTTTCTTGATCAAAACTGGTATGGGGGGAAAAACTTTTGGTTCAATCTCGCCAACTCAGTAACACCAGCATATTAAAGGAGGGATCCAGAGGTCTACACTGTAGTATACTTGCCCCGTGAGGATGGAGTTGAGAAAGGGTGAAGAGGCCTATTTTAAATCAAAAGGAGAAAAATAACCCTGAAAATCTCCCCTCTCCATTAAGAACTTCAGCAGGTACCCCAGATGCCCTGGATTAAAGGAACTAAGTGCACTTAAATATAAGCCTGAGAGATGATAATCATACCTCACCTAGAGTTATGGGGTCTTCCTCCCCCTTTCTCTCACATACCCGCTTCACTAAGGAATTTCTGCTCCTGGGAGTGCATAGCAGCTGCCCTCCCTCCCTCCTCTCCAGCACTGGGACTGCAGGGCTTGCCTCTTCCACCCCCTCACCTTCCCAAAATACCACCAGCCAATCTTAGTCTGTCTTCATTTCCCAGGCATCATTCTTTCACCCCATCCTACCCAACCCCTCTCCCAAAGCCTAGACTGAAACCAACTTCACTATCCCCTACACAGAACATCCATTGTCTCAGGGTTCCTCGCCCTTAGAATGGAGAGGTTTTTTAATGCCTCGGTAAATAGTTACCTTCTCAAATAAAGAATAATTTATTTCTTAATAAAAAGTTCCAGGGCCTAAAGTCCCATGTTACCACACTTGCCCCAGGACCTCCCAACTGCACCTTGAAATTTCATCTTTTTTCTCTTTAAAAGATTGCAAAATGAATTAAGATCGGCTAATTTATAAATAAAAACAAAAACAAGCATGATACAAGATTTGTTTTTGTTAATTTGTCCTCAGTTTTTAAAAATAAAAGTATTAACTAGGGTCTAATAACAGATCAAATCCAAACACAGCAGACCAGCAGAGAAGTGACACCTTCCTTATTTGTCTCCATTCCTATTGGTCCAGGCTTCAGGGAAGGCTGGGCGAGTAGTGCAGGCACCAGCTGTGGGCATGAGCCACCCAAGGGTGCTGTGTGTTCGGGGACAGAGGCTCACACAGCGGTGCTTGGTGCTCTCACCCGTGTTACTCAAACCCGAGAAACAGGGACAGGACTAGGGTGAGGTGAGTAAGGCACTCACCATGGGCACAAAATTTAAGGGGTGCCAAAAAACCCAGTAACCAAGATAAATATTTTAATGCAATATTTTCTAAAACTCAACGTAAAAAAAATCCATGAGCCATATATTAAAAATTTAAATAATGACAGGATTCATCTCCATACTTTCTGAATTTGACTTCACTTCCCTCACCCTAATACCAGTCCAGTCAGATCCTATTTTTATTTAAGATTATGAGATTTTTGTTCAGCATGGATTTTTTTTTTCATTAATTTACAAAAATGTTCATTCTTGAGACCAGAAGATGGCATAGTGATTCTGTTGCTGGACTCCTAGCTGACAGAGGTTCAAGTCCCAGACCTGGCAGCTTGAAACTCACACCAGGCACATGTGCATGCATGCCCAAAATCCCGAGAATGAAGAGAAGGGATTGAGGCGTGGCCCTCCCACGGGGGGAATGGGGTGTGATTTCTCACTTTACCTCTCTCTGTCTCTCTGGTGAGCGCACATACCCCATAGCAAAAATCTCTCAAAAAAGCAAAAAAAAACCCCGTTCATTCTTAAAGGTATTTATCTTGATTAAGGTACCCCTTTAAATTCTGCACCAGAGGGTGCTTATCTCATTCTATTGCTAGGTTCTGGCCCTACTTAGAAATATACATATCCCTTCCTTTGGAACCTCATTGTTTCCTTAAAATAAATCTATTTTCAAATGAATTAAAAGCCAAGGAAATGATTAAGTTATCAGAATATCAGATTTGGAAAATAAGTGACTTTTGAGTTTGTTAAGAAGGAAGCTTTCTAACTGTGAGCAGTTCCAATGAGGAGGACAGTCTTGACTGGTTTTCTCATCAAGGGAAATGGAATGAAAACTATCCTGAGGGACAGAAGGAACATAGGCAAATAAGAGTCCCCCCAACACAAACGCCTCCCAGCCCATGGCCACCTTGTATTAAATGTGGGGTTACGTTCCGCAGGATGGGTTGTGAATACATACTTCAAAAGAGAAATCCAAGTACAGAAAAATAGCCCCAATCAACACTCTGGACACTTAAGTACACTTATTCCTCTTCTTCACATGCACCCAGGAATGTATACAATTGCATAGTTGATTTTTTTTTCCCCCAGAAATATAAAGAAAAAGGAAAATTGGTCCAGGATAGGTCTTCTGGTTTAAAGCTCTTAGAATGGCTCTGGCCAGAGCACAGGCTGTCCAGACTTGTGCTTTGTGCAAAATGCAAAGGAGCTCCCCCTACTGTGTCCACAGCCCACTCCCACCCCCTGGAGATCAGGGTTGGGTCAGAGAAGGGAGAAATCCAAAGACAGATCAGCTCATTGGGAGTAATCTGTGATCTGTGGTGATAGTTCACTAAAATATATTTCTCTAACTACCTTTTTTATAAATTGTCCCTAGCCCCCACCCCATGTTTCAGCGTCAGTCCTAATATCAAAAATATCTTTTCTTACAAAGTATTTTTTTAAATTATTTTAATAAACTAACCACAGATTAAGGTCAGCTATGGCTTAACAAAAGAAGCCAGGATGTTAAATTCATTCTCCAAAAGTAGAGAGCGAAGGAGAAAGAATCACTTAAATAGGAAAAAAGAAATCATTTGTTAAAACATTTTTACTTATTGGGGTCTGTTTTTCTTTTCCTTAAAAAAAAATTAGTCAATAAAATAAGTTGCTTTCTACAGAAATGCAGCAGCAGAGGATGGTAGTGCTCTATTTAGGGTTTTGGTTTTGTTTGAAACTGTCTGGTCAAATGTCTGTCCTTCCCCCACCCCTCCACGGTGCACTCAAACCCTGACGTGCAGTTATTGCTAAGGAGCTAAAAACCAGATCCATCGAGGAAACTCAACACACTGCTGCTCTTCTCATCACACTCTTCCCTTTCCCAGAGGGAACTATTTTTTTTAATAAAATAAAGAGTTTTTTTTTTTTTCCTTTTAAATAAAATCAAAATCATCTTCACTTAGCTGAGTTCGGCCCTCAAAAAGGATGGGAAAAGATAGGGGCCAATTGGCAATCTCCTCTCAAACTAGAACGTATGACAGAAGACTTGAGAAGGAAATCAAACTTAAGAGGAAAAGGATTCCCCTTTGAAGTTCCTCCCTTTCCCATCTCACCACCTCCTCCCAAGGAGCACCCACTAGCACACATTACTCCTCTTTCCAGATCCTTCAGGAAGAAGAATTTATCCAATCTTAATTTCTACCCTGATTCAAATCAATGGCAAATTTGGCCAATTTCCCAGTTTCCCTCCAACTCTCAATTCCACCACCATGTGCTTTTTTCCCCAAACCTAAAAGAACTTTGGTCTATTTTTTTATTGACTGAGAACTTCCTTTACTTGTTCCTCCCCAGACGTCTGCCCACCTCCTCCCACCCCACACACCAAACCTTCCCCTACTACTGTATTCCCTTAGGTCCTGAGATGGGACCGAGGAGTTAGGGGACAGAATCACCATCTTCCCTGTCCCTCCTCAGTTCCATCAAGTCAAACTCTGCAAAGGAATAGTACAGCCCCGAGGCACCGCCCAGCCCTGACCTGCCCTTGCCGGCCTGACAGCACTCCGGACAGACACACTTCAGAGTTCCCACCATTACATAATGGGCTCCCACCATTACTGCATTGCCCCGTCACCCTAGGGGCTGGTTCTCGAGGAGCCCACTAGTTAGCTTAACTTTCTTTGTTTAGCCCCCTTGCCCTCCAAGGCTCCCCCCATTCAGAACCTGTGCACCAGCAGCTCCCCACCCGGTTCCCGCTCCCTCCGCCTCAGTTCTTCCCTGTAGCAGCAGGAGCAGAAGTTGTTTGTCTCAGGGTGTCCATAGAAGCTGCAGTTCGGTTGTTTGCATTTGGTCTGGGTTGGGGGAAGCCCCCGGGGACCTCCAGCCCATCCATCTGGCTCAGGGGGCTCTCTGTAGCCGTTGCTATAGGAATCAGCCACGCGGAAGGGGGCTGGTAACAAGGCCCCCCTGTGAACTCCATCCTTGGAGTGACTGCCTGGCTCCAGAGAGGGAACGCTGTCCTGGTGGGGGTAGGATCGCCCAGGTGGACACTGTCTGGGGAAGGTGGCATAAGGTGGTAGGCCCCCCCCACATGGCCCCCCTGCTAACTGCCTCCGGGGTTCCTGGCAGTGAACTCCACCCCCAGAAGGCCGAGGGATAGTATAGCCCCCAGGATAGCCAGTAGAGAACGCCATTGCCTTGGACTCTGCTGGGGGAGCTGTCAGCTGCTCCTCCCCGCCATCGGGCTCTGCCTTTTTGGCGGGAGGAGGACCGCTCACTACCCCTCCATTCATGATCTTCCTCTCTGCCTCCTTCTGCTTCTGCTCTGCCAGGAATCGCTCCTCAGCATCAGAAAGGTAGCGCTGGATCATCTCCTCCTGATACTGGTGCCGGTGACCCATCTTCAGGGTTCCAACAAAAATAAACTTCCCTTCCCCTTGCATTGCAGTCCTCATAATGCTCAGGCTCTGCATCACCTCCTGGCTATACTTGCTCCCTCCATTCCCGACAGCCTCCGCTGCGGGCTTCTCAGACACAGGCCCATCCCCAGCTGCCTCCTCCTTGCCACCCTTCCAGCTCTTCAGGGAGTTTTTCTTCTTCTTCTCCAGGGTCTCAGTGCCACTGCTCACCCCCGACCCCGTGCCCGCCCCTCCAGGCTTAGAGCCTTTGCTGTGCATCAGGCCGCCCATGTTCTTCTTGAGCTTGCTGCCCAAGGTTTTGCCAAAGCTGCCCAGTTTGTTAGCCACGGAATCTGCTCGCTTCTTGTCCTTCTCCCGGTCTCGCTTTGACTTTTCCTTCCGCCTGCCGCCCTCGTTGCTGGTAGAACTGCTGCCAACTGACTCCTTGTCTGATTCCCCGGACTCGGGAGTGGACCGGGGTTCATCTCCTGCTGAGGCCGTGGGGGACTCAGGCTGGGCCAGAGGAGCCTGGAAGAGACAAGAACAATCCTGACAGTCATCCTACTGGTCTGGGTTGGGCAGCCCCCAGGGCCCTCTAGCCCCAACATCTGGTTGCCACCATTGCTATAGGGTTAGCCATCTGGAAGTTGGGTGGTAACACCCCTGGAAACTATCCTGGGAGGGAGTGCCTGGCTCCAGACAAAGGCTGCTAGCCTGATGGGAAAGTCACCCAGGAGGGTACCATCCTTCCCTGGCCCCATCAGATCTCTCTCAAAGAACAAGAAAAGATGTATTTCATATCTAATTTTTCTTCCACCTGCTACATTTTGACTCCTTTCTATAACAAGGAGATAATCAAAATGAAGCCTGCCTACTCTTCTGAGCAATGAGCACCCAATGGTACAATACACGGTCTCTGGGTTAGGAGAGAATTTTTTTTTTTTTTTTCCATTTGCTATAGGGCATGTGCACTCATTGGAAAGACAGAGAGAGAGAATGAGAAAGCACCCTGCCCCCCAGGGGGGATGGCCACATAGCAATCCCTTCTCCATGCTCCTCTTAGGATTTTGGTCATGGATGCACATGGTTCTGATGTACTTTTTAATCCATGTGTCTGGAACTCGAACTATGCTGTCAGTCATGTGGGATCTAGTCACCTTAACCACCATGCCACCAGATGGTCCAAGGGGAATATTTTATAGACACTAGAATGTACTTTATAATAAATTTCTCTGCCATATTCTACTCAAAATTAAATTCAAGGGACCAGCAGTTAGCAAATGGCTATGTCGCTAATCTCCCATGTAGTTGACCACGGTTCGAGTCCTGGACACGGTGGCTTAAACTCATGCCGGGCGCATGGGCATGCATGCCCAAGATCCCAAGAGGAGAATGGAGGAGAAGGGACTGCGGCATGGCCATCCCCCCGGGGGGTGATTTCTCGCTTTTTATCTGTCTCTCTCTGTCTTTCTGGTGAGGGCACTCACCCTATAGAAAAAAACTCTAAAAAAAAAAAAAATTAAACTCAACAAAGTCTTGACTGACTACAGTCAACTAAGTCTGACCATTTCGCTTATCCTCAACTTTTGGCATCGGAAAGGATCAATCCTGTGTTCCTATTCTAGCCTAGAACCCACAGGAACAGGAGGACCTTAAAATATTCTGTCACCTTCTGGTGCCAAGGTGCCCAAACAGAGGTCTGTCTACACAGGGCTTAGGACTAAGTAAAGATAATCTGGAGTTCAGCAAAAAGTCCAAAACATTTTTCTTGTAGGTTTTTTTTTTTTTTAATAGAGTTTTGGGGTTTTCTTGATTGTTTTGTTTTTGGTTTTGTTTGTTTGTTTTGCTATAGGGTGCATGTGCTCACCAGAGAGACAGAGAGAAACAGAGACAGAAAGTGAAAAATCACCCCCTAGAGGGATGGTCACACCACAATTCCTTCTCCTCCATTCTTCTCTCAGGATTGAGCATGCATGCACATGCACCCGGCATGAGTTTTAAGCCTCTGGGTCCGGGACTCAAATAGTGGTCAGCTACGTGGGAGTCCAGTGATATAACTATTACGCCATCTGCTGGTCCCACAAAACAATTTTCTTAAAGAATGTTTCCAAAATGCAGAGCCTAGCTGGAGAGATGTAGAAAATAGAGAGGAGGAAGAAATAGAAAGGCGGGAAAAAGAATTATTTGGAACTTATCTGATAACTTCCACTTACTCCTAGCCTTAGCGCAAACACCCACTGAGAACAGTTCAGGAGACCACCGCGAACTCGCCTTGTGCTCCCTGGCTCTGAAAATAAGAACATACAATGGTAGGGGTGGGGAGGTCTCACCTGTGCATCAGAGGACAGTGGGATCCACTTCACATTCATGTAGCTATGAAGCAAATGCAATTTGACCTCTAGGGACAGAATTACACTGTGAAAAGGAGAAAAACATAATTAAAATTATTGTGACTTATTAGAAGTAAAGTAGAGTGACACAGATGAGAGAAACGAGAAAGAGCTACGTGGCATAGGGCTGGCTTTGAATTATAGTTCTACCAAGCTCAGGCTAATCGCTCAGGGTTATGACCTTGAAGGAGGCACTTCAACCTCCCTGTAGTCCTGCTGGGGTTGATAATGGGTGGAGATAACATCTAACCTGCAGGATTGTTGTGAGGCTAAAACCATGTTTTGGAAAGGACCCAGCACAGTGTCTGAAAAATAGGAGATAAACAGGCAGTACCCATTACCATTGCTGTTGTAAATATTATTTGGAAGGAGCTTTTGACCATTAGGTGAGAACTTAATTTTTTTTTTTTTTTTTGAGAGATTTTTGCTATAGGGTGCATGTGCTCACCAGAAAGACAGAGACAGAGAGACAGAAAGCGAGAAATCACCCCCCAGGGGGGATGGCCATGCCACAATCCCTTCTCCTCCATTTTCCTTTTGGGATCTTGGGCATGCATGTACACGCACTTGGCCTGAGTTTAAGCCACTGGGTCCAGGACTCGAACTGCGGTCGACTACATGGGAACCCAGCGCCATAGTCATTATGCCAACTGCTGGTCCCCAGAACTTACTTTTATAAAGTCTTAAGCCGTAAACTTTTAAGTCTCGGCTGGGACCCAGTTGCAAGGGCCCAAAGAAGAAAGCACTGGGCAAGAGGTAAGGAAGGAGCTTTTACATTCACATGCTGCCCACAGGGAAGGTGTGGAAGGAGCAGGATGGGATCAGGGTGAGAGGGGATGTGTTTTTCTTGTCTGTTTAAATTCCCAAAAGGCAAAAACTCAGAGCAAACTATTAGGTTGTCTGGAAAGTCATTTTTCTATAATTTGATTATCTCAATTTTCTAATCACTGTTTAGGGCCTTCAAGAAAGGATATATCAGTCAGTGCAAGATCATTTTTCCTATTATAAGAAAAGACCAAGTTGAGATCCCAGAATCCCTGTCTCTTTCACAGGGAAAGACAGCAGCCCCACAATTCAGGAGTCCTGGTGCCCAACCTTCAGCCACCCCACCTTACCCACGAAGCAGGAGTTAGAATGTGACTGTCTTGCCTGAACTGAGGAAAAGTCCCCAGGAGACAGACACTGCATATGGAGAGATCCCAGCTACAAAGTAGATGGAGAGGCCCGGCCTGCCTCACCTGGCCAATCGGACGTTGTCACTGTCATCCTTGCCCCACTCCCAGCCTTTCCCAGGGTCCACAGCAAAGTGCAAGGGCAATAGCTTATGCTCTGAATCCGTAAGTGGGATCACAGCTGGAGAGAAAAAAAAAAGAAAAAATTGTCATCAGCAAGTCTCCTTGAGGAGAGACGCAAGCACCTGAGCAGGTGCTTTTAGAGACTGAACTTCACTAAAATCACACCATCCAACTATAGTCACTCCTCTACTCCTGAATCAAAAACCAACAGGCTAGTTTTCTCTTACTACCCAGCACATGGTTTAGGCCACTAACTTCCATGGTTCTCCACTTTAATGGTGTCCTTGCTAGTTAATGTGTACTCAAAGAATTCAAAGTTGTCAATTAAGACAAATATAGCAAGGCATCGTGTGGAAGGTCCTAGGACCTTATAAGCCCTTTACTGTAGCACAGGAGACACAGGCTATGCTTTCCCCCAAACCTGGGTGTGTGAGTGTGTGTGTGTGTGTGTGTGTGTGTGTGTGTGTTTAGACTACGGGCCAGGTGTGTGTGTGTGTGTGTGTGTGTGTGTGTGTGTGTTTAGACTACGGGCCAGGTGTGTGTGTGTGTGTGTGTGTGTGTGTGTGTTTAGACTGTAGGCACACACCACTGGGCACCACTTTCGGGTAGGCTGGGAATTGAACCTGGGTCTCAAGGTGGTCTCAGCCTGCCAAGCAGCAGCATACAGCATGTGGCTGGGCCTTGCTCAAGTCTTTTCCTTTTTTAATTTGAAAATTCTGCTCTATCTTACAGTTTAGTAAAACAGCATCAACAAGCACTGTCTGGGCTTGCATGCCACTCAAGTCTCTCCTCCTACATTAGCTCTCACTTCCATTTTCCCTAGTGAAAATAACACAGACCACAGACAGCAGAGACACAGACTCTGCATTCGCACCTTGCTCCTTGGCATTCTCCTTCTGCTCCATGGACACGAGTGCAGAAAAGTGGGCCTGATCATAGGCGAGCACCAGAGGGGAGCGGTGACACTGGCTGGCTGGGACCTCCAAGGGCAGATAGATTCCCCCAAAGGGAATAGGGGCAAATGCTGCAGGAAACCAGGACAATTATTATTAAGGCTGTATTTTTGCCTAGTGGACAATGCCTGTACCCCACTCTGCTGACTGAGTCCCCCCTTTACTCCCAAGTTATTTCATAATTCTTCTCAAGAAGCCTTGTCAATTAACCCCAACTGCTGTACTCTGAATATTTTGAGAGTTTTATATTATTCTAATTTGTACATTATTTTTCCCCCTAGGGTCTATAAATCCCCTTTTCTGCCCTCCTCCTAGTGCTTAGCTCGAGGCACTGGAAACAGGAGGTGCCCAGGCTGGAGTGAGGACTGAACAGCTGGCTCACCTTCCCCTCCGGAGTCCCTCAGCATGGTGTCTGCCACAACCACTATGGGCCTCCTGAGCACATGGGCAAGGACAAAGACGTGGAATTCTTCCAGGCTCTCATATACAGGCTCCTCTGAACTCTCCACCCTAGATTTGCAGATGGGAAGAGAGCAGAAGGGGTACGGTGGAGGGGAAATGGAAGAAAACAAAGTAAGTGACCCCAGAAGACCAGTTTCGCAGAGAAGACAGAGGAACATCCTTTCCTGGTTTTCCAATCTTGAAGCTGCCACTGTTATAGCTGATTATTTTATACTCCCATGGTTGTTTCTACTTCGGTTTCATAGATGGGGAGATCCAAGAAAATATATGTGATGGCCCTGTTAGGATTCGGGAAATAATCCATCTCTCTAATATTCATTCTGCTCAACAACCTCCCCCAGGTCTCTTTATCCAGCAACTCATACAGCTGCCTACTTTATCCACCACAACCACCCTCAGCATGTCTTACCAAAAAAGAAAAACCCAAAATTCTGCTCCCTATGTTCCCTTATTTATTTTTTATTTTTATTTTATATTTCCATATTTAAAGAACTTCACATCTACCCAGTAGCCAGCTCAGCAAATTTGCTGCTCTTTATCTTTCTCCTTCAAATTAACCGCCTAGCTTGACCAATTCCAAACTCTATTTGTTTCTTCTGTCTCCTCTGGCCCATCTTCAATCCACCACCCTGATCCCATCCCTGGGCCTCTTTCCTGGGTTACCCCAACTGACTCTGCTCCCACTCCTCTCCATTTCATCATCCACTCTGGTGTCAGCGTTTTAAAATACATATAATTGGGGCCAGCAGGTGGCATGGTGGTTAAGGCACTGGATTCCCACATAGCCGTGGTTCGAGTCTCAGACCCAGAGGATTGAAACTCATGCTGGGCAAGTGTGTGCGTGCCCAAAATCCTGAGAGGGAAATAGAGGAGAAGGGATTGTAGTGCGGCCATCCTCCCTGGGGGGTGATTTCTCACTTTGTATCTCTCTGCCTCTGCCTCTCTGGTGAGCACCCTATAGCAAAAATCTCTCCCTAAAAATAAAAATCCAAAAATTTGCTCCTGCCACTCTCATACTCAAAATTCAACAGCCCCTCACCCACTAAGCAATGTTGTTTTACATTTGGTGCTTGTTACATATGTGGACTTCTGAACCTACCTCAGTCCAACTCAACTGGACTTTCTTGAGGGGCAGTCCAGAAATCAGTATTTTAAACAATTCTCCCAGATTATTCTTATGCATAATGGAGTTTAAGTACCTTATACTTCTTAACTTTCTATTATGGAAAATTTCAGATAGTTTAAACATATTCAATATTAGAAAGACTACTATCCTAAACTTTTGTGTTACTTATGGGTGTCTGTCACCCACCTTCAACAATCATAAATGTATGGTCAATCTCATTTCGCCTTTACCTCAATCTATTATCACTTACTTACTCCATTGGATTATTGAAAAGCAAACACTGAACATCATTTCATCAACATATATTTCAGCTTCTATCTTGAAAAAATAAAGGACTCCTAAATTTAATGATAATCAAACACATAGACATTGTTCTCATTTCCCCAATTGCCTTATAAATGTCCACACAAGCTGATTAGTTGATATATTTCTTAAATGTCTTTAAACCTAGGTTTCCTGATCTTGTTTGTTTGTTTGTTTGTTTGTTTATTGCAATTTATTTGTTTGTTTGTTTGTTTATTGCAATTTATTTATTTAAGGCACTAAACTAGTCCAGCATTGAGACCTGGTGGCTAAGGAAACCAGATGCCACATGCCCAACTACATGGTTCAAATCCTGGCCCTAGCAGCTTGAAAAACATGCCAGGCACAGGTGCATATATGCCCCAAATCCCAATAGAACAGAGAAATGAAGAAAGCTATGTGATCACACCCCGCTGGGGAAGTGCTTTTTCCCTTTCCCTCTCTGTCTCTGGCAAGCATATACACCCTCTGGCAAATTTTAAAATAAATAAATAAAGATAGTGGGTCATTTGTTCTACAGGTTCTCAAAGTCTGGATAGGATATAATTCTAATTCCTTAGCACAGTCTAAGAGAAATCTTAGCATGTCACACGATATTGTGGATTGCCCAGCCTCATCTATCATTTTGCACCACACACTCTGTTTTCCTGCAGTGATGATCTACCTGTAGTTCCTAGAACATTCCATGCTGTTATACACTTCTATGCTCCTGTCATGGCTCCTCTCTTTCCTTATAACATCCTCTTAGTACAGAGCTCTTTAGACTCCATGCTGGGCATCCACAGTCCAATGATTGCTCCACAAAGATTATTTCCTGCTCCTCCACCAAGCCATACCTACCCACCACAGTTGGTTCCGTTGGTACCTAGATGCATTCGGGGTTCACTTGAGGCAAGCTTGATCAGTTCATTCCATTCCTTTTGCCATTCATCTTCTGTGTACACCAGCCCTGACTATGTGAAAGACAGGCAGAGGACATCAGGCAATGAGAGGGCAGGTTCTAAGAGGCAATACCCATCCCACCTCACCCTCTGTTACCCCACTCTCCAGTCTCGTAGCACTTGGTTTACAATTATCTAATACAGTCAAACCCCTTCTCCCTTTCCTAGTCAGGATCCATATAAAAATATCAATGATTATTTCATACTTCTTTATCGTCCATTCTCTTTTGACCCATTGCTTTTGTTTCTGCCTTCCATCCTATTCTCCAATCTCCCCTACATATCACTTCACCTAGCTGACTTGCAAAGGACAACAACAACCTTCTAGTTGCCCAATTCAGTGGACTCTGGTTCTCATCTTCCTTAGTCTTTATATGATTGTTTTCCTCTTTAAACTTTCCTTCCCTTTAACTTCTTTTTTAAAATAATTATTTTATTTAACTTTATTTATTGATTGATTTTATTTTGACCAGAGTGACAGAGTGAGAGAGAAAGAGAGAGAGGGAAAATGAGAAAGCAAGCTGCCAGGTCCAGGACTTGAACTGCAGTCAGCCATGTGAAAGTACAGCACTCTTAACCAACTTCTGTATACTACTTACTCCTATTTCTCTAAACTCTGTCTAGCTCCCCAAATACTGGGTTATGTCAGTAAGTGTAAGCCTAGTTTCCCTCTGGGTGAGGGAACTGCCATAATCTCATTTATTGCCATCTAATCTGCTCAGGATTCTAAAATGTCCTTCTCTGGCCCAGACTTCCTTTTAATTTCTGCACTCATAAATCCAGCTGCCTACTAAAGACTGCCACTTACCCATGGCTACCTCACAGTCTAGATAGTCAAAATGGAGCTCCTGTCTCAAAATTCACTCTTCTTTCTATATTCTTATCTTGGTGAACAGCACCAGCTGTCACCCAAGCTAGAAAATGGGAAATTATCCAAGACTCCACACCTTCTTTAACCCACCCTACATCTGGATCCCTTTGGTCAACGATTGTTAAGCATGAACCACTGGCTCAGCTGGCTTTACTAGCTCTAGTCATGTATTCTTTTTTTTTTTTTTTTGGAGAGGTTTTTTTTGCTATAGGACGCGTGCGCTCGCCAGACAGACAGACAGAGACATAGAGACAGAAAGCGAGAAATCACCCCCCAGGGGGGATGGTCACGCCGCAATCCCTTCTCCTCCGTTCTCCTCTCGGGATCTTGGGCACACACGCACACGCGCCCAGCGTGAGTTGTAAGCCACCGGGTCCGAGACGCGAACCGCGGTCGACTACGTGGGAGTCCAGCGACATAGCCATTACGCTAACTGCTGGTTCCCTAGTCATGTATTCTTTTGAACCATTTTCTACAGAACTACAGGAAAATTTTTTCTAAGATCAAAGATCTAATGATGTTTGCTTCCTGCTAAAAATTCTTTTAAAAATCTTCATTGATGGGGTTAGCAGGTGGCATAATGGTTAAGGTGCTGGACTCCAACACGGCCAACCATGGTTCAAATCCTGGACCAGGAGTTTTGCTTTCTCACTTCCTCACCCCCGACTCTCTCTGGTCAAACTGAAATAATAATAATAATAATAATAATAATAAATTAAATAAATAATTCTTGAAAAACAAAAAAGAATCTTCATTGCCTATTAGATATAGAGTCACCAGAAAAGTCATGACATATTTTTGCAGAGAGAAACAGAAAAAAAGGTTATGATTTTTCTAGTGATCCAATAGTTCAAACTCCTTAAGTGCCACAAAGCTCATTTCCTGGCCCCTGCCCCCTTCCGTAGTCTGATATCTCACTGAATTAGCTATAGTTCCTGAAAGGCACCATTTTGCTTTATACCTCTGAGTTTTTGTCTAAGTTGTTCCTTCTGCCTGCAAAGTCCATTCCCTATCCACCTGAACAATTTCTCAGCTTTCAGGACAGAATGCATGTATCACTCCTCTATAAAGTCTTTCTTAAATCACCCTGATAGATCACCCATTGCTTCCTTTCTGCCTTCCCTCCCCAACTACTACATAGATTTTTTTTTTTTTTTTTTTTGGAGAGGTTTTCGCTATAGGGCGCGTGCGCTCGCCAGAGAGAGAGAGAGACATAGAGACAGAAAGCGAGAAATCACCCCCCAGAGGGGATGGTCACGCCGCAATCCCTTCTCCTCCATTCTCCTCTCGGGATCTTGGGCACGCACGCACACGTGCCCGGCGTGAGTTTTAAGCCACCGGGTCCAGGACGCGAACCGCGGCCGACTACGTGGGAGTCCAGCGACATAGCCATTACGCTAACTGCTGGTTCCCAATAGATTTTTATCATACAGGTTATATCTGTCACATTTTGTTGCAATTATTTATTTTAATGTCCATTTCCAACTCCTATTCTTAAGGGGCTGAGATCATGTTTTATGTAATAAGCCAGGGCCTATTATCAATGATCACTAATAAATAAATAATATCAAAGGTGAATGTGTAGTGGTACAATTATTAAAATATACTGGCTTTAGAATACATATATGACTTAGGAGACAAGCAATTTCTTCAAGGTGCATGCACTTGCTAGAGAAAGAGAGGGAAAGTGAAAGAGCACCCCCCAGGAGGGATGGCCATGCCATAATCCCTTCTCCTCATTCTCCTCTCAGGATTTTGGGTGTGTGCACGCGCATGTGCCTGGTGACCACATAGCTGGTCATGTGGGATCCAGCTGCTCTAACCACCAGGCTCAGCTGGCCTGACCTTATTAGTTTTATTTGGATTATATTAGTATTAAAATAAGTTTACACTGCTTACATGCACCCTGATTTAGAAGAAACTGAATCACACAGAAACATGAGGGGATTGGAAACAAATTTAATGGGAATAAAGAACTATTGTAAACATGTTTGACTTGAACAACAAAAAATGGGCCTGCTTTGTGGCCTGGTGGTTAAGGCAGCTGGATCCCACATGGCTAATCCCCTGGTTTGAGTTCTGGACCTGGCAGCTTGAGAAACATGCTAGGGTGTATGTGCATGCATGCTCAAAATCCTGAGAGAGGGATGGAGAAAAGAGGATTCCAGTAGGACCATTTACCATGCAGAGTGTTTCTCCCCTCTCAGCCCCCACCCTACCTTGGGTGAGCACATGCACCTTCTAGCAAAAAGAATAGTGACACAGCTATTTTCAGTCTGTAAGATATTATCACAAATTTTATTTCAATTAAAAATGAAAAGAAGAACACACAGTTTATATATCTGATCACTCTTATATACACCCCCAGGAAGATCCATTTTCCTACTTCCTCTCACCTATTTCGGCTCCCTGTTTTAATACACATAGCCACTAGGTGGAGCACACTTCTAGCCTAAACATTTAAGAAAAATATTACTGGGTGGTTGGAAAAATCATGATGTATTTTTCTATTCACTTTCTTTTTTTTTTTTTTAAATAAAAGAATTATTAATTTAATTTAATTTATTCATTCATTTATTTTAATTTGGCCAGAGAGAGACAGAGAGAGGGGGGGGGAAAGTGAGAAAGGAAGCCACCAGGTCTGGGACTCGAACTGTGGTTGGCCATGTGGGAGTGTCCAACACCTTAACCACCACGCCACCTGCTGGTCCCTTCTATTCATTTTCTATACAAAAATGCATCATGGCTTTTCTGACGACCCAATATTATCAAACTTTTTTACTAATTTTAACATAAAACAAGGAGGCCTGGGATATTAAACTAATTCAGTTTGGTGCTTGTTACTGGGGTGCTCAAAGGAGCTCCCCAGGCCATCAACCACCTTTCCCCATTCCCATGGTGGGGTTGTAATGCTAGGGGTGGTTTAAGGTAATTACAGAAGCCACATTTCCAGTATGGAACTTTGGAACTTCCATCATGCTGAGCAGGGAGGACAATGCTCCTTTGTCGGCCACTATTCTCTAAGCATATATTTCTGTGAGTACTTTCAGAGGACAGGGGTAGCTGATCAAAAGTAGAACTTGGGCATTTCTGGGTCTCCTAGCTAAATGCCACTGTAATTTAAGCCCATATTTAAAATAGCTTTATAAACTGGATTGGGCAACCTTAATATCTGAGTATTGCTATCATTTCTCCTTAAGAGCTGGCATGCTCGGGTTTGGTGTTTCTGATCTCTAGAGTGTCAAATCTAAGGTTCAGTATGGTCTGATTTTAACAGTGAAGAAAGTAAAGCTGGCTGCTGATTTCCTTTGGGTTCTAAATTCTAGACTGGCTCTAGCTCAGGCAAAAGAAGCTTTTCACACGGTCCAGCCCAGCTTGAAGGTAATAAAGAATGTCAATGATGTGACCTTGCCCCTGTAGATTTATTTCCCTTGGGAATCTTTTGGGGCAGACTGGCTGATCAAGGACAAGATTCCGTTCTTAATATTATTCTTTTAACAACTAGATTCTCTGTTTTTGATAAAGAAACATAATACATTCTAGTAGTGTATTTCAAACCTTCAGGACATAAAATTCTAAATAAGACCAAAAAATCTCTTAGTCCTAAATTATTGCCAGCTATGACAGAACAATAAAAGGAGAAAAGAAGGAAGAAAAAGAAAAGCTTCTGAAGAGAGAATCCCATATTCAATGCCAGATAAACCAGCTGTAAACATGGGAAAAAAACAGACAACACAAAGAGCAGGAGACAGAAACAGAAGACAAAGAGAACCAGGGGAGAAGGAAATAGGGACGCCCATTACATTTTTGTAAATGTATAATGCCATTTTGTTTTTGTAAATACATACTTTATTTGAGGAATTAGGAAAATAATTAAAATTCACATGTACACGATTCATTATCTAACTATATAATATGAACTTACAAATATCTGGTAGTAAATTGAAATAATTAAAATGAATTCTCTTCCCCACAGTTTTTTTTTTTGAAAGGTTTTTGCTATAGGGCGCGTGCACTCACCAGACAGACAGAGAGACAGAAAGTGAGAAATCACCCCCAGGGGGGGATGGTCATGCCGCAATCCCTTCTCCTCCATTCTCCTCTTGGGATCTTGGGCCTGCACGTACACGCGCCTGGGGTGAGTTTTAAGCCACCGGGTCTGGGACTGGAACTGGAACCGCGGTCGACTACGTGGGAGTCCAGCGACATAGCCATTACGCTAACTGCTGGTTCCCATGCCCAGTGTAAATTTTTAAGCCACCAGGTCTGGGATGCGAACCATGGTTGACTACATGGGAGTCCAGTGACATAGCCATTACGCTAACTGCTGGTCCCTTTTTTTTTTTTTTTTTTTAATAATTTTTTCTTTATTAATTTTAATTATTATTTATATAATGCCATTATTAAAAGAAAGGGACTGGCAAACTTTCTGTAAAGGGCCAGAGAGTAAACATTCTAGGCTTTGCAGGTCAAATGTAACTACTCTGCTGTCACATATGTAAACCTAGATAGATGGATGGGGCTGTGTTCCAATAAAACTTTTTTTTTTTTTTTTTTTTACAAAAATAGTCATAGCTTGCCCAACCCCTATTATGGGGATGGAAAGTATAAACAATCCATTGTTACTTTCTTATATAAAAGCAGCCTCAACATTTACCAAATCCCTGAGCAGTACCATTCATGCACAATTTAACAGATATACTTTTAATGTGTTTAAACTAAAACTGAGTATATAAAAACCATATGGTATATAGGTCCAAAAGCTTTTTTTTTTTTTTTTTTTTATAGTTTTGCCATAGGGTGCATGTGCTCCCCAGAGAGAGACAAAAGTGAAAAATCATTCCATGGAGGGATAGCCATGTCTCAATCCCTTCTCCATTCTCCTCTCAGGATTTTGGGAATGCACACACACATGCCCAGTGTTATCATTAAGTCACTGGGTCCAGGACCCAAACTGAGGTCAACCATGTGGGAGTTCAGGGTCTTAACCACCACACCACTTGCTGGTCCCTGTCCAAAAGCATTTTTTTTTTTTTTTTTTAGAGGTTTTTGCTATAGGGCGCGTGCGCTCGCCAGACAGACAGAGAGAGACAGAGAGATAGAAAGCAGGAAATCACCCCCCAGGGGGGATGGCCACGCCGCAATCCCTTCTCCTCCATTCTCCTCTTGGGATCTTGGGCACGCACGCACACGCGCCCGGCGTGAGTTTAAGCCGCCGGGTCCGGGACTCGAACCGCGGTCGACTACGTGGGAGTCCAGCGACATAGCCATTACGCTAACTGCTGGTCCCCCAAAAGCATTTTTAAGCATTTACATTTCTCTAAGGGTTGGAACTATAGGTGCTTAAAAATTGGTCTAGCCTTATTATAGGAAAAATACAAAATAATACGTAACCAAGCACAGTAGCACACACTGGTTGATGCTGCTAGTTGGTAGACCAAGGCCACACGAGAGGCCCAGGTTCAATTCCCAGACCACCCTACAACCTGGCAGTAGCAGCATATACCTGTAGACCAGTCACTCGGGAGGCTAAGGCAGGAAAATCAAGACATATTGAGACTGTCAAAAAAACTTTTTTTTTAAATATGAAAAGCCTACAGGATTTTCATTCCTCATTTTACAAAGACTGCCAGTAAAGGTTACTGAGCACCCACCAGGTAAAAAGCATGTTAGATACCTCCTCCATAGGTCTCTGCTTCCCCACACCAGAAAGCACTTACTTTGTGGTGATATCGGTGATATCTGCATTTCTTTTTTTCTTTTACAATATTCAGGATGACAATGGTGGGATAATACTGACCTAAAGACTGGGTAACTTTGGGAAACAAGGTGTTCGCACCCAAGCTCTCCCACCTCTTTATTCTGCTGTGTTTGCTGCCACCTCCAGCGCCTTTTCAACGCTTCCTTCTCAACTCCTTTCTCCATCAGTGCATACAAAGCTTTCCGCAGCATCAAGTCCCGGTCATGGAAACCCCACATCCCTGTGGCAAGAAAGCATGGCAGTAAGATACTTCATCTGGACTCAACTCCACTTATTATGATACACAGACCCTGACATGAAGGAAATCAGGCTGAAGTCAGGGTCAAGGAAACTCTTGCTGTGGTTTAGAAAAGTGTTTCATCAAGAAAGATGTTCCTACTTTGGACTTGGGAAACTTAAAAGTGGAGGATGTACCATATCCCACAAACTCCTGACAGGAAGCCCATACTCCTGAAGCAAGTCTAGCAAACTGGAATACAGAGTAGCGACAGAAAAAACTAGCCTAGCTCACAGCATTCGTACATCAAAGTTTGACGGATGGTTGGAAAATAGGGATTATTTTAAAAGCTAAGGGGAAAAAATATTTTGAGTTGTAAATAGCATTAATAACTTAAAGTAAATAAATGTCACAAAGGACTGGTGGAAACATTATCTTTTTATACACTGAAAGAATAAATACTAAGTTATATATACACATACTCATCTATATAGGCTTGTTTATTGCTGCTCATTACTACAAGAGGTCAGCTCTCAGAGCAGGGGCAGGCTAAGCCCCATGCTCTCCTCACTATGTTGAACAAGGTTGAAAACGAGGACAAGGCTTTCTCCCATCTCCTCCTATGTGCAGACATGCGCACACACACACTATGAGTGCACATGAACTTGATCTGAACCAAACACATGGGCTCTGACTCAATAGCTTCTATTGACAGGAGAGGACTGTTTGAGACTCACCAAGAGAGGCCGCATGCAGGAGACAGTTCCCATCTCCAGTGGTTGCCAAAGGAAGCAACCTCTGACACGTGGGGTCCACACTCACCCACCAGTTCAAACGCCCTGCAGACACATGACAGTGGGGAAAAGGGAGAGGAGCAGATTATCCAGGAAGCCTTCCTATGTCCCTATTTCTAATACAGACTCCATGCCAGCATCTTCTAGGAAGGTGACCCAGAACAAAATCATCACTCCCTTACTATTTCTCTCTTCTTCCCTATATCCAGTTAGTTAGAATCTCATAAGCATGACCAGTTAGATCAATGGGTCTTAAGTGGGGAAACTTCTGTCCCAACAGGACATTGGGCAATGTCTAGATGTTCACATGCCACAGCTGGTGGGAGGATACTACTGGCACCTAGTGGGTAGAGAACAGGGATGCTGTGAAACAACATAAAGGCAGCTTGAAGGACAAAGAGTTATCTGGACCGAAATGTCCGTGGTGCCAAGGTTGAAAACCCTGAGTTCAATGATGAAGCCAAGGTCAGAGGTTGAGACTGTGCTGTATTTGGTCTGACTCCAATCCTAGCACTCTGGTCAGGAGGCCAGTACACGCTGTAGTAACAAAGCTAGATTAAATCTACCATCAGTAAAACAGAAAGAATTCAAATCATGTATTTAAAGTCTCCTGTGTCATCTGCCTATACGTCAGCCAGCAGGTCAGCATGCATATTGTGTGACTATGAAGGTGTGAGCAGTTAAGACAAATACATAAAACAGCCAAGAAAATGAGTCTCAATTCTGTAGTCATCCCACAAGTTCCAACCCATTATTTACATGAGGAAACTATTTAATGAATGATGCTTAAAAGTTTTCTTCAGCTACTGAAAAGTTGACTGGAAGAAAAACTAGCCTATCTCACTAGCCCAGATAACTTGCTGACTCTTTTTGAAAATTATAAATAGAGGGCCAGCAGGTGGGGATGCTAGACTCCCACATGACTGACCAAGGTTCGAGTCCCAGACCAAGAGGCTTGCTTTCTCATTTACCATCCCCCCCACCCCTGCCCCCCCCATCTCTCTGGCGAGTGCACATGACCTAGAACAAGCTAAAAATAATAATAATAATAACAAATAAAATTAAATAAATAAAACTTTTAAAAATGATAAGTAGATATAAATGGCTAATACAGAATCATACAGCATTAAAATAAAGGCTTCTTTTCCATGCCCCATCTTCTACCTCCAGTCCTTCTATGGGAGTTTTTATAATACCTCACTAGTTTTCCCAGAACTTCCAGCTGCCTTACACTAGCAGATAAAACTAATTCTAACAATAATTTAAGACAAATACATTGTAAAGGTAAATAAATTTATAAATAAATGCGACTTTTTGATGAATCACTACAGTGCATAATATACAGCACTGGTCATTCCTGTTCCCAAGGAGGTTGCAGAGCCCATTATAGTCAGTTGCATTTTTTTCATATATCATTGGCTTTCGGTGCTGATTCCTAAGCTTTTTGCATGTATATCTGGTTCCCATCAAACAGGAAATCTCCAGGGTAAATTGTCTCGCCTGCATCCTTTCTCTGACTTTAAGAAGGACCTAGTTCAGTACATGTCTGTCTGACCCCTGACTGCTGGCGATCAGGCTGCACACTCAGACTGGAAGCTACCCACGCCCAGCCCTTCCCCATGGCTACTGCTGTAGGGGCAGGGGCGGAGGAGGGAAGAGGGAGCACTGACCTGCCTGTTCCAAGGCAACCAGCATGGACTGCTCAATGAGGTCTCTCTCTATGAAGCTGCGGAAGTCTTCATTGTACACAGTGAGATCTGGAAGCTGGAAGGCACAGATGGGCATTTCCAGGGGGTGCTCACTGCTCCCCCCACCCCCACCATTGGAGGAGACATGGGACCGGGCCAGGGAAACAATGCTGGAGCTGGCGTGGGAGATGCCCCTAGACAGGCGTTTTTCTGCAATGAGAAATGGATTCACCTTAGAACATACACAGCTCACTTACAGAACTCCATTGATGTAATGATAGCTACAGGGTTTCCAGTGAGGGAAAAATGGAGTCTAACTGGCTGCTGCATTTCACAATTCTTTTTTTCTCAAGTCAAATACAATTGGAAAAATACAAAAAGTGGTACTTTTGCAGGCACTCACACTAGCACATCCTTCTTTCTACCCTTGTTTAAGACTTGCCTGACCTTCCTCCGTAGACACTGTCCTCTTCACTTCTATTTCCCAACATGTTAGGGACCCATTAATTTAGTATCTTGGTCATTGGGAGGAAGAGGAAACAAAGGAAATGGGGTTTTATTAGGCTAGATTTAATCAAATGATCTCTCTGATAATTTTCAGAGAAAATTCTTGGAGATAGAATAAAGGATTTCCATTATAGAAAAGAGAATTAATGGGACCAGCAGTTAGCATAATGGCTATGTCGCTGGACTCCCATGTAGTCGACCGCGGTTCAAGTCCCAGATCCAGTGGCTTAAACTCACGCCAGGCGCGTGTGCGTGTGTGCCCAAGATCCCGAGAGGAGTATGGAGGAGAAGGGATTACGGCGTGGCCATCCCCCCTGGGGGGTGATTTCTCACTTTCTGTCTTTCTGTCTGTCTCTGTCTGTCTGGCGAGCGCACGCGCCCTGTAGCAAAAACCTCTCCAAAAAAAAAGAAAAGAGAATTATTGACAAATCTTTTATATTCAGAAACTTTCCTCCTATCACCAGTAACATCTATTTATGTTATTTACTATAACTTTTCTTGATACCCATATTTATTAGAAATTTATGAAGACAGTGAATTCTTAACATGGCACAGAAAAAAAACAGTAGTGTAGATAGAGCCCCAAATTGCTTCACTTGTTTTGAATACATGGCACTTGAAATTGCCTAGCAAATACTCCATTATGATCATAATTTGTTTAGTGTAGTATTATCATTCATTTCCATGGTTTGAATGAAATAATGATTATCAGAAGTGGGTAGAGGCTCACAATCATGTTGGACAGCCATTTTCAATCCAATATTTCCTGAGATGATGCACAAAATAAATCAAGAATTATCTAAAGTTATAATTTTAAAAACTGTGATAGAGGGTGCATGCTCTTACTGGAGAGGGGGAGAGAGAGAGAGAGAAAGTGTGGGAGGGAAAGTGAGAAGGCACCCCCTATGGGGAATGGTCACACTGCAATTCCTTCTCCTCCATTTCTCCTCCTCTCTTGATTTTGGGCACATGTGTACACATGCCTGGAGTGTTTTTCAAGTCACTGGGTCCAGAACTTAAATCATGCAGTCAACCATGTGGGATCGACCTACTTTAACCACCACACAACTGGTTGGCCTTGAAGTTATTTTATAATGATGTTATTTTAAAAATATCTTCTTAGGTATGTAAACAGTGCCACCTGCTCATGGTAGAAAATCAAAATGTGGGAAAGCAGGTGGTGTGGTGGTTAAGGTGCTGGATTCCCACATGACCGACCATAGTTCAAGTCCTGGACCCAACAGCTTGAGGATCATGCTGGGCACATGTGCATGTGTGCCCAGGGTCCCCAAGGGAGAATGGAGGAGAGGGACTAGCTGCACGGCCATCCCCTGTGAGGGGTTATTTCTCACTTTCCCTCTCTCTGTCTCTCTCCAGCAAGTATACACGTCCTAAGGCAAAAACTCAAAGCTTAACAAAATATTATCAAAAGATGTAAAATAATTTTACAAAGAAGTCTTCTACTTATTAAAAAATTCTACGGGACCAGCAGTTAGTGTTATGGCTATGTCGCTGGACTCCCACGTAGTCGACCACGGTTCAAGTCCCAGACCCGGTGGCTTGAACTCATGCCGGGTGCGTGTGCGTGCGTGCCCAAGATCCCGAGGGGAGAAAGGAGGAGAAGGGATTGCGGCGTGGCCATCCCCCCGTGGGGTGATTTCTCGCTTTCTGTCTCTCTGTCTCTCTGTCTGTCTGGTGAGCACACGCGCCCTATAGCAAAAACCTCTCAAAAAAAAAAAAAAAAAAAAAAAAAATTCCAGATCCTTGGTCAGTAGGTAGCATGGAAGTTAAGGTAGCTGGATCCCATGTGGCTGATTTTGTGGTTCAAGTCCCAGACCCCAGTGGCTTGAAAATGACGCCAGGTGCGTGTGCATGTATTCCTAAAATCCACAGAGGAGAATAGAGGAGTCGGGATTGCAGCCCTGAGGGGGTGACTGCTCACTTTCTCTCTTTCTCTCTCTCCAGTGAGGGCACACACCCTATAACAAAGGGGAAAAAAATCAGAATTCCAGCTCTGTTTCCCAGAGGCAACCTTTTATATCCTCCTATAAATTTTTTATGCATACAGAGGGACATATTATCTTTTAAAATACAAACAGGAGCATACTGCATACATTGCCCTATGTCTTACCTTTCTTAGATTTTAGAAATTTTTCTGAAATAACACTTTTAAGTTCTACCTTATTCTTTCTAATAGCTGCAGAGTATTCCACACTATGGATGATTACAATTTACTTAACCAAGTCTTTACTAGTGGATATTAAAAGTTTTCGTCGGGGCTGGCAGGTGGCATGATGGTTAAAGGCGCTGGACTCCCACATAGGTGACCATGATTCAAATCTCAGAGTTGGTGGCTTGCTTTCTCACTTTCCCTCTCTCTCTCTGATCAAACTGAAAATAATAATAATAATAAATAGAGTTAAATAAAATAATTCTAAAAAAAAGGGTTGTTGTCAAGTTTTAATTATTATAAAAAAATGCCAAAATGAATATCCTCATACTCTCCATATGTATTTATGTATTTATTTATTTAAAGGAAAGGGTCCAGCAGGTGGCATAGTGGCTGAGGCACTGGACTCCCACATGGTCGATTATGGTTTGAGACTTGGATCTGGAGGCTTGCTTTCTTACTTTCCTTTCTCTCTCTCTCTCTCTGTATCTCTCTGGTCAAATTAAAAAATAATAATAACAAATAAGATTAAGTAAATAATTCTTTAAAATAAATAAATAAATAAAGGACAAATGTGTGCACACTATAAAGTCCTAGAAATAAAACTGCTTGGACCAGCAGATGGTGCAATGGTTACATTGCTGGACTTCCACATAGTTGGCTGTGGTGCAAATCCTGGACCCAGCAGCTTAAAACTCATGCCAGATGCGTGTGCATGCATGCCCAAAATCCTGAGAGGAGAATGGAAGAGAAGGGATTGCTGCATGGTCATCCCCTCAGGAGGCTGATTTCTCACTTTCTGTCTCTGTCTCTCTAGTGAGTGCATGAACCCTATTGCGAAAATCTCTCAAAGAAAAAGAGGGACCAGCAGTTGGCGTAATGGTTATGTCACTAAACTCCCATGTAGTTGACCGCGGTTCGAGTCCTGGACCCGATGGCTTAAACTCACACCAGGCACGTCTGTGTGTGTGCCCAAGATCCCGAGAGGAGAATGGAGGAGAAGGGATTGTGGCTTGGCCATCCCCTCTAGGGGGTGATATCTCGCTTTCTATCTCTGTCTCTCTAGGTGACCGTATTCGTCCTATAGCAAAAACCTCTCCAAAAAAAAAAAAAAAAAAAAAAAAAAGAAAGAAAATTGCTGAGTCAAAGAGTGCATATGTATTTTTAAATTTTGATAGACAGTGGTAAATACAAACTAATTACTCTTCAAGGAGGTAGATGGTAGTGATCGTTTTGTTTCTACCTATGTGTATTTTATCTCGACAGTTAAGATTATTATCCTTAGGGCCAGCAGGTGGCATAGTGGTTAAGGTGCTGGACTCCCACATGGCTGACTATGGTTTAGTCCCAGACCTGGTGGCTTGCTTTCTCGCTTTCCCTTTCTTTCTCTCTGTCTCTCTCTGGTCAAATTAAAAAATAGTAACAAATGGACTTAAATAATTCATTCTAAAAAAAATATTATCCTCCTTCCTCTATTTCTTCCACAGTATCTGAAAAGGGCCTTTATGCAGGGTAACACTCAAAATGCAGAGAGACAGTGAGGGGCTCCAGCACCTGGACAGACTGAGGCCGCCTCTGTCTGGGTTTGGCTAGGGGAAAAAAACGAAATCATCTCAAAAGGATCACCAGACTTTCTGACTCCTTTTGGCAGCCAGCTCCTACTCTGTATACAGAAACATCCCTCAGTCACCCAGTACCTTGAATGACGTCATCTTGCCGCTGTAGGATGGGTCGGGGAGGGCGAGCAGACTCTCTATCAGAAAGCCCTTTTTCAGGGGTCCTGGAACCACCACTCCCTTCACTAAAGGGTGGGGGCAGGTTCCCAGCATGGACTTGACGTAGTTGTTCAAAATCACTGAGGGCAGCACTCACGTCCCAATTCTTTCCTGTCAGGAGACATAGCAAAAAGCAAATTGTGTACTCAAGAGTATGAGGAAACAGGAAAGACACAGAAAGAACGCTCTGACCATCCCACCAAAACTAGCAAGCATATACTCATGCACACTTCAGTCATTGTTCTTTTTCTTTCTTTCTTTCTTTCTTCTTCTTCTTCTTTTTTTTTTTTTTTTTTTTTTTTTTTTGAGAGGTTTTTGCTATAGGGTGTGTGCTTTCGCCAGGCAGACAGAGAGAGACATAGAGACAGAAAGCAAGAAATCACCCCCCGGGGGGATGGCCACCCTCCAATCCCTTCTCCTCCTTTCTCCTCTTGGGATCTTGGGGCATGCACGCACATGCACTGGCATGAGTTTAAGCCACCAGGTCTGGAACTCGAACCGAGGTCAACTACATGGGAGTTCAGCGACATAGCAATTAGGCTAACTGCTGGTCCCTGTTCTTTTTCTTTATATTCTGTTTATTTATTTAAAAAGTTTATTTATTTACATTCATTCACTGTACATCATTACAGTATACAAAATGAGATTTTTCCATCCAGAATTCACTGTATATTGGCTCAATCAAGGATATTACCGTATGTGTTATCATCAACAAATATTTCCATTTTTTGTTTCTTATTTATTTTGCTTTTTCCCATCCTCCTTGGTTCCCTACCTTTCATACTCTGCCATTTCCCACCCTCCTCCCACACTGTCTTTGGTATCTATAGTTTCTTTCAATGCCTTCCTCTCCCCCCCCCCCCCCCCCACATTTTACTGATTCCCTAAAGATCTTAATTGATCTAAATACTTTCAATAGCAAGTGCAGCTGATAAATGTATACCTATGAACACATGTCTGACTTTAGGCATATACCTCAGTGAGTAGAATAAACATACTATAAAGCAGCACCTAGCTGGTGCTATATAGCTTACTGCAGCCATTAAATAGGTGTTTTTTAATGCATTTTCAACTTCAAAAAAAAACAGTTTTAGTTTTAATAGATCAAAATAAAAAATGTTAAGAGAAATTTACTTAAGACTTAAAGCCAGGAAAAAGATTAGGATTCAGTTCAAACAGTAGGTAGATGAACCTTTGAACAATTCAAGAAAAGACAAAAATCCTTAAATCTGGAAAACGAAGCATAGAAGAAAATCAGTAATGTTTTAGTCAAAAATCATAAAATTCTATTTCACCAGTTTAATCTCATGTAATTAACCTCTCTTCTATTGAATTTACAGTGGTCTCATCTTTCTGTTTAAATTCTGGAAGTTAACATTCAACTCCAGACTTGTCCCTACTATTAGGTTGGCCATTTTCTTGGTTGTTTTTTGTTCCCTTTATTTCTGTGTCTGACTTTAGTTTTCCTTCAGCACTTCTTGGAGAGCTGGTCTGGTGTGGGTAAATTCTTTCAGGTTTTGTTTATCTGAGAATGTTTTTATCTTTTCTTCCCATATGAAGGATAGTCTTGCTGGGTATCGTATTCTTGGTTGAAACTGTTTTTCATTTAACATTTTGATTATATTTTCCCATTCTTTCCTTGCTAATATTGTTTCTGATGAGAGGTGTGTAGTTTTGGTCAATCTGGCGATGATGGACCTTGGAGAAGATCTTCTTGGGTTGAGTCTATGTGGGGTCCTTTGTATTTCTTGGGCCTGGATATTTGAATGCCTCTTTAGGTCTGGAAAGTTTTCTTCCAGTATTTCATGAAATAGATTACCAATGTCCTTATTAATGTCTTTACCTTCTGGGATACCGATTATCCAGATGTTTGGGTGCTTAATGGTATCTAGCATTACTTGTATATTATTCTCATTTTGAAGGGATATTTTCTCAGTCTTTTTGATGAATTTTTCTAGGCCAGAGGTTCTATCTTCTATATCTGAGATTTGATCTTCTGCGTGATCTAGTCTGCTTTTAATACTTTCAAGTGAGGTTTCAATTTCCTGTATTACAGTATTCATCTCTAACAATTCCATTTGATTCTTTTTTATGGTGTGTATTTCCTCTTTTACATTGTGCAAGAACTTCTTCACCTCTTGAACTTGTTTTCTCCTGCATTTTCCACAGTTCATTATCTCTCTTCTCTTGCATCTCTGTTAGCTTTGTCACTATGAATATTTTAAATTCTTTATCTGACATTTCCACGAGTTCCCTTGTGTTATCTGTGGAGGATGAGGAGTTCTTCTTTTCCCTTAAGGGAGAGACATTTCCTTGGCTTCTCATATTTCTTGTGCCTTAGTGGTTTCTGGTCATCTGATGGATCATATGTTTTTTCCTAGTGTTTAGAATTAAATCTGAGCATTGAGAGGCATGCAGGAGGAGGTGATCTGCAATCTTTAAGTAGTACTGTTTTTCTCTCTTTGTGCACCAGATTCCATGGAAATTGAGGGTTATTCTGACCCTAAAAATATTCAGGTATTTGGCTACTGTGCACCTAGTCCTGTGTAAAAACTCAGTGTGCAAAGGCTGAGAAGAAAAGTGAGAAAAGTAAAAGAAAAAGGGAAAGGAAAAGGAAAAAAGACAAAAACAATTTTAAAAAAAGAGAGAAAAAATTTAAAGCAAAAAATGAAAATATAGATGGCTGGTGATTGGCTTGTCCTACGTGGGAGGGGGTAAAGGTAAGAATTAGCAAAGTAAAAGAGCATCAGAAAGCTAAGAAGTTTAAAAAAAAATTAATAAAAAAATGAAGAGAGAGAGACAGAGAGAATGAAGATGGTGCTCTAATCTGGCTAGATCTGGGGAGCAGGAGGGTGAAGTCTGGGCAGAAAGTCTTCAGTTGTCCTAGTCCCCGAAAGGGGCTGCTCAGAACTCAAATATAGATGGCTGGATTCACTTGTCCTGGCTAGATCTAGGGGTGAGGAGGATGAAGTCTGGGCAGAAAGTCTTTAGTTTAGTCATTGTTCTTTTTCTTATCCTGCTTTAGTTTTCCTCATAATACTTCCATCTGAAATACCAAATCTCTTTATTTACGTATTATTATAAGCTCCATGAGGAAAGAAACTTTGTCTCTCTGAACTAACAGAGCCCCTAGAGGTCTATTAGGTGGTCTGAAAAGTCATGACCCATTTTTGTATAGAAAAATACATCATGACTTTTCAGACCACTTAATAGTAGCTAAAGCTAAAATCTTCTTTTACAGTTACAGAAAACAAGGTCTAAGAGTAAAGTGACTTGCCCAAAGTCACAGCTAGTTTACACCAGGGCCCAGAAGGACTCAAGCCCAGGTCTCGTAATTCTGAGATTTAATAAAGTTCTTGGCCTAGTTGTGTTCCATGTGCCTTAAGCCACCTGAAACCAGATACGAAGTTATGGGTATGCTCATTTTTCTAGTGAAAGAGTTGATGGATGTCTTCAGCTTATCAAAGGGAACTATATTTCTCCCAAATTAAAGAATCACTACTCCACTGAAGAATTGACACTAAATGATAGATTTGTCATATGAATTTTTTCTGTTGCTTTCTCCAGTTAAATTATAAAATAAATACATGTTGCATAATGGCTCACGCTTCTTTTTGTTCTATTTTATTTGCCTCTACCTTAATTCCATTCCTATTGCCTAGTGTTCCACTTCCAATGTGCTCTAAAGCATCTCCAAAATTCTTCTTTCTGAAGCATAGTTCTAATCATTTCAGTTCTACGATCAAAATCTTTACTGGCTTATCACTGCCTACAGAATAAAGCCTAGGGCTCCTCTGCCTGATAGTCAACACTTTCTATGACCTGGTCTATTTTTCTAGCCTCTTCTCTTCTCTGTGCTTCAATGTCCTTATCTGTGAAAATAAGGGAATAACAGATCATTGATAATATCAGTACCTACCTCATAGGTTTGTTACAAAGATTAAATGAGTTAAAAGCACTTAGAACAGTGCTTGGTAAACAAAAAGCATTGTGTATGTGTGTATAATTTTTAAATACTGTTGTTGGTGTTGGTTTTATTGTTATTAGAATTCTCCAGTTAAGTTGTTATTAACCACTCATGCCTGATAATTTAAATCCTAAGCCTTTATATTCACCTGTTCAACTCCCTTTGCTCACTCTGTTCCAGGCATCACCAGCCTCCCTGCTGTCCTGAGAACATGCTAAGACGATTCCTACCTGAAGGCCTCTCCATTGATCAGTCCCACTGCCTAGAAGGCTCCTTCTTCAGTACACTTACACAAACAACTCCTCATCAGATTCAGGTCTCTGCCCAAACATACATTCTTTTTCAGGAGGTTGGTTTTTGGTTTTGTTTTTAGAATTATCTGTTCAACTTCAGTTATTATTATTATTTAAATTTGACCAAAGAGATACAGAAAGAGAGAGAGGGGGGAAAGTGAGAAAGCAAGTCACCAGGTCGAGGACTTGAACCATGGTTGGCCATGTGGGAATCCAGTGCCTTAACTACCATGCCACCTGCCAGCCCTCAAATGTACATTCTTAATAGGGCCTACTCTGACTACCCAAATGAAATAGCAGCCTGCCTCACCATTCCCCTCACCACTTCCCATAGCACTCAACACTTTATAATATACTTTACAATTACCTAGTTATCACATTTAGTGTTTATCACATTTAGTGCCTATCTTTCCTGTTAGAATGTGAGTAGGAAATTTTTTTTAGAATTATTTATTCATTTAACTTTGTTATCATTATTTTTTAATTTGACAAGAGACAGAGAAAGAGAGAGAAAGGGAAAGTGAGAAAGCAAGCCACCAGGTCCAGGACTTGAACCTCAGTCAGCTATGTGGGAGTATAACACCCTTAAACACCATGCCAGTTGCTAGCCCCTTGTGTTTTTTTTTGTTTTTCAAAGCATTTGGAACAGTACCTGGCACAAAGTAGGTACTCAGTAAATATCTGTTAAATGAATAGAGGACTTTTGTCCTAATCAATGAATGACTGGATGACATCTGTCTTGAGCATTATGTATATATTGCCAATGGTCTGAGAAAATCAGATCCTTCTAACAATCGACACTCAAAATCTGGACATCTATTACCTCCTCTCTCAAAATCTACTGCTGCTTCTCCTCATCCTATGTTTCCCAAATCAGTAATGCCACCATGATCCCTCCAGCCCAGACATTTCAGTCATTTACAACTCCTCATTCTCTTCTCCCCTCACAATCAGTAAATCCTCAGAGTTGTTTGTAACCCTGAAACGATCTCTCAAATCCATACTTCCTTGTCCATTTTTACTGCCACTGCCCCACTTGAGGTCCTTATCATTTTTACCTTGTCTGTGGCCTTTTAGGAGGGTGCTCTCTAACTGGTCTCTCTGCTCCTAATCATTCCCCTCTCTAATTTGTTCTTTACAACCAGAGTTAACTTTTAAAGTAAAAAATAAGGGTAGGGAGAAAGATACAGACCAAGAGAAAGTGAAGATGGGGTCCTTTAATTCCCCTCATAAATTTTATCTTAAACCCATCTACTTATCTCTCTACCACCGCCACTGTGATCCATATATCACCGTCACCTCTCACCTGAACCATGGCAATACTCTTAACTGGTTTTGCCACTTCTCTGGCCACTTTCCAATCCATTCCATACCTACAACCAGTACACTGTTTAAAATTTAAACTCTTACCAGGGCCTACACAGGCCCGCCACATTCTACCTCCTGCCTACCTGACCAGCTTCCTACCACTCACTCTTCCTACCTCACGCACTATTAGTTTCTCTCATGTGTCAAACTCTTCTCACCTTAGGGCCCTTGAATAAGCTATTTCTTCTGCATAAACACTCTCTTCTAGATCCCTTTGTCCTGCTACTCCTACTCATCCTTCAGGGTTCAGCTCAAATATCACTTCCTCAAAGGCCTTCCTGCACTTTCGATCTAAATCAGGTTTCTATTTTCACTCTCACAGCACCCTCAATTTTTCCATAGCAGCATGTGTGTGTGTGTGTGTGTGTGTGTGTACAAGCAACAATTTGTAACATAATTGTTAAGCCCCACACTCTAAAACCAAATTGCCTAGGTTCAAATCCTACTTACCTTTACTGAAAGCCTCAGAGTTTTTTTTTGTTTTTTTGGTTTTTTTTTTTAGAATTATTTTAATTTAACTTATTACGCCAACTGCTGGTCCCTTCATTTAACTTATTTGTTTTTAATTTGGCCAGAGAGGGACAGAACGAGAATGAGAGAGAGAAAGAGAAAGTGAGACAGAAAGCCACCAGGGTCCAGGACTCAAATCTTGGTCAGCCATGTGGGAGTCCACCACCCCTAGCCACCATACCACCTGCCAGTCTAAAAGTCTTAGTTTAAAAAATAACATTATAATACCGGAATCATAAAAATTTTATTGCAGAGTGGTTATCAGACTATATCTCAAGTATCTTACACATATTGAACACTTACAAGAGGAATAAGGAATGGTTAAGGAGTCACTTATAAAGAAGAGGAATTTAGGAAACTACGTATTACTCTTCATTATAACTCTTAAAAAATAATTGATTCTGGGGACCAGCAGGTAGCGTGGTGGTTAAGGTGCTGGACACTCCCACATGGCTGACGGTTCAAGTCCTGGACCTGGTAGCTTGCTTTCTTACTTTCTCTCTCTCTCTCTCTGATCAAATTAAAATAAATAAATGAATAAATAAAATTTTTAAAAAATGGATTCAATTCCATTTGTTATTACTATTTTTTTAATTTGGTCAGAGAAAGAGAAAGCGAGAAAGCAAGCATGAGTTTCAGGCCGCTGGGTCCAGGCATCTGAGTTGAATCTTGAAAGATGAGAATAATGGAGGGAAGGATATTGCAGACCTAGGAAACAACCTAACATGATCAGGCAATGGTGACAAGTCAGTCCTGGTTGGAGCACAGACGTGTGAACAAAGTAGTAAGAGACAAAACTAAAAATGCAAATTAAGGGCAAGGTCATACTAAATTAATAAAATGGAATTTAAACCCTGATCTTCTCATTCCAAATGTTCTTTTTTTTTTTTTTTTTTTTTTTTAGAGATTTTTTCGCTATAGGGTGTGTGTGCTCGCCAGATAGATAGAGAAAGACATTAGAGACAGAAAGCGAGAAATCACCCTCCAGGGGGGATGGTCACACCGCAATCCCTTCTCCTCCATTCTCCTCTCAGGATCTTGGGCACGCACGCACACGCGCCCCGCGTGAGTTTTAAGCCACCGGGTCCAGGACATGAACCGCGGTTGACTACGTGAGAGTCCAGCGACATAGCCATTACACTAACTGCTGGTTCCCCCAAATGTTCTTTTCACAGATAGTTAAGTGGATGTCAAATTGTCACAACTTGCTGAGGGTTAGCAATCTGAAAAAATTACCTACTTATGCTAAGAACTTGTCCTTCCCTATAGGCTTTACTGTTTGCATCAATACATATGGTTAGCATCACAAAGTATCTATTAATTATGTCTCTAAACATAGACTCCTACAGTCATGATTCCAAACCTTCAGGACCTTAAAATCTAGAACTTTCACTTAAGCATATATACAGACAAAAGTAAACAAAAGCAGCAAAATGAGAACATTGAATTAATTCACTCAACATAGAAATGACCATATAAATTAGGAAAGTAAAGAAAAAAAAAAAAACAATGGATGATACCAAATACAAAAATTCAAAAGGCATTTATACATGAAGAAGCAGTTTTCCAAATCTTCAGATTTATGCTTTTAGTAGGCTAATAGAAAATTTCACTTTATTGGGACCAGCAGTTAGCGTAATGGCTATGTCGCTGGACTCCCACATAGTCAACTGCAGTTCAAGTCCCGGACCCGGTGGCTTAAACTCAAGCCGGGTGCATGTGTGTGTATGCCCAAGATCCCGAGAGGAGAATGGAGGAGAAGGGATTGCGGCGTGGCCATCCCCCTGGGGGTGATTTCTCGCTTTCTGTCTCTCTGTCTCTCTCTGTCTGTCTGGTGAGCGCACGTGCCCTATAGCAAAAACCTCTCCAAAAAAGAGAAGAAAGAAAAAAAAGAAAATTTCACTTTATTGCCTAAGCATAAGCTGACCGTGGAGAAAGCTGCCCCAATAAATTCAAGGTGAAATAGGGATTCTAAATTTTTAAATTATGGTGTGTCATACACAACATACTGCTAGATTGCTATAGGAACTCCAATGTCAGGCTTACCATACATGAAGTATCTTCCTGATCATCTTAAATGTTCCAAATCAGGGGCCAGCAAATGGCATAGTGGTTAAGGTGATGGGCTGGTCAACGTGTTTCGAGTCCTAGACCCAGCAACCTGAAACTCACGCTGGGTACATGGTGTGTATGTGCCCAAATTCCAGAGAGAAAAATGGAGGAGAAGGGATTGTGGTATGGCCATTTCCCCATGGAGTGATTTCTCATGTTCTGTCTCTCTGTTTCTCCAGCAAGCTGCATGTGCCCTATGGCAAAAATTTCTCCAAAAATCAAGTTCCAAATCACCCCAAAAATAAAGATCACATTTTACTTTATCTTTTCTAATTCTTCCCATGACTCCTCCTTACCTTCCAGAAGATCTCGGGCCAGCCCTGGCTCTGCTCCTGTGGAACGGACAAAATCCGACAAGACAGCATCCATGTCCAGGGTCATGTGATCATCAATGATGTTCTTTCAGGCAGATGGACGTAGGTAGGACATAGATCAAAATTCAGGCCTTCACCTGAGAGGAAATAAACATATCAGGCTCAAATTACACTGCAACAAGATAATCACATCCCAATTTCAGCAGCTTCCTAACCAAATGGGGAAACTATCCTAGCTCGTTCATTTAAACTGAATTTTAAAATAAAACACTTTAAAAGTTATAATGAAGTGGGAGGCTGGCAGGTGGCATGGTGTTTGGACACTCCCACATGGCTGACCGCCATTAAGAGTCCTGGACCCGGCAGCCTGAAACTCATGCTTGCACTCCTGCTTTCCCTTTCTCTGGCCAAATTAAAAAATAACAACAACAAATGGAATTACATCAATTATTTTTTAAGAGTTATAATGAAGAGTAATATGTAGTTTCCTAAATTCCTCATTAACATTAATATCTTAAGTCTAACATTAACTAGAACTCATAATAGCATTTTGCATAATGCTTCTCCTTTATTTTCCTATAGTTTACCTTTTTCTTTTCTTTTTTCTTTTTTTGGAGAGCTTTTTGCTATAGGGCGCGTGCGCTTGCCAGAAAGACAGAGAGAGACAGAGATAGAAAACGAGAAATCACCCCCAGGGGGGGATGGCCATGCCACAATCCCTTCTCCTCCATTCTCCTCTTGGGATCTTGGGCACATACGCACACGTGCCTGGTGTGAGTTTAAGCCACCGGGTCCGGGACTCGAATCGTGGTCGGCTACATGGGAGCTCAACGACATAGCCATTATGCTAACTGCTGGTCCCTATAGTTTATCTTTCTTCCATGAGTTTGCTTAACCAGAATAAAGGAAGGATGCAGACATAATTCTTATCCTAGAGAACTCTACCTCCTGTAACATTCTAACACAGAATCTTGTTTATTTCCTTTCAGCATTTGATATACTCTGAAATTATTTTAATTAGTTGCTGTTTAGCTACCTCCCTATGTAAGTTTCTTGAAAGCAGAGAACATCCGCATCTTGTTCACTACCGTACCCCCACTCCAGCCTGCCACTTGGAACAGCATTCAGCACACAGGCCCCTTAGGAAATATTTGTGAATGAATAAATGAAGGAAGGAATACTATACACTGGATGATTTTCGAATTGACTAGAATTTCGATACTAGCAAAGGAAATGGGAGGAGTCAAATGATAGCCAAAACTACCAAAATAAAACAATAAGCTATTTCACAAAGCAGAGTAGAGAATCCCAAAAGTTCATAAAAAAGTCAGTCTTTGTCCACTAACTTCATGAACCAGAAAACATGCCTACCCAAACATGCCTTTCATCATCCAGGACAAACGATTGACAAGTTAAGTTCACCTGAGAAGATCTCTTATTTCAGACTTGACATTGGCAGAAACTACGACCTGACCTGACGGCCTGGCAGACACCCAGCAGTCCCTGGAAGTCAACATCCCAGCTGAGGAAGCAGTAACAGAGGAACAATCTCTGACCACACTCCGTAGGTTTACGGTTTACTCATTCATAAAGTCACCACACAGACACCTGCTCTACAGCACCTACCAATCCTCAGCCTTTTGGGGAAGTAGATTTCTCAAAAGGCAACTCAAGGGGCCACTCACAAACGCCGCCTCCTGAACAGCTTGAATTCTAAAGATGACTCCCAGGTGCGTTTTCTTCATGTCTCCCCTTATCCCAGGACACTGCTTATTTAGTGGTATGCTCAGATCCTGATTTTCCACATTCCTCAGAAATACTAAGGCAAGTAAACAGCAACCATCTGTGGGTTATAAAACCAGCAGGTCGCTAATTTGATAACTTCACATTAGGTTTCTGGTGGGGGAGAGAGATGGCAAAATAGAAAGTATTCTCTCTTGTACTGTCCTAGTTGAACAAGAGATCCATGAGTGCAGGGACATGATTTATTCATATTTGTGGCCCCAGCATCTACGATATAGTGGGCAATCAATAAATGCCTGATGAATAAATTATTAAATGAACAAGTAAACATCCACATCAACCACCACCAAACCAGCCAATCTGAGACTCAGCAGATTAGAAGATCTAGAGTACATTAAATCACTCTTCTACTTTTGTTGTTGTTTCCTAGAGGTTTTTTTTGCTATTGGGTACATGCAATTGCTAGAGAGAGAGAGAGAGAAGGAAACTGAGAAATCCCCCCCAGGGGGATGGCCACATTGCAGTCCCTTCTCCTGCACACACTCCTGATGTGAGTTTCAAGCCACCGGGTCCAGGACTCAAACCATGGTTGGCCACGGGAGTCCAGTGCCTTTACCACTACACCACCTGTTGGCCCCCACTCACCCCTCTACTTCTAAGAGCCTGCCCTGGTCCCACTCTGCCAAAGTTTTAGAAATTCTCCTTTTTTTAAAAGAAAAAAAAAAAAAAAACATGAATCAAATTTCCTGAGGGGAATTTTATTGATTACTTTATTCCTTCACAAAAAGACCAACTGTAATCAAATGAGGTGAACATTCACCTCAAGATTTTATTGTCTTCATAATAAAACAAAAGATGAAGCTTAAACTGAATCATTTGACCCTTTCTCCTCTTATCTCCTCCCAGTTCAAATAGCCAGCGTTCTCTTAGACGCGCAGTTGGGCTCAACACATTCAAGCCTCAGCACAATATTCGTTGTAGTTTTGGCCTTTTTCCAGAAAGTGGTCTTAGTCTGTCCATCATAGCCACTCTGCTTCCTGTCATAACACCGCTGTCCCTGAGCACACAGAGAATCCTTGCCCTTTTTGTACTGTGTCACTTTGTGAAGATGGTACTTGCCACACTTCTTACAGAAAGTCCAGTGGGTTTTAGAGATGTTCACCATGTTTGCAGGCACACTATCTGCACAGAGAGAGCAGAAATTCTCCCTTCTAAAGAGACATCAACCATACTGTCATTACTCCCACCCCCCTTATAGTATATGATTTTTACCTACATCTGTGTGTGTGTGTGTGTGTGTGTGTGTGTAAACTGGGTGACTTTAGTCAAATTACTTACAGGGTTTCAGTTACCTCTTCGATAACCTAGGCTTGGATTAGATGACTTCTAAGATCTTTTCCAGGTTTAAAAAATAAACTTATGAAGTTGTAGTAAACTTCGTTCACTAACCTATGATTCTTACATTCGTGTTCTGTCTAGGTATGAATGTTTAATTTACTTCAGTCTTAATAATTACCAGAAAGGGGTACTAATACATAAAGAACTTTTGGTCTCAGATACTTCAAATTCAAAATGTCGTTATAAAGTAAGTTCGTTCTTTACATTCTCTTTTCTTTTTTTGCCAGAGGGTATGTGTGCTTATTGAAGAGAGACAGAGAGAGAGAGAAAGAAAGAAAGCACCTTCCATGGACATGATCATGCTACAAAACCTTTTCTTCCATTTCTCCCTCCTTTCAGGATTTTGGGCATGCACGCACACCTGCCTGGTGTGCTTCTCATGTGACTGGGTCTGGGATTCAGTCAGGTGGATTTCAGCTGCCCTAATCCTCATGCCACTGGCTAGCCCAGTTCCTTGCATTCTATACCTAAGAATCAAATTCCTTCAGACAAGAATGTCTTCTCCAAACCCATTTCGTTCACCATCATAGGTCACAGGACTCATGCGACTAGGTCTGGGATTCAGTCAGGTGGATTTCAGCTGCCCTAATCCTCATGCCACTGGCTAGCCCAGTTCCTTGCATCCTATACCTAAGAATCAAATTCCTTCAGACAAGAATGTCTTCTCTAAACCCATTTCGTTCACTGTCATAGGTCACAGGAAATATCTTAGACACATGAATAATCCAAAACCAAGAGCATAGCTGCAAAATGAAATTTGATCCTCTCTCTCCTTAAAAAAAAAAGTAAAGCCACTTTAATGACTTTCTGAAAGAATGTGGGAAAAACACACAAATAGCAATCAGCAGAAAGGAGAAGAGTTGATTCAGTCACAGGCACGGTAGGCAAGGCCCCAGCCAGACACAGGCTTCCGGTGAGAGGAGCAAATGGGAACCATTACTCTTATGGCATCACAGATCTCACAGCAGGTAGGTCACTCTTTTCAAAAAACATGTGGAAGACAAACTTAGAGGTCTGACAATATCTAGAAAGTCTTCTTTTATAGCCAAAATTCAGAGCACCAAACAAACTTCTTAGCAGCACATTCTTATATTTGATGTCTCCAGCTGAATGCCATGGCTCCACCCTAACCCCGCCCAACAGGTGAGGATGGCAGCTTTTGTTACAACACCACCAACACCTGGCTTGACCTTCTTAAATTCCAAATGGGGATACCAGAAGCCAATGACTAAGACTTACTGTCTTTGGTATTGTCTTAGTACAGAGAAAGGAAGGGGGGAGAAAACACAAAAACAAAAATCCCCAAAACAGAACATTAGTCTTCATCCTTTCAAATAAAACAGAAGAAACACTCAAATATTTATTGGTTGAAATCTGTACAGACAGACCTCAAATGGAATGAAACTCCCCCAATCTCTCAGTTGGAAAAGACTTCCGCAATTAGCAATATTTAACCCAATGCCTGACCCCTCGATTACATCTCTGACAGACAAGTCATCTAGTCTTGCTGGAACACAAGCTCTGATAGGGAATCCATTACTTTACCATGATGTATACTGTACTGGTGACAGCTCTAAATGTTTTTAGCATGCTTTTCTAAACTAAAGCAGAAGCTATCACCAGGTCCCACCCTCTCCCCCTATAACTTTCACATAATGGTCCTTATCCTGCTCTACAAAACAGCATAATCTATTCCCATGCATGGTGGAATTTTCCTGGAAAATTATTAAACAAAGCACTTCCTTTTTTTTTTTTTAGGGAATTTTGCTATAGGGTACATGTGCTCACCAGAGAGACAGAAAGCAAAAAATCACCCCTCCCCCCGGGGGGGTAGTGGCCACACTGCAATCCCCTCTCCTCCATTTTCCTTTCAAGATTTTGGGCACATGTACACATGCGCCCAGTGTGAGTTTAAGCTGCCGGGTCCGGGACTCGAACAGCAGTTGACTATGTGAGAATGCAGCGACGTAACCCTTATGCCATCTGCTGGTCCTGAGAAAGCACTTCTTTATATAAACATTTGTTGTAGTTCAACCCTGCAATATTATCATGAGCAAGCCAATAGCCTTTATTTTAGAAAATCCCTCATGGGACCAGCAGTTGGTGTAATGGCTATGTTGCTGGACTCCCATGTAGTCGAGGTGGCTTAGACTCACGCTGGGTGTGTGTGCATTAAACTCACGCTGGGCGTGTGTGCATGCGTGCCCAAGATCCCGAGAGGAGAATGGAGAAGAAATTGCGGCGAGGCCATCCACCCTGGGGAGTGATTTCTCGCTTTCTGTCTCTGTCTTTCTGGCAAGCGCATGCGCCCTATAGCAAAAATCTCTCCAAAAAAAGAAAATCCTTCCTTTTATCAGTACTTGTTCTTACCTGTATTCATTTGTGAATGTCTGTGCTGACCCTATTGTATAAATTACCCAATGTGCTAAGTCAATCAAATATCTTGTTCAAAATTCATTTCTGCTGCAGTCTTTGCCTCTCACCCTGCTTCTACCTCTATTGCCCTCTTGAAGGGATGGCCAACTGCATGGTTTGAGTCCCAGACCAAGCAACTTGAAAAACATGCTGGGCATGTATGTGTGTACCCAAAATCCCCAAAGGAGACATGGAGAAGAAGGGGTTGTAACATGACCATGTCCCATGGGGGGCGGTGCTTTCTAGCTTCCCCCAACTCTTCCAGCAAGCGTATGTGATTTCTGGCAAATTAAAAAGAAAAAAAGATTTGAGGTTTTATACTGAAAGTAATGAGAAGCCACTGAGGTGATGGGTTACTATCAGATTCGAATTGTTAAAAGATCGTTCTGTTTACCGTGAGAACAGTTTGGAGGGGAACACAGTGGGTTTAGGGAGAAATTTATTGCAAGGGAAATGATGGTGGGCTCCACTAGGATGACAGCAGTGAAGACTAGAAAATGTGAAGGATTCCACTTTGTCCCTTCTTGCCTAACTGAAAGTGAAATCAATGACTGATTACTTACTTTCCTTTAAAAACCCAGCTCCCTCTCCTTCTATTTCATGCACCCAATCTAGTATAAATCCCATATTTGAATTCTCTACAACTAACTGGGACCAATGAGCAAGACAAGACCACACAGCCTAGCAGAGGAATCTGAGTGCTAACGTGGCATCAGTCTCCTTCCCTTGACTGAAACACTGCTATCTTTTGCTTGACTTTGGTACCACAGCCTATCTTCTCAGTTAATGGTAATTCCACACCTTCACCATTCTCCTTGAGCCTCCCTTACTCCTGGCGAATAAATATTATAAAACAAAGCAAGAGAAACTCCTGCAGGTTTCCTCCCCTGTTGATTGCTATTCCCCTCCTCCTTGCAAAACTCCTGCACCAAAATAGACTACTTTCACCAATCACTTCCTCAACCTACATTCAATCTCCAATCCACTCAAATAGGCTTCTATAGAAAGAGAAAAGAATGGCACTGACTTACAGATAAGATCCTCCCTCATAGTCCTTCTCACTGCTGACCTCGTGGGAGTATGTGGTCCTTACTGGTCGCTCTTCCTGCCTCTCGGGCCATGTGTCTTGGTCACCTTTGTGGACTCTTCTTCCTGCACCAAAGATTAGTGCAGCCATAGTTCTAATGTTGGGCCCCCCATCTTCTCATTTTACATCATCCCCATGAAAAACTTCATTCATGCCCCTGAGTTCCCAAATGCTGATGGCTCCTATTGTAGCCACAGCCCCAAATTCTTTCCACCTCATCTGGGAATCCCATAAGCACTTCAAACTCGATAAATAAAAATGTGACCTTATTCTCTCATCTCTGTCCCCAACCCTTTCCAACTATTCTTCCAGCATCACCCGTTCCAGCAAACGGTACCATCATCATCCCAATCATCCCCACCACAGGCCTGGGAGTCTTCCTGGACTTCTCTCTGCCTATCTTCACAAATCACCTTTACTAAGTTTTAGTAATTTTACCTTCAAATAATCTGAGATCCATCTTATACTTTCCAGAGGCTCTATCTCTTATTCTACCTCAGGTTTTCATAACCTGGGCCCTAGGAAAGAGCTTCCTAACTTCTCTTCCTCTCTCCAGCCATTGATGAGGCTCCACAATCAATCACTGTTAAAAACTTAAAATGCAAATATGAGGGTATTATATCCTATAGCTTTAAATTCTTCAATAGCTCATCAATGACTTCAAATTGAAGACCTGTGTTTCTATCCATAACAAATGAGGCCCTTTTTGATCTCACTCCACCCCACTCTCCCCTCCTTGTACCAGTAGTTCCCAAGTACAGCATATGCGTCAGATGGCAGTCCCTTTGCACAAACTGTTCCCTCTCCTGGTCTTGCAGGTGCATTCTTAGCTCCCCTTTACTACTAACTTGAGTATTACCCTCATTTGCAAAACCTTCTCTGGCTCCCCAAGTTAAAATGTTGGCTTCCTCCTCGGTGCCACCACTGTGCCCTGTGCTCCACCTCTACCACAATACATATGACACTGTATGATATCTGTGCTATTTACGTGTCTGACTCCCCACTGAGTCAGGAGCAACTGGAGGGCGAGAATCTGGTCTTGTCCATCCTGTATCCTTAGCATCCAAGCACTAGTTGGCACTCAATTTCTGTTTGGATGAACTGAACTAGTTTTGTATAGTACACACACACACACCCCAGCGGTACTGTTGACAGTCAAGGTCATAGACAGGCAAGTCTAAAACAAAGGCTCATTATCTCAGACATTTGCTTAAGGTTGTTATGTGATTTTATTTGCAATAGATTTCTCTTCCTAAAGCTTGTTTAACTATTATTAAAATCAGTCTGTACACTCTGAGCACCCAACTACTTAGTAACAGAGAAAAATGACCCCAAATTAAATACTGATTATATGTAACAGAGCTGTTAAATGCTACTGACCCTACATTCTCTCGTCTACAATACCATGTCCTCTAAAGCTTCCATATTTTTACTCTATACCCACTTTCCTAGTTCCCCCACCAATTACAGCTACATTTGAGTCCTCTTCAACTCCTCTCAAAACTCATTGCAAAAGCATAATATTTAAGAATGTCAAGAATCTGCAAAGGTCAAAGACTCCTCCATGTCTGTGATGTCAGTCCCAAGGAATCCAGACGGGGGAAAGAGGAGAAACAGAGGCACTTAGAAATTTCACACAATTTTTGACGAGGTGGGAAGGAGAGATGAATGATTGTCTTGGCAGATTGTTTTTAGTTAATACGGTCTGTCCCAACAAAACAAAATAAAACCTTTTCAGTAAGAGAAGATGACCAAATTCCACTCTAAAGAAACCTTCGTTAACACTACATGTTATAACCCAGAGTTGCGCTGAAAGGGTCTGAAAGGAAGCAAAGTAGAACAAAGTAATAGGAATTAAAACTTTAGACATTATCTCATTTAAATGTCTAAACAATCTGAGAGTTTTTTTATCAAGCCCATACTATAGATGAAGAGGCTAAAACTCACCGAGGTGAGACCATATGCTCAAGGCTACCCAGGTATAAAGTGACAGAACCAGGATTATTACAAACCAGCCTATCTGAACCCAGAGCTCATACGCTTACCCCACAACGCGTGTGTCCAGGGAGGAGAAACCCATGGAAGTCCACCCTCACTGCTTCAATTCCTCTCCACTCCATGTTGAAAGAACTCGCTCTGGACTCAGTCAGATTAGGTTCAAATGCCCGACCTACTACATAAGGGCTGTATCATCATGGGTAAATAACATTACCCTTGGTGCCTCCATTTCTTCATGTAAAAAACAGGGAAGAATCTCCATGTCAGACTTCTCATAATGATAACATAATGTAAGATATAAAGCCTTTAAAGCAGTGCCTGGCAAACAGTAAGTCCTCAAAAAAATGCCAGTTGCCTTCTTCTTGCCCAATTCCCTCCTCCCACATACTGCCTCACTACACTGGTACCTAATACAGCCCCCTGTATCTCTCCTTCAAAAGCTTCCTTTACCCTCCCAAATAAATGCTCCAAACCTACAACCATTTCCAAAGCACAGTCTTACAAACACAAACACACAATCTTGGTCTATCATTCCTATTCCAGTGTCTTTCAGCCCAAGTTTTCAAGAAAACATCCTAAAGCAGCTTCTTTAGTAGAATCTTTCATCAGCTAGTCCCTCAAAAATAACAACAAAAGTGTCTGTCCTTCATAGATGTACAGACAGCCCATTTGTTCCCATCCACTAGGAATAGCAATCTGGCACATTTACTGAAATTCTAATTTTTTTTTTTTTTTTTTTTTTTTTTGAGAGAGATTTTTGCTATAGGGCATGTGCACTCACCAGAAAGACAGAGACAGAAAGCAAGAAATCACTCCCCAGGAGAGATCGCCACATGGCAATCCCTTCTCCTCCATTCTCCTCTCCGGATTGGGCATGCACACACATGTACCTGGTGTGAGTTTTAAGCCACCTGGTCTGGGACTGGAACTGCAGTTGACTACATGGTAGTCCAGCAACGTAAATATTATGCCATCTGCTGGTCCCAAAATTCTATCTTAATCTACCAGTCCTATCTTGCCACATTTACTTCTTACTACTCTATTCATTCCAGGTACAAAGATTTTGTTATGTTCTTTCAATGTCATGAATGTGTTGCTTTTTAAATTACCAAAAAGAAATGTCTACCTCTCTTTCTACTACCCTTGCCTACTTTTTTTTTTTTCCTTTAGAGGTTTTTACTATAGGGCACATGCGCTCGCCAGACAGACAGAGAGAGACAGAGAGACAGAAAGTAAGAAATCACCCCCAGGGGGGATGGCCACGCTGCAATCCCTTCTCCTCTATTCTCCTCTCGGGATCTTGGGCACGCACGCACACACGCCCAGCATGAATTTTAAGCCACCGGGTCCGGGACATGAACTGCAGTCGACTACATGGGAGTCCAGCAACATAGCCATTATGCTAACTACTGGTCCCCCTTGCCTACTTCTGAGTTATTTTCTACCTGCACTGCAGTGTATGCTCAAGGAATCTCTTTCTCTCCCTAAATCAAATTTAGAGGAAAAAAACTCAACCCAATCACATAGTTAATCACTCCTAAAATAATTTGTCTACCATATACATGCCATGAAGATACTAAGAACTAGACTGTGGCTTCATTATTGCCATTCATAATATGTGTATGTCAGAATAACATGTAACTGTTTTTTTCAAGAGTTTTCAATTGTCTATCAGGCCTGCAAACAACAAAAAGAATCTCTAAGAGACAAATCTCATTAGCAGCCAAATACTACTATAAAGATCAGGAAGTAGTTCATAGAGAATCTGTGAACTGGCATTTGTCTCTCTGAGACTACCGATAAAAGTTTCCTTGAATTAGAGTTATTTGGGAAATTAAATAATTTGGAAGGCTTGTACAATGAAATGACCTTTGAAAAAATGGGGGCAGGAAGTCATAGAGAAAGTCTGTTGTAATACTGGCACAGCAATAATAGTTTGAATAGAAACAGAAATCATGTTAATGTTTATTTTTTTAGATCCAGACCAACATGTCTATTTATCATACACATGAATTTTTTCTTTTTCCTTTTAGCTGGGGCCAAGACTAGCCCAAGGTTTGTGTTTTCAACAAACCCAACATTTCAAAGAATAGTCTGCAAAAAAGAAGTTCTACTTGATCCTTTAAAGATTTTGATTACTGAACTTTTCACATAAGAGGGAGAAAAAAACAACACTACCAATTAACAGAGGCCAGGTGAATAGCAACACACACTACTTTCTAGAATCAATCCTCAAACATTCCACAAATGGCAACTTTCTCTCTCCTGTTTGAATTCTACTTCTTGAGCATTTTACTGTCAAATAATTTCCATTCAAGAAGAGACATAGCAAAAGAAAAAAATTCAAATTACTATGTGCTCTTAGTTATCCATAAGAAATTAATTCATTTCTTGGTAAATTAATTTCCCTCAGCATAGAGCTACTAATTTTTTTAAAACCTCAAATAATTTTAAAAATTGCCTTTTATAAAAGTATACAATTGAATTTTTAAAAATACATTTTATTACTATAACTATTTTTAAAACCCTAAGTTCCACCTAAACTTCCTAGGAACTTCTTTAGGCCTAATACGAGAAACATCCACCTGTACTTACATATTCGACCTTAAAAAATTAGCTGGCCTTTCTTAAATTCATCCTAGTTGATATATCAGCCATTCATTCAAAATTTACCAAATTAGTCTACCATCTACCAGGTGCTGCTCCAGGGCCACAGGATACAAATGAAGAGAAACTATAGTCCTACCTTCAAGGCACTCCAGCCTGGTGAGAGAAATGTATTCATTATTAGTGCTCACTGGGTTATAAAGAGACATAAAAAGCAACAAGTTTACCTGGATGGGTTAGGGAAGCATCTCAAAGTTTTAGCTGAGTCTTTAAGAATGTGTAAGAGCTCACCAGCCTGGAGGACAAGAATACACTTAAGACAGAATTAAGATCCTTGAGGCTGGCACCTTTCTTTCATACCTTAAAAAATTATAAGCAGGCCTAACACATTGCTTAGCACATAGTAGAGGTCTAACAAATATTTGTGGTTCTAAACTATTCATGCTGGTTTATATGTGTGGATTATTGAGAGCCATTATACCTAAAATAGGCTTCTGAATTATTTATTGGTTTTGAATTTTAACTGGTTTAAAATTCACCCCATTCAATATGTACAAAGTCTGTATGTTTATATTTGTATAGCTGTCTACTTATTAAGAATAGTTTCTCAGGTCAGCCAGTGGCACGGTGGTTAAAAATGGCTGGATCCAACATGGCCAACTATGCAGTTCAAGTCCTGGACGCAGCAGTTTGAAAAACAGGCATGTGTGCATTGTGCATGCATGCCCCAAATTCTGAGAGGAGAATGGAGTGGAAGGGATTGCAGTACAATTATCCCCCCAAGGAGCACTTTCTCCCCTCTCTCTCTCTCTCTCTCTCTCTCTCTCTCTCTCTCTCTCTTTCTGTGTGTGTGTGTGTGCCTGTGAAGAGTACCTGTACCCTATAGCAAAAAAGAATAGCTTCTCTTTTGTTGTATTTTTTTTTCTTTTTAAAAACACCTTCACAAATTTAGCCTCATAACAATAATTCTTTAATACTTTTCGAGGTTTTTTTAATCCCATCTGTTCTGATGGAAAACACATACATAGAAAACTTTACAAAGTTTAAGTGGTATCCTAATGGCAAGGAAAATGGACCTAGGTTTTCTGAGTCTGAATGCAGGGTTCATATTAGTTTTCTGGGGATTTATTTAAAACCTGATAGGTCTAGCCATGCAAATGCCATAGGCTAAAGAACTCATTATTTTGCTTTAAAAAATACTTTCCACGTTCATCCACACTGTCTTCTAGCCTCTACCACCCTAACTTTCCTAACCTCAACCAATGCCACAAACATACACATATTTCCAGACTGGAGTCAAGAAACAGAAACTCAGGACCAGCAGGTAGCTGGTGCTTAAGGGCGCTGGCCTCCCACATGGCTGACTGCAGTTCGAGTCCTAGACTTGGCGGCTAGCTTTCTCACCTTCTCTCCCTCTCTCTGACTCTATCCCTCTGGTCAAATTAAAATAAATAAATATAGTTAAATAAAATAATTCTAAAAAAAAAAAACCCAGAAACTCAAACCCAGGGTATCCTGAGCACTGTTTGGCTCTCTCATTTGCATAGGTCATGCTTTTTTTTTTTTTTTGGAGAGGTTTTTGCTATAGGGCACGTGTGCTCGCCAGACAGACAGAGAGACAGAGAGACAGAAAGCAGGAAATCACCCCCCAGGGGGGATGGCCACGCCGCAATACCTTCTTCTCCATTCTCCTCTCGGGATCTTGGGCACACACACACACACACACACACGCGCCCGGCGTGAGTTTAAGCCACCGGGTCCAGGACTCGAACCGTGGTCGACTATGTGGGAGTCCAGCGACATAGCCATTACGCTAACTGCTGGTCCCTGCATAGGTCATGCTTTTTGTAGTAATACTTTTTCTTTTAGAAGCAGCCAAATCTCCGGTATTTATGCACATAAAATTACTCATGAGCATATAATACAATCTTCTTACCTGGGAATATAGATGTAATACTTCCACTGTTTACATAATTTACACTTCACATTTGGGTCTTGCGTAGGACAAACCTGGTTTTGAGGAACAGAGTCAGTCTATTTTCCATGTTTGGCACTTCAGAATCACAGACTTTTAGAACTAGGACATCAGAGATCATCTCAGTCCTTACCCTGCAGTTATAGATGAGAACACTAAGAACCAGGTGAGTGACGGTAAATGACTACTAGTACAGAGTCACAGAGCTAACTAGTGGTAAAACTGGTTACACGACAAATCTGTTGGCTCTCATTCTAGCAATCTTTACTTGACTTCACACGTTATCACTGACTCTCAGATCTCCATATGAACCACTTCGCGGATCCATCCATGAAAACTGCTTTTCCCTGTTACCCAGCAAAACCTCTTACTTCTGCAAATGGGTACCAAAGAAAAAGATAAGTTCTTAGGAAACTGAGTCACTTAAATCAGCCATATTCGGGAAAGGAAATCTATAAAGGAAGTCATGAAGGCATGCCAAAATCAAATAATCATTTTGATTTGCTTATTATTACAAAAGATAAAAATTGGATTTAAAAGTATTCTTCTAACATTTTATCTTCAAAGTTCAGGTAGGACAAAATTATGTCATGTGGGGATTGTTTTTTTCTCTTCTAGTAATAGTTTGAAGCTATTCAGAAATCACAACTATAGCTAAATTTTCAACAGGATAAAACAAAATAAAAACAAGAGAGAAATAAAGGACTAATTTTAACATATTATTTCTCCTTGTCCAAAAGAAGAAGCCTGAAAGCATCAAAATAATAACTTTCCTCACATTTACATTAACTCAAGTTTATCTGTGGGAAAAAACTCCATTTCTTTTTCCTCTTAGGAAAGGCCACTATGGATACAGTAGCTTCTGGATCACTGTAATTCTCCCTTGCTGAAAACCTTAACCTCCTGACTCAATCATTCCATAAGCACTTATTAAGCACTATTAATACCAGGCAGGCTGCTAAGCAAGGAGGATGCATAGCCACTGTTATCATCCCTACTTTCCAGAAATTCGTCCAATGGGCTAGTTCCAGAGAAACGCCAAGGTAGCTGTCGGCTAACTTCCTTTATTCAGCAAAGATTACTGATGTCAGGGACCAGAGACAGAAAAAAATGAAGAGGAAATCTTAAAAGGTGAGAGGTCTTTTCAAGAATTACTAAACAACTTGTTCTTTTGGATTGTTAAAATTGTATATCTGGGCCAGATGGTGCGGCGGTAATGCAACTGGCCCCGGATGGGAAGGTTTGCATCCAGGGCTTACAGGTTGGGTGCACACACTTGTGATCTGGGCCGGCCAAGGCTTCAGGATTGATCACTACATAAAGACCCTGTGGAAGTGGATCTGCCCCTCTCTCTCTCCTCATGGAAGAAATATTCTTTTAAAAAAATAAATAAAATTTCTCCAGAAATGCTAATCGTTAGAAGTCACTTCTATCAAAAAAGCATGGGACTGACTGACTCTAGCAAAGCAAAACAGAAGTTTTCTGAGTTGTACACTAAATTCTAGGCCAACTGATTCAATTTGTAAATGTTAAGAGCACTGTCTTGGCAAGAATATTATATTATAAATATTTGCTATATCAACCCCTTTCCCAAATGGCTTTACTCATAGTTAAATGCTTAATAAATATCCTCCTAAAGAAGGTATATTTGAGAATGAAGAAACTGCCCCAGGAAGACAAACTGGCAACATACAACATTCAAGTGCCTTTTAAAGACGTCACTAACACTGCGTCTGTCACATACTACGCATTTCTTGTGGGTTAAACATATCCACATATCATCTCAGTAACTTCATGACCCGGGTCAGATACCTCTGGATACTCAATAGTAAATCAACTGGATCCCCATACCGAACAGGTCTAATGCTTACAACCTTGATCCACCTAATTAATCCCTCAGTTTCTACTGGAACTCAGCTTCCCGCTCTCAATCTTCAGCATTTTTAATGCCTCCTACTAGGTAATGCTCTAAAAAAAACCACTTGTGCCTGTTTTTAAACTGCTAACTTCAGAATAAACACCACTCATCCCAGGTACGGCATGTGGCGATAATGGCCATAATCTAAAACAAGTACTCTCTTAGATAAATACAAGCTAGAATAAACCTAGAATGCTAACTAAATTGAATTTCAGCTGGGCAGAGACACTGAATTTTTACATGCTTCCCAACCTCAAACCTCTTTTCTAGTCCTCAAAATACAGAAATCATTTTCTATTTGAAACTGCTTAAAGGCAAGTTTGACCCAAGAGTCCTTACTTACATGCTCATCAGAGACAACTGGGAGAAAAAGAAAATATTCCAACTGGCATGACCACATTGCTAACAACACATTACTCACCATTGTGCTACAAGAAAGGACTTGCAAAGTGGACAAGGAGCTTTCAGGAAGCTAAGGAAACAAAACCCTCCCAGTCCTCAAAGCACAAACACATCTAAATGTGAATGCCGAAGCAAGGAGCACCATCCAGTCCATACCCGGCGTGAAGGGGTGCAGAAGTGCGGGGAGGGGAGAGGAGGAGAAGTGTCATTGGGCAGGTAGGCTTGTCAGCACCAAGGCAGATTTCTTTCTCCAATTCAATAAGACCTTTTAAGCAAAGAAATATGAATTTCAACCACTTTTATTTCTCTTTTATGTGTTCACAGAGAACACACAATAGAGGTGAATGGCTGCAGACTTTCCCTCTGGAATTCTTCAGAGGTATACTGTAAATCCTAGCCCTGTCACTTTCAAGCTTTGTGACCTTGGGTAAGTTATTTAACTTCTCTGTGCCTTAGTAGGGACCTCATATGACATTCACTGTGGTATCCCCAGCATCTTAACAGTGCCTAAACTGTGGTAATAAAGATTTTGGACGAATTAATCTATGAGTCTAAGAATTTCTACCTTGAGGAGCCAGCTGGCGGCCTGGTGGTTAAAGCGGCTGGGTCCCACATGACTGATAGTATGGCTGGAGTCCTGGACCTGGTGGTTTGAAAAACGTGGCGAGTGTGTGTGCTTATATGCCCAAAAATTCCAAAAAGAAAAACAGAAGGTGTGGCATAACCTTGGGTGTATGTGTGGAGGGGGGAGGGGGTGCCTTCTCACTCCCCCTATCCAGCACACAAACTGGCAAATTTCACAAAAGGAAAAGGGGAATGTCACTCCATGACATTCATCAACAACTCCCATGGCTCCAGCATTCGCGGGGCTATAGTGGAGCACAGAACACGTTCACTGGTCCCACCGAATCAATGGCAGATAATTCAACAAGAATTTCTACCTTAGGGAATTGCTTTAAATATTAAACTAGGTGATATACAAATTACTTACTATAACTCAGAATAGGGTCTTGCTATTAAGTATGTAGTTAAATTTCCTTCTCTTTAGATGACAGAAGAGCATGACAAGGAATAAGATATAGGTGGGATAAGGATTGTAGAAGCCAAGCACTGGAAGATATTTTCTACCAGAAAACAAGTCGTAAAATCTAGGCATATTTAGTCTTGGCAGGTGAAATTAAATAACAGAGCCAGGCCCTCATAGTGGGAACATAATAAATGTTAGTTAATTTGGAAAATGCTATTTTGAATCCAGATATGTTACCAGATAGATAAAAGTTTGGCCCAAAAAAGAAAATAAAGGTAGTCAGAAGAGTCACATCTTAGATAAACCTGACTACATATTTAAAAACCAGAAACAAAGGATTTTTTTTAGAGATCTCCAAGCCTCTAAAAAGCTATTAGCAAAAATACTTAATTGATTCACAGTATTTACTCTCCTTTTTACATAATAAGATCTGTATAGAGAAATTGTTCTTGGGACCAGCAGATAGTGTAATGGTTACATCGCTGGACTCCCACATTGTCAACCATGGTTCAAGTCCCAGACCCAGAGGCTTGAAACTCACATCAGACATGTGTGCATGCGTGCCTAAAATCCAGTAGAGGAGAGAGACCAGCAGTTGGTGTAATAGCTATGTTGCTGGACTCCCATGTAGTCAACCGTGGTTTGAGTCCTTGACCTGGTAGTTTAATCTCATGCCAGGTACGTGTGCATGCGTGCCCAAGATCCCGAAAGAGAACAGAGGAGAAGAGATTATGGCATGGCCATCTCCCTTGGGAGGTGATTTCTCACTTTCTGTCCGTCTGTCTCTGTCTTTCTGGTGAGCGCACGCGCCCTATAGCAAAAAACTCTCAAAAAAAAAAAAAACAAAAAAAAAATCTAGAGAGGAGAATGAAGGGACTGTGGAGGGACTGTGGTGTGGCCATTCCCCAGGGAGTGATTTCTTGCTTTCTATCTCTCTGTCTCTGCCTCTTGGCAAACACAAGTACTCTACAGCAAAAATCTCTCTTAAAAAAAATTGTTCTTGGGACCAGCAGTTAGCATAATGGCTATGTCGCTGGACTCCCATGTAGTTGACCACGGTTCGAGTCCCGGACCCAGTGGTTTAAACTCACGCCGGGCGCATGTGCGTGCGTGCCCAAGATCCCAAGAGGAGAATGGAGGAGAAGGGATTGCGGCGTGGCCATCCCCCCGGGGGGTGATTTCTCACTTTCTATCTCTCTGTCTCTCTCTGGCGAGTGCACACACCCTATAGCAAAAACCTCTCCAAAAAAAAAAAAAATGTTCTTAACTTTGATAGGATAAATAAACTCAAGATTTGGGTCCAAAACTTTTCACTCTAAAAAGTCTATCACTTCTTGGCCTTTTGGATAAAGTCAAGGACAGAAAACATCTAATGGAGCCTTTGAAGGCTCTTTACCCACAGCTTGTCAAGCAGCCTACCTTCTTGCAGGGAAGGAGGGAAGCAGAGACTATTTCATTTTCAAATTTGGGAGTCAGAGAGAATATTTATTTTAAATTCAAATCTAAAGGAACCTCCTCCCGCCACCCCCAGATATAAAGAGTTGACTCTCAAGGAAGAAAGCTCTAAGAAACCCAGGCCACTGCTATACTATGAGCCTGTAAGACACTAAGTATACACATCTAGTGTCTAAATATAAGGAAAACCTATGCAGAACTGAAAGCTTGTGGTTAAACCTCATCATAATGTGGTCTTCAACTTCCCATTTCATTTCCTAGGCATCTGCTCTGTTTTTAACCACTTGACACACCTTCATTGAAGCAGTACGACTGACTGGAAGGAGCACTGAAGATCCATCAGAAGACTGGGCTCCACACCCAGTGCATTTTGCTTATTAGGCATGCGGATACAAATCTTTCACTCAAACTCTGAATTCAGTATAACCAAGAAAACTGGGCTTGACGCAGTGCTTTGCCACAGCCTTCTGCAAAGGTACTCCTTTTTTTTTGAAGAGGTTTTTGCTATAGGGCGCGTGTGCTCGCCAGACAGACAGAGACAGAGAGACAGAAAGCAGGAAATCACCCCCCGGGGGGATGGCCACGCCGCATCCCTTCTCCTCCATTATCCTCTCGGGATGCAATCCCTTCTCCTCCATTATCCTCTCGGGATCTTGGGCACGCACGCACACGCACCCGGCGTGAGTTTTAAGCCACCGGGTCCGGGACGCGAACCGCGGTCAACTACGTGGGAGTCCAGCGACATAGCCATTACGCTAACTGCTGGTCCCCCCAAAGGTACTCCTTTTGAGAAATGTGTGAGAAACCAGCCAGCTGCCCTATTGCTTTATTGAAAACATGTGCATTCTTTTCTATCCCTTTGCCACAATAATCATTACCAAATTCTATTTATTTCTCTCTCTTCATTAACATCATCCTTGTAAAGACTCCTTTCCCTGGACTATTGCAACGGTCCCCGATTGGTCTCTCTTCCTTCAATTTACACCACACAGCTGAATCAATTTCCCTAAAACACTAATTTATACCTACAATATCTTGCATGGGGATTTTTCTTTTTTTTAATAATTACTTAATCTTATTTATTCATTCATTTATTTTAATTTGACCAGAGAGAGAAACACACAGAGAGGGAAAGTGAGAAAGCAAGCCACCGGGTCCGGTATTCGGACTGCAGTTGGCCATGTGGGAGTGTCCAAAGCCTTAACCACCACGCCACCTGCTGGTTCCCTGCATGGGGATTTTTCACTGTAGGTAAATAAACCAAATTCCTCTGCCTAAAATTTAAGGCCTTCTTCAATGGATCCAACTCTCCAACTTAACTGGTCTCACGCCCTCCTAGGTGAAACACTGCTATGATCTAATTCGTGCTGCCCCGACACAAGGTGGACTCAGCACAGATCTCTTGCCTTGTGCTTGTTTTCCATATTCATCTAGTCTTTTCTCTTCTCTAAGGCCTAGATTATCCTAAGGGCAAAATTTTCCCCTTCCTACTCTCTCTAACCTTCCATTTAACTCTACATAACTGTACCTCTAACTTGGTAGTGAGTACCCACGGCTTTGTATATTACTGTTTTGTTTTGTTTTTGAGAGTTTTTTTTTTTTTTTTTTTTGAGAGGTTTTTTGCTATAGGGTGTATGCAGTCGCCAGAAAAACAGAGAGAGAGAGAGACAGAAAAGGAGAAATCACCCCCAGGGGGGATGGCCACGCCACAATCCCTTCTCCACCATTCTCCTCTCAGGATCTTGGGCACACATGCACACGTGCCTGGCATGAGTTTAAGCCACCGGGTCCAGGACTTGAACCATGGTTGACTACATGGGAGTCCAGCGACATAGCCATTACGCCATCTGCTAATCCCTGTGTTACTGTTTATCTCCTTATGCAAATATTCAGTGTCCACAGCTTATTATTTATTAAGTTCCTGATAACTTCTAACTTCCTTTACCTCACGGTTAACTTCAGAAAGCAGCTATGTAATAAAATGTTTGTAATGGTAACTACTACCTCGGACAAGTCATTTAAATCTCCTGGGCATTTTCATCACCTAGAAAATAACAATATGTAAATTTCCTTTCAGTTCTAAAATGCTCTACAATGATATACAATCTGCTACACAGCCTGTACTCAGAGTCTTCAAAAAATTGATGGAAAAACGTGCACTATGAAAAAAAAGTATGCATGGACTTAAAATAATTTTGTTCCAAAAAGTAATTTATATTCCAATTCCACTTTTCCAAAGTTTCTCAACTACCCTCCTTATATTTGCTTCTCACATTTCTACTTTTATTTTTCTACATACGTGTTTGTGCCTATGTAACTATTCAACCCAAATGTAAATTCCCAAAGGGCCAACTCTACTACTTCAGCTTATGTACCAGATAGCACTTCCTGGACACCTCCTCAGTGCAACTGCGTCTTGCCTAGATGCCAGTACACAGCAGGTGTTCGGTAGAAAGGACTTTATTGGCAGAAAGGAACTTATCGGCTCAACCAGGCAGCAAGCATCAAGGGACATTTGCATAATCTTAATCTCCATAATGAACTTGCATATTGTAAAAAATTATAAAGTTAATATGAGAAAATAATTTAATGTTGCTAAAATGAGAGGCCACCTTGTGCCAAATAGCCAGGAGTTTATATTAGGCAACCCTAAGCAACTCTAACTCTCAGATTCTGTTTGCAGCATTCTGAGAAGAGGTCTAAGCAGTCTCTATCCTTGCTCAGTAAAAACAGGAACCACGGGTGGGCTGGAAGGTGATTAAGGGACTGGACTTCCACATGGCCGACCATGGTTCAAGTCCTGGACCTGGCAGCTTGCTTTCTCACTCTTAATCTCTCTCTCTCTCACTCTGTAGTCAAATTAAAAAATAATAAAATTAAGTAATTAAAAAAAAATCCCCCAAACCAGGGACCAATACATTTTTCATGTCAGTGAATCTTGCCCTTTAGTATTAAGGGTAAATTTCAGGAAATGAACTGCTTAATAATCAGTCAGGTGAACTCCCAGTATAAAGAAAACAAAAGCAAACGTTCACACTAGAATGTAGAAGAACAGGTAAGGTTTTTTTAAAGATGAGAATTTATGGTCTAAAATGTATTTTAATGTACTCTATAACATATTTACTTATCATCATGTCTCAATTCTTTATGCAAATTATCTTCTTATAAATAGATCTCATCGAGTAAATATCAAAATTTATTAACATTGAGGCCTCAGAGAGGATTTTCTTCTTCTTTTCCTTTGATGTCAGTTATTAATGATTCAAAGGGCACTAACAGACCAACGCATTTAAAATGACCCTGACTTTTTAAAGAACTATTTTAGAACATAAAGCTGGTATTTCAAAGCTGCATTGTACATGCGAGATTTCCCAAATAGGTATCTGCAGTATGTGACTTGGATATGTAGTTAAGGGACAAGGTCTATAAAGAATTCTGAGTCAGCCAGTGCTGTGGTAGTTAAGGCGGTTGGATCTCACATGATCAACTGTGTGGTCTGAGTATGGACCCAAGAGCTTGAAAAACACGCTGGGTACATGTGCAAGGGTACCCAAAGTCCTAAGAGGACAATGGAAGAGAAGGGATTGCAGTGTTGCCACCCCTCTGGGAGATGCTTTCTCGTTTTCCCTCTCTCTCTCTCTCTCTCTCTCTTCCTCTTCCTCTCTCTCTCTGGGAGCACACATGACCTGTAGCAAATTTTAAAAAATAAATTTTTTAATTAAAAAAAAATTCTAAGCTACAGCTTGAAGGATGAGAGAAAACAAAACGTTTTCCTTTTTTTAAAGAGAGGTTTTTGTTATAGGGTGTGTGCGGTCACTGAAGACAGAAAGCAAGAAATCACCCCCAGAGTGGATGGCTATACTGCAATCCTTTCCTCTCCATACTCTTCTTAAAATTTTGGGCACGCACGCACACACACCCGGTATGAGCTTTAAGCTGCCAGGTCCGGGACTCAAACAGCAGTCACCTACGTGGGAGTCCAGCAACACAACCTTTACACCATCTGCTGGTCCTAACCAAATCACTCTCTTATTTGTTTGTTTATTTATTTATTTATTTATTTATTTTTGAGAGTTTTTTTTGCTATAGGGTGCATGCACTCACCAGAAAGACAGAGAAAAAAGGATAGAAAATGAGAATATGCCTGTAACATCTCGTATTTAAAGAGAGCAAGAGATCTAAAACAAACATGACTAAATGCTAATTCCACTAAATTTGGGTTAAAGGCTTGAAATGATCTGGGTTAGTGTTTTTCCCCCTGAACTTTCTGAAGGTCTGAAATATCTCATTATGCAAAATCTAAAAATTAAAAAAGGACCAGGTGACTGGAAGAATAGAGTCACTAACACAAAAAGTCGGGAGCAGTGGAAAAGATCAAATCTTGTTGCAGAAAAAAAAAAAAAGTCAAGAAAGTTTTTGTGTAAAGAGATATGAAGGGACTCTAAAAGTTAATGAAAAATGGAATTTAAAATATGAGTTTATTCTGGTGTTAAAAAAAAATTAAATCCATGCAGGTTTTTTTCTCCCTAAACTATAGGGGGAATTCTCGATCAGTTCAGTTTTAGACTAAGAGGTACTGAGAACATGGTGTAGTGGAGGCTGACAATAAAAGATAAAGAGGAAGTTTTTATTGTCATCCCAAATCAGATGGCTGTGGGGAGTGAGAACCACCTTCCCACATAACTTAAATACCAGTAACCAAGTCATCTCTCACAAAACAAAACCAAGGAAACTTCCAGTTCCGAAGGAATTCAGATAAGGATTCATGGCTCTTCTGTGCCTCCTCCTGCCCCCCTCCACCAAACACTCACAAACAAAAACAAAATGTACCCTTGCCCACTTGAGAAAGAATTAAGAATTGGCAGCTTTGCTAAAGTGGACAGCTTCCAAGCCAAGTCCTTTCTCTGGCTAAGATGTTGACAGAGCCTGGACAAAAAAATAAATCACAACTCAGTCAAGTTTTTAGGACAGCCAATCAACAGAAGGTAACCGTCCTTCCACACTCTCCTGAGTGTCAACTTCTTCCAGGGGAATCTAAGAACTTCTAAGATGTCCTCTAACCTCTTCTGTTCTCCTCCAACAAAAATGACTAGAACACAAAATCCAAACTCTCACTTAGCACTTTAAAACCAATGTCCCTCCAAATATCAAACGTAAATGAAAACACGGGGAAGAAAGATTTAGAATACAAGTATAACGACAAATCTCAAATTTTTAAGTTAAATACATTTTTTGTCAGTGCCCAATTTATCATTCTCATTCCATGATTCTAAAGAATATTTCTTTTCATTTTGGAACGACTGTCAGAAGTGACTGCAGACGAATCAGCATTTGCAAAGGTTGAGAGAATTTGGGGTGTCTGCGCTTGAGGTACTTTCACCACCTCAAAGATGCCGGGCGGGCGTGGCGGCTGCAGGCCCTGCCCTGTCTGATCACAGGGGAAGTAGCCGCTGAATCCCTGCTGCACCTGCACCGAGAAGGTGCACGATGTGTGCGTCACTGAGAAAGAACAGCACAGTGGACATCTAACTGAGGCCCACAAGGAGTGCACGAGAGCCCTGGGATTTAAAATATGGTGGTCTGTTCTGTGAGCGATTCATTCCTGAAGAACGAATATTTGACTACTTTGCGTAGTTTTTTGATGAGCTTTAATAAATGGGAAAAGTATAATTTATTTTTACAAAAAGATAAAATATCCCTATTCAAAAAAATATTTATTTTAACAAAAGTTTCATCAGTACAACTTAAAACTAAATTTAGGGAACAGCAGATGACATAATGGTTAAGTTGCTGAGCTCCCACGTAGTCGACCACGGCTCGAGTCCCAGACCCGGTGACTTAAAAAACTCATGCCGGGCATGTGTGTGTGTGCATGCCCAAGATCCCAAGAGGAGAATGGAGGAGAAGAAGTTGTGGCATGGCCATCCCCCCAGAGGGTGATTTCTCACTTTCTGTCTCTCCGGGCAAGCACATGCACCCTATAGCAAAAATCTCTCTCTAAAAAAAAAGGAGAGAGAGTGAAACTAAATTGAAAAGAAAAGAACTTGAAAAGATCTTAGCAGGAGAGAGAAATAAATCTGGACACTCAGTAAAACAAACACATGCTGGGACCAGCAGTTAGCGTAATGGCTGTGTCGCTGGACTCCCACGTAGTCGACCGCGGTTCGCGTCTTGGACCCGGTGGCTTAAACTCACACTGGGCATGTGTGCGTGCGTGCCCAAGATCCCGAGAGGAGAATGGAGGAGAAGGAATTCCAGTGTGGCCATCCCCCCTGGGGGTGATTTCTCGCTTTCTGTCTCTCTGTCTCTCTCTGTCTGGCGAGCACATGCGCCCTATAGAAAAAACCTCTCAAAAAAAAAAAAAAAAAAGAAAACAAACAAGCAAACACATGCTTCTATCAATACATCTAAATCATGACAGTTGAACTATCCTAACACCCTATTCGTCCCACTCCAGGGCACCCAACTGCCCTAGGTCAAAAGTCCCTCTTCCCAGGTTACTCTTCAGGCAGACCCACCTCAGTCATATTTAGGAAAGTACCCCGTGTTCACTTTGGACTGGTAAGAAGAGTGGAAAGGAATGATACTATATCCCTCCTTCTTACATCACAATGCGATGTTGCAGAATGAAACAAACATGGCTTGGGGCTTAGGAGAGAACAGAGGTGAACTCACGTTTGTTAATCACCTACACATACTAGCCACTGAAGATGGGTTTCTAGACTAAGCAATCACTAACTACTGTGATCGTGAGTAAACCCCAGGTATTACACTGAAAAACAAATGAGGAAGACTAATAGTCTCTCCAGTTTTCTGACTCCATGATTCTATAAATATAACCACTATTTTAGAGAGATTTTTACTACAGAGCATGTGTGCTCACTGGAGAGATACGGACAGAAAGCGAGAAATTACCCCCCAGGGTAGATGGTCACACTGCAATCCCTGGTCCTCCACCTTCCTCTTAGGATCTTGAGCATGCATGCACATGTGCCCGGCATGAGTTTTAAACTGCCAGGTCCAGGACTCAAACGACAGTTGACTATGTGGGAGTCCAGTGACATTACTGCTAGGCCATCTGTTGGCCCCAAACATAACCACTTTTTTTTTTTTTTTTTTTTTTTGAGAGAGGTTTTTGCTATAGGGCATGTGCGCTCACCAGAAAGAAAGTGAGACAGAGAGACAGAAAGCAAGAAATCAACCCCCGGGGGGATGGCCATGCCACAATCCCTTCTCCTCCATTCTCTTCTCAGGATCTTGGGCACGCATGCACTCGTGCCTGGCGTGAGTTTAAGCCACTGGGTCTGGGACTCGAACCATAGTCAACAACATGGGAGTCCAGCGACAGCCATTATGCCAACTGCTGGTCTCTATAACCACTTTTAACAAATGTGCTGGGCTGGTTCCATGACCTGGTGATTAAGAGAGGATCCCACATGGTAAACCCTGCAGTTAGAATCCTGGCCCTGGTGGCTTAAAAAATATGCTGGCACACGTGTGCCCAGAATCCCAACAGGATAGAGAAATGGAGAAGGGATTGCAAGGTGACCACTCCCCAGTTGGGGGAGCTTTCCTCCATCTTCTGTTTGTCTGGGAAGCGCACATGCCCCCTAACAAATTTAAAAAAAAAAAAAAGCACACGAATATGTTATTCTCAAGTATAATGAAGTTATTAAAGTTATTAAAATCCATTTTACTTTGTGCAGCTCTAACCCACTCTGTGCAGCACACCACCGATCACTGGATGCTTAAAATCCTTAAATGGCTCATCATTTACTGCAACGCAAAACAGAGCTCTCCATGATCCAGCCTTGTCTATTCCTCCAGCCTCATCCCTGCCCTCCAAACCCTATCCTCTAGCCACAATACTGACTTAAAAGTTACCTAAAGGGAACCAGCAGTTAGCGTAATGGCTATGTCGCTGGACTCCCACATAGTTGACCGCGGTTCCCAACCCGGACCCAGTGGCTTAGAACTCATGCCGGGCATGTGTGCGTGCATGCCCAAGATCCCAAGAGGAGAATGGAGGAGAAGGGATTGCGGCGTGACCATCCCCCCTGGGGGGTGATTTCTCGCTTTCTGTCTCTATGTCTCTGTCTGTCTGGCGAGCGCACGCACCCTATAGCGAAAACCTCTCAAAAAAAAAAAGTTACCTAAAGAAGGTGCTTTCGTTCAAGCTATTTTCTCAGCGTGCAGTGTATCTTTAACTGTAGAGGATATCTTTAACTCATCTTTCAAGACCCAGCTCAAATGTCATCTCAGAGAGGCTCTTTCCAACCTCTGCAAGTCCGAGGCAAAAGTAACCTTTGGGCCCCTCCTTTCCCTGCTCCATGCTCTCTCGCAGGGTCTACTGCTCTTCATCCACCTCTATACTTACAGAGCTGTCTTCTCCCACTAGACCCACAAACTCCTCGTGGTGAGAGACCTTGTCTGATTCATCTTCATCTCCCCAGTGCCTCCACAGTGAGGTACAACAGATACTTTATGGAGTAGGGAGTACAGGAACAGAAAACAAAAAAGGAGAAGGAAGAAAAAAGGAGAAGGAAGAATCAATTAAGACGGCCTGGAGAGTGGGGAATGTTAGCGAGTGGGTTTATCAGTTCCACTATCTTGGCCCGTCTTCCCTCAGCTCTGGTCCTCAGGGAGCTTATTAATTCTCTCAGCTACAGGTACTACATCTATGCCACTGAACTTGTAAAACGACATTTCCAACTGATTAATTCCCACCTCTGCTTCAGCTTTAGGCTAACTCTCACAACCAGAAAAACTTTATTTGGACATTGCATTGCCACTTTATTTTTATTTTTTTATAGAGGTTTTTTGCAATAGGGCACATGCACTTACCGGAGAGAGAGAAAGAGATGGTGAGAGAGAACGTGAGAAATTACCCCCCAGAGGGGAATGGTCAGGTCACAATCCCTTCTCTTCCATTCTCCTCCCGGGATCTTGGGCACGCATGCACGCACGCACATGTGCCTGGCGTGATTTTCAAGCCACCAGGCCTGCAGTAGCTTAAAACCATGGCTGGCCATGTGCGAGTCCAGCAACGTAACCATGACACCATCTGTTGGTCCCACACTGCCACTTTAAATCCAACACATCCCAAACTGAACTTATCACATTGCCCCTAAAATACATGGAAACCTTTCTACCTTCATTTTAGTCAATGTCTCAGACACCCAGGCTTATTACATCACAGTCATACTGAACTCATCTCCCTCCACCCTCCTAATTTCAGTTTTGCCTTCACAATCTCCTTTTCACTCTGCTCTACTCATTCCTCTCTCCACAACCCCTAACTCAGGCCTTAACACACACACCACTGGTGTCGACTTCCCTTCCCTCCAAGGCTACCTATGTCTGTCACCATATTGCTGTCCCGATCAAAAATCCTCAGTGGCTCCCTATTTTCTATCATGGAAAATATAAACTCGTGAGTCTGGCTTCTTAAAAACCCCTATAACTAGCTCCTAACCCATGCACCCACCTTCATCTCGCTCCTACTCACTGCTACTCACGTCAGTCTTACCACACCCCAAGGACAATTCACGTACTAGCCGCCAAAATGAAGTCATTTTCATTCTCTGCTTCATTTTGTATCTCATATACATTGTATTCAAGGTATACTTTGTACCTAATACACTTTTATTTATTTATTGAGATCTGAAATATGTTACAGTTCTTCTGTGACATCATTCATACCTGAGAATCCTTCCAAAATACCTACAGTTATGGCATGAGGCCTGTACGATATAGCTGATAATATTTTACATTATTTTAAAATTTTGTCTGGCATATCAGTAGACTCAAAAGGTGTTTATTCTGCCTATTACTTTTACTTCCAACTGGACTGTAAGCTCTTCGAGGGCACACAGTTGTCATTTTTTCCTAATCTTCTATAACACCCAGCAGGTGTTATAGAACTAAATTCATAACGGGTCACTAAAAATAATAATTCAGTAATTTCTCCTACCCCAGACTACTTCTTAAGAGGAAATAAGGGGGGACCAGCAGTTAGCATAACGGCTATGTCGCTGGACTCCCACATAGTCGACCGCGGTTCGAGTCCTGGACCCGGAGGCTTAAACTCACGCCGGGCGCGTGTGCGTGCGTGCCCAAGATCCCGAGAGGAGAATGGATTGCGGCGTGGCCATCCCCCCTGGGGGGTGATTTCCTGCTTTCTGTCTCTCTGTCTCTCTCTGTCTGTCTGGTGAGCGCACGCGCCCTAAAGCAAAAACCTCTCCAAAAAAAGAAAAAAAAAAAAGAGGAAATAAGGGGATAAGACATAATCCTAAAAAAAAAAAAAAAAAAGTTGAAAATAAATCCTAACCTAGCCATACAAAATAAGATTCCTGACTTTTCTACCTCTGATTTCCAGCTCATAAATACTACAATCTTCTGACTCAAGAGGTGGATAACAATCCTATGCTCGTGACATCACAAACACTAGTTTGCTAATGACCGTGGGGGCAGGGGGAGGTGGCAGGGAGGGATAAAGGAAAGCAGGTGGACTGAAAGAAAACGGGTAAAAAGATAGCTGTGTGAGCCAACAATGCAGTGGGATTCCTCCAGGTATCGGAAGTGAAGCCTGACTCTGCCAGAACACAGGCGTCATCTCCCCATCGTTCTTGGGCACAAGACAGTGAGAGGCCACACTGGATCCACGCCTTTGAAAAATCAGTCTACGTTAACGTGTTCAGTATGGTCTAGTCCTAATCATCCATAAGTGGATTATTCATTTTGTAAATTTTTGATGCCAAATCTTTCATCTAAGATGGACTGTCCTGTACCATCAGGGTATTGTCCTCCTCATCAGGTAATACGGGCTTAGAAATGAGAATTCATTTCAATATCAGTATAATCCCCAAAAACCTAAAATAAATCTGTTTTGTTTTTTTTTTTAAATGCACTTTCTAACCAAGACATGTATTACATTCTGAAATACCCACAACAGTGCTCCCTACACTAGCAGAGATATCAGAGAGTCAATGCACTTAAACGTGGCGCTGTCCTTACCACAAGCCCTTGATGGGAGCATAGCCACAGTCCTGAGACTTCCCCACAGGCTGGTGTGCTGCGAGAGAGGCGCAAACAGAGCTCCGCATAGGGAGCGAGGTGTGTAAACACAAAAACTTCTACAAGGAATCTTATGTCTCCTGGCTGGATCCCTTTAGGCCAGGATGGTACAAAAGAGAAGCAGCGGAGTCACAACGTACTGGGGCCTGCCTGACTCCTCGTCCCTGAGTTCCTGGACCAAAGGGCTCAGTACTTCTCATTAAATCCATCCTTTGTTCAAGGACCTACAATGACTCCATTGACCCTTCTATCAACACCCAACAGAGTCTGGCCTCTGGGTCCCCTCCACCCTCTCGCCTGCTCTACCCATGACTTGGCCAACCCACATTCTCTCTAGTCACTCTCATTTATTACCCCACACACAACTTCGTCATTCATACCATCGGTGCACACTGCACTTTCTATACTTTATCTAGGAGGTCCCTTCTTTTATTCCTAACATGGAATAACTATTTCATTTACATACTTCAATGCTCACACTTACCTTACAGATAGAGAGCAAACTGTCCAAGGCCACACCATAAAAAGGAGAGCCAAAATTTGAACCAAGGTTCATCTAATTCCACAGCCCATAGTTCTTTATGATTAACCTATAGCCCCTCCCAAGTCCATGTCAAAAAGTACAGATTCGGAATTCTCCCCTAATTCATCTCATGATTCTTGCTCCACATTTCACGGTTAACCCAGCCTTTATATCCTCCACTTCCAGCACAGTCAACTTGGTTTTGTTTTATGTTCTTTCCTAAATGTTAAAACTCATAATAGTCTGCCTTCTCGTTTACGTACCACCTTCCCCCATGGTAAGGACACCTGTCTTTACATCTTTTCTATCTTTTCTATCTTCCCAACGCCTGCCTGTCATTGGAGCTTGGAAACTGTTTTAGCTACAGGAGTATTCAATCATTATTCAGCAAGGATTTTTTTTTTTTTTAATCAAGTCCTTTTTTCTATCCTATTTTAAAAAAAACTAAATTCAGGAATTCATGATAAATTTATTTTGCATTTACCTTCCAGTTACGCAAAATGTTAATGATCTGAATTTATTAGGGACTGAGAAGATTCCACTTTCTGCTCTTTCACAGCTCCTAAGATCCCACAGGAAAGGAACTGCTGAGGCCACACTTCAAAGCACTGTGTGAGGATTTCCCCATAGGTGGATGAGTGTTTAGGGTAAGGACAGAGACACTCTCCTATGGATAAATATATAGAAAGAGATAAAGACACAAAGACACACGCACACATACACACACACACACACACACACACACGCACACACGAGTAATGTTCTACCAGCATTCTTAGCGTGTCTAAGATATTAAGGAGTTCCAAAACTTATAATAAGAGCCCCCATAACGATCTGAAATTTTATTTTTAATACTGAAGTAACCCATTGAAATATGCTTGGTTACATATACCGAATTTAAAAATTCCAAACAAAGCTTCTGAGAGCTGGGGTATAGTGGGGGGCTACTGGGCTGCTCTAGACTTATTCATTCGACCTCTGATCCTCACCCCTTGGAATAATACAGGCAGCAGTTCAACCAGGGGAAGTTGCTAGATGCAGATGTCAGTAGAATTTACCCAGATATCATCATTGATATTAGCACCAACCAACTCACACAGATTAAAACAATTATTGATAGTCAACAGACTCTGGGAGAGCATATATGATTTTTAAAAATTAGATCTTAGCCTCCAAATTAAATGTTTTTCAACAGAAGTTTCAAAAGAAAGACATTAAACAAAGCTTCAGGAAAGTGTCCAAGTTGCTGGTGACTAGGAGACCACCACATCTAACTAATAATTAGCATCTGTTACTGGTCATTCTGCCTTATACAAGTCAGCAGACAGCCCCTTCTTAGGCAAAGTTTACATTTGTTTCTGAAGGGAGTCCTTGGTATTAAATAAAAGGGATACATTGAATCAGGCAGCAACAGCAACAAAATTAGTGACAGTTTAGAAACTATCTTCTTTCCATCTAACCTTCCTGCTTGAATACATCATGTCCAAAGCAGATATTTGTTCAATTCTAAATTATTCATGTTAATGGATAATTATTGGCACAAAGGAGCTGATAATCCAAAAGGGAGAAAAAAATCGAAAAAAAATCTATTTTGGTTGTGGAATATATGTTTTCAGCATATTTACCTTCTCAATTATTCCTAGCATGAGGTAATATTTGCATGTGTGTGCAATCTCTAAGTACATAGTAACTGGCTGCTTAGTCAGGGGAGGTACTCTGAGGCATGCCAGTTTGCTAGTGGAAATTAGAACAAACTGGTATTCAGCCTGCAGATGAGCAATATCAAGTTCATTTATTTATTTTTCTATCCAGCCTTCAAAATTTCAATAGGCTGTCACAGCAGGTTGGTTACTAAACTTTAGAAAAACTGCTTGAAAAACAATGAAGACAAAGTACAATCAATTCTTCATTGTTTGCCCATAATGTATTCACTTGTAAATTATCCACAGCAAATGTTTAACTGCACGTCTGACTCTCCCTTGCCACCAGGCTGAAGTCTCTGCAGTCTTTTCCTCCTCCTCAGGACTGCCATCTCATTTAATAAGGAGATGTTCTACATGTTTTTAAGTTATGTAGTACAGAAAAATGTTTTTAAAATATTTAAGGAGAAATACTTATATATGAATATTTAGTAAAAAGGATTATCTATTCTTTCAGACTAGTCTTATGACCACCTCCTTTCCACTCTGTCCTTTCCCACCTCTGAAATACTCAGGTTCTGAAAGACAAAAGCGATCCAGCCTCCTCCAAGTTCTCCCATTATACCCAATTTGAGAAGCCAAAGACTGAAAAATTACCAGCCTGTGATTTTCTAAAGAAAAACTCGGATACAGTACTTACTAACAGATAAGGAAAATAAAAGACCACGTCCTGCGAATTCGTGCCTTTGCATTCATAAAAAGAAAACTCCCTGAAAAGTTTGGGGGAAACCTCTTACAAAAAATTTCTCCAGTCAGTTACTTTCAACTTTCGAATTTTTACGTCTGCATTGTGCCTCGAGAAGCCACCTAGTTTAGACAGACTACCACGAGGGGGGAGAGACTCTGAGCGCTGGTCCTTGTGAGCCGACAAGCTAAAAATACGCCGGCCCAGTAAACAAATCCCCATTCCATCCCGACCGGACCCACACCGTTAACCTAGTAATTATGAGAAGAGTGAGATCACGCAGCCCCCGGCTTACTCATCATCAGTTACTAAAGTTTCCATCGGCTCATGGCAACTTTTCTTTTTTTCCAAAGTTCATAAGCCTGCTCTAGAATCAGTCTCTCTGTCTCTGTCTCTCGCTCACACACACATCATCTTCGCTCTCTTCCTCCATTACTGGACGCACCTCGGTTTGGCCACCGATAGCGAGAACAAGCTTGTCTTCTCTGCATTTTACTTTTACATGGAGACTTGAAAATGAACTTTTCCAATCAGGAGGGTTAGTAAGCCTGCATCTCAACCAGCCTAAAACTCCAGCATCCCCTCCCGAAAGTCTAGCTGACAAGGGGGGACCGTCCAAACAGCCCAGCACAGCTCAGCGAGGCCAGGCACGGGGAGCCGGCGCGGGGCGCGGGGCGCGGGGCGCGGGGCGCAGGTGAAAGGGAGGAGTAAAGGGGAGCGGTGGGGACGAAGCGAGGAGCAGTCTGAGCGAGGAGGGGGTGCTGAGGGGAACGGCTTCGGGTGAAATTTAATCAGGAAGGAGAAGGGGGACAGTGGAGACCAGAGGGACAGAGTTTGGGAGTCTTTAGAGGCGGAGGGGCGGGAGTGGACGGGGGAGGGGGTCGGGGCAGGGGGCTCCGTTACCCTCGCGGCTCCCGGGGCAAGGCCCTAGGCCGGGGCGGAGCGCGGGGCCCGGCCGCCTCTCCTCATTCCTCAGCAGTGACCCCGGGGTCCGGCCGGCCCCTCCCCCGACGACGATGGAGGCGGAGACGGTGGCGGAGACGGCGACCGCGGCTGTCGCTCCGCACAGGATCTGGGGCTGGAGCCAGACGGGACTGATCAAGACTGGCCTCCCCCAGTGGCTTTTTGCCTGCTCCACACCCGGTCGCCACTCCGACTCTGGCGGCTGGCTCAGGATCGGTGGCTTTCGGCCGTCCGGCCGGAAACAAGCGCCAGTTTCCGGCCGGAGCGGGTTGCTGGTGACACCCAAGCCACCACCCCCACCCCCGGGCCTCCTCCGGCCCCGCCCCGCCCCGCCCCGCCCCGTAGCAGCCCCGCCTTTTGCGCCGCTCCCGGGGCTGCGGCCAGTTTGGCGCTTGCCCTGCGCGTGACCCCGTGTTTTCCTGGCCAGGGTTCCTGAAGCCTCTGGTCTGGAGTATTCTTGAACCGAGCTGGAGGGGCACAGGGTGGACTCTTGAGACTTTGGTCGGATCGGTTGGCTAGGGCCGTTTGTGAGGGGACAGAAAGGGGTGAGGTAGTTCTGGAAAGACGAGAGGGATGAAAATGCTTTAGAATGAGGAGACTGAAATTCTAGTTAATCTACACGATCATTCTGGACTGACCAGAGAAAGATTAACGCTTCTTCCAGACCTGTCTCCACCCAGTTATGCATTTCCCTGTTCCTTTGCTCTCAAAGTGAACATTCCCTCCTCTCTGAACACTTGGTATTTATTTACTTGCATAAAGATGAACCCCTTGGACACAGGTCTTTTGACTATGCAATAAAGTTGAGTAGTGCTTTTTGTTTGAAATGCCTTTCATAGTACAGCATCATTCAATTCAAATATCTATTGAATCCCTACTATGTGCAAGGCACTGGGCTGAGTAACACTGGGATATAAAAATCCACAAGACATCATGGCAGACATCAAAGATCTTACAATTTAGTAAGGTACATAAAACTATCAATATATTGGGACCAGCAGCTGGTGTAATAATAGCTATGTCACTGGACTGCGGTAGTCGACTGCGGTTCGACCTGGTGGCTTAAACTCACACCGGGCACGTGAGCATGCATGCCCAAGATTCAAGAGGAGAATGGAGAAGGGATTGCAGCCATCCCCGGGGGTGGGGGGGTGGGGGGGTGAGTTCTTGCTTTTTGTCTCTCTGTCTCTCTGTGTCTTTCTGGCGAGCACACGCACCCTATAGCAAAAACCTCTCAAAAGAAAAAAAAAATACTATCAATATATTACATGAGGCAGAACTCACATGGGCTGAATTACAATGAGCAATGCCAGGGATGTTTATTTATATTCTCACTACTTCCTGACATCCTTAGTTTCTAAAAGGGAGTGGGTGGAACCTAGACATTTTTAAGTTAACCAGTTCAGACAAGGAAACTGACACTTGAAACAGGAAACTTCCTAGACAGCTGTATCTCTTGGGAGTACCCCTGAATTTTGAGTTGAAGGTTTAGATCTGGGTTTGGGCCATACATGGATAGTAAGGCCAAGCAGATCAGAGTGCCTTGCATCATGCATGCCCAGGATCTGAAATACAAGTTGACAAGCAGAGCCATTTGGCCTAGACTTCAAGCTGTTGAGGACCACAGATTTTGGCTACTGTCAGTGGCAAATTTGAGCAGGAGAGTAAAAAGAGATCTGGTCATCTAAGTTGATTCTAACAACTCCATTGACCACACTCGCCCCGTGTTAGCTAAATCCAAGATAGGAGGGCATATCCATGAGTAAGGAGCCTCAAAACTTTTGAAGCTGTCTTGTTTCACGAAGACCCTCCAGGATCAGGTTATGCCCATCTGTTAACTAAGTCTTTCTAGTCTTAACTCTGCTACTGTAGTCTCATTAAGACCAAGTATGAACTTCAAAGACACTCTACATCCTCAGTACAAGGCAGACCTTTTCCTTAGGCGTTGACCGCAAAAAGTTTCCAGATTTGAAAACCGGGCCAAGTTGCTGGTCAATGTCATTTTAAATGACCACACTTTATAGGCTTGCCTGGAAATTAAGGAACCAGGAAGTGATGGGGTTGCAGTTGCTTTGTGCCTGTTTCTTGCTCTGACCATACATCACTCATTGTTGTTTGTGGAATTGCTCAATGGGCTGCTTGTCTTTGGTCAGCCCAGGCTGTGTGTGTAGCAGTGTGGTCAGCTGGGCTGGGAGCCAGGCCACCTGGGTTCTGGTCCCAGCTCAGCCAGCCCCTAATCCATTAAGTGACTCCCTTCCTATTCCTATGCATCTGTTTCTTGGCCTAGAAAGTAGGGGCCTTTTCCCTAGTGAGGTGTAGCCATTCAGGCCATCACTACGTTGCATGCTTAGAAGCAGCTGTCTGATACAGACATCAGCAGAAGTCAGAACACAGTTCATTATCTTGTGCTGCCAAGAAGAAGAATAGTAAGGAAAGAAAGTAAAAGCAGCAGAGAAAACCCTACCAGTGTACACAAGGTAGACGACCACCACACAGTAAAAAGTTCTTTTCTACCCTAGTTTTGTTTTGTTTTGTTTTGTTTTTTGTTTTTTTTTGAGAGGTTTTTGCTATAGGGCGTGTGCGCTTGCCAGACAGACAAAGAGAGACATAGAGACAGAAATCGAGAAATCACCCCCCAGGGGGGATGACTCCGCAATTCCTTCTCCTCCATTCTCCTCTCGGGATCTTGGGCACATACGCACACGCGCCCGGTGTGAGTTTTAAGCCACCGGGTCCGGGTTGCGAACATAGCCATTATGCTAACTGCTGGTCCCTTAGTGACCTTTTTTTTTTTTTAAATAATTATTTCATTTTATTTATTATTATTTTTAATTTTTGGGTGCACTCACCAGAGAGAGAGAGAGAGGGAGGAAAAATGAGAAAGTAAGCCACCAGGTCCAGGACTCAAACCCCAGTCAGCCATGTGGGAGTCTAGCACCCTAACCACCACACCACCTATTGGCCCCCTAATGTCCTGTTTTTGTTTATCAACTTCAACAGCTGCTTCAAGGAGCTCCCTCTGCTTTTATTTCACTTTAAAGAAGATCAGAAAAAACAGAGCTTTGCATTTCACTAGAGAAAAGAAGACAGAAACTATTTCCATACCGAAGCTAATGTATAGAATGGGGCAGGGGGAAGAGGGCTGTGTTCAAAGAAAGCTGTTTTGCAGCTAACTAGGAAAAAAAAAAAAAGGAAGGAAAAATTATTTGCATTTATATGCTTTTGTGGTGGAAAAGAAAACCAAACCAAAATAACTTCCTTTCACTACTGCCCCTATAATTTAGTCCAGTGGTTCTGGGGAGTTTTAAAAACTACATCCTACATGCCTAGGAACCTCAGACTGGCTGACTCAGAATTCTAGGGGAAAAAGACCGTGAATCTATATATATATTTAAAATATTCAGGGCTCTTATAAAGTTAAACACATTCCCACCCTATGAATCAACAATTCCACTCCTGGGAATCTACCCAATAGAAATAAAAACACATATCCACAAAAAACTTATACATGAATGTTCATAGCAGCTTTATTCATGATAGCCCCAAGCTGTTCACCAGCAGAAAAATGGATACCTACAGTGTTCACACAATGGGATGAAATTTTTAAAAATACCTTTAAATATAACGATATGGGTAAATCTCAAAATTGTTTGTTGAGCAAAAATAATAATTTGTATGAAATTCAAGAACAGGCAAAAGTAATCTTGATGACATCAATAAAAACCCTGACTACCTATGGAAGAGGAGGTGAAGACTGAAGAAAGGGGCATGTTAGAATTTCCAAGGTGATAGAAATGTTCTCTAACTTGCCAAGAGTGGCTATTGCACATGTACATCGAGTTCTATACTTAAGATTGCCATTTGTAAATTTTACTTCCATTTTAAAGGTAGAAAAATATCTATAAACTACATGTATTTATAGATTAACTGATATTTGCTTCACCCATTAAATTCTGAAACTCTCTGAGGTAAGTTCACCATTTATTGTATAGAACCTAGCACATGTGATTCATGGTAGTCATTCATTAAATATCTGTTGAGTGAATGAGTGAATGAACTGGTAAACAATTCGCGGTTGAGACCCATGGCGTTAGCAGCTCACTTCCCATCCAGACTCATAATACACAGTATAGCTGGGTCGCTGTCCCCAGTTCCTCTACCTGCTTACACATTATTGCTAGATTATGTTTCCTAAAATATTCCCTTGATCTTTTTCATTTCAAAAGCTATAGTAGAGGGCGTGGTGGCGCCCGCCCTATGGCAAAAAAAAAAAAAAAAAAAAAAAAAAAGCTATAGTAGAGGGAACCAGCAGTTAGCGTAATGGCTATGTCGCTGGACTCCCATATAGTCGACCATGGTTCGCGTCCCGGACCCGGTGGCTTAAAACTCACGCTGGGCGCGTGTGCATGCGTGCCCAAGATCCCGAGAGGAGAATGGAGGAGAAGGGATTGCAGCGTGACCATCCCTCCCGGGGGGTGATTTCTCGCTGTCTCTCTGTCTGTCTGGCAAGCGCACGCACCCTATAGCGAAAACCTCTCCAAAAAAAAAAAAAAAAAAGCTATAGTAGATATGTTGGTGGGGACCAGGTGGTGTGGTGGTTAAGGCCCTGGACACTCCCACATGGACGACCACAGTTCGAGTGCCAGGCCTTGCAGCTTGCTTTCTCTCTCTCTCTCTCTCTCTCTCTCTCTCTCTCTCTTTCTCTGGTCAAATTAAAATAAATTGATTAATAAATAACATAAAATAAAATAATTTTTTAAAATGTTGGCTGCTTAACCAGTGTCCATCTCCCTTCTTCCTCCTTCTTATAGAACTTTGATTACATTCTGGCAACCATCCTTCTCTACACAGCCATGAGGGAGTGGGGGCTGAGTGGGAGGGATGGGGTGAAACGCTGATGGGTCTCAGGGTTCCATCCCCTTTGCCAGTGCTTGGCCTAGGCCTGTGAGAGAGCTGTGACCAATGCGAGATGTGAGGAAATCTGTTGGAGGCTTTTGGAAAAGACTTCTTAAAATGACACAAAATAGAAGGATAAACTGTTTTCTTTTACTGCTGAATGTTGTTGGAGTTAGAACTATTGTGCTGGTCAGAGTACAAGCTAACACTAAGAATAGCAAAGTAGAAATATTAAAATAATCTGGGTCTTTGGTAAACTGCTGAGTGAACCAACCCTGGAGTAGTCCTACTTGAAATTCTTGTTATATGAGATAATACATCTTCCTTTTTGTTTAAGCCATTGTAAACGTAGTTTTCTATTGTAACCAAAAGTATCTCGATTAACAAAGTCATCAATAACTCCTCAATATATATAGGATAAAGTCAAATTTTAGTCTGCCTCATGAGATCAGATATTTAACCTGACCCAGTCTAATTCTGACTCTAGAATATGACTAGCTACTTTCCATCTCTACATTTGTGTTCCACTTCCTTTACCACCAACAGTATGCTGGTAAATATTAATAATCAGCTCTACGGGGGGGGAAAAACGCCCTGATTTATAACATTTACCAATTTCCATGGTGCAAATATTCCTACCACGGATGATTTCATGCTACCAATGTGATGTTACTGAAAAAGGAGACATGGAAAGAGGTGCAGTTAGCTCTAGCAAGCCAGCCAGAGACAGCTAAGCCGACTCCAACACACCACCATGCTACCACCCAACTCTCTTCTGTCTGTGTTTTCTTTCTAGATAGAGCTCAAGACCCAACCTGAGGGCCCAGTAGGTGGTGTGGTGCTTAAGGTGCTAGACTCCCATATGGCCAACAGTGGTTTGAGCCCCGGATCTGGTGACTTGCTTTCTCACTTTCCCTCTTTCTCTTTGTCTCTCTCCAATTTGCCCTATAGCAAATTTAAAAATAATAATAGTAATAAATAAAATTAAATGAACAAAATAGTTAAAAAGACCCAACTTGAATCACTTTTTAAAGAGGAGCCCTTAACTCAATTGGAATTTCACAATTGCCTTGAATTAATTTTGATGTAAATTCTCCCTAAGTCAACACTTAACCAATTCATGAAAAAAAAATTAGTAATAATTGCAATGTCAAGAAAGCATTCAATGACACCTTATTACCTTCCTGTGCTCCCTAAGGAACTCCTAGAACTAGGCATCAGGAGAACTCCAGAGAAGAAAACCCCTGCCTCCAAGCCCACTGAGCGCTCAAGACCACTGGAAGAACTTTACGGTAAATAAGACTCATCAGCTTCCAATTATTGCAAACGTCAGTCCCCGCGGAGCTGTATTAGGACATTAACTAAAGGCCACTCTCAGCAAGATTGGAGGAGGTTCCTATTCTGGTCCTGACAAATCCCCTGAGGATGTAAGAATGGGCTTCTAAGGGCATCAGAGGCCAAGAGGTAGGTAAAGAATACAGCCAATTCCTTGGGCTGTGAGACCAGGTGCTGCCTTACCTGACCGGAACGCCAGCCGCCAGCCCGGTGGGTCAGCTCCATTTCTGTCTCACAGGTGACGCGCCCCTCGGCTCCAAGGAGGCAAATAACCAAGACTGCTAACACATTGGCTGAGGGGATGAGGAGGGAATGGAATGACTGAGTCATTCTGCCCCCTGACTAGGTCAGCACTGGAGGCTGGCCAACCTCAGGCTGCTGGAAACTGACAGAGCATTCAGGGGGCAGAAGATGTGAGACTGCACCCCGCTCTGGCGATTGCTCCGGGGCGTCCACCTGAGCCCTCTCGTCAGCTCCCCTGTGTTTGTGTGACCCCGTAGGAACTGCACGCTGAGAATGTTTTCCTAAATGATAAACACATGCTGCCTTTCCTGCATCAGAGCGCTCTGGGGCTGAGTGGCTATTGTCTCTAATTAGCATCTGCTAGAATCTCCGTGATGTGCCTTGTGACTGTTGCTTTCCAGATTGTTGAACTGGTCAGCATCACGGCGGTTCCCCTGTTGCTAATGGTCTGTGGACGAGCCTGCAAATCCTAGTCACAACTCATACAAACGTAAATGGAAGTCAAAAATAATCTGGAATCGAAAAGTGTCGCCATTACCTAGGTTACCCTCATAGTTGAAGAAGAGAGCCAATCCTGGGGTCAGAAGAAATTAGTGGAATAAGACTAAGAACTCAGAAAGGATCGTGGATGAGTATTACATGAGCACTCAAAAGCGAGGAAGGACAACGAGGGGCTGAATGAGAACTGAGAGAATGAGTCTCAGTACTAATCGGGGGTCCTGACCTCGCAAGGGTCAAGTACCTCCATCAAGTGACTTTCCACTTCTTCCCTGGGCCACAGATCACGCACAGTGGCAGCTCTTTTCTTATTCGCCAGGAAATGATGCTGAACTCAGCATCAAACTACCGTGCTTCCCTACCTAGACTGTCAACACGAGCAACAAGATCTCAACAAAACAGAAATTGATACAAGTACATACATTTCACTGATACTTTTGTTCTCCATGTATAAGTCATACAAAGAGGCAATCCTCCTCTTTACAATGCAATGAGCAAAACTAGTAGTTGGAAGTCCATATCCTTTTCTGCTTGACACATGTCCTTCATGTTATCCAGAAAAAAAAAGGTGGAAGGCGATACAGATTGTAAAGGGACAACACAGCCTCTGACTACAGACATCTGCTCCTGAGAGAAGCTGAAGGGGCTCTCTATTATTGCCCACACAGTATATTCTGCCCTTGATTTCCTGTTTTCCTTTTGATCTTTAGTTTCCTCCTCCTCTTTTTCTCTGTATGAATAGTATTTTTCAGGTCCTTATACAGCACAGTTTTTAACACAGCAAAAGGGCATGCTGGTTACTCTTAAAACTGAAGCACAGCCCAGTACCGTGGGATTGACTGCTCTGGCCTAACCCTATGGGATGCCCCAGGAGTGGGCGTATGCACGTGCACAGTTTGGTTGTTCTGTAGCTGCAGTTTGTTACGAATATTCATTCCCACTTTAAGTCTACATTAGGTGTTTGTTTGGTTGTTTTGTTTTGTTTTTATGTCAGAATCCATCAACACTATCTCCACAATGAATCATTTCATTAGATGAGGGGACTTCAAAAAGTTCATTGAAAATGAAATTCAAGTACAAATTCATTTTGGTGCAAAGAAAATTTGAAATCTATGAATAGTTTTTTTCATAATATGCATTTTTTTTCATAAACTGTTTCAAGACCCCCTTTATATCTATTCCTTTCATTTAATTCTTTTTTAGAATTATTTATTTAATTTATTTGTTGTTGTTATTTATTTTTAATTTGACCAGAGAGAGAGAGAAAGGGAAAGTGAGAAAGCAAGCTACCAGGTCCAGGATTCAAACTGCAGTCAGCCATGTGGGAGTTCAGTGCCTTAACCACCACACCACCTGCTGCTCCCTCATTTAATTCTTATTGCCACAGTCCTAACTCATTACGTCTAATGTAAACTATTGTAAAATAACTGCACAGCTCATCTCTTGCCTTTAATCTCTTTTATCTCCCATTTTCTCTTAAAACTGCCTAAAACTAAATCTGATCACATGAATCCTGTGCTCAAAAGCCTTCCATTGTTCTTTTTTTTTTTTTTTTTTTTTTTTTTTGGAGAGGTTTTCGCTATAGGGTGCGTGCGCTCGCCAGATAGACAGAGAGAGACATAGAGACAGAAAGCGAGAAATCACACCCCGGGGGGATGGTCACGCCTCAATCCCTTCTCCTCCAGTCTCCTCTCGGGATCTTGGGCACGCACGCACATGCGCTCGGCATGAGTTTTAAGCCACCGGGTCCGGGACGCGAACCGCGGTCGACTACGTGGGAGTCCAGCAACATAGCCATTACACTAACTGCTGGTTCCCAGCCTTCCATTGTTCTTAAAGACAAATTTATCTACTGTCCATAAAAATAATAGTATTATTACCATCATTATTAATGTGATTGGCACTACCCATCCCTGAGAGAATTCAGAGGGCTCAAAGATTACTTTGGAATCATTGTGTAACAGAAGAAAATACTGTTATTTAAAACCCAAACCGACTTTGGCTATTGACTTCTAAGGGGAGGGGACATAATTCGGATAGCAGGGAAATCATTCCTCACTCTGCCTCCTTCCCCTAGCAGGCTTAGAGGGAAAAGGGAATGGTGGCCGTTGCAAGCCCCTGCTCATTCTTCTGAGTTTCAGGATGCGAAGTGGAATAGATGATCCATTATACTAGCAAGACTTACCAAAGGGTCCTTGACTATAATAAATAAGGGAAACCAAGTTGCCTTGGTCTGTTTTCTGCTACTAGAACAGAATACCAGAGACTGAATAATTTATAAAGAAAAGTTTTTTGACTCCTGGTTCTGGAGGCTGGGAAGTGCAGAGCAGGGCCCTGGCACCTGGCAAGCACCACCCCCCTGCAGAAGGGTTAAAAGTGGAAGGCGGAAGGCTTGCGAAGGGTGGGGCAGGTGAGCTGCTGAACTTACCCTTTTATCAATAGCTCACTCCTAAGATAATGGCATTGATCCATTCACAAGGGCAAAGCCCTCATGACCTAATCAGCTTTTAGAGGCCCCAGTTTTTGTTTTTTGTTTTTGTTTTTGTATTTTAGAGAGATTTTTGCTCTAGGGCACATGGTCTCACCGGAGAGACAGAAAGAGAGAAATCATCCCCCAGGGGAGATGGCCACGCTGCAATGCCCTCTCCTTCATTCTCCTCTCAGGATCATAGGCATGCACACACACGTGCCTGCCCCGGCCGTAAGGTTCAAGCCACCAGATCCAGGATTCAAGCTGTGGTCTGTTATTGGGAATCCAGCGACGTAACCATTACGCCATCTGCGGGCCCCAAGCCCCAGTTTTTATACTGTTACAATTGCAAGTAAGTTTGCAATACAGGAACTTTGAGAAGACACATTTAAACCTCAGGGACCACGGAAGGGGGCCAGGAAAATGAGTCTGTAAAGAAAGAGAAAGTCCTGGGACCAGCAGTTGGCGTAATGGCTATGTCGCTGGACTCCCACGTAGTCGACCGCGGTTCGAGTCCCGGACCCGGTGGCTTAAACTCACGCCGGGCGCGTGTGCGTGCGTGCCCAAGATCCCGAGAGGAGAATGGAGGAGAAGGGATTGCGGCGTGGCCATCCCCCCTGGGGGGTGATTTCCTGCTTTCTATCTCTCTGTCTCTCTCTGTCTGTCTGGCGAGCGCACACGCCCTATAGCAAAAACCTCTCCAAAAAAAAAAAAAAAAAAAAAAAGAAAGAAAGAGAAAGTCCCATGAAATATGGCAATATAAAAACTTCTTCACTGTTGGGAACCAGCAGTTAGCGTAATGGCTATGTCGCTGGACTCCCACGTAGTCGACCGCGGTTCGCGTCTCGGACCCGGTGGCTTACAACTCACGCCGGGCGCGTGTGCGTGCGTGCCCAAGATCCCGAGAGGAGAATGGAGGAGAAGGGATTGCGGCGTGGCCATCCCCCCTGGGGGGTGATTTCTCGCTTTCTGTCTCTATGTCTCTCTCTGTCTGTCTGGCGAGCGCACACGCCCTATAGCGAAAAACCTCTCCAAAAAAAAAAAAAAAAAACTTCTTCACTGCCTCCAAATCTTCACCCAAGCTTAATACTATACATATATACAAATATCCTGTGTGAGGGGTATTTTGTAGTGAAAATAAAAGCAGCTGTTTGGCCTCTTAGGGTAAATGTGGTGCACAACAGCAAGAGCACACTAGAGACAGTGAGATGATCCACTCCTTGAACTAGTCGGTAACCAGAAAAATCATAAGGTACACCTCACCTCCCAAATCCCAGGTGTTAATTGCATTTGAGCATCAAAGCCCCCAACACTGTACCCTCAAGGAAATGGGTCACAATTGGATGAGAGGTGAAAGGTGAGCACCACAGGGGCCCTTCTGGTGCCAAGTGTCTACCTTATGAGTAGTAGATGAAACTGAAGCGAGGATGGCCTAGACATTCATTTCATGTTCCTTTTATGTAAAATGGCCGGCTCACGAGGCCAGACCGTGGTGCAGCAGCAGAACATGACTCTGCAGGGCTGATCCCCATGGAGAGGGTGCTAGTTCACACCCGGAGGCCTCCCTGAGTGTGCCCATGACACAGAGCTGGCTGAGGCTGGGGGTGGCTTGCAGCTACAGGACCTCATTTAGTTTGCACGTTTTCTTCCCCCCCCCCTCACTCATGGAAGAAATAAATAAAGTTTTTAAAAAGGATAAAATAGTCAGGTCAGAGCACCGCCCACCATGTATTTCCTGGTTCTCTCTAGCTATGGTGAGCAAGCATGGCTTCTTTCCCTGCCTGAATGCTCCCTGGAGCTGTTGCCCCTCTACCCAAGGGATGGAATCTGAGTGAACCCTGAGAACGGTACATTCAGGAGGCCTTCTCAGTAAAAAGAAAACACCCATCTCTTTCCCAGTCTTACCACCACCCATGCTCTTTCAGGCCTCCCCTGGGTAAGCTCTGCTAATAAGAAAGGTCCGAGATAATTAGTAGAGGAAATTGGAATCAAAGAGAGAAATCTGCAAGACACCATCCTACTGTCCTATTTAGTATAATGAGTACCTGAACAGAACAATAGGTGGCCTCCATGTGGATTAAGGGGAAGCCTGGACCAGAAGAAAGGCAAAAGACAAGGACAGGGGATTGGTAATGGAGTGCGAATAATCAAAGGCGAGTCCCGGTGACAAATCGGTTCCAACAAGGTCTGTAGGAGAAGTCTCCCTGCCCTGAGCCCTGTACTTGAAAAGGTCCCATTCTGACCTTCCTCTGATTTCCTCCCATGGAATGAGGGTCTACAGGGTCAGGAGACACGCCTGTCTGGAGCCCTCGAGACCACCCTCTTCATGCCCAGAAATCTGAAATTCCTGACCTAAATGGCCTGAACCAGCTTCCAGAACCTGCAAGGGCTTTTTCCACAGCTCGGGATTCCTGAGGGCGGGCCTCATCGCACACTGCCGCATTCCAGGCCTCAACTCCAGGAGTCTCATAAATGCCGCATTTGAGCCTGGCCTTCCAGGTGGTATGCAGATTTGCCACATGGGAGGACAGGGCATATTTTACCTCATGACTTGTCAATTTCACGTATAACCTTTAAATATTTAGACCTACTATGTATGGGGCTCTCTGTATTCTTGCCTCAGGCATCACAAATGTTAGAGGTAGAACTATTTAAAACAAAAAGTGCTTGTGGCAGGGCTGACAGTGGCACAGCAAGTTGAACTGGAAGCTCTGTGAGGTTGACCTACGTAGGAAAGTTCTAGGTTTGTGCCCAGGGACCCTCTCTGAGCACACTGGGTGTTCACGTATCCATCATCCAGAGCTGGCCAAGGCTGGGGTAGATTGTGGTGTTAGAACCTCATTGGGATACTATCTTTCTGTTTCTCTCTCTCTCACTCATGGGATAAATAAATAAATATTTTTTTTTTAAAAAAGTACTTGGGACTAGAGAACTAAAGCTATAGGGAAAAAAAACCTGTGTCTCTGCTATTTATTAATAGCCTTGATTACAAACTTACATTTTTATTTAAAGCTACTAAGTTATTTTGAAAATTTTCTCTGAAGCCAAGTGTCTAAAATCACACTTTTTTCTAAAAATGTTTTGATGTAACTATTTGTTTTTTTTTCTTTGGAGAGGTTTATGCTATAGGGTGCGTGTGCTCCCCAGAAAGACAGAGAGAGACAGAGAGACAGGAAGTGAGAAATCACCGCCAGGGCGGATGGACATGCCGCAATCCCTTCTCCTCCATTCTCCTCTCAGGATCTTGGGCACGCATGCACACGCGCCCGGCGTGAGTTTAAGCCACCGTGTCCAGGATTTGAACTGTGGTCGACTACATAGGAGTCCAGTGACATAGCCATTACGCTAACTGCTGGTCCCACTATTTGGGTTTTTTTAGAGAGAGATTTATGCTTTAGGGTACCTGTGCTAGCCAGAAAGACAAACACAGAAAGAAAGAGAGACGGCCATGCCATAGTCCCTTCTCCTCCATTCTCTTCTTGGGATTTTAGGTATGCATGCACACGTGCCCAGTGTGTTTTAAGCCACCAGGCCTGGGACTCGAATCACGGTCGACTACATGGGAGTCCAGTGATGTAGCCATTACACTATTTCCTGGTCCCATTGTAACTAAATATTATTGGCACTTGTTGATTTCTTCATTTCCTAATAAGGATGATCCTCACCCTTAGGAGGCTTTGGCTTGTGGGGGGAGGTCCCCTTTCCACTTCTTTTCTTCTGCTTGGCATCAAATGTTAGAGAACATTTGTTAGAATATTTGTTCTCTCTCGCTCAACTTCCATTAGCCAGATTTCTAATAAAGCAAAAGTAATATCCTTTTAAGTACATACTTTAGAAGATTTTCTGGGGGGACCAGCAGTTAGCGTAATGGCTATGTCGCTGGACTCCCACGTAGTCGACCACGGTTCGCGTCCCGGACCCGGTGGCTTAAAACTCACACGCCGGGCACGTGTGCGTGCCCAAGATCCCGAGAGGAGAATGGAGGAGAAGGGATTGTGTAGTGGCCATCCCCCCTGGGGGGTGATTTCTCGCTTTCTATCTCTTTGTCTCTCTCTGTCTGTCTGGCGAGCACACGCGCCCTATAGCAAAAAGCTCTCCAAAAAAAATAAAAAGATTTTCTGGTTTATTTTGGGGTGGCGGTGAGAGAGGATTATAGCTAATGGATTTACCCTTTTAGATTCCTTTCTTTCAAACATACATATATGCTCTTAACAACTTTTTTTTTCAATGACAGATTTTTCCCCCTTTGGGTTATGTACTTTTTATAGCAAGCGTGTTCCATTTTGCTCTGTCAGACAGTACATTGTTAAGGCTGTTGCTGTCCGATGTTCTTCCAGTGTGCGTGAGGAGGAAGGCAGACCAGGCTTGGGCAGGGTCCTGCAGGTTGGGAGAGCTGGAGTCGGGTTTTATCCATGGCAGCTGGGAGGAATGAAGCCCGGAGGTGAGTGTGAATCTGTATTTGGGGAGGTGTGGTAGGGTTAAGGATTAATCTGGAGAAGCGAGATCTTGTCTTCTCATCAAGTCCAAGGGTCAAATTCAGTGCCAAAAATAGGAGATGAAGTCAGAGATCAGGAAGTCAGGAAATGCAAGTCCAATGGTTAAAGGAGGTACAAGGTGAAAGGGACCAGCGGTACAGAGCGACATAGCTGGAGTCCCAGCACTCCGTCCTACGGGATGGGCAGACCTGGGCTAGGCCCAGGACAGATTTAGTAAGAAAGGACACGCTAGTACCAGCCCAGCGGAAGCCAGAGTCTAGTGCTCAGGGCATACTTTTTGCGTGATGAGGTTAGTCATAAATATTGTTAGTTAGTCAACAATATTTATGGAGCATATATAAGATTTATTAAAATATGCACGTTGCCCACAAATTCAGAAGCCATTTGTTTGTTTTTAATTTGCCAGAGGGCACACACACTTGCTAGAGAGAGACAAAGGCAGAGAGAGAGAGAGAGAGAGACAGAGAGAGAAATCACCTCTACCCCCCACGGGGGCATGGTCACTCAGCGATCCTCCTCTCCTGTCGTCCCCTCCTTTCAAGATCTCGGGCACATATGCACATGTTTTTCAAGTGCCAAGTCTGGAACTCAAACTTCACAGTGGAATCCAGCCACCTTAACCACCATACTACCAGCTGACCCTCAGAAGCTTTTCTAAAGAGAGGCAGAAGAGAGAAGAAGATGTAAATGTGGACATTTAAAATTCACTAACATTGCAAATGCAGTGGTTGCCTAGATTTTCTTTTGCTACTAAATACAACATCCAATCCAGCCATTTAGAAACCAAAAAACAAAAATAAAAATAAATAAATAAATAAATAAATAAATAAATAAAATTATAAAAAAAAGAGTCCGTGAACCAAAAAAAAAAAAAAAAAAAAAAGAAAGAAACCAAAAAACAGTTTCAGTGTGGTTAGGGTGACTGGATCCCACAAGGCTGACTGCAAGATTCGTCACAGACCCTTGGCTTGGAAAATGTTGGATATGTGTGTGTGCCCAAAATCCCAAGAGGAGAATAGAGGAGAAGAATCTGTGGCATGGCCATCCCCCTTGGAGGGGGTGACTTCTCACTTTCCCCCTTTCTCTCTTTCTATCTCTCTCTGATGAGTATGCATACCCTATGGATTTGTTTTTCTTTTTTTCATTTTAGAGAGAGATTTTTGCTAGGGGAGGTGTGTGCTCCCTGGAAAGACAGCAAGAAATCATGCTGCAATCCTTTTTCTTCCATTCTCCTCTTGGGATTCCATCATGTACCCATGCCTAGCATGAGACTTAAGCGGCTGGGTCCAGGACTCAAACCACACACAACTACATGGGAGTCCAGTGGCGTAACCATTATGCCATCTGCTGGTCCTCCCTATGGCAAATTTTTTAAAAATAAAATTCAAATAAAGAAAAAAAAAATTTTTATGTTCTTTATTCCAAAATAAGACAAATCCAACCCTGCCCTCCCTTCGCCGTCACTGCCCCCATCATTCTTCCTGCCTCCCAACCTCAGACTAGAACTCGTAATGGAAGTACTGAGTCAGAGTGAGCTCCTCAGGCTGACTGTGACACACACTGTAAAATCTCATGCCCTGAGGTCTGAAGTGACTAATTTTGCTCAGGGAACAATGCTAGCCCTTGGTAACTGGGGTTGTGGCAAAAAGCTACGTCTCCACACGCTCAGGCCCATTTCACGGGCTTCCAGTGGCTGTGCTTCACCAGGAAGCTTGTGGAAATGCACAGTAGACTTGTGGGCATAAAGAGACATTCCAGGCCACACAATGACACCCTATCACCACATCTCCTAATAGGCTTCTGCAAGCCTCTAACAACAGATGGGAGTCTGTACTCCGGGCAAATAAGGAGCTGCTCTCCATTCACCCTTAATTTGTTCAACTCTCTAGTATCTCACTGGATTAATCTTATGTCCAATGGTATAAATTTTTAAGAACCCAAGAGAAAAAAGAAGCATCTCAAATTGCTCTATTACTAAAAAGAGTCCAGGGAGACTCTTTGCTCAACAGCAGCAGCAGAGAATAACATTAACATCCAGTTAGACATCGGCTGCCACCATTGTGGCAGGAGGTTTGTCACAGTTAAATGAGAGCTGGCAGTGAGGAACTGGATACTAGAAAGGCAGAGAAATTCCTTTTACCTGGTAAATGTTCTGAAAGCAGAATCAAGAAGTACTGACTTCAAATGCGCCAAGGTGAAGCTTACATCACCCAGAATGGCATTATTTAAAAGATGAAAGAGGGACCTGCAGATGGTGTAGTGGTTAAAGTGTTGGACTCTCCCATGGTCAACTGCAGTTCGAGTCCCAGACCCAGTGACTTGAAACTCATGGTGGGCACGTATGTGCACGCCCAAGACCCCAAGAGGAAATTGAGGAGAGGGGATTGCAGCATGGCCATCCCCACTTGGGGCTGATTTCTTGCTTTCTTTCTCCGTCTCTCTCTGTGTCTCCAGTGAGCGCACAGGCCCTATAGCAAAAATCTCTCTCAAAAAAAAGATGAAAGATAACAAGTGTTGGTGAGGATGCCAAGAAAAAAGAACGCTGGCCCACTGTTTGGTGGGAATATAAATGAGTCCCGCCATTTTGTAAAACAATATGGAAGTTTCTCAAAAAAATTAAAACCAGGAGGCCAGCAGGTGGTGTGTTGGTTAAAACACTAGACTCCATCATGGTTGACCACAGCTTGAGTCCCAGACCTGGCAGCTTCAAACTCACACCGTGCTCATGGGCATGCTTGCCCCAAATCCAGAGAGAATAATGGAGGAGAAGGGATTGCTGCATGGCCATCCCCTCCGGGGGGCAGCTTCTCACCTTCTCTCTCTCTCTGTCTCTCTCTCCAGTGAGTACACATGCCCTATGGCAAAAAATTTGAAAAAAAATAAAAGCAGAATTACCATATAATCCAATAATACCACTTCTGAGTACGTGGCCGAAGGAATTGAAATTGGTATTTCGAAGAGCTCTCTGCACTCACATGTTCATTGTGACATTATTCACAATAGCCAAAATATTCAAGCAACCTGGATGTCCATTAGTAGATTTGAAAATGTAAAGAAAATGTGGTACATAAATGCAACAGAATACTATATAATCTTTAAAAAGAAGAAAATTGTGTCATTTGTGACAACATGGATGAACCTAGAGGACATTACACTATCAGAAATGAGTCAGGCACAGAAAAACAAATACCACATGATCTTACTTATATGTGGAATCTAAAAATGTGGAACACTTAGAGTAGAATGCTGGTCACCAGCAGCTGGGGCAGGGGGCAGGCTGAAGAAAAGAAAGCTGCTTATTAAAGAGTACAAAGTTTAGACAAGAGGAATACACTTTAGAGATTTCTCGCACAATATGGTGACCATAGTTAATCTTAATGTATGATTTTTTTTTTTTTTGAGAGGTTTTCGCTATAGGGTGCGTGCGCTCGCCAGACAGACAGAGACAGAGAGACAGAAAGCGAGAAATCACCCCCCAGTGGGGATGGTCACGCCGCAATCCCTTCTCCATTCTCCTCTTGGGATCTTGGGCACGCACGCACACGTACCCGGCATGAGTTTCAAGTCACCAGGTCCGGGACGCGAACCGCGGTCGACTACATGGGAGTCCAGCGACATAGCCATTACGCTAACTGCTGGTCCCAATGTATGATTTTTTTAAGAAAGGTTTTTACTATAGGGCATATGCACTCACCAGAAAGACAGAGAGAGACAAAGAGACAGAAAGTGAGAAATCATCCTCTGGAGGGGTGACCACACTGCAATCCCTTCTCCTCCATTCTCCTCTCAGGATTTTGAGCACACATGCACATGTGCCTGGTGTAAGTTTAAGCCACCAGGTCTGAGACTCGAACTGCAGTCAACTACATGGGAATCCAGTGATGTAACCATTATGCCATTTGCTGGTCCCAATAATTTTTCAAAATTGCTATAAGAATAGATTTTAAAAGTTCTCACCACTAAAAAATGACAACCAGAGAGGGGAATGGATCTGTTAATTAGCTTGATTTAATCTTTCTAAAATGTATAAATATATAGTTACTATTTGTCAATTTAAAAAACTTTTTTTAAAAGGTGTAGTACCTGACGAGGTGACGTCAGCACTTCCTGCTTTCTCATATGCATGTTAATGTGTGCGATGACATAATTAACATTTTAGCTGAAAATACCATTTCCTTCCTCATTTTGATACAACAGATCGTGTGAGTGCTAGAGACATGAAAGACAATTATTTCTCAAAGGATCACCAATACTTAGCAAATTAACAAAAAACACTTTTCAACTACTTATCTGTACAAGGTACCCCATAGCATAGGTTAAATCCAGTCCTTGCTTAGGTTTTCTAAAAACCAATTTTATATTATATAGGATTGTCAGGAAAGTCATGACACAATTTTGCATAGAAAAGAGACCAGCAGATGACATAATGATTAGGTCGCCAGACTCCCACATGGCCAAACACAGTTCAAGTCCCAGACCCAACAGCTTAAGACTCACGCTGGGCAGGACCAGGAGTGGGTGTAATGGCTACGTTGCTGGACTCCGACGTAGTAGACTGTGGTTCGAGTCCCAGACCCAGTGGCTTAAACTCACTCTGGGCGCGTGTGCGTGCGTGCCCAAGATCCCAAGAGGAGAATGGAGGAGAAGGGATTGTGGCGTGGTCATCCTCCCTGGGGGATGATTTATTGCTTTCTGTCTCTCTGTCTCTCTCTGTCTTTCTGGCAAGTGCACACGCCCTATAGCAAAAACCTCTCAAAAAAAAAAAAAAAAACAAAAACAAAAAACTCACACCTGGCATGTGTGCGTGCATGCCCAAAATACCAAGAGGAGAATGAAGGAGAAGGGAATGTGGCATGGCCATTTCCCCTGGGGGGTGATTTCTTGCTTTCTGTCTCTCTGGCGAGTACACGTGCCCTATAGCAAAAATCTCTCTAAAGAAAAAAAAAAGCAGAAAAATACCTCATGACTTTTCCAATTACAGACTGTAAATCCTTTCAAATAGAGTCATTTTTGTTTTTTCCTTCTTTCTTAAAGTCTATTCCAACCATTTCTTTAAAAAAAAAAAAAAAAGAATCATTTAACTTTTATTTATTTATTTATTTTAATTTGACCAGAGAGGGACAGAGAGAAAGTGAGAAAACAAGCCGCCAGGTCTGGGACTTGAACCACGGTCGACCATGTGGGAGTTCAGTGCCCTTAACCACCACTCCACCTGCTGTGCGCACCACCCCCCTCCCATTTCTTGAGAAGGAGAGAGAGAGTTCCCCAACAGGGTCTAGCCATGCCACAATCCCCACAACCCCCGCCCCAGCTTCCTAGCCTGCCAGGATCACCAGTGTGACAGACATGCCCAGGAAGACTTGAAATCCAAACCCAGGCCTCTTACCCCAGATCATACAGCAGCGCCCCACTGCCTGTGCCACCATGCTGGGCGTCATTGCCACCTTTGTTGTTAAGAATGAGACCAGGACAAATAATGATGGTGAGGTAACAGTTTTTCTGGCAGAAGCTTGTCCCTGATTATTGCCTCTGCACGCTGGAGAGTAAAGGATACCACAGGCTTATGAAGGGACATTAGCTTAAATAGGAAGAGAACAATAAAGAGGATAAGGGATTTGCGTACAGGTGATAAAACCTAGGAACAGATGGCTCGATGAAGAATGCTCAGGAGGGTTAAAGATAGTGAGCTGTATGTTATTTTCAGTCTTCTCAAAAACTAGAGAAATTATTCTTCATGTTGTAGAAGTTAAGCCTAAGATATATGACAAGAATCATAAAGATGTAACAACATGCATTAGATAGCAAATGGCTCAATAAATGGGATAATAGGGGCCCAGTGGTGACACAGGGTAAAATGCAACTGTCTGCAAGGCAATCCCACATGGAAGGTTCCTGGTTCAAACTCAGCGGCCCCCTGAATATACCGTGCCCAGGATCCGGGGCTAGCCGAAGGCGGGCGTGCATTGGTGCTGCTGGGTGTGATGTCTTTTTCTCTCCTTCTCACTCTGTCTCTCTCACTTATGGAATAAATAAATAAGCCTTAATACATAAATAAATAGAAATAGTAGCAACTACCATTTCAGAGTGTGCCTTATACCAGGCACATGTAAATCTTCTCACTTAATCCTCTTTTTTTAAACCTGTTTTCAGTGAAGTTTTAAAAAACACCATCACCTGATCAAAGCTGAGGAGTTCAAAAAGGAACCAAATCAAAGCTAAGTTAAAGAAGGTAAAACACTGCGGCCGGCAGATGGTGTAGCGGTTACATCACTCGCTTCCCACATGGCCAACCGCGGATTTTTGTCCTGAACCCAGTGACTTGAAACTCACACTGGGAGCGAGTGTATGCGTGCCCCAGTAATCCCAGGAGGAGCATGGAGGAGAAGGGATTGTGGCACGGTCATCCCCCTGGGGGATGATTTTTCACTTTCCCTCTCACTGTTTCTTTTTTTTGCTATAGGGCGCGTGCGCCCGCCAGACAGACAGAGACAGAGAGATAGAAAGCGAGAAATCAGCCCCCAGGAGGGATGGCCACACCGCAATCCCTTCTCCTCCATTCTCCTCTCAGGATCTTGGGCACGCACACACACATGCCCGGCGTGAGTTTAAGCCACCGGGTCCGGGACTTGAACCATGGTCGGCTATGTGGGAGTCCAGTGACACAGCCATTAAGCTAACTGCTGGTCCCTCCTCTCACTGTTTCTGTCTCTCTCTCTCCCCAAGCAAGTGCATATACACTAAGACAAAAACCTCTAAAAAATAAAAATAAGCTAAAAAAAGGAAACAAAGATTTACTAGAGATTCCTAGAATTTTGAGGAAGAATAAACCTCTCAGTGTTCTGTAAAGGGAGAGGGAAGGACTGAAGAAGCACAAGTCCTCTCCCTTTAAGAACACGTCCCAGAAGTTGCACACACGGTTTCTTTCCATTGGCCAGCACCTGGCCACATGACCATACCCAGCTGCAGAGGAAGCTGATTAATGTATTATTTATTCTGAGTGGCCATTTGCCAAGTTAAAATTAGAGATTCTTTTGCTAAGGAATAAAGCCAGATGGATATTGGAAGAAAACCAGCAACATATATCACAGGCCATACAATGAATACTATCGTTTTTTCTGATCATACAGAATTTCCCTTTTGGGGGGAAGACTTGTTCTCTCTTACTATAACCCTGTGATTTTTGAAGGGACTTGCCAAGAACAGTATCTCACTTCCCTGACTGTAGAGCTAAGTTTCTGACCTAGGTTGTTTAAAACTTAACACTCCTATCCGCCCTGACTCAGTGATTAGTGCAAAGATGACACACAGACTCTGAGCCTATCTGAGCCCCTCCTTGGCGTTCTCCAACTGACTTTTTCTCAGGCTATAAAGTCATAAAGCTATAAACTTAGGGTTACCTAAGGCTATGATTGAAACATAGTGACGCCAAATTAAAAGACTAAAGCCAACACAGATAGAGAAGCAAAGGTAAGCGTGAGAAGAAATGAGAAGTTTCTGGATGATTTTCCCATATGTTCTTGGAGGCAGTCTTCCATAAAAACAACGCCCCCTCCACCCTTTCTTTAGTTTGGTCATATAAGAATACATCCTCCTCTCTTGCTTAAGCTCACTCCACCTAAATTTTTTTATTTGAAGAATTACTTAATTTTATATATATTATTATTTTTTAATTTGACCAGAGAGAGAAAGTAAGAAAGCAAGCCATCAGGTCTGGGACTTGAATCATGGTTGACCATGTGGGAGTTCAACACCTTAATCACCACAACACCTATGGGCCCCTGGGTGTTTTTAATTTGTGATCAAAAGTAGCTTTGTATGTCAAATTTATTTCAATTTACTTTTTTTTTTTTTTTTGGAGAGGTTTTCGCTATAGGGCGCGTGCGCTCGCCAGACAGACAGAGACATAGATACAGAAAGCGAGAAATCACCCCCCAGGGGGATGGCCACGCCGCAATCCCTTCTCCTCCATTCTCCTCTCGGGATCTTGGGCACGCACGCACACACGCCCGGTGTGAGTTTTAAGCCACCGGGTCCGGGACGCGAACCGTGGTCGACTACGTGGGAGTCCAGCGACATAGCCATTACGCTAACTGTTGGTTCCCAATTTATTTCAATTTAAAGTGCCAAAACACTTTGACTTTCTAAACAAATGCAACTATACTGCACGCGTAGTCAATGGATGCCGCGAATTGTGTGATACGTTCTCACGATGACCATCTTTAGCTTTTAACTTTCAGGTAACATTAACTAAAGGCACTGTATTATTGGGTTGTCAGAAAAGACATGGTACATTATTCTGTTTTTCCATGCAAAAATGTGTCATGGCTTTTTCAACAACCCAATATATTGTCTTGTACTGAGCATCTTCTGTATGTGATAGGCACCCTGTTAACTAGATTCTGGGGGTACAAGATTACATGCCCAAGGTCTCAGGAGGAGAAGGGATTGGGACATGGCCATTCTCCCTGGGACATGATGTCTCACTTTCCCTCTCTGTCTCTGGAGTGCACATGCCCTATGGCAAAAAAAAAAAAAAAAAAAAAAAAAAAAAAAAAAAAATTAAAAGAGAAAAAGAAGATTATGGCACTTTCTCTAACTTCAAGGTGCTCTTCCTTTGTAGGAGAGGCAGAGAGGTAGTAAATAATTACAATATTAGGCTGGCCCCATGGCCTAGTGGTTAAGGGAACCAGATCCCACATGGCTGATTGAGTGTTCAAATCCCAGCCCCTGCAGCTTGGAAAAAACACACTATTGGGGCCTGCAGATGGCATAGCGGTTATGTTGCTGGACTCCCACATGGCCAACTGCCACCCAAATCCCAGACCCAGTGGCTTGCAAATCATGCAAGGTGCATGTGCATGCATGCCCAAGATCCCTGGAAGAGAATAGAGAAGGGATTGCAGCATGGCCATCTCCTAGGAAGAAACTTTTCTCTCTTTCCCTCTCACTGTTTCTGTCTCTGTCTCTCTATAGCCAGTGCATGCACCCTATAGAAAAAACCTCTTTAAAAAAAAAGAGACCAGGAGATGGCATAATGGTTACATCGCTGGACTCTCATATGGTTGACCATGGTTTGAGTCCCGCACCCAGCAACTTGAAACTCACGCTGGGTGTGTGTGAGTGTGTGCCCAAAATCCCACAAGGAGAATGGAGGAGAAGGGATTGAGGCATGCCAACCACCCCCCAAGGGGGGACTGATTTCTTGGTTTCTGTCTCTGTCTCTCTGGCTAGTGCACACGCCCTATAGCAAAAATGTCTCAAAGAAAAGAAAAAACACACTGGCTACATGTTCATGAGTGGCCGAAATCCCACAAGGATGGAGAAATAAAGGACGAGGGATTGGGGTGTGACCAAGCCCCCTTGGAGGGTATTTTCCCCCTTTTCCTCCTCTTTTTCTGGAGAGTACAGGTACCCTATGGCAAATACATAAATTAATTAATTAATAATTACAATACCATAGAGATAAGTAATAGGTAAGCAATGGCACAAATTTGACATTTGCAATTTAATTTACCAAAGAAGATTCCTTTTTAGGCAAGATTTTTCCTATAAGGTACATGTGCTCACAGAGACACAGAGATAGACAGAGAGAAAGAAAGTGAGAAATCACCCCCCAGGGGGAAGGCCATGCCACATTCTCTTCTCCTTCAGTCTCCTCTTGAGATTTTGGGCACGCATGCACCTGCACCCAATGTTTCAAGCTGCCAGATCTGAGACTTGAACTGCAGTCAGCCATGTGGAAGTCCAGTGCCTTAACCACTACACCACCTTCTGGCCCCAGCAAAGAAGTTCTTTATAATAAATTGACCACTCATTTAGTATCCTTTAATCCTAAAGAATAAGTGCTAAAAAAAGAAAAAAAAAAAAAAAAAAAAAAAAGGTGCCTTTTCTTAAAATTCCAAATTAGAAATATTTTTCTTTGCCATTTTCTTATAAATAATCAAATTCTATTCTATTTTGTCATCAGAGATTTTTTTTTTGGGGGGGGAGAGGTTTTTTGCCATAGGGCAAGTACGCTCGCCAGACAGACAGAGACAGAGAGACAGAAAGTGAGAAATCACCCCCCAGGGGGAATGGCCACACTGCAATCCCTTCTCCTCCGTTCTCCTCTCAGGATCTTGGGCACGCATGCACACGAGTCCGGCGTGAGTTTTTTAAGCCACCGGGTCCGGGACGCGGACCACAGTCGACTACGTGGGAGTCCAGCAACATAGCCATTACGCTAACTGCTGGTCCCTCATGAGAGATTTTTAAGTAAAAGAGTAAAAAAAACATCCTGTTACTAATTTGGTGAGTTCAAATCATTAGAACAATTAATTAGCCAAAACCAGATAAACTTCTCAGACCTTTTTCTTTTCTTAGGTTTTGTCATAGGGTACATGCACTTGCCAGATAGAGGAGAAAGTGAGAAATCAGCCTCCACGAGGGATGGCCACATGGCAAACCCTTCTCCTCTATTCTCCTCTCAGGATTTGGGGTACGCACACATGCATCCAGTGTGATTTTCAAGTCATTGAGTCTGGGACTCGAACCATGGTCAGCCATGTGGGAGTCCAGCACTTTAACTACCATGCCGCCTGCTGATCCCCTCAGACAGTTTTCATAAATACAAGAAAAAGGCTTCCCAAGGGACCAGCAGTTGATGTAATGTCTATGTCACTGGACTCCCATGTAGTCGACGGCAGTTCGAGTCCTGGACCCGGTTGCTTAAACTCACCCTGGATGTGTGTGCGTGCATGCCCAAGATCCCAAGAGGAGACTGGAGAAGAAGGGATTGTGGTGTGGCCATTCCCCCAGGGGGAGGGGGGGAGTGATTTCTCGCTTCCTGTCTCTTTGTCTTTTTGGCAAGCACACACGCCCTATAGCAAAAACTTTTCCAAAAAAAAAAAAAAAAAAAAAAAAAAAAAACAGAGTAAAAGGCTTTCCTAAGTAGCCAGAATAATATATCAATATTCAAATCACAAAATTATAATTTTAGGCTGAATTCCCTTAGATGAAAAAACTAATTTATGAGGTAGTAGATGATATTGGTAATATTTATGTTGTCACTAGGTCATCTGTACATAAGCATTCTGCTCAAAAGAGTTACTTGTTTCAATCAAACAGGTTTGGCAAGGATTAGTACGTATTAATAGTTGTCACGAGTATTCTTAACACAACAGACACCATGAAACTAAGCACGCAGAGCCAAGCAACATCAACAAACTTTACAGAGCCCTGCTCAGGCTATGTTACCGACTGGATTAAATTCTACCAAGGTTATTTGACCTAATGAAAGATTCTGTAATTCTAGAGAGAACCTGGGCAACACCAAATTGGGAGAAAAGGCAAGTGAAAGAAAATGAAACACTGTATTGTAGGTTTTAAACATTTTTAATGTGGTAAAATATATATAACATTTACTATCTTAATCACTTTTCAGTAGGCGGTTCATTGGTATTAAGTACATACACGCTGTCATGCTGCTAACACCTCTGTCCAACTCCAGAACTCTTTCACCTTGCAAAACCCAAACTCTAAACCTATTCCAACCCTTTGCAACCACTGTTCTACTTTCTTTTTTTTTTTTTTTTTTTTTTTTTTTTGGGGGGGAGAGGTTTTTGCTATAGGGCGCGTGCGCTCACCAGACAGACAGAGAGAGACATAGAGACAGAAAGCGAGAAATCACCCCCTGGGGGGATGGTCACGCCGCAATCCCCTCTCCTCCATTCTCCTCTTGGGATCTTGGGCACGCACGCACACGCGCCCGGCGTGAGTTTTAAGCCACCGGGTCTGGGACGCGAACCGCGGTCAACTACGTGGGAGTCCAGCGACATAGCCATTACGCTAACTGCTGGTTCCCCACTGTTCTACTTTCTATCTCTATGATTTTGACTGCTCTAGGTACCTGGCGTTAAGTGAAATTATATGATATTTGTGTGTGTGTGTGACTAGTTCATTTCACTTAGCATAATATCCTCAAGGTTTATCCATGTTTATGACATGTGTCAGAAAAACCTTTCTTCTTTTTTCTTAAGGTTCTTGCCATAGGACACGTGTGTTTGTTGGAGAGACAGAGACAGTGAGAGGGAAAGTGAGAAGTCTCTCCTCAGGGGGTAGGGATACGCCACAATCCCTTTTCCTCCACTTTTCCCTAGGAGTTTTGGACACGCACACACACACACACACGATGGAGTGATTTTTGAGCCACCAGGCATGGGATTCAAGCTACATTAGCCATGTGGGAGTCTTTTTAATCCTTCTTAAGACTGAATAATAGCCTACTGAATGTTTATGCCACGTTTGCTTACTCATTCGTCTGTCAATAATCACTTAGAGGACCATACTGTTTATTTTTGAAATTAAAATTAAGTATTAATAATGTTTTGTTCCAACTATGTACCAAAAATTTAATAGAAAAGTAGTTGAGTTAGTAGTGAGAAAACTCAGCTTTGTTTCCAAGTCTCATCAAGACATTTGTTCATGCAGATCATAATTTTTGTCAACATTGTTACAAGCTTAGTAAGATGCTTTTGGACCTGATTAAGGGAACTGGATTCCACATGTTCCAACCACATGGGCCAGGACCATATGCATGCATGTCCAAAATCCCAACAGGATGGAAGAGAAAGGATTGTAGTGTGACCGTACCCCATTTGGGGGTGCTTTCTCTCTCTGGAGAATATACACATCCTCCAGCAAAATAAAAAATAAGAAGAGGCTTTCAGTAATAAAGCAACCTCCTCAAGTGTAGTACATTGAAAGTAGAACCAACCATTCAAACACTAGTGACTGATTAAGGCCACCGCCCAGGGTTCTGACACCAGCAGGCTGTGGAATACCAACAATTCTACCTTCGTGGGAATTGTGATTCAAGTAAGGGCATTCTTGATACTTGGAAGACTGGCATTCAGCAGGTAAGTAGCTGCAATTATGACCCTCGTGCTTAAGGATCATTTAGAGTTATACTATCAATAGCTCAAGAATGAACTTACCGAGAGCCTGGAAAGAGGTTCAACAATTTATCCCAAAGAACACAAGCTCTAAGAACACAAGCTCTAAGAACACAGTCACTAGCAGCTGCCTCCAGCAGGAGTTGCTCATTCTCTCAGGCTCCACAGTCCCTAGAACAAGTAACTCGGTGAAAGCATTCTCCAGGCTTCCCAGTTTTCACGTAAAAAGAAAGAGGGTCAGAAATTTCGGTAACTCACCCTGGGTCACACCGCGGGGAAGCTACGATGGTCGCCAACGCCTGTGATTCTCTTTTTGCTATGTCACATTGTTGTCACCAAAATCAAATCTTGAAGTTCAAAAATTCATAACCCGTAGCAATCTCTTACCCCTCCATTTGTCTTGTTTCTTACACTCTCTTTCGGCCTGTCTCTCAGAACCAGAGCCAACTCAAGCTGCAGAGTGTCCATATGTTCTGCATCTACCTGCCTTTCCCGGTAACACTTCCTCTCCGTGGGCCTGGGTCCCCTAGTCGACCTGTTGGCGCACTGGCCCTCTTGTCCTTGCACACACAATGCATGAACTGACCATGGATCGGTGGAGCTGATTTCTCTCCTACGACCTTCTAAGCTCAGGCAGAGAAAACTGTCTGTGGACTGGTAACAGTATAAAGTTTCCAATATCAACTTAAAAGCTAAAAAATGCTTCCCCGAGGGACCAGCAGTTGGCATAATGGCTATGTCACCGGACTCCCATGTAGTCTAGGTTCAAATCCTGGACCCGGTGGCTTAGCGGCGTGGTCAACCCCCTGGGGGGTGATTTTTCACTTTCTGTCTCTGTCTCTCCGTCTTCCTGGCGAGCGCACGCCCTCTACAGCAAAAGCCTCTCAAAAAAAAAAAAAAAAAAAAAAAAAAAGTTTCCCCAGGGCCCGCAGGTGGCAGGGTGATCAAAGACGCAAGATTCCCCCCATGGTGGTCTGAGGTTCGGTTCCGACCTGGCAGCTTGCTTTCTTGTTTTCCCTTTCTTTCACTCTCTGGTCAAATTTTTAAAATAATAATAATAATAAATGGAATGGAATGAAATAAATAAATAAATATTTTTTAAAATGCTGCTCCGAGTCCTTCCATCGCTATTGTAAACTTTACCCACTTTCTTCCCTTTATGACCATCACCCTGCTCCTTCTCAAAAAAAAGATCTAACTCCCGCTTTGCAGAAAAAAATCGGATGCCTCTGTGTGGATGGAAATTTCTTTAACCTCCAGGCCCTATGTTTACAAACCTATGTACCGCTGAATCCATCTTTATCTTACCCTGACTTTCTGGATAAAAGCCCTTTCCTCAGGCTTAGAGGAAATGCCCCTTCTATTCAAGGTTAATTTCCCTGTTATTGTGCAAAGCCCCACCTCCTTCTGCGTCCTCAGGGTACTTGTGCCATCAACGTTCCACTTTTCTTCTGTATTTTCAATTTCTCTTTCTCTCCTGGATTCCTCCCTGCAGCCCATATCACCCTCGTTTAAAAACAAAGACATACAACAAAAAGCAGCCTCTTAAAACATGCACTGGAATCTCCATCTCCTTTAAACTACTGAGCTCTGAGCCAAACTTGTTGAAGTGAATACCAACTCTTTTGTCTTTACTTTCCCAACTCCCATTCACTCTCTTTTTTTAGTTTATTTATCCATTTCCTCCACAAGAGAAAAGGAAAGCTATTGAGAGAAAGAGAGAGAGAGACAGCTACTCCCAATGGGGTCCTTATGCTATGATCAAACCCCAGTGTAAACCAGGCTGGATTACAGGCACACCTGGGGTGTAGACAGAAGCCCTGGGCCACAAACCCAGGCCTTCTCATGTGGGTCCACTCTCTGGACTCACACTCACTTTTCAAACCACTTGGATCAGGTTCCATTTCCACCCGTTCATTGAAACTGTTCTAGCAAATGCAGCGTCTGTAACTGTCACTCGTTTGATGATTGCTGTTGTTTATGTAATCTTTTTTTTTCATTGAATATAGTTAAAATTTTTTGTCCATGTAGTTGCTATACATTTTTCATAGTTATTAAATTTTGTAGATTTGGATTAGTATATTTATTATATTTTCTGATGTTAAAGGAAGGTTATTTTTCTATTTCATTTTCAAGGTGGTGGCTACTGGTATAGAGAAACACTAGTTTTGTGTGTTGATCTTATCAGCCCTCTCTGATTGGTTTCAATGGCTTGTCCATTTATTTTCTTTTCTATGTAGATCGTGTCACCTTCAAATAAAGACAATCTTCTTCCAATATGTACACCTCTTGTTGTCTTAGATTATTTCGTTGGTTTGATTTTCAGTAAATGTTGAATAGTAGTGATGAATTCCCTCACCTGAAGTTGCATCATTAAGAATAATGTCTGTTTATACATTAAGAATCCTTTCCCTGGACCAGTCTTTGCGTGATGGTGAGGCAGTTGGATTTGACACGGCTCACCGTGGGGTTTCAGTCCCAAACCTAGCGGCACGCTGAGTGCATGTGCATTCCCGCCCCAGCTCCCAAAAGGAGGGCGAGATGGAGAAGGGATCGTGACATGACTGTTCCCCAGGTGGGGTGCTTTCTTGTTTCTCTTTTTTTTTCCCTCTCTCTCTGGTGAGTGCATATGCCCTTTGGCAAATTAAAAACAAAAACAACAACCTTTATCAAGTTAAAAATGTTCTTTTTCTTTTTTTTTTTTGCTAAGAATTTATATTATTTATTCAGAAAAGAGTTTTATCAAATCCTCTTTTTCTATCTATTGAAATGACCGTATATCTTTCCCCTTTAATATCTAAAGTATCTAGTGAATTGTATTCATAGATTTTCTTTTTTCTTTTTTTTTTGGAGAGGTTTTTGCTATAGGGTGTGTGCGCTCGCCAGACAGACAGAGACAGAGAGATAGAAAGCGAGAAATCACCCCCCAGTGGGGATGGCCACGCCGCAATTTCTTCTCCATTCTCCTCTCCGGATCTTGGGCACGCACGCACACGTGCCCGGAGTGTTTTAAGCCACCAGGTCCGGGACTCGAACCACGGTCAACTACGTGGGAGTCCAGCGACATAGCCATTACGCCAACTGCTGGTCCCCATAGATTTTCTAATGTTTAACCATTCCTATAAGCCCAGAATAAATCCTACTTAGTCATATGGATTATTCTTTTAATACACTGCTGATTTTATTTGCTAATATTTAAGACTTTGCACTTATGCTCACAAGTAAGAATGGCCTATAATATTTTTTTCTGATGTTATTTTGTATGGTTTTATTATCCTGGCTTTGCCAGGTCATAAATTAAAATGGACTGTTTTCTTTCTTTTTTCCGTGTCTTTACACTAAACTAAGTTCTATAATTATTTCTGTGTCTCCAATGTTGGAATGTAATCTCCCCGAGGGCAGAAACTGTGTTTGTTATCTTCCCAGCACCTGAAACAGTAGATAACAATTAGTAGGGAGTGACCAGCAGTTAGCGTAATGGCTATGTCGCTGGACTCCCACATATTCGACCGCGGTTCGAGTCCCGGACCGGGTGGTTTAAACTCACGCCAGGGCGAGCGCTTGCGCCCTCACCAAAAAAAAAGAAAAAATAGTAGGGGGGGGTCCAAAAATATCTGGAACATTAGATAAAGCTCTCCGCACTTTGACCTCTCAAGGCATAGTACACACGCGCACGCGCGCACACACACACACACACACACACACACACAGTTTCTTTCATGAGAGAGACGGAGGGAGCGCACCCCCAACAGGGCGTTGACAACGTGACCCGCCCCCGCCTCAGCCAGCCCTGGATGACCGGCGCACACGTGCCTGGAGTACTCCGGGAGGTCTCCAGATATAAATCTCCCAGAGCATCAGGTTTTACTGCTGTGCCATCATGTAGCCCTTATTTTTGCCCGAAATTGTTCCAGTCTAATACTCCCCTTCTTTATTAAGTTACCAGCTCCTTGTATGATTTTATTTTTCATTGCAGGCTTGATTATGCCTAGCAAGGACGAATCTTAACAAACGCTTGTTAAACAAAGTCAATAAAATGTTAAGGAGCGTGAACGAGCACGGTGCCACCATATTTTAGATGAGACACAGTACCCGGCCTAAACAAACCTTCTCCAGCCGCGGGCCGCGCGGACACTCCTCGTTAACCTCGGCTTGCAGTTTCTGGCTCAGTGCTCTCCTGCTGTCCCACAGAGCCTGTTAGTCTCCCTCCTACCTCCATAAACTTTGCCTGTCCTATTTTTTATTTCCTCAGGGTCTAAGATCTCAGCCAGTAAATCAGACAAACTAATTTCCATTAATAGAAAACGGTAATTGGAGAAGCCAAAAGGAGCACATGCCTAGGCAATAAATGTGCATTGTTCATAAAGCGTGCTTTTCCTGATTACAAAATACATATTTATTATAGAAAGGAATTCAAGCACTAAAAGAAAAAATAAAACGCACACACACAAAAAAACTCAGACAAGTCATAATATTTTGGTTTTAATACAGCATAGCAGTGAAGAGCCCAGAGACTTGACTGTCTAAGCTGGAATCCCAACTCAACTACTTTCTGGCTGTTTACCCTTCAGAAAGTTACTTAACCTCTCTGTGTCAGTCTTATCACCTGCAAAATAAGGGTGGTGATACTACCTATTATTGCTCTGAGGATTAAATGAGTTTACATATGTACAGTTCTTAGAACAATCCTTGGCACATTAGTAAGGTCTATGTTACCCATTTGCTACTATTGTTTTGGCAAACATCATCCCAGATAGGTAAGACAGGCCAACTGAAACCAGAAAGGGGATATATCCATAAACCCACATACAAGGAGATCTCAAAAAGTGTATGAAAAATGAAATTAAAGTGCAAGTTTATTTTAAATGTGCAAAAAAAAAAATTTGAAATCCATTTATTCCTTCTTTGTAATGCACATTTCCCCATGAACTTTCTGAAAACTTAATTTTAAAATATATTGGAATTAGGCTTGTGGAGTAGTGGTTAAGGAGATTGGATGCCATTTGGTCAACTATGCAATTCGAGTCCCAGACCCAACAGCTTGAAAAACATGTTGGGGGTTTGTGTGCATGTTTGCCCAAAATGTTGAAAGAACAAAGAGATGAAGGAGAAGGGATTGTGGCATGAACCCACAGAAGATGCTTCCCCACTCCCACCCCCACAGCTGTGTCACTCCCTGGCAACACATTCGCATGTACATAGGAATCAGCCTTTATTTATACTTTTACTTGCTTTGTCACTTAAAAGTACACCACAGGGGGCCGGCGGTTGGCATAGTGGTTAAAGCGCTGGATTCTCACATGGTTGATCACAGTTTGAGTCCCAGACCTGATGGCTTGCTTTCTCACTTTCTCTCTCTCTGGTGAGCACATGTGCCCTGTAACAAATTAAAAATTACCACTAATAATTATACATAAAATTAAATAAATAATTTTTTTTTTTTAAAAAGTACACTAAGAACATCTTTCCACATGTTAACATTCTTCAACACAGATGTTTTAAACTGGTAACCCTGAGGGTAAAATTCAGACTCTGCTTTCCCTTGGCCAGAACAGTGCTGTTTTATAATTTGATTTTTAGTGCCTTTAGGGGGAGCATAAACTCGCCAGTTTGCCCCAGTCCTCGCTACACATCTAGTGTTTTCACACATTTAATTTCCTTGCTAAGCATCTGAAGGTATTTGAGTTTTTTACTACCTGCCAACATGGTTTTTAACAAATTGCCTATTATTTCATCCTATTATAGGCCATTGTTTACCTAAACAATTTCCTTTTTTAAAAGGAGTTACTTATTTGATTTATATTTAAATTACTTTTTAATTTGCCATAGGTCTCATGTGCTCACCAGAGAGAGAGAGAGAGAGAGAGAGAGAGAGAGAGAGAGAGAGAGAGAGAGAGAAAGTGAGAAAGCAAGCCACCAGGTCTAGGACTTGAACCATGGTCAGCCATGGGGGAATCCAAGCACCTTAACCACTATGTCACCTGCTGGCCTCTTCCTAACCAATCTCTATAGTTAGTCATTTACTTTGTTATTTACTCATTATTATAAATAATGCTGGAAAGAATATCCATAAACAAATATTTTTATACATCTTTTCTGCATCTTTTAATGTTGTTTATTAATTTATTTCACAAGGAGGGGGAAGAGACAGAGAGAGGACAGTTCCGACAGCGTCTGGACTCTTTGATTTACCCCTAGCCTCAGCTAACTCAGATAAGGGACACACAGGAGAGTCTCAGGACCCTGAGTGTCTGTCTCAGGACCCCTCCTGAGTGGTCTGTCTCACAAAGTCTTCCTGTTTTACAGCTTTGCTACCACCAGAATCTACATTTTTCTTTAGAAAAAATTCCTAAAAATAGAAATGCTGAGTTAAGTTTGAGTACTTTAAAAGGAATAATACAGATTGCTAAACTGCCTTATTTAAGAAATGTACTACAGGAGGCCAACAGATGGCATAATGGTTATGTCTCTCAACTGCAGGGCCAACTGCGGTTCAAGTCCTGGACCTAGTGGCTTGAAAATCATGCCAGATGCCTGTGTGTGTGTGCCCAAGATCCTGGGAGGAGGATAGAGGAGAGGGATTGCAGCGTGGCCATCTCCCCTGGAGGGTGATTTCTCACTTTCCCTCTCACTGTCTCTGTCTCTCTTTCTCCCTCCTCCCCCTCCACCCTCCACAAGCATACCATCCTAAGACAAAAACCTCTAAAAAAAAAAAGTGTACCACATTGAGCCAGCCCCATGGCCTAGAGGTTAAGGTAGCCAGGTCCCACATGGCTGACCAAATACCAGCCTTGGCGACTTGAGAAAGACTGTGTGTGTGTGTGTGTGTGTGTGTGTGTGTGTGTCCCAAATCCCAACAGGACAGGGAAATGGGAAAGGAATGGCAGCATGATCGCGCTCCACTGGGGGTGTTTCCTGCCTCTTTCTGTCTCTCTGTGAGTGCACGTGCCCTTTGACAATTACAGCTGTCTACATTTCCGCCAGCTCATTTCTTTAATTACTTGATACTGGTATGAAGAGACTTCAAAAATTTGTGGAAAAATAGAATTAAAGTGTGGGTTAATTTGGAAGCAACAAAATTAAAATGTATGTGTAGTTTTTCACAATATGCCTTTCTCATGCACTTTTGGAAGTCCTCCCCCGCATTACTACTTTTTAAACTTTTGCCAAGGAAAGTCTTACTAATACAATGATATATATCTTTTAAATATGGCCTTTTGAGGATAAAATATTTTTCCCTCCAGCCTCCCAAACTCACTGTTTCTCTGCTGCCCAGACAACTAAATGAAATAGATGGAAGAAAATAAGAACCTTAGCCCTATCCTTGCACGACATCCAATATTACCCAGATGTCCCTCTGCCTCAAAGAGCCTGCCAGCCAAAATAACAGGAGTAAGACACAAAATACCCTCACTCTCCGCTAACCCCTATCATTAAGATACAAAATTAAGGGACCAGCAGTTAGGGTAATGGCTATGTCGCTGGACTCCCATGTAGTCGACCACGGTTCAAGTCCCGGACAGGGTGGCTTAAAACTCACGCCGGGTGCGTGTGCGTGCGTGCCCAAGATCCCGAAAGGAGAATGGAGAAGGGGTTGCGGCGTGGCCACCCTCCCTGGGGGGTGACTTCTCACTTTCTGTCTCTCTCTCTCTCTGTCTGGCTAGCACAGGCGCCCTATGGCAAAAACCTCTCCAAAAAAAAGATACAAAATTACTATTAGTGTAATTATTTCTGCAGTTGTCATCTGCTGCTGACTTTGTTACGTTCATGCCCTGTACAAGTGCTGCCTTCCTTAATCCTCAAAATAGCCTATAGAGCAGCATTAAAATAAGCACTATAATGGGCAAAACTGAGTTCATGGGGGTCAGAGAAACTTGTTTAAAATTACATGAGAATAAGTAGTAAAACCAGATCGTAAACCCAGGCTGATTGAACTCCAAAACCATCATACCAAAATCTCTCTAAGGATATCATTATTACTAATAAACCTCTTTCTTTTCATTCATTCATTCATTCATTTATTTATTTATTTATTTATTTATTTATTTATTTATTGGAGAGGTTTTTGCTATAGGGCGCGTGCGCTCACCAGGAAAACAGAGAAAGACAGAGAGACAGAAAGTGAGAAATCACCCCCCAGGGGGATGGCCACGCCGCAATCCCTTCTCCTCCATTCTTCTCTCGGGATCTTGGGCACGCACGCACACGCACCTGGAGTGAGTTTAAGCCACCGGATCAAGGACTTGAACTGCAGTCGACTACATGGGAGTCCAGCGACATAGCCATTACACTAACTGCTGGTCCCACTAATAAACTTCTTTCAGTTAGCACTTTTAATTTCTTAAAAGGCTTTCAAGGGGCCAGCAAGTAGCATGGTGGTTAAGGCACTGAACTCACACATGGCCAGCTAAGGCTCAAGCCCTGAACCCGGCAGCTCGAAAACCACACCAGGCACATGTGCATGTGTACCCCAAATCCCAAGAAAAGAATGGAATTGAAGGGACTGTAGAACGGTCATCTCCCCCGGGAGGTGATTTCTCCCTTTCCCTCTCTCTGTCTCTGTCCAGCAGGTACACACACCCTATGGCAAAAATAAATAAATAAAAATAAATAAATAAATAAAAAGGTCTTGTATAATATACATAGTTTGGCCCTAATAGTAAGCCTGCAGGGTACATTGAAGAAGTATCATGACCAATTCATAGGTTAGGGAGATAAGGCAAAGCCTGTTGAAATATAATAATAAACACAAAGTCTCACATGTCCCGCTGCTGCCCATTAGGATCATAACCTGGACCGTGCTCATGATTAGAACTTGAAAATTCCTCACAGAAGCACTTTGAGTTAGATGCAGGTGACAGCCCTGGAGATCTTCCACACACCAACGCCGATTACGGAACCATGACGGCAGTTCTGGCCTACTCCAAGCCATCCTCATTCAGCAAGTTTATTCTTTTTCTGTTTCTGCTCTCAGCTGACAGAGCTACTTTAAAAAAAGAAATCACTTCTGCAAACATTTGAAGCAGCTCATGCCTCTGGCTTTTAGCAGAATAGGACTGTCAGAATAACCTAGAAATCTGTTTTCCAGTGGCAGAATAAAAGTGCCTAGGGTTTTAGTTTTGTTTTTTTTTTTTTTTTTTTTGAGTTGTTATACTATTAGGCCAAAATTAAATTAGGCCCAAAGTAAATGTAGACTTTGACTTGCCAAAAATAGCATATTTTGCATATTGCAGTGTTACGATTTTTTTATCACGTGCCTTTTAAAAAATGTCGAGATAAACTACTAATAAGGTTCGTTGTCTCATTAACGCTAGCAGTTTTCTTTTCTTTTTTTTTTTTTTTTTTTTGAGAGTTTTTTGCTATAGGGCTCATGAGCTCGCCAGAAAGGCAGAGACAGAGAGACAGAGAGACAGAAAGCGAGAAATCACCCCCCGGGGGGATGGCCACGCCACAACCCCTTCTCCTCCATTCTCCTCTATTCTCCTTCTCCATTCTCACTCTGGTCCCAGCAGTTTTCTTCACAAGACAGATTGGCAGCTTCCCAAGACCTAAAGATTTTCTAATGAGTAATAAATTGGGGATATAGGGACCAGCAGTTAGCGCAATGGCTATGTCGCTGGAGTCCCACGTAGTCGACCGCAGTTCGAGTCCTGGACCCGGTGGCTTAAACTCAACGCTGGGCGTGTGTGCGTGTGTGCCCAAGATCCCGAGAGGAGAATGGAGGAGAAGGGATTGCGGCGTGGCCATCCTCCCTGGGGGGTGATTTCTCGCTTTCTGTCTGTCTCTCTCTGTCTTTCTGGCGAGCATATGCACCCTATAGCAAAAACCTCTCCAAAAAAAATTTTTTTTAATTAAAAAAAATTGGGGATATGGTAAGTATTCCAATTCAGGGCTCAGCTTGGAAGTAATGAGCTCAAGGAAGGAATGGGTGAAGCTACAGGGTGAGACTAAGTCCCTGAGGCCTTAGCCTAAGGGACAGAGAGGGGAACACAGAATCATGCCACATGCCCTCACTTTCAAAATTCCGTGATGTTTAGGACATCTAATGTCCTCTAACATGGAACTGTCAGCTGCCAGTGTTCCATCCGCCAAAAAGAGAAAAGCCATGTGACAGCCACACCCACAGTGTGAGGGTTACCATATGTACAGTACATGTTTCTTCTGTCACCCTTAGGTTTCAGTCTTTTTTATTTTTTACTGTGGCAGTAATAGTATTATTAATGGTATTAATAATAGTGCTCAGTTAGTGTTACCAAAGACAGTGCAGGGCAGGGGGTTAATTCTCACTTTCTCACAATGAATCTGAAGAGCAGCTAACAGTATCCCCATTGGATAGTTGGACTCCCTGGGCTTCAGCCCAGAACTGGTGAGAGGGTAAAGCTGAGACGGGGACGCTGGTTGCTCTGGTTTGAAGATCAGTGCTTTCATGACATCATGTGTATCCCCCATGAAATCTTTGCCTACTACTTGTTCATACATGGTTCTCTCGTGAGACTCTCCCGTGTTACCAAGTAGTCTTCATTATTATAACCTTCTGCCCCATATTCCAAGGAGTGAAGCCAACATAACATGATCAAACATTTGCTGGATTTTCATATAACTATATGAAAATTTATCATAAACTATGATGAATTTTTTTTCTTAATTTTTAGGGACAACCAATGACATGATGGTTGAGATGCCTGGATCTCACCTGGCCAACTAAGGCTTGAATGCCAGACCCTGCGGTATGAAGAGCATGCTGAGCTCATTTCCATGCCCCAAATCTCAAAAGGAGAATGGAGAAAGGATTGCAGCATGGCCATCCCCCCGCCCAGGGTGCTCGCTTGTACGCCCTCTCTCTCTCTCTCTCTCTCTCTGATGAGTGCATGTACCTTATAGAGCAACAAGTTTAATTATTTTTAAATTTTTTTAAGGTTTTTGTCATATGCCCACTCACCAGAATGAGACAGAGAGAGGGAAAGTGAGAAATCACCCCTGGGGGAATGAGCACACCACAGTCCCTTCTCTTCCAGTCTCCTCTCGAGATTTGGAACATGCTTGCATTGCACCCAGTATGATTTTTCAAGCCACCCCAGGTCTGGGCCTCAAACTGCGGTCAGCCATGTGGGAATCCAGTACCTTAACCACCATGCCACCTGCTGGCACTCCCCCGAATTGTTTTCATTAGAATGATTCACAAAGAAAGGAATCTCAAAGGAACACCATGGACTTCAGATATGCTTTAAACTGACTTTGTCTTACTTAATGAAATAAATATTTCCCAGAACAATTTCATCACAACACACAAAATTGGATAATCTGAGTTCATATATGTCTTTAATTTATTTCTAGAACTGAATTATTCTTCTGGTTAGACTTAAACTGAAGTAACATTAACACTCGGTTGCCCAGGCCTTTAAAAGTAATGGTAAACTGGGGGGCCAGCATTTGGTATAGCAATTATGTCACGGGCCTCCCACATGGCAGACTGGTTTGAGTCCTGAACTCGTTGCTTGAAACTCACACTGGGTGTGTGTGCGAGCATGTCCAGGATCCCGGAAGGAGAGTGGAGAAGGGATTGCTGTGTAGAAGGGAATGCAGTGTGGCCATCCCCCTGGGGGGTGATTTCTCACTTTCCCTCTCATTGTCTCTGTCTCTCTCTCTCTAGCGAGCATACATACTCTAAGGCAAAATCCTCTCAAAAAAAAAAAAAAGTAATGGTAAATGACTCTTCCACTCTTATTAATCCTGTAACAAAAAATTTGGTATTTAATTTTTAAATAAGACATGTTCTGGGGCTAGCAAGTGACATGGTGGTTAAGGCGCTGGATTCCCACATGATCAATTATGGTTCAAATCCCGGACCTAGTGGCCTGCTTTCTCACTTTCTCACTCTGTCTCTTGCTGTCTCTCTCTGTTGAACACATGTACCCTATAGCAAAATTAAAATAATAGTAATAACGAATACATAAATTTTTTTTTTAAAGACATATTTTGGGACTAGCAGTTGGCCTAATGGCTATGTTGCTGGACTCCCATGTAGTCGACCACGGTTCGAGTCCCGGACCTGGTGGCTTAAACTCACGCCGGGCGTGTGTGCATGCATGCCCAAGATCCCGAGAGGAGAATGGAGGAGAAGGGATTGCGACATGGCCATCCCCCCTGGGGGGGTGATTTCTCACTTTCTGTCTCTCTGTCTCTCTCTGTCTGTCTGGTGAGCGCACATGCCCTATAACAAAAACCTCTCCAAAACAAACAACACTGGGTGCTTATGTGTATGTGCCCAAAATCCTGAGAGGAGAATGGAGGGGAAGGAATTGCTACATGGTCATCTCTCTTTGAGAGGAAAGTGCTTTCTCACTTTCCTTCTCGCTCTGTCTCTCTCCAGCAACTGCACATGCCCTTTAGCAAATTTATTTTCAAAAATCATCTTTTTATTTTTTACTTTCTTATAGTAAACATATTTCCTAATGCCAATTTGTATTACTAGAATTAGCCTCATTTGGTTAATTCATTTTGTTCAGCTCAACAAATATTTAGGTACCTGATATATGCCAAACACTTTTCTGGAAACTTGGCATGTATTAAGGAACTGACAGTGACTCTTGCCATCATGGGGCAGCTTGTATTCCATTAGATGTCTGCGATCTATTTTTCTTTTAACCCAATGCTGAATTTAGATAGCTAATACTTGATGTATCAAATATTAATGTGATTAATATTTTATTTAATATTTGATTTTTTTACAGTCATGAATAATATGGATGTAAGTTTTTCTGTTTTGTGATATACTTGTTTGCTCTCCTTATCAAGATTAGATTAACCTTATAGAAATATAAGTGCTTCATTATTTTCTATGCTATAGGAATGTGTAAGTAACAAATGAATTTATCTCTTTTTTAAAAATTTGTCAGAGGGTTGGGGAACCAGCAGTTAGCGTAATGGCTATGTCGCTGGACTCCCACGTAGTCGACCGCGGTTCACGTCTCGGACCCGGTGGCTTACAACTCACGCCGGGCGCGTGTGCGTGCGTGCCCAAGATCCCGAGTGGAGAATGGAGGAGAAGGGATTGCGGCGTGACCATCCCCCCTGGGGGGTGATTTCTCGCTTTCTGTCTCTATGTCTCTCTCTGTCTGGCGAGCGCATGCGCCCTATAGCGAAAAACCTCTCCAAAAAAAAAAAAAAAAAATTTGTCAGAGGGCGAGACCAGCAGTTGGCATAATGGCTATGTCGCTGGACTCCCATGTAGTCAACTGCGGTTCGAGTCCCAGACCTGGTGGCTTAAACTCACGCCGGGCACGTGTGCATGTGTACCCAAGATCGTGAGAGGAGAATACAGAAGGGATTGCGGCGTGGCAATCCCCCCTGGGGGGGGTGATTTCTCACTTTCTGTCTCTCTCTCTCTCTCTCTCTGTCTTTCTGGTGAGTGCACATGCCCTATAGCAAAAACCTCTAAAAAAAAAAAAAAACTTAAAAATAATATTGGACAGACATATACTACATTTGAGAGACATTTTCAGAAAATGAAGACAAAAGAGCACTGAAAATTTTAGCTTATTTTCTAGAAAAAACTCTGCCAAGATTACAATGAAATGTTTTAATTAGATAGTTACTCACTTGCTTTCTTATACCTTTTGTTATCTTCTCTAGTCTGTGTTGTTACAGTCTTGCATATGTTAAATCACAAAAACAAACTAATTATATATTTTGCATGAGAAGTATGTTATAAGAGTAAGATCAGACTAATAATACGTATCTACCACTCCAGTGCTAATTTTTAAATTCCCTGCAATCTTACAGCAAGTCATCAGAATTTTAAAATGTGAACAGAAAGACTTATTTTTCTTACAGAGGGTATAAACATCAATTTATAAAAAAGCAACACAGGCTTTATTTAGTTAAGAGTAATATAATTAACATGATTACAAAAGCGTTTCTAATAAAGTAGAAGAAATATATTACTTGTAGTTTTATTCAGAGTTAATTGAACCATTAAAAACAATTCCAGGCCAGTCCCATAACCTACTGTTAAGGGTGCCAGGTCCCACATGGCCTGTAGCCTGAAAAACACACCGAGCGCATGTGCACACATGCCTCAAATGCCAACAGAATGGAAAAATGAAGAAGGGAGTGCAGTGAGGCCACACCCCATTAGGAGTGCTTTCTCCCTCTCTTTGTCTTTCTCTGGTGAGCACACCTGTCCTCTGGCAATTGATTTTTTTTCCCCAGACAATAAAATATAAAGGCAAATACATAAAACAATTTGCACTGAGCCAGCGTTTCACTTTTCCTCTAATCCAAACAATCTGGTCTCAATTCATATGTCACACAGAGTGGATTAGTAAAGAAAGAAGCTAAAACCTAACTGTGCCCGAGTTCCAGTTGCGTGGCATATGCCTGATATAACCAACAGTAAAATCAAAAGTGAAAAGCACAAAACCTGCCTTCCTTGCAGCCCATTGTCATAATCTCCAGAATCCAACTTCTCTCTCACACTGTCTCTATCTCCCAAGCTAAAACCTCTCATTTCTCACCTGGATTACTATAAAACTCCCAACAAATCTCCCTTCTTTTGCCTTTGTTCTCCATAATTTATTCTCAACTCAGTAGTCAGATTGATCCTCTCCTCAAAACTCTCAAGTGACATCCTATTTTACTCAAAATAAAAGTCAACGTGCTCACAGCCCCATGGAAACTATTCCCCATCATTAACTTTCCCTCAGACTCAGCTCCAACTACCTGGAGCACTTCGCTGTTTTACAAACTGCCCATTTCCAACTCAGGGATTTTGCAATTGCTCTTCCCTTTACCTGGAAGGTGTTTTGCTTTTGCTTTCGTTTGTTTAATCTAGATTCCTTGTGGCTTATACCTTTCCCCTCCTTCAGGCTTTTACTCGATGTCTGCTTTCCAGTGAACGATTCCCTACCATATTTTTTTTTTTTACTGTAAACCTTATACATCCCAATACTTCCCCTATCTCCCTTCTTCCAACTTGATTTTTCTCTGTAGACTTCATCACGATGTAACTACTATTTACTTATCTTAATGTCTGAGTGTTCTCACAAGATGGTAAGTTCCATGAACTTGGGATTTTTTGGTCTGTTTTGTTAAGTGCTACACTTCCATGGCTAGCACATAGGAGGGGTTCAACGAGTGCTTGTCGAATCAATGAACACTCCACAAATCCTTTCATCACCAGCTGTCAAGAACTGGATGGCTATCTAGATGACCCAAATACTTCCCTCTAAGTACCATAGAGAAAAATAACTTCATTGAATTTGGAAATTTTAACTCAGTTAAAAACAGTGGTATTAAATTAAACATTCACATAAGAACTAACCGGCTGGGTCAGCAGATCGAGTGGTGGTTAAAGCACTAGTCTCCACAGTTTGAGTCCCAGACTTGGCAGCCTAGAAAACACACCAGGCACATGTGCGTGTGTGCCCAAATTCTTAGAGAATGGAGGACAAAGGATTGTGGCATGGCCATCCCCCCCCTCTCTAACTCTCTTTGGTGAGCACACGTATCCTATGGGGGGAAAAATACATATGTGTGTGTGTGTGTGTGTGTATACATATACATAAAAATATATATAAAAGAACTAGCAAATCATTTTCCTTACTTCTTTCCTCTTAAGCCTTGATGCCATCACTTTATTTCTAGAAATAGTAGTAGTTTCTTTTTAGAGAGAGAGATTTTTGCTATAGGGCGCGTGTGCTTGCCAGAAAGAGAGAGAGAGACAGAAAGTGAGAAATCACCCCCTAGGGGGATGGCCACACTACAATCCCTTCTCCATTCTCCTCTCAGGATCTTGGGCATGCGTGCACACGTGCCCGACGTGAGTTTAAGCCACCAGGTCCGGGACGACCCACAGTTGGCTACATGGGAGTCCAGTGATATAGCCATGATGCTAACTGCTGGTCCCAGTAATAGTTTCTTAATACCCTTACAGAAGAAAACAAAGGAATATTAATAGACATGTTCTGCCCACTGGTTACAATCCTCCCTAAAGTTGGTAAGTTCCACACCCTTCCTTCCACCATGGGAGAGATATCCTTCTTATTTTACCACTTAAAGAAATGCTTTAGCCAAAATTAAAGAACCAATAAGCAGGTTATCCCCTAGAACCCATGCACTGATACAAAGAAAGAACATGTCCTACACATCTAATATAAATGATTCTGGCCCTAACACAACTTGGGGGGTTCCATAGCCGTGCTACAGGAGGTCCATGACACTGTTATATTTATATTAATACACTGTTCCCAGAAATTGAATAAGGCATACAGTGTGTACAGGATATAATACAACAGAGATTCCGTACGCAAACATTCAACTCCTGCACTATGAATGAAGGTTTCCTAGTCTATGTTCTTCATTTAAAAGACAGAGATTTTTTTACCTTAAATTCTGAAGTTCATTCACATATTAGTAGTAAAATATATTACAAATCAGATTACTTGGTTCTCAATTCAGTGTACTTTTCATTCTATGATACTACTCTCTAAACTTCGGTGTCCTGATCGAGAATTGATAATTCAATAGTATCTGAGTTTAAATTATGTCAACAGGAAATTTAAAAGCCTTATTTTCCAATACTATTCCCAAATTAAGTCATAATGAATCTGGATGTTACAGAATACTTTCAATAATAACTGAAAATTAAAAAGCCACTATTACTTGCATATTTTGTGCCATGAAGAGAAGAAACTGTCATGTGCAGTATAGTGTTCTAGACATAAGCAAGGATTCTGGTGTTAACATTTCCAGGTTCAAATCCTACTATTGTCATTTACCAATGGAAATTATCCTTTTTTTTTTTTTTTTTTCTGCCAGAGGGCACATGTGCTCACCAGAAAGATACAGAGAAAGTGAGAAAGCACTCCCCTTGGGAAGAGTCATGCTGCAATCCCTTTTCTTCCATTTCTCCCTCCTTTCAGGATTTTGGACATGCATTGGGACCTGGTGTGTTTCTCAAGCTGCTGGGTCTGAGACAAACAATGCAGCCAGCCATGTGGGATCCAACGCCTTAACCACCACTCAAAGGGCTGACCTGGAAATGATCTTAGTCTCTTTAAGCTTCTACTTTCTCGTTTTCAAAGAGAGGGTAACAGATATTTCAAAGTGATACGTTGTACATGATAAGTAAAGACAATTTTTGTTTGTCAACTAAAAATAAAAAGAGGATAACAGTATTATGTACGTCATTAAGTTGTGAGAACAATGCAGAGGAAGTACTTAGCAGATGGCCTAACACATGCATATATACTTGATTGTCAGATCTGCTGTCCACAATTGCAACCTGAAGTGAATAGAAATTATAATCAGCTGACTTTGTATTTATCAAGAAAATTGGGATGCTTTTTTATTACAATCTTATAGCAATTGCTTTGATCTAGCTTCTAAAAAATGAAAAAATTACTTAACAGTTAATTCATGCAACAACTCAAGAAGATTTGAAGTTTGAAGTCATGAACAGACAAAGCTCAACATTAAACAAGCATTTTCTAATCTATTTTGGCCAGAACAATACATTTTCCCTCATTCCTGTAACCATTATTCCGCCCTCCAGCACAGGGTGACAGAGCCAGTCAGTTATTAGTACCTTCCTGGTGGTCCAAGGGCGCCCTCTGTCTGAACGCTGAAAACACCCAAAACCAAATTAAATACAATACAAAAGCTGATGCTTTCCCAATTCTTTTCTATGAGATTGACCCCCCCCCCCCCTTTTTTTTTTCTTTTTTCCAGAGAGAGATTTTTGCTATAAGGCCCGTGAGCTCACCGGAGAGACAGTAAGTGAGAAATCACTCCCAGAGGGGATGGCCACACTGCAATCCCTTTTCCTCCATTCTCCTCTCAGGATTTTGGGCATGCCCGCACTTGCACCTGGCATAAGTTTCAAGCCACTGAGTCCAGGACCTGAATTGTGGTCAGCCATGAGAATCCAGCAACACAACTATTACACCAACTGCTGGTCTCCATCCTCTCTCTCTCTCTCTCTCTCTTTTTTTTCAAATTATTTTTATTTAATATCATTTGTTATTATTTTTCAATTTGACCAGAAAGAGAGAGAGAAAGGAAAAGTGAGAAAACAAGCCAACCGGGACCCGAACTATGGTTGGCCATGTGGGAATCCAGCACCTTTAACCACCATGCCACCTGCTGCCCCCCATACTCTCTTTAATCACTATTAGCAGGGAGTCAGAGAAAAAAAGTCATGTCATTTGTCACAAGAGCATCAGAATATTCAAGTCTGTATCAGTCATTCATTATAGAATGTGGAAAGAAATTCTATTATATTTTCCTCACAGTTTATTCCATATGACCCAGTAAAATTATTGGCATGAATCACCTAAATGGGTTTATTGATCTGTTTTTTTTCTATCCCTGTAAAACCTTATGCTTCATTTAACATGCCATTGTAGCAGTTTGCCCTGTAATGAGTATCAACATTAACTATTTACTAGGTATCTTCTGATACAGGACACTGCCCTAGGTGAAAAGGATGAAAAAAAACCTTCACTTTCTATAAAGAGGTGACAATTCAGTTTCTAAGACAGGAAGTGTAAAAAGGATGACAAATGGTAAAATCCCCAACAGCACTGGGGAAAAAAAAAAAAAAAAAAGCTTCTCTCAATTTGCTGATCAATTGCTCTTTGTAATTCACCTAAGGGAAGTGTTTTGACCTCTCTGAACCTCCCTTTATCTGCTATGCAGAGATAATATTTACCTCAAAGGAAAGTTGCAAAGGTTAATTGAGATGTTTGTAAAAAGTCTTGGCACACAGTAAAAGCTTAATAAAAGGTAGCTGTTATTAGTTATTACTTTTTTCCCCAAGGTTTTGTTATAGGGCACGTGTGATCATGGGAGAGAGACAGGGAGGGAAAGTGAGAAATCACCCCCAAGGGGGGATGGCCACACAGCATTCTCCCCCATTCTCTTTTTGGGATTTTGGGCACACACACCCAGCATAATTTTCAAGTCATTGGGTCTGGAACTCAAACCCCAAAGCTGGCCATGTCGTATCCAGCTGCCTTAATCTCCATGTCACCTGTTGGCCCCTGTATCTGTAAATATTCATTCTAGTGGGGGGAAAATTATCTTTGTGACCAGTAGATGGCGTAATGGTTACATCGTTGGACTTCCATTTAGTGAACCATGGTTGGAGTCCCAGACCCAGTGGCATAAACTCACACCAGGCATGTGTGCATGCGTGCCCAGGATCCTGAGAAGAGAATGAAGAAGCGACTGTAGTATGGCCACCCCCCCAGGGGGTGATTTCTTGCTTTCTGTCTCTTTGTCTTTCCGGTGAGTGCATGCGCCTACAGCAAAAATCTCTCCTAAAAGAAAAAAGGAAAAAAAAAAAAAAAAAACAGTGATCTTCATTAAATACTTGATCGATTCAATAGTGAACCATTTCCTAAGGAATTATTTCAATATAAAACATATACTCAAGACTCCTTGACCACTATTGAAGTTTGTGGAGTTATAAGAATATAAATTTTGGGGACCAGCAGGTGGCATGGTGGTTAAGGTGCTGGACACTCCCACATGGCTGACCATGGTTCGAGTTCTGGATCTGGTGGCTTGCTTTCTCACTTTCTCTCTCTCTCTCTGGTCAAACCAAAAAAAAAAAAAAGGCTGTGATTGCGAGTTCAAAACCCACAGCCGGCAAGGTCAAAAAGGCTGTGGCCAAGGTCCCCAGAGGGGCAGCTGCCCCAGGGCCTGGGGAGGGGCCCAAAGCCAAGGAAGACATCCCTCCAGAGGGCCGAGGCTCCAAGACGGGGCTCAAGCCACCGGCCAAGAAGATGGTCGCCCTCAAGGGCCCGGGCAGCTCTGCGCTGCCCGCCAAGGCCTCGGCCTCCAAGCCGACCAAAAACAAAGCGGGCCGGGGCCCAGACCTAGAAGCTGGGTCCTAGCTCCATGAGCGGAACTGGGTGCCTGTGAGGTTTTCTGGGCTTTTCCTCCCTCACAAACCAGCATTCTATTTATTTATTGTACTCTATTTATCAATAAAGAGTTCTTTATTTTCATCTGCAAAAAAAAAAAAAAAAAAAAAAAAAAAAGGTTCGAGTTCTGGATCTGGTGGCTTGCTTTCTCACTTTCTCTCTCTCTCTCTGGTCAAACCAAAAAAAAAAAAAAAAAAAGGAATGAATAAATAAAGCTTAAAAAAAAAAGAATATACATTTTCAAGGGGCCGGCTGGTAGCATGATGATTAAGGCACTGGACTCTCATGTGGTCGACTGCAGTTAGAATCCTGTACCTGGCAGCTTACAACTCACATGGGCATGTGTGTGTGTGTGTGTGTGTGTGTGACCAAAATCCCCAGGAGAATGGAGGAGAACGAATTACGGTGTGGCCATCCTCCCACGGGGGGTAATTTCTTGCTTACTTTCTGTCTCTCTCTCCCCAGCAAGTACATACACCCTATAGCAAAAATATCTAAAAAAAAAAAAAAGAAAAAAGAAAAAAAAGAAAGAATATGAATTTCTTGGTACTTACTTCATATGATTTGCCTCTTCAAAGATTACCTAAGATGTTGAAAATAATTTAATCACATGATGGTAACCTACATATCTAACACCAAGATCAGCCCAAGAATAGAATCATGATCATAAAAGAGTTTGATCTTTTTTATAAGAAATAAAAACTTAGTGTGCATCTCCTTAACATTATAATATATTGAGTTGTGGGAAAAGTCATGATGCAGTTTTTTGCATAGAAAAAATACGTCATGACTTTTCTGATGACTCAATATTTTTAAATGCATTTACTGAGTTCTAGTAATTTCTCAGAGGGGCAAGTACATACCCAAAAAAAATTTTTTGAGAGGTTTTTGCTATAGGGCGCGTGCCCTCGCCAGAAAGACAAGAGGCAGAGAGACAGAAAGCGAGAAATCACCCACCCCCAGGGGGGATGGCCACGCCGCAATCCCTTCTCCTCCATTCTCCTCTCAGGATCTTGGGTACGCACGCACATACGTCCAGCATAAGTTTAAGCTACTGGGTCTGGGACTCAAACCATGACTGACTACATAGGAGTCCAGCGACGTGGCCATTAGGCCATCTGCTGGTCCCATGACAAATATTTTTATACTCAGGTTGTAGGTAAGGAAACCTAAGAACAGTAAAACTAAGAATAGTATAAAATATTTGCTAAGAAAAAACAAATAAAAATATGATAAAGTATTTGCTAAGAAAAACTGATTAAAACTAGGTTAACTTTGGGCCCAGCAGGTGATATGGTAGTTAAGACACTAGACTCTCACATGGTCAACTGTGAGTCAAGTCCTGGACTCATGACTTGAAAATCACTTCGGGTGCGTGTGCGTGCTTACCCAAAATCCTGAGAGGAGAATGCAGATGCAGCAGGGGCCATTCCCCCTGGGGAGTGATTTCTCACTTTCTGTCTGTGTGTCTCTGGTGAGCGCACAAACCTTATGGCAAAAATCTAAAAACAAGAAACAAAACCAATGACAAAAAAAACGAGGCTAAAATCTATATGTATTATTTCATTTACTCCTCATACAAACCTGAGGTGCTATTTTCTCCATTTACAAATGAGGAAACTGAGGCACGCAGAGGTTATATAACTGGCCAAGTCACGTAACTAGAATACAGCAGAATCAAATCCCGGTTTCAACGGTGAAAACTGAATGAAGTCCATCGTTTAGTTAATAGCATTTTATCAATGTTAATTGCCTGATTTTGAGGTTAACATTAGGAGAAGCTCAGAAAGAGACATAAAGGAACTTTCTATTTTTGCTACTTTTCTGTATGTCTTAAATTATTTCAAAATAAAAAGCTGACAATTTCTTTTTAAAACCCTAGTCCAGGGAAAAAAAAAAAACCCTAGTCCAGGGACCAGCAGTTAGCGTAATGGCTATGTCACTGGACTCCCACGTAGTCGACTGCGGTTCGCGTCCCAGACCTGGTGGCTTAAAACTCACCGGGCGTGTGTGCATGCGTGCCCAAGATCCTGAGAGGAGAATGGAGGAGAAGGGATTGCGGCGTGACCATCCCCCCTGAGGGATGATTTCTCGCTTTCTGTCTATATGTCTCTCTTTGTCTGGTGAGCACACGCGCCCTATAGCGAAAAAACCTCTCCCAAAAAAAAGAAAAAAAAAAAAAAAAACCCTAGTCCAATTCATAGCCCGAGGTCACACATCACTGGGAACAGCTGATACAGAATCAATGACTTTTTATTTATTTAATTTATTTATTATTATTTTTCTTTTCATTTGATGAGAGAGGTAAAGTGAGAAAGCAAGCCGCCAGGTACAGAACTGGAGCCATGGTCAGCCATGTGGGAATCCAGCATCTTAACCATCACGCCACCTGCTGGCCCCAGAAAGCTGACAATCTTCTTAAAATCTGTAATACAAATTTGACTAATTTATTTTCCTTTCTCTCCTCAGAGTTCAAATGGGTAAATTCCCCCATGAATTGACTAGTCACTGGTAGAGGAGCTAAGAATAGTTCTCCAAAGGTCAACTCTCTCCTTCATATACTATGTGCTTCTATCATGACTTGAGATGACAGCATTACACAATAACCTGGTATTTAAAAGTAGAAAAACCACAGTATTTCAAAATAAAAAGATTTGCAAGCCAGCCTGTGGTGCGGTGGTTAAAGTGGCTGGATCCCACAGGGTCAACTCCATGGATTGGGTTCTGGACCTAATGGGCTTAGTAAAACATGACTGGCACATATCTGTGCATGCATAAAATCCAAAAAGGAAGGAGACGTGGAGAAGGGATGGGGCCTGACCAGCACCCACAGGGAGATGCTTTATCACTTTTCCTCTCTCTCTTTATCTCCAGCACCCTGGCAAAAAAGAAAAAAAGAAAGAATGAAAAGATCTGTTATGATTTGACTGTCCCCCAAAGTTCATGTGTTGGAAACTTAATCCTCAAGGCAGTAGTGTTAGAAGGTAGGGCCTAATGGAGATGTTTAAATCATGAGAGCTCTGCCCCATGCTTGGAGTAATGCTGTGATGGGGTAGGGAGTAGGTTCCACAGGAAAGAGTGAGTTGGGTCCCTTTCCTCTCTCACACATGCTGCTCTCTTGCCCTTCAGCCTTCCACCTCGGGATGACGCAGCAAGAAGGACCCCAGCAGATGCAGCCTCTCCACCTTGGACTTCCTAGCCTCCAGAACTGTAAGAAATAAACTTCTGTTTTTAGTAAATTGCCCATCGGTGGTATTCTATTATAATAACATAAATGGACTAAGAAAGGATTCAAAGTAATTTTTCTCTTAGAAAAGTGTCCATATGTCTTTAATCATGAAATAAAAATACTGTTCATTATTACAAATTATACAGTGAAACAGTTTTATTAGGATTTCTCCTGTGAAGTACTTTTCATTACCATAATATTTTATACCTGAAGACTCATTAATCTTTTTTTTTTTTAATTTTTTGGTCATGGGGTGCATATGCTCACTGGAAGCAAACAAAGAGACAGAGAGAGAAGGAAAATGAGAAATCACCCTCCAGAGGGGATGGTCATGCCACAATCCTTTCTCCATTCCCCCCTTGGGATTTTGGGTATGCACGCACATGTGCTCTAACCCACTGGCTTTTAAGGAAATAAACAGCATACATGATATCATATTCATCTCCAAATTATTGACATTTAAGTAATTCAATATTTCAATACAGTTTCTCAAGCTTATTTTAGAAGAGAAAAATACAATGAAGTTGATGTTATAAATGGTACTCTAACAACCTCCACAGTGATATGTTAATAGTAATGACTACTTAGGTAACAAATTATGATAAATTTATTTTATCATTTTCTTACAAAATGTATCAAAGCTAAGGGGTATGAACTCACTGGAGAAAGAGAATGAGATCACACCTCCCACAGGGGATGGCATCACCCCACAATCCCTTCTCCTCCATTTCTCCCTTTTTTCAGGATTTTGGGGATGTACACACACAGGTACTAGGAGTGCTTGTGTCTCAAGCCACTGCATCCAGGACTTGAACTGCAGTCAGCTATGTGGGATCCAGCCACCTTAACCTCCATACCATGGGCTGGCCCCAAACCACTTTTAAAGTAAATCTAAATTATTTACTAGGCCTTTTTTTTAAAAAGAGCACTGACAAATTAAGGTACTGAATACAAATAGATACTCACTTCTCATACTCTTTCTTTAATATCCAATCTCAGTAGAGAAGATGAACAGTCACTGATAAGGGCATAGAAATGGACATAAAACTTCAAAACAAATGTAAATATAAATTACTCAGCTAAAAGTACAAGGGGTTCAGATCAATATGGACTGCAGGATCCTTCTGTGTGCCATTTGAAAACAACAAAGACCGGAAGTCTTTTGATTTAGGATATTTTCAGCAATCTCAACCATTTCATAAAATAGAAGATAGCCTAAAGGAAGGGACAAAAATTCAAGGGACAGAAGCAGGATCGTACATTCTATTTAAGATTGGAGAATAAAGAGGAAATATAAGGAATATGAGAGTGACTCAGAGACTTTCAACGCCTCCTCTCACATATCCTTAAGCTGTTAGGTAACACCCAGGCCTGAAGAACTCACTCAACAATCAGCACCATTACGGATGGACTGTGTCCCCCCACATCCATGTTAACGTCCTAACCTCCATTCCCTAAGAATATGTGACTATATCTTAAAATCGATTTTTTTAAAGTAATAAATCGGGGGACCAGCGGTTGGTGTGATCATTACATAGCTGGACTCCTACATAGTTGACCGTAGTTTGAGTCCTGGACCTGGAAACTTCAAACTCATCAAACTCATGCTGGGTGCATATGCATGTGTGCCCAAAATCCTGAGAGGAGAATGGAAGAGAAGGGATTGTGGTGTGGTCATCTCCCCTGGGGGGTGATTTCTTGTTTTCTGTCTCTCTCTCTCTCTGGTGAGCACACACACCCTATAACAAAAATCTCTTTAAAAAATAGTAATAAATTGGGCTAACTGTTGTATGGTGGTTAAGATGGCTAGATCCCCATGGCTGACTTCACAGGTCAAGTCATAGAATGGCAGCTTGAAAAACACACTAAGCATGTGTGTGTATGTGCCCAAAATCCCAAGAGGAGAATGGAAGAGAAGGGATTCCAGGTGGCCATCCCTCAGAGGGGTGATATCTCTCTATCTCTGTTTCTCTCTAGCAAGTGCACACACCCTATAGCAAATTAAAAAAAAAAAGTGATAAATTAAAATTAGGTCATTAGTATGTCTTTATAAAAATCATATGCTTGGGACCAGCAGTTAGCGTAATGGCTATATCGCTGGACTCCCATGTAGTTGACCACAGTTCGAGTCCTGGACCCGGTAGCTTAAACTCACGCCAGGCACATGTGCGTGTGTGCCAAAGATCCCGAGAGGAGAATAGAGGAGAAGGGATTGCGGCATGGCCATCCCCCCTAGGAGTTGATTTCTCGCTTTCTGTCTCTCTGTCCCTCTCTCTGTCTTTCTGGTGAGCACATACGTCCCATAGCAAAAAAACTCTCAAAAAAAGAAAAATCATATGCTTTACAAATTACAATGCAGCAGGCCAAATCTTCATATTAGTATTTCTATTATTATATATTAATATGAGATAATTTTTTATGGAAATCATATTTGGAAGCTATAGCTTACAAATTCTCAATCAATTCTATTTTTAAATTTTCCTATTAACAGGAAATAAATAATGCCATTAGTTAACAATAAGCTAAAAAGTATGTCTATCTTTTGACTTCTAATAATTAAAGTTGATATTTACTGAGCATTTACTATGTGCCAGGCACTGTCTGCACATCATTTAATTCTCCTGATTTCATGAGCTAGATTATCTTACCACCATTTATCAAATGAGAAAACAGTTGGAGAGGTTAAGAACATTACAAAAAGACTGGTTATCTGACATTAGCAATACAGCCATTCTTCTTCCAAATATTTTTTCATTTTATATCAAGCAGTTTTTTGTTTGTTAGTTTTAAAAGAGATTTTTGCTATATCGTGTATGCGCTCACCGGAGACACAGAGAGAGAGAAAGTGAGAAATCCCCTCCCCCAGGGGGGTGTGATAGCCAGCTGCACTCTCTTCTCCTCCATTCTCCTCTTGGGATTTTGGGCATGTACGCACATGTACCCTACGTGAGTTTCAAGCCTGTGGTTCCGGGTCCTGAACCACATTCAGCCATGTGGAAATCCAGCCCCTCAACTACTACACCACCTGCTGGCCCCTCAAGTCAGAGATTTAATTGACTCAGATTCATTGAATTTCATCATTACTTCCCTCCTACCCAGGGCTTGTAAGAAAAGTGTTAGGGGTACCAGGTGATGGTGTAATGGTTACATTGCTGGACTGCCATGTAGTCGCCTGCAGTTCAAGTCCCAGACCCGGTGGCTTAAACTCACGCTGGGCGCATGTGCATGTGTGCCCAAGATCCCGAGAGGAGAATAGAGGTGAAGGGATTGCGGCATGGCCATCCCCCCTGGGGGGAGCGATTTCTCGCTTTCTGCCTCTGTCTTTCTGGCGAGTGCACATGCCCTATAGCAAAAACCTACCCATAAAAAAAAAAAAAAAAAAAAGAACAGAAAAAGAAAAGTGTTAGGAGGAAGCAACAAAGAGTAAATAGAGAATTAATAATCTAAGAGAACTAGGAGTTGATTATATTATTATTATAATTATACTGAAGCTTAATTACATACCTATTGTTTTATATTGAAACCTTCAGTTCCAATGGGGGAAATCACGATTTTGATCAAATATAAAATGGGCACTTAAACCTCTAAACAGCACACACTTTGGAAGAAGCTCAAGTACGTGTAATTATTTGAATAATCATTCCTGATTTATTTAACTTACATATATACTTATATGTCTACATAAAATGTACAAAGTAAACACCATTTCTTTTTTTCAAATTTTTTTTCAATAATTATCCTATTTAACTTTTATTCATTTAAATTTAACCAGAGAGGGACAGAGTGATAGAGAGAGAGAAAGGGAAAGTGAGAAAGCAAGATACCAGGTCCGGGATTCCAATCACGGTAGGCCATATGGAAGTCCAGCACCCTTAACCACCATGTCACCTGCCAGCCCCATCAGCTTTCTATTTTCTGTCCTAAAGCATTGATTTCTTGGACTTAGCAAAAATAAAATTTTCAAGTAACTTCATAGTTTTTATAATTAGTGTAATCATTCACATTTCAAGGATATGATTTTCAAAATTTAATTTCTTTTGTTAAAACATTTCTTGTTATTACAGTTTACTTACAGTCTAAATATAAGATAAGTAAAGCCCTTCATATTGGGGTCTGAATTTGCTGTTTGCTGCCTACGACAAAACTAGTCGCTCTGGGTTTATCCTGGCTGAGTCACCAGTGAGAGCTTGGACTTTATCATTGGTTTCAGTCCTATTTTTAGAGGTATGGGGGTACAAACGAAGTTCTGAATCTGGAGGCATTTAAAATGGCTTGCGTGGTAGTCTTCAGGAAGGAAGTACATTATTAAACTTCATCACTGCATCCTTTAAATATATAATAATGATTTTGCTCCAAGTATTTATGTTCCAAATCTTATCACGCAATGTACAAAATAACACTGCCCCTTAAAGCAATGGGATTTCATGGGAGATGGAATGACTGAGTAAGCCTTGTCAAAATAGGGCATTTTCCTCCTCCCTCTTAAAGTTATAACTACCCAAGGTAAATAACCAAAAGGATGTAGATTCTCTCACCTATTACAAAAATAGCAGATTTTACCAACAAGCTTTTCTTTCCTCCATGTTCTTTCTAAAAAATTCAGAAAATGGAAAAAAGAAGTTAACATATACTACAATGCAGTCCAAATTTAGGTTAGAAAAACCAAAACCAAATGGCATGGGAGACTGGAGGTAAATTTTCAAATATCGGTAATTTACAGAATTTGTACATGAATAAATTTATTTTTCATCAGCCTTATTTCGGTGTTTTCTTTTTCTTTTTCTTTTTTCTTTTTTTTTTTGGAGAGGTTTTTGGTATAGGGCATGTGCGTTTACCAAAACGTCAAAGAGAGAGGAAGAGAAGTCACCCCCCAGGGGGGATGGCCACACCGCAATCCGTTCTCCTCCATTCTCCTCTCGGGATCTTGGGCATGCATGTACACGCAACCAGGATGAGTTTAAGCCACCAGGTCCAGGACTAGAACTGTGGTCGGCTACATGGGAGTCCAGCGACATAGCCACTACACCAACTGCTGGTTCTGATGTTTTCAACAATATATGAATATTTTAAATTTATAATATAATTATCACATTAGATTTTTCCTATCTATATACATTTAAAGATTCACATTTCACTTTAATACACAACTTAAGACTTTTCTTTCAAATATATCTCAAAAATAGTAAAATGCCAATGTCTTATTTATTTGATAGGAAAATTTAAAAGGAGAAAAAAATAAACACATTCTTTACAGTGGCTTCTGATCTCCCTTAAAGGATCTGAACATTGTATATAATGTTGCATAATCTTAGTCCAATGTTTTAAGTGTTACTGGTCTATTTTAACTGTGTGCTTCTTACAATGTAATGAAAGAATGTATATGGGAATGTTCAGTCTGTTAATTAAACTGACTCCCCACACTTCGACCATTCTTTTGGTGGAAATATTTATAAGCATTGAGACTCACTACTTTCTTTCAGTTGTTTCATCTTCCTAATTTTACAATTCCCCAAAGTAAAAGTCCATGGGGTCTGCAGGTGGCATTGTATTTAAGGCACTGGACTGTCACATGGGAGATTGTGGTTCAAGTCCCGGACTTGGAGGCTTGAAAATCACTAGGCACATAAGCAAGCGTGTCCCAAATCCCGGAGAATGGAGAAGGGATGGATTTCTCACTTTTCCTGTCTCTCTCTGGTCAGGGCACCGCCCTAGGTAAAAACCTTAAAAAAAAAAAAAAAAGAAGGAGGGAAGGAAGGAAGGAAGGAAGGAAGGAAGGAAGGAAGAAGGAAGGGAAAAAACAAGCAGCTACCCTCTTTTTCGAGAAATAACATGATGGAGAGGAGACCCGTTGCAGTGTAAACACAAATGCAACCTTCGGCGGTTGACTAAGGTTAATTTTGTTGCTAAACATCTGCCGCTTTTTTTTAATAAAAAGTTATTAGTTTCCCTTTTAAATCTCCGCTCTGGTTTGCTTCAGCCCCACCGGACACATCCCCCCCACCCCTTTCGGGCTCTGTAAACCTAGCGACCCCCAGAGCCAGTCAGTGCAATTGCGCAGAGCTCCGACGAGAGGTAGGGCGGCACCAGCGGTTCCCGCGGGCAGCAGTCCCCGGCGGCTGACCCCAGCTCCGGGCCCACCCGGTGAATCCGAAGCGTCTCCAAACATCCCTAAGAGGTGTTCCCTTTGTGCATTTGTGCTCAACAAGTATCTGTTCAGTTTCAGATGCTCTTTTGTCTTAGGAAAACCAGTTCGGGCCTCACTTCGTACACCACCAGGACAAAGTCCCCGCTATGTTAAAGACCCGGTGGGGCCGGGGGAAGGCCAGTCTCGCCCCCTGCTGAGCAAATACCGCTTGTGATTTACCAAATGCCTTCTCCCCGAGTCTCGAGGGAGCAGGAGCATTAATGCCACCTCCCTTCCCTCCATCCCTCACTGACACCCAAGACGGCGTTAATGGCAAATCGTGACCGTGGCCACTCTGTCGCTCTTGCTCCTGAGCCAGCCTTAATTCTTCATCCTCCGAGCCGCCACCCTCTCACCGAACCAGCAACAGGGGCTTCAGGCCGTAGCCCGGCATCCAGGACCGAAGGCCGGAAAGGGGGTGAGAATCCTGTCTCAAACACCTCCCGGTGGAAGGTGGATCTAGAATCTGGCGGTCCAGGGCGTCTCGCACGGCTTTGCACCCTCGGGGAGCCTGTGGCCGGATCCTGCGGCGGAACTACAACTCCCAGCATCCTGGCTGCCCCGGCGCCCGGAAGCCGGAGCCCGGCCGGGAGGAAGCAGCTGAGACCCTGCCAACAGGCCGGGGGTTAATTTAGCAAGAAAAAGACGCTAGGGCACCTGTCAGTTCGCCACCATGAACGTGGTTTTTGCAGTGAAACAGTATATTTCCAAAATGATAGAGGACAGCGGGCCCGGCATGAAAGTACTGCTCATGGATAAAGAGACGGTGAGTTCGCTTTGCTCAGCGTTTGTTTGTGAAGGAACCCTCCTTTCCTTACAATAGCCGGTCCCATTCCACTGTGGGGTTTAGCATTTAGTGAAAGATTTTTAAATGAGGGTCAGTTCTGTGTGGAACTGAAAAGTTGCATAAAACTTGTTCAGTGGGTTTTTAGTCTTGAAGGACTTTAACCACTGTCCAGAGATTCCTTGTACCTGGAACAGTTTATTGGAATGAAGAATCCTTTTCTACATGCTTCTGCCAAGGAAGCATTACTACCTGAGACACAGGAATTGGAAGAGAATGGAATGCTCCTATTATTTCCACTCTATGTTGTGTTTTTATATTTTATTTATTATTTTATTTTGAGAGAGATTTTTCCTACAGGGCACGTGTGCTTGCCAGAGATGCAGAGAGAGGTAGAAAGCGAGAAACCACCTGGGGAAGGGGGGTGGCCACTCCCAATCCCATCTCCTCCATTCTCCTCTTGGGATCTTGGCGTGCACGCACACCCGCCTCGTGTGAGTTTTAAGTCCCTGAGTCCGGGACTCGAACTGGGTTGGACTAGGAGTCCAGCAACATGACCATTACGCCACCTGCTGGTCTCCATGTTGTGTTTTTAAAGTAAAGCTGTTAGGGCCTTACTCAAGTTGACAGGTTACTTGTTGGTCACTAACTTAAACTATTAAAGGTGATTGAAATTTTATTTTTTGAAATTGATGGATTCTTCATGTTCAGAAAAAAAGAAACATTTAAAAAATTCTGGTAACATTATCTATTTGTTTTGGATAGTGTGTTATTCCATATGTGAATATTTAAGTTATCCAGCTAAGTATTAATGGGGGGGAAGGTTTAGATATTTCTGCTTTTTTTATTACTATTCTGGATTAGCATAATCTTAGTTCATTCTTTTTCTTTACAGACTGGAATAGTGAGTATGGTATACACGCAGTCAGAGATTCTTCAGAAGGAAGTGTACCTTTTTGAACGCATTGATTCTCAAAATCGAGAGATCATGAAACACCTGAAGGCAATTTGTTTTCTTCGACCAACGAAGGTACTACATAAACCCAGCTGCCAGCCTCACAGGCAAATGCAGAACACTTTGATATGAAAGAAGGCAAAATAAAAGTGTATTATCATCATTCGTGGCATCATAATTATCATGGTTTGTCAGAGGTATAACCTTCATTCTCCTTTCCATAACTCAGCTCGTCTCTCACAGCCAGCTCTTCCTGCAAGATGTCTTCTAGGTCCACAGCTATTCCCAAAGCCACTAACTACTCTAACAGAGACCGTGTCCCTCTGTTCCTGGATTACCCTCCACAACTATCATGCCAAACCCCATGATCACTGAATGATATATAGCTATCAGTGTCTCGAATCTTTACCATTTTGTTCATATTTATGCTCAGAAGCTTATAATGGCTCAATTTTACTTTCATAATTAAATCTGTATTTAGTAGCCCAGCAGGTGAAGCCCTTTTCTAGCTGTTTTGATTTGCCTTTGTATATCCAATCTTATTATATCCCAACGCTGTTGCTCTTCTATAGCCAAATAGACCTTTTTGTCATCCCTCTACATGCTCATTCATGTCCCCTATTTTCTACTCTCTTTCCCTAATTAAAGGTTCTTTAGCTATTTGTCTGCTTTTATCCATCACTTTCTAAATCTATCTTGAATCTCTCCTTTAAAAATCCTTTCCTCTATCAATCCTATTCTGTATACTCTCTTGCTTCACATTCTTGTTCTTTAACTGCAATGTATTTTTACCATGCTTTTATGTTATGTATTTTCCAAAATGCAAATCTGATCATCTCACACCTGTATGAAATCTTGAATGATTTCTCATTGCTTTTATGATAAAGACCAAACTCCTTAATTGTGGTCTAGTTCTCACCATTTCTCTAGCCTCCTTTCAAACTGTTTCTCTTTGAGCACTCTTGCACCTTTGCCACACTAATCTTTTAGTCCACTATGAGGGGACTTAAAAAAAGGTTCATGAGGGGCCAGCAAGTGGCATGGTGGTTAAAGGCGCTGGACTCCCACATGGCCGACCACAGTTCAAGTCTCAGACCTGGTGGCTTGCTTTCTCACTTCCTCTCTCTCTCTCTCTCTCTCTCTCTCTGTCTCTCTCTGATCAAACTGGAAAATAATAATGATAATAATAATAAATAAAGTTAAAATAAAATAATTCTTAAAAAAAGGTTCAAGAAAATGGAATTAAAGTACAACTTTATTTTGGTGCAAAAACATTTGAAATTTATGCATAGTTTTTTCATAATATATATCTCCCATGGCTTTATTTTAAAAGAATTATTTAATTTTATTTATTATTATTATTATTTTATTTGATTAGACAGAGAAAGTGAGAAAGTAAGCCATCAGGTCCAAGATTCAAACCACAGTTGGCCATGGGGAGGAATTTGAACCTGTGGTGGCCATGTGGGAGTTCAGAGCCTTCACCATCACACCACCTGCTGGCCCCTCCTATAACTTTTTAAAAGATCCCTTATCTTTTTTTTTTTTTTTTTCTTTTTTTGGAGAGGTTTTTGCTATAGGGCGCGTGCGCTTGCCAGACAGACAGAGAGAGACAGAGAGATAGAAAGCGGGAAATCACCCCCCAGGGGGGATGGCCACGCCGCAATCCCTTCTCCTCCATTCTCCTCTAGGGATCTTGGGCATGCACGCACACGCGCCTGGCGTGAGTTTAAGCCACCGGGTCCAGGACTCGAACCACGGTCGACTACATGGGAGTCCAGCGACATAGCCATTACGCTAACTGCTGGTCCCGATCCCTTATCTTTTAAAGGCCACAGGACCTTTGCACAAGCTCCTCCCTCTGCCTAAAACTTCACTTCCTCAAGCAAACCTTCCCTGACCAGATCAAGCTGGCCCCTCCTATTAAGCATTTACAATACCATCGTTCTTTCCCTGTGCCTAGTCATGGTTGAAATTTTCTATAGTTTGTTTAATTAATCTGTCTTACCTATCAGCAGTAATCTTTGTGAGATAGGAGATGTCACTTTTTTTTCTCACTTTTATGTCCCCAATGCCTACTGCACAGTTGACATTCAGTTCATAGTTGCTAAGTTAGTGAATACATGGTGTGTTATAGCAATGTCCAATTTGTAGCTCTTAGTCATGAAATTTTGGTTCAAGGGGGATCTTAGAGATTGTTTAGTTCATTATTTCTTAACCTTTTAATTAGAAAACTTCTTTCCTGGGACCAGCAGTTGGCATAGTGGCTATGTCGCTGGACTCCCAGGTAGTCAACTGCGGTTCGAGTCCCAGACCTGTTGGCTTAAACTCACACCAGGCATGTGTGCGTGTGTGCCCAAGATCCCAAGAGGAGAATGGAGGAAAAGGGATTGTGGCATGGCCATCTCCCCTCGGGGGTGATTTCTTGCTTTCTGTCTCTCTGTCTCTCTCTGTCTTTCTTTTTTTTTTTTTTTTGGAGAGGTTTTTGCTATAGGGCGCGTGTGCTCGCCAGACAGACAGAGAGAGACAGAGAGATAGAAAGCGAGAAATCACCCCCCAGGAGGGATGGCCACGCCGCAATCCCTTCTCCTCCATTCTCCTCTCGGGATCTTGGGCACGCACGCACACGCGCCCGGCGTGAGTTTAAGCCGCCGGGTCCGGGACTCGAACCGCGGTCGACTACGTGGGAGTCCAGTGACATAGCCATTACGCTAACTGCTGGTCCCTCTTTCTGTCTTTCTGGTGAGCACACACGCCCTATAGCAAAAACCTCTCAAAAAAAAAAAAAAATTGAAAGAAAACCTCTTTCCTAACTATATATAATCTCAGACTCTGTTAGGAAAATCTTTTATTTCACTTTGCCATTTTCTTTTTTCTTGCTTAGCATATTATGAGGAAGTAATTATAGATTTAAAATATTTGTTATTAAAACAATTTTTCCTAAAACTATATTTTAAAGTTCATTTTAATGCATTTTTAACCTAAGCAACAATTTTAAAAAAAACTTTTTCCCATTTAACAAGCTATGTACATTATTTATTTTTAATTCTGTTAAAAAATGTGTTTTAACAACTTCAAAAATTATATATCATGTTTAGTATGGGGACCCAGTTCATACTGAAATTTAACCATGTGTTATAGTATCAAAAACATATAAAACCTTGTTATGATTTTATATCATTGAAATCCTTATGATTTGACCCTATAAAAATAAACTTTTTTTTAGCTTCTAACTTTTGTATTTTATTTTTAAATCATGTAATTATAGAAAAGGTTTTATCCTGCTATTTATAAATACTTCACAAACATTGTGGTCTTACAGAGTCCCCATAAAGTTAAAAGGCAAAGTGAATGTAATCAACAATATAAGTATAATTAACTATATATTTTTTTCTTTCTTTTCTTTTTAGCTTTTGCTAAAGGTGCACGTCCTCTCCAGAGAGAGACAGAGGGAGAGAGAGAGAAACAAAGTGAGAAGTCACCCTCCTGGGAGATGGCCGCACTGTAATCCCTTCTCTTCCACTTTCCTCTCGGGATTCTAGGCATGCACACACGCAGGCCTGGAGTGATTCTCAAGCTGCCTGTCTGGGACTGAAACCACAAAGCTGGCCATATGGGATCTAGCACCTTAATCTCTGTACCACCTGCTGTCCCAATTAACTAAATCTTCTATTGAAGGTTGAATTTTGAAGGCCTAGACACATTTTGCTCTTCTGTATAAGAATTTGAACAGACGAATACAATTAATAGATGAACTGCTTGAAACAAATTCACAGAATTCTTTTCACTTTTATGGTGTATTTCATCATCTGTGTCATTTATATTTTTTGTATTAATTTGGCCAAGATAATGCAGCTAGTTAATATTTAATGATTCCTGATCATTACAGTTAATGTAACTCTCCCCCTCCCGTTTTTTTTGTTTTTGTTTTTGTTTTTTTTTTTTTTTAGAGATTTTTGACTTAGGGCATTTGCACTCTCCAGAGTGAGAGAGAGCGACAGAGACAGTGAGAGGGAAAGTGAGAAATCACCCTCCTGGGGGGCGGAATAACCACACCACAATCCCTTCTCCTCTGCAATCCCTCCTGGGCTCTTGGGCATGCACCCATGGGTACCCAGTGTGATTTTCAAATCACCAGGTCTGGGACTTGAACCACAGTCAGCCATGTTGAATCCAGCGATGTAACCACTATGCCATTTGCTGGCCCCCGACACTTACTACTTTTTTATTTATGTAACTCTCCTCATATTTTGTTTGTTTTTCGTTCTCTATTTTCTAGGAGAATGTGGATTTTCTGATTCAGGAACTCCGAAGACCCAAATACAGTATATATTTTATTTGTAAGTATGTTAGTTTATTTCATCAGTAATGTAGCTATATATCAGCTAGTACATCTCATTGAGCACTTAGTAACATCAGTAGGTTCATTTAATTTATCACTGTAAAAGTTTATTTAATTTCCTTTCAAAGTAGTAAAAAGACTTGTGGCCAACATTATGTGCCAATGATTAAACTATTTTTAACTTTTAACTCTGTCTTTCAAGATGCTTTATCAGTCAAAAGTTGTATAAATAGCCAAATTTCATATCTCACCTTTGCCAAAAAAACAAAGTGTATACTTAATTCCCATTTTTTACTTAAAAATTGAGGTACAGGAGCCAGCAAGGTAAAGCGGTTAAAGCGCTGGACACTCCCACGTGGCCGACCATGGTTCAAGTCCCAGACCTGATAGCTTGCTTTTTCACTTTGCCTCTCTCTGTCTGTCTTTCTCTGGTCAAATTGAAATAAATGAGTGAATAAATAAAATTAAATAAGTAATTTTTAAAAAAGGGTATGGAAGCTGATTTCTTTATTTGGAGGTATGGTATACCTGAGTTGTTTGGAAAGCAGAGATTTACTTTACATATCAGATTAAAGCTCTCCACTTCTCTTTGCTACTTTATGTGGTGTTTAAAAATACAAATCACGCGGGACCAGCAGTTAGCGTAATGGCTATGTCGCTGGACTCCCACGTAGTCGACCACGGTTCGAGTCCCGGACCCGGCGGCTTAAACTCACGCCGGGCGCGTGTGTGTGCGTGCCCAAGATCCCGAGAGGAGAATGGAGGAGAAGGGATTGCGGCGTGGCCATCCCCCCTGGGGGGTGATTTCCTGCTTTCTGTCTCTCTGTCTCTCTCTGTCTGTCTGGCGAGTGCACACGCCCTATAGCAAAAACCTCTCCAAAAAAAAAAAAAAAAAAATACAAATCACGGGACCAGCAGTTAGCGTAATGGCTATGTCACTGGACTCCCACATAGTCGACTGCAGTTCGAGTCCCGGACCCGGTGGCTTAAACTCACACCAGGTGCATGTGCGTGCGTGCCCAAGATCCCGAGAGGAGAATGGAGAAGGGATTGCAGCGTGGCCATCCCCCCGGGGGTGATTTCTCACTTTCTGTCTCTCTGTCTCTCTCTGTCTGTCTGGCGAGCGCATGTACCCTATAGCAAAAACCTCTCCAAAAAAAGAAAAAAAAAATACAAATCATCAGGGACCGGCAGATGGCGTGGTAGTTAAGGCAGCTGGACTCCCACGTAGCAGACCACAGTTTGAGTGCCAAACCTGGCAGCTTGCTTTCTCACTTTCCTTCTCTCTGTCTCTCTCTCTCTCTGGTCAACTTAAAAAATAATAATAATAAAATAATGACAATGAATAAAAAATTAAAAATATATAAAGAATAAAATCATCAGATAAGTATCTCTTACGTTTACAACTTTTAGAGGGCTAGAGGCAGTCTGGAAGTGAAATAGATTTGTGATTACTGGACCATTTGTATGACCTTCTTGATCTAATACATTCTGCTGTGGAGCTTACATCTGTTCTCCTCTAGATGTCATTATTGATCCTTGTAGGATTAGGGTAGTCTATTTGCTAATGTTTCCAAAACCAAGGACTCACCAGTCAGTAAATAAGGCATGTGAAAACCTGTAAAGCTTAAAAGCTTTGGAATTTTAGGGTTTATAGTATAATTTAAAACATACAAACTTCCTTCAGTATATACTACTACTATTTAATAGTGATGCCAAAAATTAACTTTTACAATATGACTATATTATATAAAGAGCTCACTCATATTTTATTTTGTTTAGCCTGTATAATACCCCAAGAGGTAAAAATAGAGAATTTATTAGTTTCTATCATCATAGTTCTTTTTAAGAATTATTTATTTCATTCCATTTGTTATTATTTTTTCTTTGACCAGACAGAGACAGAGAGAGAAAGAAAGGGAAAGCAAGAAAACAAGCTACAAGTCCGAGATTCAAACCACAGTCAGACATGTAGGTCTCCAGCGTGCTTAATCACTACGCCACCTGCCAGCCCTGTTTGTTTTTTATTTGTTGGTTTCTGGCTAATAGTTGTAGGTTTTCTTTTTAGTTAAACTTTTAATTTTGAAATAATTGTAGATTTACATGCAGTTGTAAAAAAAAATAGAGATCTCATATATTCTTTTTTTTTTTAAGAATTATTTTATTTAACTTTATTTATCCATTTATTTATTTCAATTTGACCAGAGATGGACAGAGAGAGAAAATGAGAGAAAGCAAGCTGCCCGGTTCAGGACCTGAACCGTGATCAGCCATTTGGGAGTCCAGTGCCCTTAACCACCATGCCACCTGCCAGCCCCAAGATCCCATATATTCTTTATTCAGTTTTCCACAAGGTAACATTTTATACAATGAGCATACACTATCATAACCAGAACGTTAATGTTGATAGTCAGGACACAGAACATTTCCATCTTCACCAGGATCCCTTAGGTTGCCCTTTTATTAGCCCCATCCACCTCTCTTATACCCCAACCTCGTCATTAACACTGGCAGCCACTGATCTTTCTGCATTTTATAATTTCATCATTTCAGTAATGTTCCATAAATAGAATTATACTGTAAGTAACCTTCAGATATTAGCTTTTTTTACACTGTATAATTCTCTGGAGATTCATCCTGGCCACTGCATGTATTACTAGCTTATTCCTTTTTATTGCTGAATACAGTTCCACTGTATAGATGTACTACAGTTAGTTTAACGGTTTGCTGTTGAAGGATGTCTGAATTGTTTCCCTTTTAATTATTAGGTCATTGGGGAAGTCATGACCTATTTTTCTATGCAAAAAGGCATCATGACTTTCCTGATGACCCAATACAACAAATAAAGCCATTATAAACATCTGCATACAGGTTTTTGTGTGAACATAAATAATACCCAACAGCAATTGCTGGAGTTGTCTGGTAGTTACACGTTTAGTGTTTTAAGAAACTACCAAATGCTTGGCACAATGATTATTCCGTATTACATTCCCTTAGCGACGTAAGGATGATCCAGTTTCTTTGTATCCTCGCAAGCATTTAGTGTCTCTGTTTTTATTTTAGCTATTCTAATAGATAGTCATTCCAGTGTTTTCCAGTCTTATCACTAGGTCCTCAAGAAAGAGTAAACACTTTTGTATTTTTGTACTCAGATTATACGTACTTTTATACATGTGATATATATAATATAGCCAACCTTAAGTAGACATATATTAGAATCAGTCTTTTGCTGAGTTTCCTGGTGAAAAATAGAATGGGCTATGAATTAAAAGACTCCTCTGTCTTCTTTTTCTTTTGTAAGAATTATTTTACTTAACTTTATTTATTCGTTTATTTATTTCAATTTGACCAGAGAGGGACAGAGAGAGAGAGAGAAAGCAAGCCGCAAGGTCCAGGACTCAAATTGTGGTTGGCCATGTGGGAGTTCAGCACACTTAACCACCACGCCACCTGCTGGCCCCCTCCTCTGTCTTCTAAAGAGAATTCTTTCACGTAGCAGTTGGGATTAGTAAATGGCAATAAATAGAGAATTTACTCTTCTGGTTGTAAATTTTGCTTGATTTGGGCTGTAAACCTATGAAGCAGAAAAAAATTACTTTAAAGTAGTGCTAAAACCTATGAAAAATAGACTTTTGAAAACTCATGAGTAGAACAATCAGTTTCAAAATTTTCTTGAACTAAACTTAAATGAATTTAGATCATTTTATTCACTATAAACTGTTAGCACAATTTATATTAGCACTAAACTGGCCTTTTGTTAATCTCATTTTTTTTAATTTACTAATTTTTTTATATACATTCAATCACATTGTTTAGCTTATAATGTGAGGTAATCTCATTTTTTGATAATTTTTAGGTCTACTAAATCCCTTATCTAACAAGCTCCTCCCTTTATTAAAAACATTTTATTGGGCCCAGCAGGTGCTATGGTGGTTAAGAGTGCTAGACTCCCAAATGGCTGACCATAGTTCAAGTCCCAGACCTGCAGCTTTCTTTCTCTCTCTCTCTCTCCCTCTCTGGCCAAATTAAAGTAAATAAATAAAGTTAAATAAAATAATTCTTTAAAAAAAATTTTATTTATATTTTCAAATACCTAAGTAGAGTAGTATAATAAAGCATACTGTTCTCCTTGTGTATGAATGTTTTCTTCACCCAGTTTTGTTTGAGCTATACTGCTGCATACTCTCTCACCAATATGTTTTTGAATGAGCCAGATGTTGGTACAGTGGTAATACAACTGCACCCACAGGGAAAGGTCCTGGGCTCACACCCTGCGACCTCCCTGAGGATGCTGGGCATACGTGTGCTCATGGTTTGGACCAGCTGTTGACGGTGCCTGTCTCTCTGTTTCTGTCTCTATCTCAGGGAAGAATCAAATAGACTGAAAAAATAATTATTTGGGGGCTGACCCTATAGCACAATGGTTAAGGACCGTGCATTGGGAACTGGACCCATATCGCTAACTGGTTTGAAGTCAGGATCCAGTTTGAAAACACACCAGACACATGTGTGAATGCCCAAAATCCTGATGGGAAGGAGAAATAGAAGAAAGGGATTATGGTGTGACCATCCCACTGGGGGAGGGTGGGTCTCTCACTCTCTTTCTCTCTTTCTCTTTGTCTTTCTCTCTCTCTCTAACAAGCACTACATACCCTCTGGCGATTAAAAAATATTTTGAAGCAAATCTAAGGCATTATAAAATTTCATTTTAAATATTTAGGTGTGCATCTCTGAAATATAAGAACTCAAAAAAAAAAAACCCATAATGTCAAAATACATCCAAATAAAAATAAAAAATAATCCCTCACTACTTTCAAATATCTATTCAGTGTTCAAATTTTAAATTCCCTCATGTCTTCTTCCTTCCTTCCTTTCTTTTTTTTAGTTAGTTTGTCAGGATCAAAGTCAGGTTCACACATAGCACACCTCTCCCACCCCCACCCCCCTTTTTTTCCTATGCAGTTTATTTATTGAAGAAGCTATTGTTTTCCAGATCCTGAATTTTGCTGATTACATCCCATAAGGAAGTTTAAAATGTTCCTTACAGTTTAAAATGTTTCTCTACCCTCCAGTTCCTGTAAATTCATGGTTGGATATAGAGCCTCAATTAGATTAAGATTCAATTTCTTTTTGGCACGAATATTTTGTAGATGGTGGTGTGTGCTTTCACTGGTTGTCTCTTTGTGATATTAGTAACTACTGATGCTTGATGGCTAGGTCCCTTCATTCATTCATCAGGGGTTAGAAATATGATGATATTCTTGTTTTTTTTTTTTTTTTTTTGAGAGGTTTTTTTTTTTGCTATAGGGCATGTGCTCTTGCCAGACAGAGAGAGACAGAGAGACAGAAAGCAGGAAATCACCCCCCAGGGGGGATGGCCACGCCGCAATCCCTTCTCCTCCATTCTCCTCTCGGGATCTTGGGCACGCGCGCACATGTGCCCGGCGTGAGTTTAAGCCACCGGGTCCCGGACGTGAACCGCAGTCGACTACGTGGGAGTCCAGCGACATAGCCATTACGCTAACTGCTGGTTCCCAGAAATATGATGATATTTTGATTCTATCATTAATATTCCTTCTTTATTTTTTAGCTGGGAGGTTTCTTTCTTCTTTCTCTTTTTGAGAGAGATTTTTGCTATAGGGCACGTGCACTGGCTGGAGAGACAGAGACAGAGACAGAAAGTGAGAAATCACCTCCTGGGGGGAAGGCCATAGCACAGTCCCTTCTCTATTCCCTTCTTGGGATTTTTGGCATGCACACACATGCACTTCGTGTGAGTTTTAACTTGCTGTGTCTGAGACTCGAACCATGATAGATCACGTGGGAGTCCAGTGCCATAACCATCACATCACCTGCTGGCCTTACTGGGATATTTCTAAAAAGAAACATTTCCAAAAAAAAAAAAAAAAAAAGCATTTCCCTTCATATACCATTTGGTTGACTGGTGGTACAGTTTATATATAAAGTACAGGATAAAAACTTTCTTTGCTGGGACCAGCAGTTAGCATAATGTCTATGTTGCTGGACTCCCATGTAGTCAACCGCGGTTCAAGTCCCAGACCCGGTGGCTTAAACTCACGGCGGGCGCGTGTGCGTGTGTGCCCAAGATCCCGAGAGGAGAATGGAGGAGGGGATTGCAGCGTGGCCATCCCACCTGGGGGGTGATTTCTCGCTTTCTCTCTCTCTGTCTCTCTTTCTGGTGAGTGCATGCACCCTATAGCAAAAACTTCTAAAAAAAAAAAAAAAAAACTTTCTTTGCCATTTCCTATTTCTTTTTTTGTTATTTTCTATTTCCAATATAATGACTTGGTTCCCTCGCATCCTCCAATGTCTCCAGTCAATTATGGTTCCTTTTTTTTTGGTATTATTATGAATTTATGGATTTACACATATTTGGGCCACTCATTCCAATTTGAATTTGACATACACCACAATGTGTACTCAACCTCACTTATTCATTAGGCTTTAACCACCAGGCCTACTTGTATCTAATTGTAGCAGGGATGATCCCCTTCGAATCAGCTGCAACTCATATGTCTGTTTTAGATTTCAGTAATGTGATCAGCAAGAGTGACGTGAAGTCGTTGGCTGAAGCTGATGAACAGGAAGTTGTGGCTGAGGTTCAGGTAAACATTGGCTCTGTAACACATCTTTTATATTGGCCCTTTCAAAAGATTTGAGTCCAAAAATTAGCAAGATGCTGTCACAAAAGAAGGGAGGCTGTTGGTTAGACAAAATAAATGTGCATTGTGCCAGATTGTACTTATATTTAGAAGGTTGGGGAAAGGTATAGGATTGAAGAACAGAATTAAAGGGGCCAGTAGAAATAAAGAGATTAGGCTAATGAATTGACAGGGGTTTCACAAGGTTGAGGACAGAGTCAGATGTATCTTATGCTAGTTTTTAGGAGCCACATTGTAAGAATGTTCAACTCGAGACTATTTATGACTGGAAGAAAATAGGAAACAAAGGTTGCGAATGAGGTTCCTTAAAGTTTTCTTACTGATTATCATAACATGGGAAGTACTAAGCAGGATTTTGTCATTAGGTTAAAATTGGCATGCTCCTAAGTATTCATTCTGCATCCTATGTAACAAGTCACATTAGACCATATCCTTTTCCTTTACAAACAGTCTTCTTGAATACATTTATTTATTTATTTATTTATTTTTATTTATTTATTTTTTGGAGAGGTTTTCGCTATAGGGCGTGTGCACTCACCAGACAGACAAAGAGAGACATAGAGACAGAAAGCGAGAAATCACCCCCCAGGGGGTATGGTCACGCCACAATCCCTTCTCCTCCATTCTCCTCTCGGGATCTTGGGCACGCATGCACACGCACCCAGCGTGAGTTTTAAGCCACCGGGTCCGGGACGTGAACTGCGGTCAACTACGTGGTAGTCCAGCGACATAGCCATTATGCTAACTGCTGGTCCCATTGAATACATTTATCACCTAAGTGAGTGTATTGTCTTCAGAGGAAGAAAATAAACAAGTTTGAATTTTTTAGAAAGATATGCTAGGTGATAAATGAATGAAAACAATGACCTATTTTAAGTCTTATTCTCCTTCATGAGAATACATTAGATAGTAACGTTATTTTCTATCTGAATGTAACATTGGGCCCTGTAACAGTGTTTTGTTTATGCTAGTTGATAAATGTTCATAGAGATCTCCAGAAATACAATGTGAATAGCTCTATAATTTGGGGGGTTAGAAGATTTATTATTATCACTGTTGTTTTATAATTATTTAAATTCCCCCACATTGACTTTCATTCATTCATTCATTCATTCATTCAGTTAGTGCTTGGGGCTCGCGGTCTCTCCAGGAGCCTCTGCCGGGCCAGGGCCTGTGCAGCAGCAGAGGAGCGAGCCCAGGGTGCGGGAGAAGGGGCAGGGGGGACAGCACCAAGATGCCCAGGCCCACCCCAGGCTATTATTTATTATTAATTGGACAACTTTTATGTCTCATTTGTACCTCTGTTTTATAATTTGATTATATCATATAGTATACATTGTGTAGGAAAATATTACTGCTTGATACAATTGGAGTTCATGGAATGATTGATCTTGACACTTTATTTGCAGGAATTTTATGGTGACTACGTTGCTGTGAATCCACACTTGTTTTCCCTCAATATTTTGGGTTGCTGCCAGGTATGAAAGGATTTTTTTTTAAAAGAAGTTAATTTATGAAGTGGGAGTTAACTGAGCAAATCACTGAACTTGTAAGAAAAAATTTAAATATTTTCTCTGTGTTTTTAACACAAAGGGTCGCAATTGGGATCCAGCCCAGCTATCCAGAACAACTCAAGGACTGACAGCTCTCCTTTTATCTCTGAAGAAGTGTCCCATGATTCGTTATCAGCTTGCATCAGAGGCAGCCAAGAGACTTGCAGAATGTGTTAAGGTATGGCATTCCCTGTCCCTAGTTCTAAAATATCATATCATATTTCAGAAACTAAAGGAATATTTTATCTACAGCCAAGGAGACAGTCATGTGTTAGGTTTTTGGGAAAAGGTAGATATATGCAATTCAAAACAAAAAGCAATAATTTAGAGCTAAAGTTCTTAGATTTAACCCAAGAAACATTCACAAGCCTTTTAACTTTTGGGAGGCAAATTAAACCACTTGTAAAACAGGGTTTTAAATTCCAACCTCTTAAAGAATATGTTATTAAACTTTATAAAACTTTTTAATCCTTTTTGGAGTCTTGTACAGATGCAAAGAACTGTTGTTAAATGTAGTGTTATTTATTAAGTTTCTGTTTATATCATCTCTATCACAAGTAATTGGCTGACTAAAGTACCTCCCTCTCTTACCCACAGCAAGTGATAACTAAAGAATACGAGCTCTTTGAATTCCGGCGGACAGAGGTCCCTCCATTGCTGCTTATTTTAGATCGCTGTGATGATGCCATCACCCCATTGCTAAACCAGGTACAAAATCCTTTCTTAGGGACTGGCAGGTGGCATGGTGGTTAAGAGCACTGGACTCCCACAGAGCCAACTGCAGTTCAAGTCCTGGACCTGGCAGCTTGCCTTCTCATTTTCTCTATCTCTCTCTCCTCTCTTTCTCTCTCACTCTGTCCTTCTGTGATCAAATGAAAATAAATAAGTGAATGAATAAATAAAGCTCAATGAAATAATTTAAAAAGAAAATCCTTTCTTAGCAAATAGAAGAATGCTGCTAAGTGGTATTTATCAGACTCCAGGCACAAAAATAAACAGCATGGTCCATTTATTTGTTACTTACTTTCAGCTATTCTTGGTTTTATCTCACGTTTCCTGGTGTATTGGTATTCTTCCAGTCACTATTAATTCTTCCTTCTGCCTCATCCTTCCTGTCCCATTCTGCCACTATCCCCCCCTCTAATTAGGGCATTTTTTTTTTTTTTAAGGTTTTTGCACTCACTAGAGAGAGAAAAAGAAATCACTACCCAGGGGGTATGGCCACACCACAATCCTTTATCCTCCACTCTCCTCTTGGGATTTTGGACGCACACGCATGCACACACACACACACACGCGCGCGCCTAGCATGATTTTCAGTCTGCTGGGCCCTGGACTCGAACCAAGCAGTTGACCATGTGGGAATCCAGAGCCTTAACCACCATGCCACCTGCCGGCTCCTAAAGTACCTTCTTTTATAACCTCTTAAATTATTTACTAATCTAGTTTGCTTAAGATAAATTATGCATATAAATATTTCTAGCATTTACATTCTAGATTTAGAAAGTAATTTGCTGGAAAATACTTAGTTTAGTCTAACAAGCCTATGACTAAAGCTGATCTACTCCATAAATGGTGAGAAGGCAAAATAGTGGTGTTTCTTCTTTCTAGTTTTACCAAATAAATGCACATTTTGTAAGATTGGTGACGAGTCCTTCTTCACAATTCATCTATAAGGTCAAAATTTTAAACAAAGTGGATTCAGAGGCAAGTTTCTGAATATGCCAATGTTTTGATCAATTCACAAGGGTTTTTTTCCTGATAATATTAGCGTTCCCAGGATAAATATAGCTCCACTCAGATCTGCAAGCACACACGTCTCATGCTGCAGAAAACCACAGAAGCGTACAGGAAATGGTACAGCTTGTAACTGCAGTACCAATATAGCCCTATCTGTGAAGCCAAAAATATACCCTTAATTCACAGTCAAAAACTGGAGCTAATGATAGATCTAATTTGTTTTCTTTCTATCAAGAATATTAATCTTACTGCCTTTGTTCCAAAAGTGTGAAATCTAAAAGTATTTTGACTTTTGGGTGTTTAACCAATTAATGACAATCGTATTACTTATTATAGCAGTAATATTAATAAGATTTGAACTAAATAGAGAATCTTCATGTAAAAACTAGTTGCTAAGAACATAACCAATTTTTATGTGTTTTCCTATACATTTACTATTTCCATGTTTTGTCTTTTTACTGATTTTTTTTTTTTTTTTTTTTTTTTTTTTTTTTTTTTTTGGTCATGATTCTTTATTTAGTGGACGTACCAGGCCATGGTCCACGAACTACTAGGTATAAACAACAATCGCATCGATCTCTCCAGAGTGCCGGGAATCAGTAAAGACTTAAGAGAGGTGGTCCTGTCTGCTGAAAATGATGAGTTCTATGCTAATGTAGGTGGATTTTTTTTAAAAATTGCTTTGTAGTTGTTTCATGTAAGAAGCTCCTTATTAACGTGTGAGAATGGGGCCAGCATGGGATTTCATGTGAAAGGATGGTGAAGGCCTCCCATAGATGGGCTGCATCTCAAGGGGAGGCAGAAGACTTGGATTCTGACCTTGTCACAGTCTTTTTTCATTGAACTCACAGAGTCTTTGCTTCCCTTCCTTCCAGTAGCTCTTTGAGAGAATAGTAATGGCATTCATCACCAGTGTTCTGGCTGATGTCCAAGTTTGGTAATTAGGATGGAATTTTCTTGTCCTTCATTTCTGTGTTCAAGATTCTTTTTCACTTCTTTTAAATTGACTGAAAGTAAGACTAGTTGATGATCTGTGCTTCCTACTCCCTTTTTCACAGAATATGTACCTGAACTTTGCTGAGATTGGTAGCAATATAAAGAATCTCATGGAAGACTTTCAGAAGAAGAAACCAAAAGAACAGCAAAAACTAGAATCAATAGCAGACATGAAGGTAAGTCAAACATGTACATGGATGACTAGCATGTGAAACACATTGAAATTATACATGTAAGCAACACTTCTGGAATCTTCTGGGTCCTATTTCTACCTTGATTCATTTCATTTGGTTTGAAATATATTTTTTTGTTATATTCATATGTAGTAAGCAATATAATAAAAACTTTATCATAAACAATGTGTTTTTTTCCATTCTTCAGTCAAATTTGGACCATAAAGATTCAGTCTGATATCAGTTCTCTCTCTCACTTTTTTAAAAAGATTTATTTACTTGATTTTTATTTATTATTGTTATTCTTCAATTTGGCCAGATAGAGACAGAGAGAAAGCAAGCCACCAGGTCTGGGACTTGAACTGCAGTCAGCCATATGGGAGGCCAGGACCTTAACCACCACACCACCTGCTGGCCCCATTTCTTCTCTTAAGTATAACAAAATACCACATGATTGAGAGTTGTTGGTGCCTTAGTCTAGACAGAAAAAGAATCTCTACTTTCTTCTCCTCCCCCGACTTCCCTTCCCTCCTCCTCCTCCCTCCTCCTTCTTCTTCCTTCTCCTTCCTCCTTCTCCTTCCTCATTCTTCTCCCTTTTTTTCCCTTCTCCCCCCTTCTCCCTTCTTCATATATGTCTATCCTCAGTCAAAAAAATAATAGAACCTTCCATTGATGTTTCCTCCATGGCAGGCCTTTGTTGAGAACTACCCACAGTTTAAGAAGATGTCTGGAACTGTATCAAAGCACGTGACCGTGGTTGGAGAACTGTCTCGGTTGGTCAGTGAGCGGAATCTGCTGGAGGTTTCAGAAACTGAGCAAGAACTGGCCTGTCAAAATGATCATTCTAGTGCTCTCCAGGTCAGTCCAATTTGGTGACCACCTACTATGTGTAAGGCACTGTGCCAGGCAGAGCAAGAGCTACAAAGGCAAGTAATCCTTCACCAGTGTGGAACATTTTCTAACAAGGAATTGAGAGAAGAACACAATATTATTTAAGATAGACTTGCAGTAAGAGCCACAGTAGAGTTATAACGTGCAGTCCTCAAGGGTTGTCAGTTAACTGAGTATTTATGAGGGCAGCCTGGTCTGTTTGAAAGAGTACGGGACTGGAATCAGAAGATCTGGGTTTTAGTGTTTGGTTTACCACTTACTGGCTTTGTGACTTGGAGCTGTTGGCCAAATCTCTGAGCCAGCTTCCTGATCTGTAAATCAGATACAGATTGAGTACCCCGCAAATCCAAAATCTGAAATGTTTCAAAATCCAAAGCTTTTTGTGCTTGAACCTGATAACACAAGTGGAAAATTCCATATTTGACCTCATGTAATGGACCATAGTCAAAGTACCATTACCCAGAATTACTGTATGCAATTACCTTCAGGCTATGTATACAAATAGGAAAGTAATTTCAGCCCAGCCTGGTGGTGTAATCCGTATAGACTGGACTACAGTGCTGGAAGAGACATGGCCGGTCACCACTGGGGTCCCCAGCCAGGTGGACCTGAAACACCTGCAAGTACCCAGGGTTCTGACAGCCTGGAAGGTTGGGGAGAGGGGACCACAGTGTGACCAGACCTTGTCAAGGGTGCTTCTCTCTCTCGCTCACTCTCTTGTGTGTGAGCACACTACCTACTGTGAGTGAAAAAAGTTTTAATAAAAAAATGAATTTCGTGTTCAGACTTGAGTCCCATGCCCAAGACATCTCATAATATATATGCAAAATTTTCAAAAATCTGAAAAAAATCCAAAATTAGAAACAATTTTAGTTTCAAGTGTTTTGGATAATGGATACTCAAGCTTTATAATAATGCTTATATCACAGGGTCATCAACAAGACTTTACAGCTGTAATGTATATTAAATTGCATTAGTTAAGTTGAGGTTTTTGTTTGTTTGTTTTGTTTGTATTAAAGTCTACTTTTCATTCCATAAACCTATAAATGCTTGCTATATGCTCTTAAGATCTAGGAGTACAAAATATGTTATCATCTTTTTCCTCAAAGATCTCACACTATAGTGGAGGAGAAAGACACAAGGGGAGATGGCCATGCCGCAGTACCTTTTTCTCCAGTCTTTTCTCGGGATGTCAGGCATGTACGTGCACATGTCCAGCATGAGTTGTGCCCATTCCAGTTCTACAACCGTGTGTCTGGCCATGTGGGATCCAGTCCCTTAACCTCCACACCACCACCTAGCCCATAGATATGTTTCAAGATATTTAATTAAGTCAAAATTGTGCTGCTGACTATAACAGGATTAGAGGTTAGTAGGAACAGTTTCTTAGAGAAGGTAAAGAATGAATAGACAGTCAGCCAGTGGTGTGGTGGTTAGGTGGCCGACCCCACAGTTCAAGTCCCGAACCTGGAGTCTTGAAAAACACACGTGATGCCTGTGCATGCATGCTCAAAATCCCAAGAGGAGAATGAAGGAGAAGGGATTGTGGTGTGGCCATCCCCCTCAGGGGTGTCTTCTCACATTCCCTCGCTCTGTCTCGGGTGAGTGCACAGGCCCTGTAGAGAAAAAAAAGAATGACTAGAATTCGGAGGAGGATGTCAGTCCGGGATAACAGCAAAAACAAAGATGCGAAAGTATGCAGAAAATAACAAACAATTTGACCTGTCAAGAGTGGGTGTAGAAGAGAAACAGGAGGTAAACTTGAATTGGCAGACAGGAACCAGTTTGTAAAGAAGCTTCATTAGGAATTTATACTTGCTGAGCTAAGCAAAGAGACCCAGTGTAGGATCTTATGTAGAGAGTTGATGAAATGAAAGCAGTATTTTAGGAAATTTAATCTAGCAAGGATGTTTTAGAGTTGAAAAAACTGAAGTCAGAGAAGCTCATAGACTTACAGTGATAGTAGCAAAAATGTACAGGAAGGGACCAATCTGAGAGACATTTCAAAGTGAGAAAACAATGAAATGACAGAATGGATATAAGCAGAGGAAGACAGAGTAACCAGAGATAATGCCAAGGTTCCTGAGAAATGAGAAATATGCTGCGTCACTGACAAATAATTAATTTAGGATTAAGAGTCCAGTGGAAGAGGGCCATTTCTAAGCCACTTATAAAAAAGCACATTTCCTTGTTAATAGGACCCTACATTCTAAAACTTAGTTTCTTTCTTTTCCTGATTCAATTTTACTTTATTTTAGAAAATAAAGCCAACATAATATATTGAAAGCAACACAGTCTTTGGAGCCAGGCTGTCCAGGATCATAGTCTGTCTCCTTACCAAAGTTTCTTTGGGAAAATGACATTTCTCCCAAGCCTCAGGGATAATGATTTCAAATGTTCAGGTTGTTTTGAGGATTCACTGATGTGTAAAAATTCTTTACATGTGACAGGTGCTTTATCTGTGATGGTTCCCTTCCTTCCTCTGAGTAGAATTTGTTTTGTAAATGGTATAACATGGGACCAGCAGTTGTCGTAATGGCTATGTCATTGGACTCCCACGTAGTCTACTGTGGTTCGAGTCCCAGACCCGGTGGCTTAAACTCATGCCGTGTGTGTGTGTGCGTGCGTGCCTAAGATCCCGAGAGGAGAATGGAGGAGAAGGGATTGCGGTGTGGCCATCCCCCCGGGGGGGGGATTTCTCGATTTCTATCTGTCTCTCTCTGTCTTTCTGGCAAGTGCATGTGCCCTCTCGCAAAAACCTTCCCCCCCCAAAAAAAATGGTATAGCAAAAGAAAGAAATACACTCTTGGGCGCTCTAGTTACACTAAGTTCTTTACTGGGACTTATCATGATTGGTTTTTAATTTTTTTAAATGTTTATCAGGAATTCCTCTAAAACACCCCATTTTAAAAATCATAAAGATGCTGTTTGCTTCATATTAGGTTGTTGGGAAAGTTATGATGCAGTTTTGCACAGAAAAACAGAAAAATGTCATGACTTACCAGACAACCTAATATTTATGAAAAGTGCTTCTGACATCTCTGTTTTAATTTTGTCCCTGGTTCTTAAATCATCACAAGGAACTCTCAGTTTTTAGGTTGACTTTATTATTTTTAAGTTGTTTTAAATTTGGGGTCAGCAGGTGGTGTGGTGATTAAGGCGCTGGACTCCCACATGGCCAACTGCAGTTCGAATCCCAGACCTGGAGGCTTGCTTTGTCATGTTTTCTTTCTCTTTCTTGTAAGCACACATGCCCTATAACAAATTTAAAGTAATCATAATAAGTTAAATTAAATTAATATTTTTTTTCTTTTTTTCCCCCCAAGAGAGATTTTGCTATAGGGCTCTTGGGCTCGCCAGAGAGTTAGAGAGAGACAGAAAGTGAGAAATAACCCCCCAGCGGAGATGGCTATACTGCATTCCCTTCTCCGTTCCCCTCTCAGGATTTTTGGCACACACACACACACACACACACACACACACACACAGTCAGCATGAGTGTCAAGCCTCCAGGTCCAGGATTCAAACCACGATTGGCCATGTGAGAATCCAGCAATGGAAACATTACACCATCTGCTGGTCTCAATAAGTAATTATTTGAAAAAAAGAAGTATTAATTTTTAATTCTTCAAAAGATAAGTACCTGGTGGGACCAGCAATTAGCGTCATAGCTATGTTGCTGGACTCCCATGTAGTCGACCACGGTTCGAGTCCCGGACCCGGTGGCTTAAACTCACGCTGGGCGCGTTTGCATGTGTGCCCAAGATCCTGAGAGGAGAATGGAGGAGAAGGGATTGCGGCAAGGCCATCCCCTCGGGTGTGTGTGTGTGTGTGTGTGTGTGTGTGTGTGTATGTGATTTCTCACTTTCTGTCTCTCTGTCTCTCTTTGTCTTTCTGGCGAGTGCACGCGCCCTATAGCAAAAACCTCTCCAAAAAAAGGAAAAAAAAAAAAGATAAGTACCTGGTGAAAGAGTTGCATGGTAAAAACTATGTTAGGGCCAGTAGGCGGCATGATGGTTAAGGCACTCGTTGTACTCCCACATGGCCAACTGTGGTTCGAGTCCTGGACCTAGTGGCTTGCTTTTGCTTTCTCTCTCTTTCTCTCTCTTTCTCTCTTGCTTTCTTTTTCCCTCTCTTTCTCTCTGTGTCTCTCTCTGGTGAGTGCATGTGCCCTATAGCAAATTAAAAAGTAATAATAAATAAAATAAAATAAAATAAATAAATTCTTTAAAAAATTGAGTATATTAATAATTTCACATGCATCCTTATAGTTATTCCTGTCTGTACAAGTTTCTCTGTATGTGTGTGTATGTCCCTCTTTTTATTTTTTATTATTTTTTTATTATTTTATTATTTATTATTTATTTTTTATTATATTTAAAAATTTATTTATTTTCTTTTTTTAATTTGATAAAGGGCATACACACTAGAGAGAGGTAGAGAGACAGGGAGAAGGAGAAAGTACTTCCAATGGGGCATGGCCACATTGCAGTCTTTTCTCCATTTTTCCGTCCTTTCAGGATGGGGGGTACATACACACATGCGAACCGCCCCTCGCCCAGGGTGTTTCTCAAGTCTCCGTCTCCTCTTTTAAATTCATTTCTTTCTGTCGCCAGCAGGTGACATGATGGTTAAGGCACTGGACTCCCAGATGGCCAGTCATGGTGTGAGTACCAGACCTGGTGGCTTGAAAATCATACCAGGCACGTATGTGTGCATGCTCAAAAATCATAAGAAGAGAATGGAGGAGAAGGGATTGCAGTGTGGCCATCGCCCTGGGGGATGATTTCTCACTTTCCCTCTCTCTGTCTCTCCCTTACCTCTGATGAGTATATGGGCCCTATGGCAAAACCTATAAAACAAAAGTTTTTCTTCCATAAGAGAGAGAAACATAATTTCCTCTTTTAAATTCACATAGTACTATACTATACATGGAGTTGTGTATTTTGTTTTCTCACTTGATTATGTATCTCCAACACTGTTGTAGAGTAGAACATAATGATTCATTTTTTGTCACTAAGTAGTACATTTTGTGGCCAGGCATGATAGCACGCGTCTGTGTTCCCAATTTGTCAGGAGGCTGAAGCAGGAGGATTAAAAGTTCAAGGCCAGCCTAGACAAAACAAGGTCCTGTCTCTAAAAAAAAAAAAAGAGAGAGAGAGAGAAGAAGAAGTTTAAATAGTATCCTTTGTAAAGATATATTATTCTCTGTTTAACTTGGCCAACTTTAAACAATACTGCTAATAATAGTTTGTAGTTGTTCTGTGGGCCTAAAAGAAGTGTTCCTACTTTTTTAAAAAGAATTATTAATTTAATTTAGTATTATTTTAAAATTTTCTATAGGGCATGTGCACCCACCAGAGAAAGACAGAGAGAAAGTGAGTAAGCAAGCTGCAGGTCTGGGATTTGAACCACTTTTGGCCATAGGGGAGTCCAGAGCCTTAACCACCACACCACCTGCTGGCTCCCCTATATTTATCTTAGTAAAGTGAATTTTCTGCCTCTTATTATATAAAAACAAAGTTTCATCCTGTAACTACATTTAAATTTTCTTATATTGCTTTATCATGTGATTTTTGTCCCTTTAAATCAACAGAACCAATTAATCACTAACCACTTTTAGTACCTTTATTTGTATCTCTCTGCCATATGGAAAACAGAAAAGGTTATTGTACTTTCTTACCCGAAACTCTATTTTTTGGTTGGCTTTAAAAGAAGACACTTTTAAAAAATGAACTCTACTCGTGACCTACTTTATATTTTTAAAACTTCTCTCTTGAAGGTTTTCTTGTCCCGGGCATTGAGATTTCATAGTAAGCAGTTGATTTGGGCTCCTTCATCATAAAGGATTTCTTTGGCACTGTGATTTGAATCATACATAAAGGGAACTTTTGTTTGATAGTGAGCAGATGCCAAGGGCCTGACCCCTAGATGGGTTATAGCATTCCTTGGCTTGACCTTAGATAATAATGCGTCATGGAGCAATGAATCGAGGTTTTTTGTAATGATGGGGTTTGCTTTATTGAATGCTCATATACTGCTAAAAATTAACCTATAAATTGCTACCTCTTCTAACAAGTTATTCCTGTAGGCTAATAAAAATTGTATTCAGAAAGAATTTCACTAGTGCCATAGGGCAGTGTGCTGCCATTGAGACATGTCCACGTCCCCAGAAGCGAGCCGTTTGGTTAGTAGCAAAGACTGTTCATACCAGCTTCCATAATGAGCAGACCCCACTCACGTCATATCACAGCTTTTCATTTAGAGGGAGGGGCCAGTCTGTTTCATATCCTTTTTTTAATCCTGATCTTGGGTAAAGATCTCAAGTCATGACAAAGACTTAATAAATATTTGTTAGAAAAATGAGAAGAGACCAGCAAATGGTGTAATGGTTACATCACTGAACTCCCACATAGTTGATCACGGTTCAAGTCTCAGACCCAGCGCCTTCAAAGTCACACCAGGCACATGTGTGTGCGTGCCCAAGATCCAGAGAGGAGAATGTAGGAGAAGGGATTGCGGTGTGGCCATTCCCCTTGGGGGGTGATTTCTCGCTTTCTGTCTCTCTGTCTCTCCAGCAAACGCACGTGCCCTATAGCAGAAATCTCTCTTAAAAAAGAAGAATTGAGGCAGTAAAGATCAATTGCAGTTCGAGTCCCAGACCTGGCGGCTTGCTTTCTCACTTTCTCTCTCTCTCCCTCTCTGTCTCTCTCTAGTGAAAGTCAGTGCCCTGTAGCAAATTAAAATAATGATGATAATAATTAAAAATAACTTTAAAAAAAGATTCTAAACCACTCTAATCCTCAGTCCTTCTGTCTGTGAAATTGTAATACTTACTTCAAAGATTGTTGTGGGACCAGCAGTTAGCGTAATGGCTATGTCGCTGGACTCCCACATAACCGACTACGGTTCGAGTTCCCGACCCGGTGGCTTAAACTCACACTGGGCGCGTGTGCGTGCGTGCCCAGGATCCCAAGAAGAGAATGGAGGAGAAGGGATTGCGGCGTGGCCATCCCCCCTGGGGAGTGATTTCTCACTTTCTGTTTCTCTGTCTCTCTCTGTCTGTCTGGCGAGCACACGCGCCCTATAGCAAAAAAAAAAAAAAAAGATTGTTGTAAGTCTGCAATGAGCTAATAAATGCCATGCACTTAATTCAGTACCTGGTATTTGTAGCTTTTAACAAATATTCCCTGTCACCATTACGAGTATTTTTATTTGATGGTACAGTAGGCCCTCTTTCATGGTTACACGTCCCACAGTTTCATTCACCCATGGACGCGTCATAAGAAGGATAAGTACAGCACAATAAGATATTGGGGGGGGTCAGACAGTGGCAGCAGTGGTAAAACAAGGTGCTCTGTGGAGGGGACTCGAGTGGGACTGCAACTGGAGACCTCCCTGAGTCACCAGGCACATGCGCACCTGTGACCCAGGCTGGCTGAGGCTGGAGGTGGATCACGGCATTGGGACCATGTGGGGGCGGGGTACTGTCTTTCTCACTCTCAAGATAAATAAATAAATGATAGACAAATGTATTTTGAGAAAAAGGTGAGAGAGACCCACATTCACATAATGTTTTTTTACAGTGTATCATTTTTTAAAAATAATTATTTATTAAATTTTATTTATTCATTCTTTTTTTTTTTTTTTTTTTTTTGGAGAGGTTTTTGCTATAGGGCATGTGCGCTCACCAGACAGACAGAGAGATACAGAGAGATAGAAAGCGAGAAATCACCCCCCAGGGGGGATGGCCATGCCGCAATCCCTTCTCCTCCATTCTCCTCTAGGGATCTTGGGCACGCACGCACACGCGCCCGGCGTGAGTTTAAGCCACCGGGTCCGGGACTCGAACCGTGGTCGACTACGTGGGAGTCCAGTGACATAGCCATTATGCTAACTGCTGGTCCCCCATTCATTTATTTTTAATTTGGCAGAGAGAGAGAGAGAGAAAGAACGGAAGTGAGAAGGCAAGCCACCAGGTCCGGGACTTGAACTGTGGGCAGCCATGTGGGAGTGTCCAGTGCCTTAACCACCATGCCACCTGCTGGTCCCCACATTGTATCATTTTTATTTATTTATTTATTTATTTTAGACTTTTTGCCATGGTGGAGTGAGACAGAGAAAAACAGACAGGGAAAGTGAGAAATCACCCTCCCGGGGGGGATGGCCACACTGCAGTTCCTTCTTCTCCATCCTCTTGGGATTTGGGGCACACATGCATACACATGTATTTGTGTATTTCTCAAGCTGCGGGGTCCAGGACTCAAACAACAGTTGACTATGTGCGAGTCCAGTGCCTTAACTACCACACCACCCGCTGGCCCCTACTGTATTATTGTTATAAGTATTCTGTTTTATTATTAGTTGTTCATCTCTTAACTGTGCCCAATTTATAAATTAAATTTTTCATAGGTATGTATGTGTAGGGGGAATATGTATATATTTATACACACACACACACACACACTCACTCAAGCTCACAGACACACACACACACACGCACACACACAGAGGATTCAGCGCTATCTGCAGTTTCAGGCATCCACTGGGGCTTTGGGGACAAATCCCGTAGGTGCGCATGGCCCACTTTACATTCTGTCTTCTCTGTGGCACACAGGACATGTTTTTAGACCACTAATGACTGTGGATTTCTCCCTGATTTCAGAAAGGTGTTATTGTTTGGGTTCTCATTAAAATTATAAGGCAATTGTTTGTGACATGTTGAAACAACAGTTTTACTATGATCAATTAAGAGTAAAAATGATCTTTTTTTTCTCTAAACTTACATTTAGCCAGTATTTTGGGAAGCAGTGTTGACCAGCAGAACACCTACTACTAAGCTAGATTTTATACCGACTGGTCATTAAGAAAAAGAATACTGACTCAGATGTGTTTACCAGACAGTGGAATTAGATCCTTTGTGCTTTCTATCATCTCTCCTAGATGAGCTCTTTTTTTTTTCTCTCTATAAGTTTTTTTACAAAGAATTATTTAATTTTATTTATTATTATTATTTTTTAATTTGACCAAAGAGAGGGAAAGTGAGAAAGCAAGTCACCAGTCCAGGACTTGAACCGTGGTCAGCCATGTGGGAGTCCAACACCTTAACAACCATACCACCTACAGGCTCCTGCTCTTTTTTTTTTTTTTTTTTAAGTATGTTTATTTCCTGAGAGGGAGAAAGAAGGGGTGGCAGGCAGGGTCCTCCCTGAAGCTTTGTAGCAGCCAGCATGGCAGGTATGCGCATTCAGGTAAACCCACCTGCCTTCCCATGGTCTGGTGTGAGCATTGCACCACAACACCCCTACTGCCTGCAGGGCTGCAGCTGAACCCCGAGTACTCTTTGTAGTCCCACAGCAGCGTTTTCTCAGACTGTCAGAGTATACTCATTTTTATCACTTCGGCCTGTTGAAGGCTTCTCCAGTCTCCATCTCCTGTCCTTATCTGTTGATGTATTTTGTTATTCACTGGCCGTTGAGTACAGTCATGTGATGGCAGATAGCAAGAAACGACCCAGTCATTAGGTTAAGCTAAAGCGAACAGTGGAGATGACCTGACTTCATTTCATTTGTACATTTAAAATGTACATATGTCATGAAAACATTTTCCTTGCTGCTTATTAGTAGTTTTGGTAGAACACAAACGTAGAAAACTAGTCCGCTAGAAGCAATGGGAGACTCTCTAAATATCAGAAAAGAAACATTGTTTTCTCATTGCTGTACTGTAAGTGAGTGTTAATCCCCTCTGGAAACGTGGCCTCCAAAGACGGTGCCTTTTCTTTTTTTAATTTTAATTTTTGTATTCCTTGGTTAGGCTTATATAGTGTTAAAGTTCAGCGCGAGGTTTTTGAACCCTATCCTCTTAAGCAGACAGTAGTTTCCCGTTTTGCTCTTTTCTCAGCCATTGTTTTTGTGTGACAGAGTACTTTTCTCCTTTGATAGTCACAAGGCTTGTGGAAAATTTAATAAGAAAAGAGGAACCAAAAACTTGCTTATGTAATTCAGTTATACTTCCAGCTAACACATGCAGTCACGTGCTGCATAATACCGTTCCAGTCAGTCTGGACCCGGTGTCACGGCGGCCCCGCGAGATTATGCTGGTCTAGGCCACCTGGCCTAGGGTTACAGGCGGCTGTGCCATCTAGGTTTGTGTATGTATCCCCTATGATGTTTGCACAATAACCAGTTCTCCTAATGACACATTTCTCAGAAAGGAGCTCCCCCTCTTTTTCTCCTTTGTGCTAGAGGGTGCGTGCACTCACCAGAGAAAGAGGGAGAGGAGCAAGCGCCTCCTCTCTTCCATCTCTCTCTTCTTTTGGAATTTCAGGCATGCATCACATGCACCCAGCGTGCTTCTCAAACCACTGGGTTCAGGACTTGAACATGCTATTGACTATGTGGGAATCTGGCGGCCCATACCAACAGGCCATGAGCCAATCCACATAGCCCCCTGTTGAAGCAATACGATTGCACGGTCATGTAACATACACCTGCTGTGTCATAGGAAACTCTCTGATTCTTTTTTCTCTCCTCTGGTCAGTACCGAGGCATCTCAATAAAATGTATGCCATTGCCAGTCAAGTGACGAGTCAAGTAGCTATGAGGGAAACAGTCCTAAGTAAAGTCAAAGATTAACTTGGGACTGAGGTAGACAAAAGGCCCTGCCTCTCCAACAACTGATACAGCTGAAAGAGGAAAAACAAACAAACCAAACACACACACACACACAACTCTTTTATTTATGTGTTTCTCTCTCTCTCTCTCGCTCTCGCTCTTGCTCTCGCTCTCTCTGAGTTTCTTTCTTTTTTTTTTCATGAGAGAGAGAGAGAGAAAGACACGAGCACCCTCAGTGGGATTCACACTGTGATCCCTCAAGCCTTTCCAGGCAGCCTGGACACAGGTTGGCCCAGAAACTGATCCCAACACTTCCTATGGCTTCCGGCAAGTCAGAGTAGCACACCCCTGCTGGGCCGCTGCAGCTGGGCCCCTGCGGGTTTCTTCTCATGAGGGAATAGATAAGTCTAGCCACAAGATGGACTTGAGCCATGAGTTGGGGCCTCAGGGCTCAAATGTAGTCAAAATAGTGTCAGAGTAATCCTGGGTCAGATCTTGGACAAGTCCTCCAGGGAGAACTAAGAGTAAAGCCGGAAATCTAAATACCACTCCCAAATCTCAGTGAATAGGAGTGGATTCCTCAGTGGCCAACAGCTGAGAGTCAAGATCCAAACGAAGGTAATTAGAAAGGGAGCAGGAGGAAGGAACAAAGCTCTGCAGGTAGCCTTTGTCTCCACCCCGAGCTGCAGGTTTATAGTTACTTGGGTATCTCAGATTTGCTTGGAAGTACAGAGACAGGTCAGCCAGCAATGGAATAGATTTAAGGTAAAAAGAGAGTGATTGCAAGGGCAGGAAATGAAACATCGTGCCTGTGAGAAGTGACAAGAGATCCCAGATAGAATTTCTACGTGTTTTAAACTTTTGCCAGGCTGATTGAGACACATATGAAATGGTGTAGATGTACTTGATACATAAATTATACCCTGAAGTGTCTTCATATTATAATAGAAACAGAACATTTAAACAGATGTTCTGGGGCCAGCAGGTGGCGTGGTAGTCAAGGTGCTGGACTCCTACATGGCTGACCACAGTTCGAGTCCCAGACCTGGTAGTTTGCTTTCTCACTTTCCCTCTCCCTCTCTCTCTGCCTCTTTGGTGAGTGCACATGCCCTATAGCAAATATAATAATAAATAAAATAAAATTAGTAATTCTTTTAAAAATAAACAGATGTTCTAAAATAGTTACTCTGTTACCATGAAAGGAAACAAAAATACAGCAAGTCTTATGAATGTGGTATCTAAATCTTCCTTTTCGATCCCTTAAAGATGATGATAGTGAAATATTACCCCCCCAGAAAGGCAATGATAGGGACTTTTCTACTCGGGAGCTACTTGGGAAGGTCACTCAATCGTCATAGTCCCCATTCAGGATGAACAGAAGAATTCTCAGACCTGGGACACGGTTGCTGTGAGGTACTGCAGAAGTGTGCAAACACACGTGAAAGCAGCTCGTACATCCTAAAGCATCATGTCAGTCATGTCCTCAGAACCCAGTGCCCGCCGAGGCTCTGGCCAACCTTCCTAAGCCGTTTCTTCCTCTGATTTCCATATTCCTAATAACAGTGACACTGCTTTCAGTCTCTCATTCTAATTCCAACTCTTACCGATTCTTCAGGGCCTTTTGCAAATGTCACCTCTCCCATGAAATCTTTCCTGACTCCTCAAGAACCAGACATGCCTTGTCTTCACTCTGTCTCTCTTCCCCATTGCACTGCTTTTCAGCTTTTGTTTTTTGTTTTGTTTTTCGCGTACATATGGTTTTGTTATAACACCGCATATTTGTTCCTCAAAAACCTCATGTTCTACTAAATCATGTACTAAAAATAAACAAGAGTTATGGGAAAAGAAGATTATAAACAGACCATTTAAAATCTACCTAACCAAAAAAAAGGTAGGAAAAAATCTATATGACTGTCATTAGAACCCTAATAAAAATAATAATCCTAATAAAAAATACTAGCACAGCTAAATCTCCACTGGCACTGGCACTTAGTGATAGAGTCAGACCATCCTCTGCAACCCTATTCCTGGCATTTATATTTTCTTCCAGATTTGCTGCTGCTGCTTTTTTTTTTTTTTAAAGAGAGATTTTTGCTATAGGGCAATACACTCTCTGGAAAGACAGAGAGAGACAGAGAGACAGAAAGCGAGAAACCACTCCCTAGGAGGGATGGCTACACTGCAATCCCCTCTCCTCTGTTCTGCTCTCTGAATTTTGGACACGCACGCACATGCCTAGCATGAGTTTTAAGTTGCCAGGTCTGGGACTTGAACTGTGGTCAACTATGTGGGAGTCCAGCAATGTTACATTATGTCATCTGCTGGTCCCTGGATTTGCATCTTGTAGAGACTGATTTCATCAAAATTAAAAATACCATATGGAATACCTTTCTTCATCATCAGTTTTTTATTGTGATTGTGTTCTGTTTTGTTTTTAACATAGTTGGAATATCTTTGCATCATTTCCATTCACACTTGTCTCTTCCCCTGGTAGGTTAAGATAATGGAAAATACAGCAGCTCTAGGAACTACAAAACCAGATACTTTGTGCAGAAGACACTTCTGTAGGGTTTCATCTTTTATTCTTAACTTATTGGTAAAACTTTCTCTTTAATCGAGAGGAAGCTTGTCCATGCTAGAAAAATTACATAGGAACCAATATGCTCTGTGCGTTTAACTGACACCATTTTCTTGCTTACCCATCTCATAGAGCTAAAGTACATTAAAGAAATGGGCAGGCCTGGCAGGTGGCATGGGGGTTAAAGGCACTGGACTCCCACATGGCCAGCTGTGGTTCGAGTCCTAGACCTGGTGGCTTCCTTTTCCCATGTTCCCTCTCTCTGTCTTTCTCTGGTCAAATTAAAAAATAATGATAATAATAAAGAGTGAATAAAATCATTCTTAAGGAGAAAAAAAGAAAAAACAAATGTGCTTCATCACAGGATGGATTATATTAGTCTCATCCCCTTTCTCTCCATGGTCTGTGAGGTCCCTGAAGACCAGAGTTGTCTTTACCTCATCTCTGTGTCTCTGACAGTGCCTGGCGCAGTGCCTGATGGGAACTCTAGAAGTATTGAGTTGTCAGAAAAGTCAGGACACGTTTTTTTCTGATTTTCTACGTAAAAATGCATCCTAACTTTTTCGAAAACCCAGTTATTTGTTGTCTTGAATTAAATGATTTGTTCTGCCGCGTGGTATAGCTACACTAGATGGAAGGCCCTTAATCAGTTCTGTCTTTCTTCAGAATGTAAAGAGGCTCCTGCAGAACCCCAAAGTGACAGAGTTTGACGCTGCCCGCCTGGTGATGCTCTACGCTCTGCATTATGAGCGACACAGCAGCAACAGCCTGCCAGGACTCATGATGGACCTCAGGAATAAAGGTGTTTCGGAGAAGTATCGAAAGGTAACCACATTTATGTCTTAAGCCACCAAACAGGAACCAATTCTGTTACTGTATTCTTAGCTTTTTTTTTTTTTTGGAGAGGTTTTTGTCATAGGGCGCATGTGCTCGCCAGAAAGACAGAGAGAAACAGAGAGATAGAAAGTGAGAAATCACTCCCCAGGGGGCATGGCCATGCCACAATCCCTTCTCCTCCATTCTCCTCTCAGGATCTTAGGCATACACGCACATGTGCTTGGTGTGAGTTTTAAGCCGCTGGGTCTGGGACTTGAACCATGATCAACTACATGGGAGTCCAGTGATCTAACCATTACACCATTTGCTGGTTCCTGTACTCTTAACTTTAACAAATGCTAAATTATACTGTTTTTACTTACAGAAATGTATAATTCTGTCTTTTCGTGTCTATATTTCCTTAATTGTTATATTCTTTTGAACTGAGCTTCCTGCTCCCTAAGCAATAAACAGTTGTTTCTCTTTTTTTGATAGCTTGTGTCTGCAGTTGTTGAATATGGTGGTAAACGAGTTAGAGGAAGTGACCTCTTCAGCCCCAAAGATGCTGTGGCTATCACCAAACAGTTCCTCAAAGGCCTGAAGGTAGAGACAGCTCCTCTGCTTTCCTGTCTGAGAAACCATTGAGGCCCCCGAGGTGGAGGTGAAGGAGCGTGGTCTTCCAGTACCTCAGGATTGCTGTGGCTTTAGCCCTGAGTCAATGCAGTGAAACGAAAGCAGACATCCTCTTGACAGCTTTTTCTTTTAGTGCTTTCTATATTGAAGCAGTATCAGCACTGGACCGATTAGCTGAGCAGGAAATAGCTAGAGGTATTTCCAGGAAATGCTTCAGAGCAAAAAGACAAACAATTCTGTTTGTCACAGCTATTCCATTCCATTTGTTTATAACTTAAGGTTTGTTAGGTAGAGTTTGCCTTTTAAGGAAATTAGAGAGATAGCAGACATTTGTTGATCTTTTCAAAATATAAACCTGTTATCTTAAAATGGTCAAAAATTAGTTTGTTTTAGTTTTTTTTTACGAGAGATTTTTGCTATAGGGAACATGCGCTCCTCGCCAGGGAGACAGAGACAGGGAGACAGAAAGCAAGAAATCACCCCCAGGGGGAATGGCCACACTGCAATCCCTTCTCCTCTATTCCCCTCTCAGGATCTTGGGCACGCACACACACGCACCTGGCATGAGTTTTAAATCTCTGGGTCCAGGACTTGAACCATGGGCACTACGTGGGAGTCCAGCAACATAACCATTATGCCATCTGCTGGTCCCCCAAAATTAGTTTTAATCTACTAGCCTTTCTAATGTTTCCTGAAGTTTTTCCATTTCCCTGAGTATTTCCTGTCTCCTTCTCTACACAATCTTTCTTTTTATTTGCTACTTCCCAGTAAGCATTTTCACAAAAGAGTGAGCATCGATGAAGATATGATAAAGGACTTAAGTAATTCCATTTTTCACATTCTTTTACAATAGTTAGCCTGAAATTACAGAGTGTTTTTAATGAGACTGGAACATTTCTTGTTGATTAAAACAATTTTAAATCTCTTAAGGTTCCTATTCGAAGCTATCCCATCTCTCTGTGTAGTGTATGTCTTTTTCTAACGTGAGTGTTATGAACTGTTATCTTGCTAGTTTCCCAAAAATGACATAAGAACCAATTTCCCCTGTTTTAGGGAGTAGAAAATGTGTACACACAGCACCAGCCGTTCCTGCATGAGACCCTGGACCACCTCATCAAAGGCAAGCTGAAGGAAAACCTGTACCCTTATCTAGGCCCCAGCATGCTCAGAGACAGGTAAGGCCACAGAGGATTAATAATAAGAAACAGGAACACTGAGCAGATAGGAAATTTAATGTTAGGATCAAAAACAGAGATTTTATCATTCTGTTCCTCCTTCCCCTGTAGTTTCAGTTCTGAGACTCTTCTGGGTTTACATATGTCCCTTTTAGAGGTGAATTTCCCTGCTAAGCTGGAAACATTTATTTGTTTTAAAATAAAGAAGCAGGTGTTTGGAAGGCCCCAGATCCTTGTGTTCTGTGTTTTAGTATCAGACCAGTTTGCTTATGCCATTTAAGGTTCAGTTCTATGGCATCTGGCATTTGGAGTTTCAAACAGTAAAGCCAAAAATAGACTTGCTGCTTGATTGTCATCCAGAGCAAGTTGTTACTATTTTTGATGAGGACTGGACTTTGCCAAATGTGGCCAACACACAAACTGAGAGACCTAATTAATAAAGACCATTTGTTACACAAGAGAAAAGGATGGCTTCCTTTTCAAGTATTAACTAAATGAAGCAGTTGTCGTTTTAATCCAGTGACTAGTTAATTTTAATAAAAATAAAACTTATCCAGACAACTTACTTAAGCCAACCTAAAATTTTAAATATATATGCATTCTACCTAGTTAAAAATGATATTTTAATATTTTAAAATAATTATTTATTCATTTATTTAATTCCATTTGTTATCATTATTCTTTAATTTGACCAGAAAGAGACAGAGAAAGGGAAAGTGGGAAAGCAAGCCACCAGGCCTAGGACTTGAACTATGGTCAGACATGTGAGAGTCCAGTGCCTTTAACCACTATGGCACCTGCTGGCCCCAATATGCTAATATGTTTTATTTGGATCACATGCTTAATGTATGTAGCTGAATCCTGCTGAATGGAGTAAATGAAAATTGTACTACTGGTATAATTCTTCTATTATTTTAGCTAATAACAACCCAAGAGCCTTGGAAGTATCGTATTTTTAAGTGCAACAAATTTCTGAAAGAGAAAAATGTTTTGAGGCACATGGATGACTCTTATTTGGTAAAGAATATTGTTTTGTCTTTGTTCCTTAAAAAAAAAAAAAAAAAAACTGTAATTTGATGCAGAACAGAAAAAAAATCATCTTTTAAAAATCCAAGGTTGAGAGGCAGAACATCTGTGTTAAATTCAGAGAGTACACTCATTCAGATGAAATGTTTAAGGACGTTGGCATTAAGATTTAGAGATGTCAGCTAAGTGGGAAGAATGAAAACCAGCTCAGAGTTATTCACCTATGTGAGAGATTTTTAGACAACATAACTCTATTTTGGAACCTTGTTATTAATGTGATAAAAGCAAAAACATGAACTTGCTTTTGTATTTCATGTAAGAATTACTAAATAAGAAATTAGCTGTTTATTGTTGAAGGGAAACCATAGACACCAGAAGAATATATGGTGTATGGCTGTGCACAACAGCAAGCTTTTGTTAGTTACATCATTCGTTCCCAGAGCTCACAATGATGCTCTTCTAACAAAATGCACATTTGTCAGTGGTCAGCACCTGTTAGCATCTGTCACTGTAACCCAAATACACATGTAATTAACAACTCAGCCACTTCATCCCTTTGTATCACAGGTGCTTATTGGATGCCTTCAGTATGTGGAGAACTGGTGTAGATGCTCAGAATTGAGAAGTGATAGGAAAGGCAAGATACCTGCCCTCAAGGAACTTCCGTGAAAGAGACAGAGTAAACAAGTAGACAGCGAATCCAGTTTGAATGAGATAAGGGCATAGAGAAACCCGTGGAGTGATGAGCTCAAAATAACTGGGAGGGTGGGAAGGGCTGCTTTAGATGGAGAAAACCTCTGAGGAGGTAATAATTTGAGATAAAATCTGAATTACAAGAAAGAGCCTATTATATAATGATTAGGAGAAAAAGGATCCTAACCAGAGGGAACACCAAGGCGAAAGCCATGAAGAAAGAGGAACTTGGCAAGTTCATAAACAGAAAGAAGCCATGTGACTGGAGCCCAGTGAGTAAGGAGGGAATGAGACACTGAGATAACAGGGCTGGATTACATGGGGCCTAGTAGTCCCAGCAAAGAGTTTTTTACTGTTAAATATCACAGAGGCCGTAACAGACCTTTATGCACATAAGTGACGTGAACAGAATTGCTTTAGAAGATTCATTTATAGGGATAATGGATTATCGAAGGCATAAACAGAAACAGGGAGGCTACTGAGGAGGTGGCTGCTACAGTCCAGGTAAGAAATGAAAGTGGAGGGGCCAGCAGGTGGCATAGTGGTTAAGGCTCTAGACTCCCACATGGTGACTACAGTTTGAGTCCCGGACCAGGCAGCTTGAAACTCACACCAGACATGTGCGTGTGTGCTCAGACTCCTCAGAGGAGAATGGAGGAGAGGGAATTGTGGCATGGTCATTCCCCTGAAGGGTGCTTTCTCACTTTCTGTCTCTCTGTCTCTATCTCTCCAAGTGAGCACATGTTCCCTATAACAAAAATCTCTCAAAAAAAAGAATGAAAGTGGATAGGAGAGAGAAGGCAACAGTAGACTTATTTAATGGAGTGTATTGATGGAACAGGGTAAGAGAAAATAACTCTCAGATTTTGAGGCAAAATAGAGTTTTATTGGTAAGTAGGAGATGCCTATTAGATAACCGAGTGGAAATGTCACATACTAAATTGGGAGTTAACGATATTAGTGATACTTAGAGCCACAGGGCCAGTTACGACCACTTGAAGAGAATACATAGAAAGAGAAAAGGAAAGAGCCCAGAACCAAGCCCGGAGACTGGGTGGGAGGCAGAAAGGCAGGGGGAAAACCAGGAGAGCATGGTGTCAAAAAGACCCTCTTAAGAAGAGGATGGGAGAAGGGGAGCGTGTAGGGAAGAAAAATAGGGAGAAAAATAGAGAAGTAAGATAGTTGTGGGACATAGAAATGGTTTATTCCCTGTTGATGATAACATGTATAGTATTCTCAATTGGACTGGTCTGAGGTGTGTGGCATGGTGGGTAAATTATCTCTACAAGCTAAATGACATATAGCAATTGAATGGATAAACTAATTGCCTTTTCCTAGGGGGGAGGGAAAGACCTTCAAGGAGTGAGTGGTAAACCTGGTCTAGTCTCCTGAGAGGTAAAACCACACGAGGTGAGGAAAGTAAGGAAAGCATCAGCTTTGGCAACATGGAGGTTTCTGATGGTCTTATCCCCCCATTTCAGTGAGATTGGAATTACTAATAGAGAGGTTTACAAAATATAAGATAAAATAGAGACAGGAAATGGATATAATATTTTTAAAGAGTTTCTCATAAAGGGAGGTAGAGAAATAGGATCGTATCTAGAAGAGATTGTGGGCTCAAAGGCAAGAAAGATTGTCGGGAGTATTTTTAATCTAATGAGAATTATCCAGTAAAGAAGGAGAAATAGATGATGAAGACAAGACAGAGGAAAAGCTGCAGAATAAAGTTCTTAGAAGGTCTGGAGCATGAACAGGGAGACTGCCTTTGATAGGAGTACAGTCCCTTCTTGAGTTTTTTGTGTTTTTATTTTTTTTTTACCCAGATTTCTGCCATAGGGCCTGTGTGCTTGCGAGAGAGAGAGACAGAGCAGAAAGAGGCAAGTTGAGAAATCATTCCCCAGGGGAACAGCCGTGCCACAATCCCGTCTTCTCCATTCTCTCTCGGGATTTGGGGCACGCACAAGTGCCCAGTCTGTTTCAAGCCACCAGGTGCAAGACTTGCATCCTGGTTAGCCACGTGGGAGTCCAGTACCTTAACCACCACACCACCTGCTGGCCCTCTTCTTGAATTTTAACAGGAGAGACTACAGCATATGTATAGATGCAGTACATTTATAGTTTTGATGGTGAGAATATGGGCACCATCCTGTCTGACTTTCTTAGTAAAACACGAGAAACTAAACAAGCTAAGGTAGGGGATAAAAAGAGAAAAACGTAAAACTGCCATCTTGTAGGCAAGGAATCAGATGTACTAGGGAAGTATAAGTGGGACTTCTAGGCAAGATTGAGTGCCCGTTAGAGTTTTATAGTTATTAATTTAAAATACAGTCAGTGAGGGACCAGCTGGTGGCCTGGTGGCTAAGGCACTGGACACTCCCACATGGCCCACCATGGTTCAAGTCCCAGACCTGGTGGCTTGCTTTCTTGCTTTCTCTCCCTCTCTCTGGTCAAATTAAAATAAATGAATGAATAAATTTTTAAAAGTGTCAGATTTCCATTATAAAAAAAAATTTTAATACAGTCAGTGAACTTAGTTGTGTGGTTTTCTTTTTTTAGAGAGATTTTTGCAATAGGATGTGTGTACTCTCCAGAGAAAGAGAGACAGAAAGAAAGCAAGAAATCACCCCCGGTGGGGGGACTGACCATGCCGCAATCCCTTCTCTCCATTCTCCTCTTGGGATTTTAGGCACTCATGCACACATGCCCAGCATGAGTGTTATGCTTCTAGGTCTGGGACTTGAACTATGGTCGACTATGTGAGAGTCCAGCAATGCAACCATTATGCTATCTGCTGGTCCCAATTTTGTGGTTTTCTCTAGCAACTTGAAGTTGCTCTAAATTAAATGCAGAGAAGGCAGACAGTTGGGTACAAACAGGATTTGGGGAAATGAGAATTTGAGGAGAGTAGTGAATAGAGAAAAAGGATTGGTGAGTGTGTTGGAGGTTCAATAAGATCTAAGAATTATTACAGTAGGGTATTGGTGTAAGTGAATTAGAAGTTGACAGAGGGTTATTAGAGAAAGAGATCTTGATTTCATGATTTTATAGATAGTGCAGATACTCGTAATAAAGTCTAGGTTGTAATCGTGGATGTGGGTGGTTGTGGAGGGTGGAAGAAAAGGTCAGTGTGGGTGAAGACACCAGGATGTTCGATGAGTAATCCACACTGGTGTTGAAGTCACTGAAAATCTCGAAAGGAGAAAGAGTAAAAAGGAGGACAGAAAGCCAGAACTAAAATCTTCAGGGAATAAGAGTGACCAGGAAAGGAGGTCAGAAGAAAACAGTGTGACTATGTTACAAGCTTATAAAATAGTGGGAAATTTGAAGGAGGAAGGCAGCGAAATGGTTACAGAACTGAAGCAGGATCCACAGAAGGTACCTATGCCCCCTCCTGGTTCTACTTAATACAAGGAAGATTGCGAGGACTTTAAAAGACTCCTACTTAACTATTAATAACTCTAAAAGTTTACCATATAGATATTTTCACACAAATACACAAAAATATGTAAACATTATTTGTAATGGAAAAAGAAAACTGAGAACAAGTTAAATATCCATCAATAGCAGGCTGATTACCTATGTTGCAGTACAATACTGTGTATTCTTTTCTGGGGGCTGGCCTGAGTTATCACAGCAGTTAAGTGCAATGTATAGAAAGCCAGATCCCATATGGCTGACTGCAGTTCAAATCTCAGCCCTAGCGGCTTGTGAATAAACAGGCAAGTGTGCATACATGGCCAAAATTCTAACAAGACGGAGAAGTGAGGGAGAAGTAATTGCAATGTGAGCACATCCTTTTGGGGGTGCCTTAGCTCTCTCTGATGAGTGTATGCTATCTCTGGCAAGTAAAAGATTCTTTTTAATGGGATAACTCTTTTTTTTCTGTAAATAAATTGTTTTGTACATATTTGAGGTTTATTGATATTATGGTATACCTAAAAATACAAAGATACCTATAGCTACCTATAGATAGTACAGTGGTTACTGTCATGAAGCAGATTAATATCTCATCTCACGTTGTTACATTTTTTTTGTATGATAAAAACAGCTAAAATCTCCTTATTTATTTAACAAAAATTCCTTACCTTGGGACCAGCAGTTGGCATAATGGCAATGTCGCTGGACTCCCATGTAGTCAACCGTGGTTCGAGTCCCAGACCTGATGGCTTAAACTCACAACAGGCATGTGTGCATGCGTGCCCAAAATCCCAAGAGGAGAATGGAGGAGAAGGGATTGCAGCGTGGCCATCCCTCCTGGGGGGTGATTTCTCGCTTTCTGTCTCCCTGTCTCTCTCTTTCTGGCGAGCGCACATGTCATATAGCAAAACAAAACAAAACAAAACAAAACAAAACACCTCCAAAAAAAAAAAATTCCTTACCTGTTTCTTAATATGTGTTCTTTTATAAGTAAACAATAAACCAATTTTTCATTTCATTGATCTCTATACTGTTTTTTTAGTCTTAATTTTATTTACTTTTGCTCTGATCTTTATTATTCCTTCCCTTTCATTAATTTTAGATTTGGTTAGTTCTTGCTCTTTCAGCTCCTTGAAGTGCATTAGGCTGTTTGAAATCTTTCTACTTTTTTGATGTGAGCATTCATTGCTGTAAACTTCCCTCTCTTGTACTTCTTTTTTTGGTTTGTTCTCTTTTCATTTTCATTTGTTTCAAGAAATTTTTTTAGTTCCTTCTTAATTTTTTAATTGACCTAGTGGTTGTTCAGGAACTTGTTGTTTAATTTCCCTGTAGTTGTTCAGTTTCCAAAGTTCATGTTACTGATTTCTAGTTTTAGTTTATTGTGGCCAGAAAAGGTACTTGGGACCAGCAGGTGGCGTGGTGGTTAAGGCGCTGGAATTCCTACATGGTTGACCACAGTTCGAGTCCCGGACTTGGCGGCTTGTGGCTTGCTTTCTCGTTCTTCCTCTCTGTCTTTCTCTAGCAAAATTCATGTGAAAATAATAATAACAAATTAATTAAATACTTCTTAAAAAAAGAAAAGATACTTCATATGATTTCAATTATTTAAAATAATTTTTAAAATTTTATTCATTGTCATTATTTTTATTTTCTTTTTATTTTTTGAAGTTGACCAGAGAGAGAGAAGGAACATGAGAAAGCAAGCTTCCAAGTCCAATGCCAAGCTGCCACTCGATGTGTGGTCAGTCATGTGGGAGTCCAGCCGTTTTAACCACCACGCCAACCTGCTGGCCCATGATTTCAATTTTTAAAAATTTGTTGAGACTTATTTTGTGGCCTGAGATATGGTCTGTCCTGGAGAATGTTCCATGCGCTGATGAAACAAGTGTATGCGCTATAGCTGTTAGGCAAAATGTTCTGTAGGTAACTGAGGTTCATTTTGTAGATAGGGCTGTTTAAATCCGATCTTTCTGTGTTGATTTTTCTATCCAGATGATCTGAGAGTAGGCTGTTAAAGTCTCCAGCTATTACTGAATCTGTGTCTATTTCTCCCTTTAGGTCAAATAATATTTGCTTTATGTATTTGGGCGTTTCGCTGTTGGGTGTATATGTATTTACCATTGTTATATGCCCTTGCTGAATTGATCCATTTATCATTATATAATGACCTTCTTTGTCTTTTTATAGTTTGTGACATTAAAGTTGCTTTTATCTAATACACATGTAAGCGACTTCTGCTTGCTTTTTTGGCTTCCATTTGTGTGGAATGGTCTTTTGTCATCCCTTCACTTTCAGTCTGTCTTTTATCAGCAGAATGATTTTGTTGGAAGACAGACAGCATATAGTTGGGTCTTTTTTTTTTTTTTTAATCCATTTAGCCAATCTATATCTTTTAATTTAAGAGTTAAGGGACCAGCAGTTGGCATAATGGCTATGTTGCTGGACTCCCATGTAGTCGATCACAGTTTGAGTGCCCCGTGGCTTAAACTCACACCAGGCACGTGTGCATGCATGCTCAAGATCCCAAGAGGAGAATGGAAGAGAAGTGATTGTGGCATGGCCATCCCTCTGGGGGTTGATTTCTTGCTTTCTGTCTCTCTGTCTCTCTCTGTCTTTCTGGTGAGCACATGCACCCTATAGCAAAAACCTCTAAAAAAAAAAAAATGAAATTTGAAAGTTTAATCTATGTACATTCAAGGTTATTATTTTTGTTGATTTTTGCTATAGGATGCACATTGGCTCACTGGAAAGAGCCAGAAAGAGAGTAAAGTGAGAAATCACTCCCAGGGAAGAAGACCATGGCACAATACCTTCTCCTCTATTTTCCTCTCAGGATTTTGGGCCTACACACACGTGCGCCCAGTGTTATTTTCAAGCTGCTGGGTCCGAGACTCGAACCACGGAGTCAGTCATGTGGGATCTAGCCACCTTAACCTCCACACTACTTGCTGGCCTCCAAGGTTATTGTTAATGGGGCTCCTGTCTTTTTGTTAATAATTTTCTGATTGTTTTGTAAAAATGGCATAACTCCTCATGGGGTGATTTATGAAGCTTTCTAAGATATATTAGATTAAAAAGCAAGAAGCTATAATATCCTTTTTGTGTTAAAAAACGGTATAAACATAAATGTGATTATATACATGTATATGAGAATACATAGGTACCCAAGTAGACATATGTAATACATATATATAATATGTAGGGGCCAGCAGTTGGCTAATGGCTATGTCGCTGGAATCCCATGTAGTCAACCATGGTTTGAGTCCCAAACCCGGTAGCTTAAATTCACGCCAGGTGCATGTGCGTGTGTGCCCAATATCTGGAGAGGAGAATGATGAGGGATTGCAGTGTACCCATCCCCCCGGAGGTGATTTCTCGCTTTCTGCCTCTCTGACTCTCTCTGTCTTTCTAGCAAGTACACGCACTCTATAGCAAAATCCTCTCAAAGAAAAAAAAAAAGAAAGAAATAGGTATATAACACATATAAGCACTTATATGTATGTATACAGTAATAATTTCTGAAAAAATAAACAGGAAATTGTAATAGTCATTATCTGTGGTTATTAAAGCTGTAATTAATTGTACATATCTCTCTTTTTCTCAATAGTTTTTTTTTAATGAGGTATAGTAATTCCGAATTAAGAACTATATTTTGTTAATCTTTGAGGTTTTCACAACATTTAACACGTGTTTTACAAATGATAGGTATTCAGTAGATGTTTGTTAAATTATGTCGCCTTCTATAGCAGTTGAATATGCCAAGATTTACAGCTGAAAATTTTGAACCAGGAATAAATGTAGCCCATGCTACACAAAATGTAGACTTTTGTAATTTGACAGTAGCTCTGTACGTGTTTTGCTCTGTATCCACATGCTCCCTCATCAGCTCTAGCCATTTTCTTAGCCCTGGGTCATCACATTAGGAAGAGTCGTTGATTTTCGTTATCTGTTTAGTAGTTTTAAGTCTCATCATGATAGAACTTCTTTGTTTTTGTTTTGTTTTTTAAATTTTTTTAAATAATTATTTTTATGTAATTTTATTTATTGTCATTATTTTATTTTTTTGAAGTTTACCAGAGAGACAGAGAGAGAGAAGGAAAGTGAGAAAGCAAGCTGCCAGATCTGGGACTCGAACCATGGTCAGCCATGTGGGAGCCTGGCCACCATAACCACCACGCCACCTACTGGCCCTAGAACTTCTTGGGTTTTGTTGTTGCTGTAACATTAGAAAGTATCAAAGGGAATTTTGCAAGAACAAAAGTTTGCAAAATCAGAACATCTATAGAATTTTTTTTAGCCCTTAGCTATTTTGTAAATAATTATTTATTTAATTTTATTTATTATGATTACTATTTTAATTGCCATTGGGCACTTGCACTCACCAAAGAGAGACAGAAAGAAAGAAAGAAAGCAACCCACCAGGTCTGGGATTTGAACCGAGGTGGGCCATGTGGGAGTCCAGCATTTTAACCACCATGCCACCTATTCGCCCCTGACCCTTAGTTATTAAATTCCTGGTTAATCTAATTGGTGGTATATGTAGCTATATCCATAAATTGGGTTTGAACTTTTCTTGCAAATGGGATTTTCACCTACCATATTTGTCAAGCTATTTTGTTTCCCTCACTCCAGAGTTGCTTCTTGTCTCAGATAAAAACAAGCAACTTTTTTATTTGGTGAGAAAATGGAGTTATCTGATCATGTATTCCAGAATCAGTCAACTCAGAAAGGAAGTACTTTTCACATTTATACCAGTTTATTAGAATATCCTAGGACAGCTTATTTTCATTTCTATAAAAGCAACAGTTCTCTTTCATTGTTTTTTTTTTCCTACAGTAAATGCTGTCAGAACTTTACTGTCTGTAAGTATATTTAAAATTTTGAATTTTAGCCATAAAGCGTAATGGTCCACAAAGTAGATAAAATGTTGCCCTTCAGAAGTTTGTTTTTATACTGTAGAAATGTAGAAATGATGATTTCCAGAAATACTATATGTGAAAATTTTTAAATTCATTCTTCTAACGAAATGAAATATAAATTCGTTGGGCTCTCAGGATGCCCCTGTGTATCTATATACAGCATGAACTGGCTGCTGTTTTCTAATGTTTGCCATCTGCATTAATTAATGCTTTTGGTTGCTATGGTGAATTACAGAGCACAAGAAGATAAGCACAAAAAAGTGAACTTGTGTATCTCACTTAGCTTCGACCATTGTATAAAAAAGATTTGCAGTATATTTTACCATTGGCTTCATCAGAACATCTACTTTTAAATTCAGTAGGGAAAAGAATGAAAAGGAAAAATGTCAGAGATTTTTTTTTTTAATTCATATTTCTTTAAATGTATTTCCTTAAGCCAGCCTGAATAACTAGTAGGAGGTTCATGTTCTCGTAACCAAGTGTGACATAGTCATTTCCATAGGTATGCAGTCGAGCCAAGCTTGAAGACCCTGTATCTAGGTCTTGTCCTTAGTTTAATATAAACTGTACCCACAGTAAACCATCCGTGAAGCTTCTTTCCTCTTCAGTAACATAAAATTACCCGAGCACCTGAAATGATCAGGCTAAAGGACAATATTCTTGGTCTATGTTGGAACCCACATGAGTTTTTTCCTTCCCAGTCCTTGCCTTTCTTTTCCATAAGAGACGTGTACTCTTGGGACCAGGCAGATGGTATAATGGTTACATCACTGGACTGCCACATAGTTGACTGTGGTTCTAGTCCAAGACCCAGTGACTTAAAAACTCACACTGGGCACCTGTGCATGTGTGTCCAAGATCCCGAGAGGAGAATGGAAGAGAAGGGATTGTGGGTGGACATCCCCCCAGAGGTGATTTCTCACTTTCTGTGTCTGTCTCTCTGGTGAATGCATACGCCCTATAGCAAAATCTCTCTTAAAAAAAAAAAAAAGAGAGAGAGAAAGAGACAGGTGTACTCTCAAGGCAGGTGGTAGTTAGAGAACAGCTTTGGAGAAGCAGCATCACTTTCCAGGATAATCTTCACTTGTCTTGTCTACTCTGTGGCTTTTTTTTTAAATTGCCACATGCCAGAAGGTGTACCAGAGAGAGACAGGGAGAGGAAGAAAGCATGCCCATTGAGGTGCAGTCATACCGAAATCTCTTCTAGACTTCTCCATCCTGTCGGTACTTTTGGTACACACACATGCGCCCAGTGCATGGCTGAGATTCGAACTACAGTCAGCCATAAGGGATCTGGCTCCCTTAACTAGGTCAGGGGGCCAGCCCATGTTTTTTAGAATTGACTTATCAAGTCAGGAGTCAAACAAAGGTATTACTATCTGATTCTTCTCATCAGTCATCAAGGTGGTTGCGATATCCCTGCAAAGGAAAAACTCTCTCCCCCTGCTTAATGAAATAATCTGCAATTCATGGGTATTTATTAATCAAGACAAACTATACATTGGACCTCAGTATAGTTATTCCTTATAAGGAGCACTGTGTATTGAAATTTATTGTAAAAAGCACTTTCCTTTCCTCTTCTCCTCCTTCCTTCTTTCTTTCCTTTCATTCTTGTTATAGACTGCTGTAATCCTCCTGCCTCAGCCTCTTGAGTTACTGGGGATTACAGTCCAACCCAGGCCTCCGCTGTGGTCCTAGCCTACGGAGCACAGCATCTTAGCAGGGTACACCACCATGGCTGGGCAAATCGTCCTTTTCTGATATATCAAAATCCTTTTTCCTCCAGTTCTCCATCCTTCGGGGATCCCGGGCACATGTACGAACCCAGTGCATTGTTCTTTCTTTTTTTTTTTTTTTTTTTTTCTTTTTTTGGAGAGGTTTTTGCTATAGGGCGCGTGCGCTCGCCAGACAGACAGAGACAGAGAGATAGAAAGCAGGAAATCACCCCCCAGGGGGGATGGCCACGCCGCAATCCCTTCTCCTCCATTCTCCTCTCGGGATCTTGGGCACGCACGCACACGCGCCCGGCGTGAGTTTAAGCTGCCGGGTCCGGGACTCGAACCGCGGTCAACTACGTGGGAGTCCAGCGACATTGCCATTACGCTAACTGCTGGTCCCTGCATTGTTCTTTCTGAGGTCAGGACTCAAACTCCACTTGCTGACGTGGGATACAGCTTTGTCTGCACAGCACTTACTGCTATGCTATTGGGCTGGCCCAAGTTTCTCCTGTTCCACAAATCATTTAAAGCCTCTGGCCTGGGTTCTCTGCTAAACTAGCTCCTTCCATCACAACCAAGCTTCCTGGATAAAGAAGCCTGCAGTCAGTGTCTTCATTTCTCAGCTCCTCAGTCCATGTATGGTGGTTTCCTCCTTGCTCCACCATAACACATTAAAGCGCTTCTTATAAATCACGTTGGTATCTCCTGTAGACTCTCCATTCTCACCTTCTCTGACTCATTGCTAATTGTACCACTGTTGGCTGTTCTTTGCTCTTGAGACTCACTGTCCCTTCTCTCTCTCTTTTGTTTCTCCTCCGACCTTTCTGAATATGCCTTTCCCAGTGCCTTTACTGGCTCCGCTTCTTGCTTATTCTTTTTTTTTTTTTTTTTTTTGAGAGGTTTTTGCTATAGGGCACGTGCGCTCGCCAGACAGACAGAGAGAGACAGAGAGACAGAAAGCGAGAAATCACCCCCCCCAAAGGGGATGGCCACGCCGCAATCCCTTCTCCTCCATTCTCCTCTCGGGATCTTGGGCATGCACGTACATGCGCCCGGCGTGAGTTTTAAGCCACCGGGTCTGGGACACGAACCGCGGTCAACTGCCTGGGAGTCCAGTAACATAGCCATTACCCTAACTGCTGGTCCAATCTTCTTGCTTATTCTTTAGATGTCAGGGATTTACCCAAAACTCTTGCTTTTTGGTTCTCTTCTCATTCTCTTAGAACTCATCCACTTCCGTAACTTCAGCTACCACCTGAAAATTTTCCCCGGAAATACTCCGGGAAAGCACCAGGCCTGAAAATCCAGATATCTAGTGGATATCCCCACTGGAACGTTCCGTAGGTACCTCGAACACAAACTGGTTTTTTCTTCCTCAGTAAATCAGTCTTTCTTCTCAAACCTAAGTCACTATACCTAGTCACCCAAATCAGAAAGCAGTTACCGTGGATTCCTCCTGTACCTTCATCCTGCACATTCAGCCACTGACAAAATACTAGAGTCTTCCCTTTTTTGTGTTTTCTACATCCAGTCCCTCCTCTTCAGCCCTTCACACACAGGGAACGTGCACTTGCCGGAGAGACACGGAGAAAGGGAAAGTGAGAGCTCATCTCCTGAGGGGGATGGCCACGCTGCAGCTCCTTCTCCATTCTGCTCTTGGGATTTGGGGCATGCATGCACATGTCCCTGGTGTGAGGTTCAAGTTGCCAGGCCAGGACTGGCAGGGCAGCCAGCCATGTGGGAGTCCAGTGTCTTAACCACTGTGCCACCTGCTGGCCCCTTCCTGTATTTTTTTAGTTCCATATGTCATATTTCCTCAGAAAACTTACAATATCCTTTTATTCTCAAGCTTTTCCCACCAGTAATCCCCAATTCATTCTTATATAGCTGTAAAAGTTATCCTTCAAAAAACCAAATTTGATTATGGTAACCTATCAACCTCTCAGTGGTCTCCCGCATGGCCTGTAAGATGAGAGGCTTTCCATGATCTGGCTTCTGCCCCTTCCTCTCTCACAGTATCCCTACTTAGATGCTTCACGTTCTCCATAAGGGAGGAGTTAGAGGACCCAGCCAGTGGCATGGAGGTTAAGGCAGTGTGATCCCCCATGGCTAACAACATACTACAAGTCCTGGGCCTAGCAACTCGAAAAACACACCAGGCGTTTATGCATGTGTGCCCAAAGTCCTGAGAGGAAAATGAAGGAGAAGGAATTGCAGCATGGCCATCCTTCTTTGTGTGTGTGTGGGTGGGGAATAGGGGTGGGGGGCAGGGGGCGGGGGGAGGGCTTTTTTCACTTTACCTCTCTCTCTCTGGCAAGCACACACACCCTATAGTAAAATTTAAAAGAAGAGTTAGGATGACTGCAATGTTTTTGGCCCGAGTAACTGACAGTCTAAAGTAGTCAGCCATTTGCTCTGATGGGGAAAGGTATAGGTGGGACAGGAACAGGCTAAGGGAAGATTAGAGATTAGAACATGTTGACTTGAGAAATCTATTTAACATCCAAGTAGAAATCTGGCAGCTTAGATATTTAAGTCTGGCATTTAGGAGAGGGGTCTGGGCTGGAGGCAGAGACTTGAGAGTCATCAGCCGACAGATGTGTTTAACACTTCAAACCGGGGGGCCGGCCCTATAGCACAGCGCTTAGGCCCTGTGCACAGGGAGCCAGATCCCATATGACTGTCTGCAATTCAAATCCCAGCCCCAGTGGATTGAAAAACATGCAGGGAACATGTGCATACATGCCCTTAATCCTGACAGGGTAGAGAAATGGAAGAAAAAGGATTATGGCTTAACTATTCTCCATTGGGGCCTCTCTCTCTTCCTCTCTCTCTTTCTCCTGAGTGCATATGCCCTCTGGCAATTTTTAAAAAGAACCCCAAAACTAGATGAGATCATCCTGGAAAGTTTCATCTGTAAAACTTTTAACAATGCTAGAAGGTAGGCACAAGCCACGTGTGGCTGCAAATCACTTGAAAAATATTTTTTTCTTTAGAGGTTTTTGCTATAGGGCGTGTGCGCTTGCCAGACAGACAGAGACAGAGAGACAGAAAGCGAGAAATCACCCCCCGGGGGGATGGCCATGCCGCAATCCCTTCTCCTCCATTCTCCTCTCGGGATCTTGGGCTCGCACACACACGTGCTTGGTGTGAGTTTAAGCCACCGGGCACTCAAACTGTGATCGACTACATGGGAGTCCAGCGACATAGCCATTACACGAACTGCGGGTCCCTCAACTCTCAAATGAAAAGATACCGATCAGCTAAATGGATTTTTTAAAAAAAAGACCCAACTATATGCTGTGAGCTTTAAGCCACCGGGTCCGGGATGCAAACCACGGTCGAATACGTGGGAGTCCAGCGACATAGCCATTACACTAACTGCTGGTCCCAATCACTTGAAATTTTTAATCTAAGTTTTATTTTAACTAATTTAAGTTAAAATAGCTATGTGTGGCAAGTGGCCACCCTACTGACAAAGCAAATCTAGGGAGTAAGTATAGATCACTAAGAAAGGAGGGCCTAGCCTCTTTAGCACAGCCAGTAGCATACCAGACTGTGAAGGCAGAAGTCACTGCTGACCGTGGTTCGAGTCCCCCGGCCTGGTTGGCCTGAGAGTACACCAGGCATGGCTGTGAGCTGCCCAGGATCCTGGCTGGCTGGAGGGACTGGAGAAAGGGTCTCAGTGAGACCAAGCCCTGCAGAGAGTTCGTCTCGCTCTCTCCTCTCCAGTGCACATGCTGTATCATGAATTAAAGGAAAAGAGGCCAGCTTATGGTCAGGTGACTAAGGCAGCCGGATCCACATGGCCAACTGCATAGTTCAAGTCCTGGACCCAGCTGTTTAAGAAACTCATGTGTGTATATGCCCGAAATCCCCAAAGGAGGGAGAAATGGAGAAGGGATTGTGACGTGACTATGTCCTATGGAGGGTTGCTTTCCCTGCCTCCCTCTCTGTCCCTCCCCCCTTCCCTCTCCCCCATGAGCTCACGTGCTCTCTGACAAATTAGGGAAAAGAAAAGAGGACCACTGAGTTCTGGACACTCTACCACTGCGAGGTCAGGGAAATACAGTGAGTCCATAAAGGGACACTGAAAAGTAGCAACTAATGAAGTAGGGAGAAAACTAAGAACGTGGTATCCTGGAAACCAAGTGAAGAAGGTATATCCAGAAAGAAGGAGTCATCAGCCTTGTCAACTGTTGCTAACAGGTCAAGTAAGACAAGGACTGAAAAATGATCATGGAGTTAGCAAGTGACTCTGACGAGAGAAGTTATTTAGTGGAGTAGGGAAGCCCAAACCAAACTGGAATTAGATGGAATGACTGTAGAATTATTACTGAATCTTTATGAGTTCTTGCTCCCTCAACTGTGATTTTCACCTTCAAAGTTGTAAGCAAAGTGCCTGACAGATAGCTACTCACTAAGTGGTTACTGCTGTTACACAGTGCTTCGGGGAAGAGAAAGGAGACTATTTCCTCAGTTATGTGTCAGATATTTGTCAACTACCCACTGTGTGCTGGGCATCACTCTAGAATTGAAGATTCAGCAATGAGCTAACAAAAAAGAAAACATCCAGGCTGGCTCTGCGGCCTGGTGGTTAGGGCAGCCAGATCCCACATGGCCAACTGTGCGGTTCTCCAGCATCTTAAGAACCATACCTGGCGTGTGTGTGTACATGCCCAAAATCCTGATAGGAGGGAGAGGTGGAGGGGAAGGGATTGCTGTGTGACCATTTCCTGTAGAGAGTGCTTTCTCCTCTTCTTCTCTCTCTCTCTCTCTCTCTCTCTCTGGTGAGCATCTTCTAGCAAGCAAAAAAAAAAAAAAAAAAAAATCCTTAACTTTGTGAAGCTTACCTTCTTACACTGTAAGATCTCCCAAAACTTCACACGCTGATTACGCACGGATCTGTGTCTGTAGCTCAGATCTTTATTAGACAGATGATAAGAAGCCATGATGACATACTACTTTTTTTTAATCTATCAGTTTAGAAGGACCAAAAGCTTTGCTAAATTCTGATAAGGATATGGAGAAATAGGTATTAATACATCACTGAATTGCTGGTGCGGTGACATCTGGGAAACAACTTGCCAATGTCCGCCAAAATTTTAATTACACACTATATCCAAGGAAAAGGCAACGGGGGAATGGTGTGTATAAAATATTTCCCTTTGTGTTTAAATATATACACAGAGAGGGATCATATTGTTGAAAGGGTACGTAAGAGACAGGTACTTGCCCTTGGAGAGGAACTGAGGTGGGGGACAGCCAGAGATAAGAGGTGAGAGGGGAACCTAACTTTTTCAGTTTACTGTTTTGTATTTTATATCATGTCCACACATTTACCTAGTCTAAAACAGCCCTTTTTTAAATAACAAAAAAAGATTGTAGAGTATATAACAGTAAGTAACATTAAAGCACTATGATGCTAGGGGCCGGCAGGTGGCATGGTGATTAAGGTGCTGGAATCCCACATGACTGACCGCGGTTTGAGTACAGGACCTGGAGGCTTTCTTTCTTTCTTTCTTTCTTTCTTTCTTTCTTTCTTTCTTTCTTTCTTTCTCTCTTTCCTGTTATCTCTCTCCCTATCTCTTTCTGGTCAAACTAAAAATAAGTAAATAGATGAATAAATAAATAAATAAACTTTTTTAAAAGTACATGGTGCTACATACATTGTTTCAGGGGGATAGTCTTAAATGAAGTTTATTTTGTCTTAAAAAGTAAATTTAGGAGGAACCAGCAGTTAGCGTAATGGCTATGTCGCTGGACTCCCACGTAGTCGACCACGGTTCGCATCCCGGACCCGGTGGCTTAAAACTCACGCCGGGCGCATGTGCGTGCGTGCCCAAGGTCCCGAGAGGAGAATGGAGGAGAAGGGATTGCGGCGTGACCATCCCCCCTGGGGGGTGATTTCTCGCTTTCTGTCTCTGTCTCTCTCTCTCTCTCTGTCTGGCAAGCGCACACGCCCTATAGCAAAAATCTCTCCCAAAAAAAAAAAAAAAAAAAGTAAATTTAGGGACCAGCAATTAGCGTAATGGTTATGTCGCTTGGCTCCCAATAGTCAACCGCGGTTCGAGTCCCGGACCTGGTGGCTTAAGCTCACGCTGGGCGCATGTGCATGCGTGCCCAAGATCCCGAGAGGAGAATAGAGGAGAAGGGATTGTGGTGTGGCCATCCCCCCTGGGGGGTGATTTCTTGCTTTCTGCCTCTTTGTCTCTCTCTGTCTTTCTGGCGAGCACACACACCCTATAGCAAAAACCTCTCCAGGCTGGCGTGATGGTAGAGGCCCTGGACTCCCACATGGTCAACTGCAGTTTGAGTCCCAGACATGGTGGCTTGCTTTCTCACTTTCTCTCTCTCTCATTCCTTCTCTTTCCCTCTCTCTTTCCCTCATGAGTACATGTGCCCTGTAACAAATATTTTTTTAAAAAAAATAATGGTAATAATAGTAAATAAAATTGAATAAATAATTCTTTTTTTAAAAAAGTAAATTTAGTGTTCCAAAGGCATGACTTCAAGTCCTAAGTCCACATAGGAATGTCACAATTTATTCCCTATCCAGTTAATTGAAAACTGTCTCTTCATCATTGGGAGCTTGCTTACCTTTCACCAGGACATCTCTGCAACTTGGAGACTATCTGAACAGTTACCATGAAAGTTCCACAAGAACAAATACTCTTTCCATTCATGTTTTCAGGTGTTTTAGAAAGAGACAGACAAACAGAAAGGAAACATGGGGCTTGGTTTTCTTCGTGACTGTCCGTAAGCGTGTGTCCTCTGATGGAAGATGTTTCTGTTTCGTTTGGGGCCACAAACGAATGGTGCTGCTCAATGTCATTTTTAAAAATGTCCTGTGAATGATTTACCAAAATTATTATCCTACGAAGATTAAGTAATTTATCTTTTTTTGATGACATGAGAAAAGAGAAACCAGACAGATTTTAATTTTGACATTGATATGATCTCCTTCCTGTTGTTAGCTTCAGAAAAAGCTAAAAAGAGGGCCACTCACTTTTGTTACGAAGCCGTTTGGGGAAAGATTGAAACACCGGAGAATAGCAGAGCCACCAAATAAAGTGAGGGGCTGAGCTGGTGTGTCAGCATGCCCGGTACCCAGTATCAGAACTACACCCACTTTTTTTTTTTTTTTTTTTGGTTTCCATGGTTTCTTTTTCTTGGTTTATCAAAGGATTCAGAAATGAAGATTTTTAAGAAGAGGTGGAGTTGTTAGAAGCACCATTAATTTATATGTCTTATTCTTTTTTTATACTCAAGATACTAAATGTTTCTAGTTCCCATATTATGAGAATATCCAATTATACCAGTATTTTCCAAAATGCTTCGAGGTCCTTGAACGGAGGCCATTGTGTAATAATAGCACGGCACTAGGTATTTGACAAAGGGCTTGTACACAAAGGAGATGTATAGTACAAGCATAAATTACTGCTATATCGACATCATGTCACAGTGAAGCACTCTGCAGCCTCTTGAATATGAAAAAATATTTCTACATTTGGTTCCAGAAAAACACTATTGTGCTGTTCTGAAATCTACAGCGCAGAAAGGAGAAGACAGCCGCTCGCACACAGAAAGCAAATCACTCGTCAGCATTTCCGGTTCTGTTTCCTGCCAATTTCAGATCATTGAAACTTTTTAGAACCTTTTATTCTATTCTGCTTTAATTCTGCTTCATCTACCAAAAAGGGAAGATTGAGAAATGAAAACCCTGTGTACGTAGTAATAATAAATCTTTGCCCTTTTGTGTTTCTTACCCTGTGCTGTTATTTCTTCGCGATCACAGACCTCAGGATATCATTGTGTTCATAATTGGAGGGGCCACCTATGAAGAGGCTCTGACGGTTTATAACCTGAACCGAACCACGCCTGGAGTAAGGATTGTCCTGGGTGGAACCACGATACACAACACGAAAAGGTAACGGAGAGCATTCAGCCCTGTAACTCTGTCCCCTTTCCCAGTGAACAAGGCTTAAATTCCCTTTGTGTTGGAAAAGCGTGGTCCATGTTCACCAGACTGCTGTAGGCCAATGCCATGGTGTATGCAGCATCACTGCATGGAATAATTTAGAGTTTGTAAGATGAAGGATCTACAGTCCATTAAGTTCCTAAGTCATTTGTAAAGGCCAGGTCCTAGAGAATGAGGACCATCCTGAACTGCTAACAATTTGTGTTTCCAATGTTCAAAGGAGAAATCTAAAAGCTGCGGGCTAACACTCTGAAAATACCTAAATATATTAGTATTCAACTCTGTGAATTTGTCTTTTTTTTTTCTTTTTAGTTTTTCTATTTTGTTCATTAATTACATTTTTCTCAGTAAGTATTTAGTAAGAAGATACCAGCAGTTGGTGTAATGGCTATGTTGCTGGACTCCCCCATGTAGTCGACCGCGGTTCGAGTCCCAGACTCAGTGGCTTAAACTCACGCCAGGTGCATGTGTATGCGTGCCCAGGATCCCAAGAAGAGAGGAGAAGGGATTGAGGCGTGGCCATCCCCCTGAGGGGTGATTTCTCACTTTCTGTCTCTCTGTCCCTCTCTGTCTTTCTGGCGAGTGCACATGCCCTATAGCAAAAACCTCTCCAAAAAGAATATTAAAAAAAAAAAAAAAAAAAGATGCATAGATGAGTAAGCTAAAAATCCTACCTCAAGTAAGTGGCTGTCCATTAGGAAAGATAGAACATTAAAAAAAAAAAATTGTATCTGGAAAGACGGACATAAAAGAGCCATGGAGGAGTCAGCACATGGCGTGGAGATGGCTGGGTCCCACGTGGCGTGGAGGTGGCTGGATCCCACATGGCGTGGAGGTGGCTGGGTCCCATGTGGCGTGGAGGTGACTGGGTCCCACGTGGCGTGGAGGTGACTGGGTCCCACATGGCGTGGAGGTGGCTGGGTCCCACGTGGCGTGGAGGTGGCTGGGTCCCACGTGGCGTGGAGGTGGCTGGGTCCCATGTGGCATGGAGGTGGCTGGATCCCACATGGCCGACTATATAATTTGAGTCCCGGACCTGGCAGCTTGAAAAAGCATGCTGGGCATGCGTGCGTCCCCAAAACCTCCCGGGGGGGGGGGGGGGAGGATTTCTCTCTCTCTTCATCTCCAGCAAGCATATGTGCCCTATAGCAAAAAACTAAAAAAAAAAAAAAAAATTTAAGTTGTTTTAGAAAGAGCCATTGATGCTCAGAGTGGCTAAGGTAAATTAACAAATGTTTCAAAGAGAAGATCGTATGGTAGGTGGCATACCAGTTGTGTCACTGGACTCCCACAAGACTGACCACAGTTCAAGTCCCAGACTCAGTGGTGTGAAAATCATACAGACCACATGTGCAGGCGTGCATACCCAAGATCCATGGAGAAGGGATTGCAGAGTGGCCATCCCACCTGGGAGGTGATTTCTCACCTTCCCTCTTATTGTCTCTGTCCCCACCACCACTACCACCTCCCTTGCTCAGGAAGCAAACATGTCCTAAGGCAAAAACCTCTAAAAAAAAAAAGAAAAGAATTAGCCACAAGAATGAGTGCAAGTAATCAGCTAGCTGGAATGTGCATAATAAAGTGAAAAGATTGATTAAATGTCATGATTGTGGAAAGCCTTGAATGCCAGACTGAGGAATTACTTTCTTATGTAGAAAATGGAGAATTAGAGCTAGCCCTGTGGCCTAGTGACTAAGTGAGCCGCATCCCACATGGCCAACCATGGTTCCAGCCCTGGCTCTAGAGGCTTGAAAAACACTCTGGGCACATGTGCGTGTGTGCCCCGATCCGGACAGGATGGAGAAATGGAGGAAATGTGATTGAAGTATGACCAGCCCCATTGAGTGGGTACCCTTCTCTCTCTGGTAAGCACATGTACTCTCTGGCAGTGGGGAAAAAAGAAAGAAAATTTAGAATGGTTGAAGATCCTTAAAGCAGTGAAATTACAAAAGGGCCAGTGCCTTTTAGGATTACTAATTTGGGATCAGCAGGGGCATGGTGGTTAAGATGCTAAATTCCACATGGCTGAGTGTGTAGGTTCAAGTCCCAGACCTGGTGACTTGAAAAACATACCAAGCACATGCATGTGCATGCCTTAAATCCCTGGTGGCTAGTGGAGGAGACTGGATTGTGGCATGCCCATCCCCCAGAAGGAAGGGTTGTGATTTCTCACTTTTCCACTTTCTCTCCAGCAAGCACTCATGCTCTGGCAAAAATCTAAAAAGAATAAAAGGAAGATTCATTTAGCAGCTGAGAGTAGAGGAGGAAGAGACTGGAAAGCCATGGCATGATGGTTGCCTGTGCTCATCCGAGAGGGTAGGGGGTGTTCTTACTCCATGTATGGTCACACCACAGTCCCTTCTCCGTCTCTCCCTCTTTTCGGGGTTTTGAGCATACACACACATGTACCCAGCATGTTTTTCAGGCCACCAGGTCCAGAACTGAACCATGCAGTCTGCCATGTGGGATTCAGGCACCTTCACCAACCACACCACAGGCTGGTCCTATTGTTTTTTTTTTTTTTTTTTTTTTTTTTTTTTTTTTTTTTCAAATAACTTTTCTTTATTATTATGGAAGTAGTATATGTTTATTCAAAAAAAATTTTTTTGAGACAGATTTTTTCCTATAGGGTGCATGCACTCACTGGATACACAGAGACAGAAAGTGCAAAGTCACCCCCCAGGGCAGATGTCCACGCTGCAGTCCCTTCTCCTCCAGTCTCCTCTCAGGATTTTGAGTACACACGCACACACACCCAGTGTGAGTTTTTAGACATGCAGTCAACTACATGGGAGTCCAGTGATGTAACCATCACACCATCTGTTGGTCCTCTGAAAAAAAATTTTTTTGAGAGTTTTTTGCTATAGGGCGCATGCGCTCGCCAGACAGACAGAGAGAGACAGAAAGCAAGAAATCACCCCCCGGGGGGATGGCCACACCACAATCCCTTCTCCATTCTCCTCTTGGGATCCTAGGCACGCACGCACATGCACCCAGCGTGAGTTTAAGCCACTGGATACGGCACTCAGACTGGGTCAACTACGTGGGAGTCCAGCGACATAGCCATTACGCTAACTGCTGGTCCCTAAAGTTTTATCTTTATGTCTATCAGAATTTTATTTTCGAGTAAACTGTGCAGTAGGGTTTTCTTTTATAAATTTTACCAAAAGATTACATTGAGAGGTTCTTTTTCTTCTTGGCATCAAACATGTGGTAATCTTTTCCAAAACCACCTCTCCAATACTCTGGACACTAAGCAGCTGTTTAACAATTCAGTTCAAAATTCTAACATTGTCTACCTGGAGTTAGCATCAGATCTCACAAGTTAAAGGGGCTCAGTCCCACAAGACTGCCCCCACTTCAAAGGCCATTCCCAAGTCCCAGACCATTGGTACTTCTGACTGGCCAGCTATAAATTGGGAATTCCAACCCCTTTCTGAGATTTGCTCATTTGCTAGAAAAGTTTACAGAACTCAGGGAGCACTTCCTTTGCATTTGACAGTTTATTATAAAGGATATGACCCAGGAACAGCCAAATAGAAGAGAGGCATAGGGCGACGTACAGGGCTGGGGGTGTAGTCTCCATGACTGCTTCTGGCACACCACTCTCCTAGCACCTCAGTGTGGTCTTCACCGGCAGCTCTCCAAATCCTGTTTAGGGGATTTTACAGGGCTTCATTACGTGAACTTAATTAGTTAAATCATTGGCCATTGGTGATTAATTCAGTTCCAACCACTCTCTCCACTCTAAAGGTCGGAGGGATGTGGCTGAAATTTCCAACCTTCTAATCAAGCCTTGTTCTTTCTAGTAACCAGCCCCCATCCTGAAGCTACCAAGGGGTCTTTCAAGAGTTGTCTCACTGGGACAAAAGACACTCTTATCACTCTTTTCATTCAGGAAATTATAAGCATTACAGGGCTCTATGCCAAGAATTGGAGACAAGCACTAAATATCTTCCTATGATACCACATATGTATACATACATACTTTCTGATAAGCAGACAGCTTCATAAAGTAACCTAAGTGGGCCAGCAAGTGATGGGGAGGTTAAGGTGCTGGAGCCCACATGGTCAGCTTCGTGGTTCGAGTCCTGGAGAATTATGCTAGATACGTGTGTGTCATGCCCAAAATCCTGAGAAGAGAGAGAGATTGTGGCATGGCCATCCTCCCTGGGGGGTGATTTCTCACTTTCCCTCTCTCTCTCTCTGGCAAGTGCACATGCCCTATAGCAAAAGCTAAATTTAAAACACACACACACAAAAAAATTAATACATCTGTGTATTCACAGAAACAAAACACTGCCAGCACCCCTTGAAGCCACCCCTTTGTCACAACTCTTAGCAAAGTAAACACTATTATGATTTCCATCAAGTAGATTAATTTTACCTATCCTTAAAAGACACTTGTTAAGTGACTGAAGAAACAGAGGCTAGGTTTAATCTATAGATACCTTTCTCACAAATAATACCAGGATCTCAGAATGTTTGAACTCTGATCACCTTCCTCTCAACATAGACATTATCATTACCCAGTGTTTTGGTTCCATCTTGTTTTATAATCCCCAGTTAATCGTTACTATTATTTTCAGTAGTCAATGTTTATTTAGCTTTACCTATATATCTGCCCCCTTTCTTCCTCTACTTTGTTTTTTTTAATCCTTGCCCTCCCTTCGATCCAGTTATCATCGTAATTAATAACATTCTTTAGTATTTCTTTGAGCTACTAGTCAATTTAGTTTTTTTTTGTCTAAAAATGTGTTAATTTGGCTAAATTAGAATTCCAGATTGATCATTTTATCTTAGCATTTCAAAGCTAGATGACAATAGAATATTAGTTTCAATTGTTGCTCATAAGAAGTCTGTTCTCAATATAATTGTTTTCATTTATGGGCAATCTTTTCTTCTCTGATTCTTTTTTTAAGATTACATTTTTATCTTTAGTGTTCTAGTTTTCAATATTCTATATCTAAATGTGGATCTATTCTTACTTATGTTACTTCATATGAAAACTCATGTTCGGCATAACTTCTGAAAATTTTCCACTCATGATTTTTCTGAATATAGCCTCTGTTCCATTTCCTCTGGTCTCTTCTGGGATTCCTGTGAGATTTATGTTGGACCTTCATCAATTCTTCATATCTCTTAACCTCTCATTTACATTATCCCTCCATTATCTCTCCAGGCTGCCTTCTGTATAATATTTTGAGATTGTTATTCCAGTATAGTCATTCTCTCTTCAGCTATGTCAAATATGAGTTTAATTTGTCCACTGAGTTTTTAATTTAAAAGATTCTAACTGCAGGGGCCAACAGGTGGTGTGGTGGTTAAAGGCGCTGCACTCTCATATGGCTGACCACAGTTCAAATCCAAGACTTGGCTTGCGCACGCTCTCTCTCTCTCTCTCTCTCTGGTCAAAATTGAAAAATAATGATAATAAATACATGATTTGTTAAAAAAAAAAAAAAAAAAAAAAGATTATGACCTCCGGCCTATACATGGCACGTACACCACTAAAATGCTGTGCTTTACAAGCTGGGACTACGTTCAATTCCCAGTTCAATGTAAAGGCCAGGTGCGGTGGTGCACCTGTAACCCCAGCATTCTGGGGAGCTGAGGCAGGAGGATCACAAGCTCGAGGTTGGCCTAGGCAACATAGACTCTGAAAAGTGGTGGCACATATCCATAGTCCAGCTACTCAGAAGGCTGAGACAGGAGGATCTCAGTACAAGACCCTGCCTTTAAAAAAAAAGAAAAGAATTGGGACCAGCAGATGACACAATGGTTACATCACAGGACTCCCACATAGTGGACTGTGGTTCGAGGTCTGGACACAGTGGCTCAAAACTCAAGCCAGGCATATGTGTGCCCAAGATCCCAAGAGAAGAATGGAGGACCTCTGAGTTTATTTAGCTTTACCCATATATCTGTCCCCTTTCTTCCTCTATTTTGTTTTCTTGTTTTTTTTTATCCTTGTCCTAATGGAGGACCTCCATTCTCCTCTCAGGATCTTGGGCACACATGCACATGTACCCGGTGTGAGTTTTATGCTGCTGGGTTTGGGACTTGATATATGGTCGACTACATGGGAGTCCAGCAATGTAACCATTACACCATCTGCTGGTCCCTTTATTTATTTATTTATTTTTTTTAAGATTTTGTTTTTGCCATAGAGTGTGTGTGTTCACCAGAGATAGAGACAGTGGGAAAGTGAGAAATTACTCCTCACAGGGGATGCCCATTCTACAATCCCTTCTCCTCCATTTTCCTCTCAGGATCCTGGGCATGCATGCACACACACCCAGCATGATTTTCAGGCCACTGGGTTCAGGACTCAAACTGCAGTCAGTGACATGGGAGTGCAGTGCATGACCTATTAAGCCAAATGCTAGGCCCAGGGTTTAATTATATTTTTAATATTTATTGATTTGACTTTATTTTATTTATTATTTTTTTAAAGTTTGTTATAGAGCATGGGTGCTCACCAGAGAGATAGAAGGAAAGTGAGAAAGTCCACCAAGTTTTTTGAACCACGGTCAGCCATGTGGGAGTCCACCACCTGCTGGCCACTAGGGTTTAATTTTTGTAGGAGAGTTTACTGTACAATATCCTGTGTAATACAGGGGTTATTTCTTTTTTTAATAATTATTTAATTTTATTTATTCATTCATTTATTTTTAATTTGACCAGAGAGAAACAGAGATAGAGAAAGAGAAAGGGAAAGTGAGAAAGCAAGCCACCAGGTCCGGGGACTTGAACCCTGGTCGGCCATGTGGGAGTGTCCAGCGACTTAACCACCATGCCATCTGCTGGTCCCAAGGGGTTATTTCTTAAGAAATAGGCCAAAGGAATAAGTGACCAAAAAAATCTCAAGAGCACTAGAGCCCAGAAGTATTATGAGAGACCATGGAGATTAGGAAACTGTACTTAGGCACGCCATGATGAGTGTCCTCCTTCATACTTGGAGTGAGGTAAGACATGATGAGGGCTGCCCCACATGCATTCAGATAAGTGGATGCTCCAATAAATGGGGCAGAAATCATCTCGTGTCCTTGTGAGTGTGATGTGCTGAGCTAGGAGCTGCTCGTCCTCCAGGGTGGGAATGCTGTCGTGGGATGTTTCTGGAATCCATGTCACTCTGTTTCCCTAACTTACAATTCTTAGATCTAAGATTACTACAGGATTATTCTGTAGTCACACCCCAGAGCCACCACTTATTTGTTTATGATTTATTAGAATAAATTAATTAATGTAATGGATATAAGGGTCAAAAATTGTTCTCCTCCATCCCAGAAAATTACACATGTACTTACCCTTCATGTAGCAATTTGACAGTCTTTATCCTGGGATACCCTCTATTTTTTTAATATTATTTTATTTAATCATATTTATCATTATTATTACTGTTTAATTTGCTTCAGGGCATGCACACTCACCAGCGAGAAAAGAAGAAAGTGAGAAAGCAAGTCACCAGGTTCAGGACTTGAACCACATTCGGCCATGTGGGAGTCCAGCCCCTTAACCACCATACCACTTGCTGGCCCCGATACTCTCCATTTCTAACAAGCATCAAGATTGCCTTTACTGTAAATAAAACCAAGATTTTAGCTGGAAACAAAATAAAAAGTTAAGAGAAAGCAATTCTTTCCTTCCCTACCTGGTATAGTCTCACGAATCAAAGTAAATTTTGGAGAGCGAATAGGGCCTTTGTGTAAGTAAGCTGCTTCCTCTTGGGCCAGAAGGTACCCAGATATGTATGTCCCTTAGATCTGAAAAGGAAATACATATTAGTTTGTTCTGAAATTCAAGTTGCCATTTAAATTTATAATTTAAGTGGCTCTGTCTTAAGGACCTTATTTCTTTGAAACAGTCCTCTGTGTGGGGACCAACAGGTGGCATGGCGGTTAAGGCGCTGGACACTCCCACATGGCCAACCATGGTTTGAGTCCCGGACCTGGTGACTTGCTTTCTCACTTTCCCTCTCTCTCGCTCTGTGTCTCTCTTTGGTTACATTTAAATAAATGAACAAATAAAATTAAATAAATAATTTTAAAAAACAGTCCTTCGTGATAACTGTCCATGGTTCAAGCACTGGTTGTAATGAGGCAGATTTCTATATGCCAAGGCCTTCTGTAGTTACAGGATTTGTTTCTGTAGGCCTGCACCAATTAGGTGTAATTGTGGTTATCTTTGTTTAGATTTAAACACCATTTAAAAGTAGAAGGTATGTTTTTGCTGCTAAGATACCAAGGCACTTTGCAGAAGCTAATTATCTCCTTAGCCACATTCTTAATAAAATTGCCTTCTACAGAAGAGAAACAGTCAATATTTTCTTCTGTCTTCATAGGCATATGAAGTTAATGTGAATTTTATGTATCTTTGCCCTTTTCCTTTTGTATATAATAAAATATTAAGAAATAAAAGATAGTAACTCATCACAGAGACCTCTTTAAAGGTATAACTTTCTTGCTTTTTGGGAGGCAGAGAATCTGCCCTGAAAAAGCTCTGGGTGTGGAAACCAGCAGTTAGCGTAATGGCTATGTCGCTGGACTCCCATGTAGTAGACTGCGGTTCGCGTCTCGTACCCGGTGGCTTACAACTCATGCCGGGCGCGTGTGCGTGCGTGCCCAAGATCCCGAGAGGAGAATGGAGGAGAAGGGATTGCGGCGTGACCATCCCCCCTGGGGGGTGATTTCTCGCTTTCTGTCTCTATGTCTCTCTCTGTCTGTCTGGCGAGCGCACGCGCCCTATAGCGAAAAAAACCTCTCCAAAAAAAAAAAAAAAAAAAAAAAAAAAAGCTCTGGGTGTGATGGGACCAGCAGTTAGCGTAATGGCTATGTCGCTGGACTCCCATGTAGTCGACCACGGTTCAAGTTCCAGACCCGGTGGCTTAAAATTCATGCTGGGCATATGTGCGTGTGTGCCCAAGATCCCAAGAGGAGAATGGAGGAGAAGGGATTGCGGCGTGGCCATCCCCCTGCGTGTGATTTCTTGCTTTCTGTCTCGCTGTCTCTGTCTGGCGAGCACACGCGCCCTATAGCAAAAACCTCTCCAGAAAAAAGGCTCTGGGTGTGGACTGAGCAGTGACCTGAACATGGCAAGCAAGTGCATGCCGTAAGCAGTTAGTCCAGTCTGCCTCTGGGGTCCGTGCAGTCCGCAGTGTACACTGCCCTCACCTGCCCCATGCTTGCCTTTCTGATAGAATTACTTTCCCTTCCCTTCCAACTTCCCCCTCATTTGTCATTAGTCATATTAGCCTAATACATCCTCAATTATGGGGGAAATGTCAAATTTCAGTTTCTAGAAATTATACATGACATGAGCAGTTGCTATAGCGCCACAAATATTTTCACCAGCATCCATGTGGGTCAGTCAGATGTCATACTGCCCTTTTTGCAAGTTCTAGAATAGATAAATAAACATCTGTGGGACATGCGAGGACAACGTAAAGTCAGTAGTTCATTCACTCAAATATTTACTGAGATACCTTTGGGATACCTCCATGAATAGAACAAAGATCCTAACCCTTGTGATGCTTTCATTTTTTTAAATAATTATTTATTCATGTAATTAATTCCATTTGTTATTTTTCTTTTTAAATTTGACCAGAGAGGCAGACAGAGAAAGGAAAAGTAAGAAAGCAAGCCTCCAGGTTCAGGACTTAAACCGCGGTCGGTCATGTGGGAATCCAGCACCTTTAACCACCACGCCACCTGCCGGCCCCATGACACTTGCCTTTTAATGAAGGGGGAGACAGAAAGAAACAAACTTAGTAAATAAGTAAATTTTGTAGTAAATCAGAAGGGGGGACATGTATAGCAGGGCAAAAAGAAATTGCTAGTTTGGGGACAGTGAAGGCAAGTCATACTACTGAGTATGGTGTCAGGAAAGCCTCACTGAGACTTGAAGGAGACAAGGGAGTGAGCCAAGCAGATACCTGGGAAAGCCTCCCAGGTGCAGAACTGTCCTGGGACAGAATCAGCTGTGTGTGGGAGGAACCTCAAAGCGGACCAGTGAGCCTGGGTGGACTGAGCAAGAGGAAAAGTCAAGGGCGATGCAGTCAGAGTGGTATCCGGGGCCTCACCATGGCAGGCCTAGTAGACTGTAGGAGGCTCAGTTTACACTGAGGCAGACAGCATCTGAAGGTCGATCTATTTTCAGTTTTGTTTGTTTGGATGTTTTTTGGGGGGAGTGGTTTGCCATAGGGCACGTGTCTTTGCTGGAGCGAGAGAGACAGAGAATGAGAAAGTGAGAAATCCCCCCTCCCCAGTCGGGGAGACCATGCTGCAGTCTCCTCTCCTCCAGTCTCCTTTTGGGATCTTTGGCATGTGCACACACATGCCAGCATGATTTTCTAGACGTTGGGTCCGGGACTCAAACTGCAGTCAGACACCTGCTGGCCCCTATTTTTTTGTTTTGTTTTGTTTCTTTTTTTTTTTTTTTTTCCTCTCTTTCGTTCATGAGACAGAGAGACAGTGAAAGAGACAAAGACAAGCATCCCAGCAGGACCTTGTATGACAGTCTCCCCCACGCTCCACCCTTCCCAGCCTGCCAGGATCACTGCACAGGCACAGCCGACATTTCTAGGTGGGCCTAGGAACCCAACCCCAGTCTTCCACATGGCTTCCAGCGTTGCAGTACCACTGTGCCACTGCAGCTGGGCTGGGCTGGCGTTTTTGAGATATGATTTACATATCATACAATTCACCTGTTGTTAAAATGCAGTGGTTTTAGTATATTCACAGATATGTGCAATCCTAAGCATAGTCAATTTTAGAACATTTCATCATCTTAAAAGGAAAACCCCACTCCAGTCCTAAGCAACCACTAGTCTACTTTCTGTCTCTATAGGTGTTCCTGTTCTGGGCATTTCTTATGAATGGAGTCATTTAATAGGTAGTCTTTTGTGACTGACTTCTTTCATTTAACCTGGTTCATTTATGTTGTAGAACACATCAGTTCTTCATTCCTTTCTATTGGCTGAATAATATTTTATGATATGCATGTACCATGTTTCGTTTATCCCCTTGTCAATTGATTGACATTTGAGTTATTTCCACTTTTTCGGCCATTATAAATAATGCTGCTATACACGTTTATGTACAGATTTTTAAGATTTTATTTAATTCTTTCATGAAAGAGAGACAGAGATGGATACCTTCAATAGAGTCCCACCACAACATTGTCCACCTGCCCCAGCCCCCCAGTCAGCCAGAATCCAAACCCAGTCCTTCCGTATAGCTCCAGCATCACACAGTGGTGCCCTGCCACTTGTCCACCACAGCCGGCCTCGTATTCATGTGTCTGTGCGCATCACGGAGTTTTAAACAGAGCCACAACATCTGACATGTTTTAGGAGAATCACACTGGCTGTTGAAAACTAATGTAAATTGGGACCAGCAGTTGGCGTAATGGCTATGTTTCTGGACTCGTATGTAGTTGACTGCAGTTTGAGTCCCAGACCCAGTGACTTAAACTCACTCCGGGTGCGGGTGCATGTGTGCCCAAGATCCTGAGAGGAGAATGGAGGAGAAGGGATTGTGGCGTGGCCATCCCCCCGGGGGGTGATTTCTCACTTTTTGTCTCTTTGTCTCTGTCTTTCTGGCGAGTGCATGTGCCCTATAGCAAAAATCTCTCCAAAAACCAAAAATAAATAAGATAAAATAAATAAAAAATAAAAGTGAAAACTAATGTAAATTAAGAGACTCACCCACTAATATTTATTGTAAAAACAAATATTCATTTATTGTAAAAATGCAAAGCCCTAGATAAATTTAAACAAACTATTCCTGTTGTTTAATCACCTGCAATAAACAGAGCTATTGTCGCAATTGTGTTTCCAAAGTACATGATCCTACCTTGCAAATGAATGAGTGGCTTGGTTTGGGTTTTGAGCTGGCCTGCCCTATCACTTCACAGGCCAATCAATATTAAAAGAGTTCTAGAATCTGCTGGCAGCAGTTGACACCTTAAATTAGTAGTGTGGGCTAATAGGCCAAGAACCCAGTGCTGGCTCTCCTAGAAGAATGAAATTGCTGCCTTATGAGATGCAGGATAGAAGTGGGGGCAGGGGAGCCGGGGAATGCGTTAGCCAGCAGTGCTGCCCTTGCTGAGCACAGCCTGGATAGTCGTCTCCGGTCCTGTCAGTTCAGGACTTCTGAAGACTTTGGACAAAGAAAGATGTGTCCAGCTACAAGGTGACCCCAAAGCAGCAATCCTTTTACTGCCAAATTCCTTTCAAGCCAGTAATAATTACAGCACATAGTGTGTTCTCTGTAAGTCTGCTGGATTCAATTAAATCTTCATTAGCTATAAACCTGCAAAATAATGAATGATCTCATTTTCCAATTATTTTCTAGCTAGCAAAGACAGTACTGGCAAACAGATAAAGAAAAATAAGCACTCCCTCCCCTCCAAGTAATTCATATATGCTGTAAAGAAAAAAATGTGAAAGCAAAAATCATTTGGAGCTAACCACTGTTAATATTTTAGCTTATTTCCTTTATTTTTTTCTTTACCTAAAGGTTTGAATTTTGTTTATATTTTATTTTTGGCATTATTAGGATCACATGTTCTATACAATTTTGTACTTGTCCTGGACCCAGTGGCTTGAGAAACACGCTGGGTACCTGTGCGTGGGTGTCCAAAATCCCAGGAGGAGAATGGATAAGGGATTGCAGCATGGCCATCCCCCCACGGAGTGGTTTCTCACTTTCCCACTCTGTGTGTCTCTCTCGGCGAGTGCATACGCCCTATAGCAAAAATCTAAAAGTTAAAAAAAAAACAAACCTAATGGCCATATAATTTCCATTTGCATGCATCTTTATTTAACCGTTAGTACTGGACATTTGGATTGTTTACATGTTTTACATAAATAATACCACAGTAAACATCTTTTATATTAATAAGCCCTTTCCCTGCCTCTGATTATTTCCTTAAGATAGATGTACAGTAAGACGGTCTCTAACATTGCTAGTAGAAGTTAAATCATTCTAACTTTGCTAGAAAGCAGCTTGGAATTATGCGTTCAAAGGTCTAGGATTGACTTCATGGCTCTTGTTGAGTTTTATTTGTTTGTTGATTTTTGACAAGCCCTTGCTCAGATAATGAAACTGTTCTGTATCTGGATTAAGGGGATGGTTATACAACTGCATACATGTGTCAGACTCAACAAACGATACCCTTCAATCAGTGAATGTGATAGTCTATGAATTATATCTCAATAAACAAAGAAAATGTTTTTTAAAAAAAGCAGTATAGTGCTAAACTGACGCGTTCTTCTTGATATAGTCAGAAAGATAAAAAGATCATTTAAGAAAGAATAGTTTTCTCACTATGTTGTTTGATACCATTCCCTGGAACCATCCGCTGTCAGCTGGTGTGTTGTGAGTCATGTGCTTTGAGCAACAGTTATAGCAGTTCCTAAGAAGGGGTTGTGATGATAGAACTAAAATTTATTTAGCACATACTATGTGCTAGACACTGTTTATTCCTCCTGTGCTGTCCTGTAAGGTAGCCACTAGCCACACGCAGCAATTTAGCACTGGAAGTGTGGCGCGTCTTCTCAGAGGCGTGCTGCCAGAAAAAACTACTTGCTGGATTCCAAAGCTGTAGTATTTAAAAATGTAAATTATCTCACTAATAACTTTTAAAGTTAGTTGCATGCCAAAATGATAATATTTTGGATATATAGGTTAAATAATATACACATACTATCAATATTAATACTATCTGTTTTATTTTACTTTATTACATTTAAAATTACTTGCGCATGGCATGGAGGTGGAGGTGCTGGACTCTCACATGGCTTGAACCACGATTCAAGTCCCAGACCTGGTGGCTTGCTTTCTTACTTTCCTTCTCTCTCTCTCGTGCGCACGCTCTTTGGTCAAATTATTAAAAAAAATAATAATAACCAATAAAATTAAATAATTGTTTAAAATTACCTGTGCAGCTCACATTTGTGAATTGTGCTGCTTCACCTATTTAATTTTGTTTAATGCTTACAATGACCTAATGTGGTGGATTGTGGGGGGGTTTGGTAGAGGTTTTGGCCTTAGGGTGCAGATGTTCACCAGAGAGAGAGAGAGAGACAGAGACAGTGAGAGGGAATGTGAGAAGTCACCCCCCCAGGTTGTGGCAACACCACAACCCTTTCTCCTCCATTCTTCTCTTGGGATTTGGGGCACACTAGTGCACATGCCCAGTGAGAGTTTCAAGCCCCCGGGTCCAGGTCTTGGCCACGTCGGGGACCAGCGACATAACCGCTATGCCATCTGCTGGTCCCGAGATGGATACTTTTATTATTATCATCCACCTTATTTTTCAGATGAGGAGATCAAGGTTTAGAGAAGTTCAGTACTTTTCCCAAAGTCGCAAGGCTAGTAAGTGACAAAGCTGGAATTGAACATAGTCTATTTCCAGTCTGAGCACCGAAGCACTCAGCCGAAATAATATTTTAGGAAGATTTATCTAGTTATGACTTTCTTTTTAATTCCTTGCTTATAAATGTCGCTGATCAGGTAGGCAAAATATGTTCTTACCAGGCGGACAATACGCGAAGCTTTCTGACTCTGGCAATACTGTAAACCAAAGCAGAGAAAAAGTCATTTGTAAGTGAGGAATCATTTAGTTTCAATTTTTGTCATTGCAAGATGATTAAGATTGAGATTTAAGAGATAGTATTGCTCTTCGCATACAAAAGAGTCCCTTGATTAATTAGTGGCAGCTGTTGGTTTCATTGCTATCCGAAATGGTGCCTAAGTGTTGATAAGAATTTAACTCTGACAGATTATGTCAGTGATATTAATGCTTTTTATAGAGAATACAATTAGAACTTAGAAAAAGAGTTGATATCTCTTCTGGGAATAAACGTGAAGCAGGGAGGGGACCTATTCACATTAGCAACAAGTACTTCATGGATTTCTATCTAAACAAGTAATACTAGAAACTTGGACCTTCTCCTGTAACCACGAGTTGGTTCGATCTCTGAATTATTTACAGAAAATTAGATACTATGACAGAATTTGCATTTCAAAGGGAAAGGAATCCAGAGGGTAATCCTCTTCACTTATGTGCATTTCAGGAGCAGTTCTGAACTGTTGGAACCATCACCTTCTTTATAGAGATTTTCTTTGAGAATTAATTTTTCTCCTGTTACGGAAGTGTTAGACACCATTGCAAGAGCCACGAAGAAGTGCATCACCTGGCATTGACAAGCATTTATTGAGTGATGATTGTGTGTAAAGTTCTGTGCAAGGTGCCAGAAATACGCAGACACGGCCTATATCTTTAAGGATCTCAGGGTCGGATGGGAAAATAGGTGTAGACATGAATAACTCCAATAAGGTGCTTTTATAAAAGCTGAATTAAACAGCAGATTCAAACCTTGGTATGTCTTCTGATGCCAGTTCATTTGTGCACTGTAACATAAACCTTCTAAATTAAAAACAGCTTATTAAAAAATCAATACTGGGAACCAGCAGTTAGCGTAATGGCTATGTCGCTGAACTCCCACATAGTCGACCGCAGTTCATGTCCCGGACCCGGTGGCTTAAACTCACACCGGGCGCATGTGTGTACGTGCCCAAGATCCCGAGAGGAGAATGGAGGAGAAGGGATTGCGGTGTGGCCATTCCCCCTGGGGGGGTGATTTTTCACTTCCTATCTCTCTGTCTCTGTCTGTCTGTCTGGTGAGCGCATGCACCCTATAGCAAAAAAAAAACCTCTCCAAAAAAAAAAATCAATACTTGTAGGGAAAAAAACTTAAATACAGCTAAGCAACAAAGAAGATAAAAATATTTCAACATTCCAACACATGGTCTTTTTTTTTTTTTTTTTTGAGAGATTTTCGCTATAGGGCACGTGAGCTCGCCAGACAGACAGAGACATAGAGACAGAAAGCGAGAAATCACCCCCCATGGGGGATGGCTACACCGCAATCCCTTCTCCTCCATTCTCCTCTCGGGATCTTGGGCACGCACGCATATGCGCCCAGCGTGAGTTGTAAGCCACCGGGTCCGGGACGCGAACCGCGGTCGACTACGTGGGAGTCCAGCGACATAGCCATTATGCTAACTGCTGGTTCCCCCAACACATGGTCTTTTAGGCCTTTTTATTCCTTCCTTTCTTTCTTCCTCCTTTCTTTTTTTACGGTTTTTGCCACAAGACATGCATTTGCCCAAGAGAGACAGAGAGAGAGACAGTGAGAGAGAAAGTAAGAAATCACCTTTAGGGGGATGGCCACACCGCAGTCCCTTCTCCTCCATTCTCCTCCTGGGATTTTGGGCAGGCACACACACATGCACGCATGCACACACACACAAACACACACACACGACCAGCATGAGTTCCAAGCCACCAGGTCTGGGACTCAAACCACAGTTGTCCATGTGGGAGTCTAGTGCCTTAACCATCATGCCACCTGCTGGCCCCCGACCTTTTTCTATAAATGTATACACGTAAAATAAAATATACTGTGCATTTGAAAATATTTGTCATTTTTAATAATTATACTCTATTGTTTGATTATGCCACAATTTATTTAACCAATCCTTTTCTGTTCATTCAACAAATACTGAGCACCTGCTATAGTCCTGGAGCTATCTTGAGATTAGACATACAGTGGGAAAAAAGCAAGTACTGTTTACTAGTAATTGTAATTTTTCACTCTAATAAACAGTGCTATGACATCATTTTATATACATCTTTACTTGTCCAGTCATTCCCTTCGGATAATAATAATCAAGCAGACCAACCTGTGGCATGGTGGTCAAGGCTGGATTCCACACAACTGACTATGCAGTTAAAATCCTGGATCTGGCAGCTTGAAAAACACACCAGGTACATGTGCCCAAGATCCCAAAGGGAGGGAGAGATGGAGAAGGGACCATGGCATGACCATGCCCCATGGAGAGTGCTTTCTCACTTTCTCTCTTTTTGTCTCTCTCCAGCAGGTGCACACACCCCCTGGAAAATTTTTTTTAAATAATAATAACAGTACTAATTGAGCATATATTATATGCCAGGTAGTCTGCTGGCTGCATTGCATATATTATCTCATTTAATCTTCATGATATGAGAGATCAAATTATTGCGATCCCAATTTTCAGATGAAGAAACTGGAACATGGAGAAGTTTAAGCCATTTGTTTCCGGCTGTAGAGACGGCAAGGCTGGAATCCGAGCTCAGGGTGTGTGATGCTGGATCCCATGCCCTGCTAGCAATGTCGAGATGAGATTACTGCGGCAGAGGCTATCCACGTGGAAGGTGCTAAATTACCGAATTGCCAGCCAGCAAAGTTTTATTATATTTTATAGAATATATACCTACATGTGTGTTTACGCTTTCACTCTGCCCTTGCCAACACTGAGCTGCTGCTGATTCTTAAACATAAAACTTAAATTTAAAAATCATCCATTTCTGTGGGAAAGGTTCGTTTTCTCAACACAGATGCAGTGAAAAAGAAATAGATCAACAGTGTGAAGCTTAAAGAAGAGACCAACAAATATAGGAGACAGAGACAGAGGCAAGAGGCAGAGGGGTAGGTGCTGTCTGGTTTCAGAGCAGTCTTCCAGTTTCAGTTGCATATTTGTTTCAGGATTTGTGGGGTAAAACAATTTTTAAAAAAATGGAATGGAAGGAGAAGCTCAAACATGCTGTGTATAGCGAGACAAAAGCAACTCATTTACTTCATTATTTTCTACCATCGTCTACTTTTCTGGTTTTTTTTTTTTTTTTTACCGTCAGGAAAAATATTAAAATGTTCTGCTGATGTTCGAAAGTCATCAATTTGATGCCACTGGTGTAATTTAAATAGTAAAATGTCAAGTTGGTTATCTTCAGCACAGCCCTGAGTTGTCATTCCTTTGTCAAAACTTTATTACCGTCCTCAAATGAATGATGGGTCCTTCAGGACAGGTTCTCTCGCTAGGATTATCATTAGCACGCAGAGGCTTACATGAGACCTGTTATTTATGCATCGCTTCTGGCCCCCTTTGGTCTTAAGAGGCAGTGTAGCATAGCAATGAAGAGCATGGGTCTCAATGCAAAACTGCCTTGTTCAAATCCCAGTTTCGCCTCATGTCCACGTGTATAACAACCTTGGGCAAATTACTTAACCTTTTCATACCTCAGCTTTCTTAGCTGTACAGTGGAGGCCCCCACAGCTCAGTCATGTCACTGTCATGTCACTGTCATATGACGAGATGAAGGATGTGAAATGCTCAGAGCAGATGCAATCCGGTGCAGAGCAAGCACTTGAGAGAGGCTACTGGCTGCTGCCGCTGCTGTCATTGCTGTAACCATTGGGGGAGATAGAGCGAAAAAAGAAGAAAGGGGGGTATTCCTCATCACCACTCCTGTTAGAAACCTTACTTTTGTTTTAAGTTAGTTTATTTCTTCCGTGACTGAAAGACAAAGAAAGAAATACAAAAAGTCATTATCCCTGACAGAATCGTGACACCACAGTCCACCCCCAGCAGCCCCGATCACGGGCAACACAAGCCTGGTTTACTCGGGACGTCTCCAGAACCTTCCATGGGAGCTTCGTGTTTCCTGCTGTGTCACCGTCTAAGGATGCCTAAGAATCCTTACTTCCACATAATTCAAGAACAGAATTATATTATCCCAAGTGGGAATATGCCAGGACAGTGATAAAATTTACTATGAAAGGAGTCGCGATGCCAGATGGCCTTTGTGGTCTGTGAGGAGAAACATTTTTAGTTGTTCAATTTCATTTGTGTTCACTTAAAACTTCCCCTTTGAAGACCTCAGAGTCAGTACCTCTATAGTTAAAAGACTTGCAAAATGTCTTCGGCATCCACCGTTGCTACAGCTCAGTTACTTGAGGCTTTGTTTCATATAAATATACATACATATATATATATTTTTCCTCTCCTCATGGTGGTCACTCCTACTCTTATAGTTGTGGTTTCTCTGACAAACAGATGTGGTCTTGAATGCTCTGGGTGGTGGAAAAGAACATCTACCGCTCTTTTTATTCTTAGATGATAACCTCTTAGACCTCTGTGTAATATTACAGGCCATTCTGTCCCCAAGGAGACCATCCTTTTCCCTGTGGATTCTGAGGGTAATTCCTTCCTTCCTCTTCATGTTACACTCCAATGAGTGATACACATGCAGCGTGGGGTATGTGCGGAATCCCATCGTTGGCGTTTGTGTCCCATTTCTTCTCAATGGGAGAGGATTTAGGGCCAATCACTCTTGTTCGTTTCTATTTTTTTAAGTTTTGTGTTTTTGTTGTCGTCCTTTTTGTAAGTCTGGTGTCCAATACCAGCATGAGAATTGGGGGATTTAAAAAATAATTTTTTAAGAGAATTATATAATTTTATTCATCATTGTTTTATTTTTTTAATTTGACCACAGAGAGAGGGAAAGTGAGAAAACAAGCCCCCAGGTCCAGGACTCGGACCACAATCAGCCATGTCGGAGTTCAGCGCCTTAACCACCACACCACCTACCAGCCCCTTTAAATGTTTTTTTAAAAGGGTCTTACTGTGTTGTGATACTCCAGGTGTGAGACACTATACCCAGCCTATTGCTACATTTTTAATAGACAGTTCATCCTTCATAAGAAAGTGTCATAAGGTGGACTGGCAGGTGGTATGGTGATGAAGGCGCTGGGTTCCCACAGGGTTGACCGTGGTTTGAGTCCTGGACCTGGCCACTTGTTTTCTCACTTTCTCTCTCTCCTTGTCTGTCTCTCTCTGGTCACACTAACAAATAATAATAAATAAATAAAATAATAAAAAAAATTTTAAAAAAGAAAGTTTCATAAGGTAAAGTTACCCCAGTGGACCTGGCTATAATGAAAGAACTGGTTTATATCTTAATTCAATTTCCCCACATTTTCTCTGTAGAAAAATTGGAGAGAGAATGATATGTATTCATTAAAAACAGGGGGTTCTGTAGCCAACCGAGTTTGGAAATCTCTGTATCCATCTCTTGGAAAGTCATAATTCACATTAGCATGTTGAGAATTCTGAGAAATTCTAAAGAAGCTTACTCAGCTTTTTAGGGGTTTTTAATATAATGTTTCATAGTTATAAAAGAATATAGGTAGTGGGCCAGCAGGTGGGATGGTGGTTAAGGTACAGGGCTCCCATAGGGCCAACTATAGTCAAGTCCTGGACCTGGTGACTTGCTTTGCCCCTGTTTCTCTGTCTCTCTCTGATCAAATTAAAAAATAATAATGATAGGGGCCGGCAAGTGCATAATGGTTAGGGCTCCCACATGCCAACCGCAGTTTGGGTCCTGGACCTCGCCACTTGCTTTCTCACTTTCTCTTTTTTTTTCTTTCTCTCTGGTCAAATTAAACAGTAGTAACAAATTAAATAAATAATTTAAAATAATACTAATAAATAACTTTTATAAAAGAATATAGGTAGCACATAAGGTAGAAAATATAATAATGTAAATGAATACCCTTTGTAAGACTTTTATGACATGAAATTATTGTATAATTTTAAAAACAAAATAGTGAAATTCAAAGAAAGATGCAAGTTGGCCTACCAAAGTGGACTACACTCTAAAAATAATAAGTTTATTCTTATCTTATATTGGGGATTCATAGGTATAGAAATATAAGAAGCATTAGTGTATGTGAGTTACATAAAATGTGTCCTAAACAGAAATAATTCTGACAGTAATCACATGCTTCTTAGAGATGGCATTAGAGCTAGGCCTTAAAACATAAATAGGACTTCTATAGGAAGAAAGGAGTGCATAATTAAGGACAGGAACAAGGGAGAAAATGGCTCAGCAAGTTTGAGACATAACGAGAATTTCTCTATGGGTAGAGTAGACGTCCAGTGAGAAGTCGAACAGTCTCTATACATGAGACCCCTGGCATGTCCAGACATAGATGCTGAATGCCAACCTTTTCTCATGCTTCTGATAAAACTGCTGCTGGGACCAGCAGTTGGTGTAATGGCTATGTCGCTGGACTCCCAGGTAGTCGACCATGATTCAAGTCTCGGACTCGGTGACTTAAACTCAACACTGGGCACATGTGCGTGCGTGCCCAAGATCCTGAGAGGAGAATGGAGGAGAAGGGATTGCGCTGTGGCCATCCCCCCCGGGGGGGTGATTTCTCACTTTCTGTCTCTCTGTCTCTCTCTGTCTTTCTGGCGAGTGCATGGGCCCTATAGCAAAAATCTCTCAAAAAAAAAAACAAAAAACAAAAAAAACTGCTGCTGGTGAAACCAGCCAGTGGCCTAGTGATTAAGTCAGCCAGGTCCCGCATGTATGATCTGGTGGTTCAAGTCCCACACCCAGAGACTTGAAAAATGTCAGGTGCGTGTGTGTGCAGTCCAGAGTCCCTAAGGGGGAAAAGAGAAGGGATTTTGGAGTGTCTATCCCCAGGATGATTTCTCACTTTCCCTCCCTCTCTCTGTCTCTGGAGAACTCATGCACCGTGGCTGTTTAGGAAAAGTTTAGCATAGTAGGTGGCACTTAAGACAGGTCTCGGGGCCTGCAGATGGCATGGCGGTTACGTCGCTAGTCTCCCACACAGCTGAACGCGCTTCGAGTCCTGAACCCACTTGAAACTCATGCCTAGGCATGTACGTGAGTGCCCAAGATCCCGGGAGAAGAATGGAAGAGAAGGGATTCCTGCATGGCCATCCCCACCCCCGGGGTGTGTGTGTGTGTGTGTGTGTGTGTGTGTGTGTGTGTGTGATTTCTCACTTTCCTTCTCACTGTTTCTGTCTCTCTCTCTCTCTGCGAGCTCAAGTGCCCTAAGGCAAAAACCTCTTTAAAAAAAAAGTGGGATCTTCTTTTTAAAAAATCTATCTGGTTTGTATATCTATTAAGCAAACACTCATTCTCCATCTCCTCCATACTAAGGGTCCATATGTGGAGAAGATCACCCTCAGGATGCCTACTGAGCAGCAGGACGGCACAGCTCCCAGCCCCTGCCCCCAGAGCCTCCCATCCTGTCCCAGTGGGGAAACGCTCCCTGTGAGGGCCGACCCATCCACTCGGGTACCCCATCCCCCGGCCCCTCCCCTCCAGGATATCACTCCACACTCGCACCCCTTTCTTTCCTGAACCATTTTTCCCACTCTATTGGATCTTCATAGAAACATAGAAAGCATACTGCTATTTTTCCCATCTTTTTGTCTGTTTTTTTGTTTTGTCTTTTTTTTTTGTCTATTCTTCCATTAATGAGTGAGAAAAAGACAGAAAAACAGGCATCTCCAAAAGTGACCCCATGCTGTGACCCACCTCCGCCAGCCCTGGATCACTGCATGTGCACACCCAGCATGTGTGGGGAGGTCTCTGGACACAAGCCTGGAGTCTTCCCGTGTGGGTCGGCCTTGCAGGACAGCAGCACACCACTGTTCACTGTGACCATGCATATCATGTGGCTTTCAGGACTGTTCCCCTGGTCCCCCATCTCACTGACTTCCTTCTCCTGTGTCTTCCCCCGTTAGGGCCCCAGCGTCAGCACCTCCTGGGACTTGGTCCTTAAACCATCTCCTTATCTCTACCAGGACTCACTCCCTTGGCAATCTCATCCAGTCTCATGGCTTTAAATTCTACTTCTCTATTACTGCCTCCAAAATTTGTCTCTCTAGTCCAGAGTTTTGTTTTGTTTTGGTTTGTTTTTGGTTTTAAGAGAAATTTTTGCTATAGGCACATGTGCTTACCAGAGAGACAAAGAGAAAGAAAGCAAGAAATCACACCTCCCCCGGGTGGGGGGGGGGATGACCATGCCATATCCCTTCTCCATTCTCCTATCATGATTTTGGCCGCATACGTACATGTGCCCGACATGAGTTTCAAACAGCCAGGTCCAGGACTTGAACCATGATCAACTATATGGGAATCCAGCAATGTAACCATTACACTATCTGCTGGTCCCACCTAGTCCAGAGTTTTTTAACCTTAACACTATTGGTATCTTGAGCCAGATAATTCTTTGTTCTGAGGGACAGTCCTTTGCACTGCAGGACATTCAGCAACACCCGTGGCCCCTACCGCTAGACATGACAACAGTGCACCAGTTATGACAACAAAAAATGTCTCCAGACATTTCCAGGTGTCTCCTGGGAGTAAAATCACACCCACACCCTCACTGAGAACCACTGTTTCTAGTCTGAATTTCTCCAGACTCCAGAATTGTTTATCTGTCTCCTTGACATTTCTTCTTGACTATCTAATAAACATCCATACTTAACATGATCAAAAATAAACTTCTAGTCATCGTTCTTAAACATTATCTCAGACTTCCCATCTCACTTCATGGCACATCCATTCTTCTGGTTGCTTAGGCCAAAAACCTTGGAGTTTTCTTCCTGTAAAAAATTTCTTTCACTCATGAGAGCAAAAGAGTTTCCCTCAACAGGGTCTCACCACACTACGATCTTTTCTTCAGCCAGGTAAAATCAGATTATGTTCAGGTTGACCCGAGATCTGAACCCAGGCCTCTCCTGTGGCTCCAGAATTGCAAAGCAACACCCTCCTACCTGCGCCCCCTGGCTGGGCCTTTGGTGGTTCCTTGACTTCCCTTTTTCTCACACCTAAATCCTAATCTGTCAGTAGATCCTATGAACCTTACTTTCCAAATATGTCCAGAATGCGGCCTAGCCTCAGTGGTGCAGGCGGTAGCGTACTGATCTGCAGTCTGGAAGCCACACAGCTGACTGCAGGTTCAACCTGAAACATGAAACATGCCAGGCGCTCGTGTGTGCCCGACACCTGGTGAGAAGGCTGGGGGACAGGGTTTGTGTGCGAAGACACCCCTTCTCTTTCCCATTCCCTGTCCTCGCTCCTCTCTGTCTCACTCGCTCAAGAGGAATAAATAAATAAACATTATGTACACACACACACACACACACACACACACACACAGAACCCAATGCCCGCTCACTACTACTGCCTGGTGCAAGCCCACGTCATTTCTCACTGGGATTGTTACAGCTGTCACCCTCACACCCCTGCCCCCGTCTCTCAGTATGGCAGTAGAGTGATCCTATGGAAATGTGTGATTCACGGGGTATCGCCTCTCTGTTCAAAACCCTCCAGATGTCTCCTGTCCTACCCAAAGTAAAACGTCCTTACAGCAACCTACCAGGCCTTACATGATCTCATCCTCACACCCTCCATCCCCTTCCTCCACCTCTCCGAGCTCATCTGCTCCCCAGCACCTGACTCACTTCACTGCAGCCACGCCACCTCCTTTCTGTCCTAGGAACACAGCAGGCCTCGGTCCCCTTGCACTCTTCTCCCCTCGAGACGTGCTCTGCGGCCTCGTTCAGGTCTCGGCTCACATGTCAGTTTCTCACTGAGGCCTTCCTCATGAGTTTAAAATCCTACGGCTCCACCTCCACCTCCAGTTCTCTTCCACCCGATTCCCCCCCCCCCCCCCCACCGTAGCCTTTTCTTTATATCGCAGACTACAGAGAGGCCGTGGAGCAGCATAGCCGAGTGCAAACCGGGCCTAGATTGCCTGGATCGTATCCCAGCTCTGTCCCTCCATGCTATGACCCTTAACCTCTCTGTACCTCGGGTTTTTCTGTCTGTGAAGTGAGCTAGTTTCTATTGCATCAGCACAGTACTTCACATGTAGTAAGTGAGACAAGGAGTCTTCCAAAAGTTCGTGGAAATGCATATTTTGAAAAAAGGGCATGGATTATGAAATATTTTGCACCAAAATAAACTTGTTCTTTAATTCCATTTTTCCACATACTTTTGGAAGACTCCTTGTATATGTTTGCCATTATTATGGTTGTTATGTTATTATATTTTAACTACTAATTAATTATATGTTACTTTCTGTCCTACTGGAATATGAATTCCATGATGCATGCTTGTTTTGTTTTCAAACAATTATTTATTCCACTCTATCTATTTATTTATTTTTAATTTGATCAGAGAGAGACAAAGAAACAGAAGAAAGGTGAGAAAGCAAGTTGCCGGGTCTAGTATTCAAACCATGGTCAGCCATGTGGGAGTCCAGCACCTTAACCACCATGCCATCCACAGGCCCCCAAAGTAGCATTTTTGTTTTTCACTTTCTTTATTGCTATTTTCACAGCTTCTAGAACAGTGCCTAGCACCTAGGCACTCAATAAATAGCTGTTGGTCAAATTTTTGTTATCTCTGGAGAGAGTAAGGGAGGTTTTAGGTTTATGTATACTGTTGAAAACATCTGCAGAGAGACTACATTCATTTATCATTTGTCTATGTGACAAATTTTACACAGTACTTGTACTGGAGATCTTTAAAAAGTTCATAGAAAATGCATATTATGAAAAAACTATGCATGGATTTCAATTTCTTTTCATCAAAATAAACATGTACTTCAGTTCCATTTTCCATGGCCTGTTTGACATGTCCTCTTACTTACAGGCTATGGAAGAAACAGTACAGAACTCAGAGGGAAAGGCAGTGCAGTTAGGAAAGCTTCCTAAGGAACTGCTCATGGGAGGGGTCAGCAGGTAGCAAGTGATTAAGGCATTGGACTCTCATATGGCTGACCACAGTTCGAGTCCCAGACCTGACCATTTGTTTTCTCACTTTCTCTTTCTTTCTCTCACTCTCTGGTAAATGCATGTGCCCTGTAGCAAATTTAAAAAAAAATAATAACAATAATAATAAATTAAATTAATAATGCTCAGAAAAAATAAGTGGTCATGTGAGAGTTAGATATTTTTAAAGTTTTTAAAAATAATTATTTAATTTTATTTATTATTATTTTTTTAATTTGACCAGAGAGACAGAGAGAAAGAAAGTGAGAAAGCAAGCCACCATGTCTGGGACTCAAACCATGGTCGGCCATGTGGGAGTCCAGTGCCTCTTCCACCATACCACCTGTCAGCCCCATGAGAGTTAGATTTTAGAAGATGGATCATTCCAGTAGACGGAGCGTAGCGGGATGAGGCAGCCTTCTGGGCAGAAGGCATGGTGCGTGCAGAAGCACCGGGGTGTGGGACACAGCAGTGAGTCAGAACTGTGTGCAGTGGGGACGGACGAGGGAGGGGAGGGGCATTCTCGGCGCTGCGAACTAGTGAAAGTCCATTCTCTCCTTCCTCACCTCCTCCCATACTTCAGCATCTCCGTCCAAGCACTCAGCTGTAATGAGGAGCTTATTCCTCCCTTGTAGCTATCTTGGTGTTTTTCTCGTTGCTTTTATGATAGTCTTTTTCTATTGCCCTACTCACACAGGGTCCGTATTTCTTTCATGACACCACTTGTGGGGCTCTACATTCCCTCAATATCTTTTGTTTGAGAAACACATGTAATTTCTATCTATGGAGCATATTGAAAAAGGAGAAAAACATAACTTTTTCTTTTTTTGAGAGATTTTTGCTATAGGGCGCATACACTTGCCAGAAAGAGAGAGACAGAAAGCAAGAAATCACCCCCCAGGGGGGATGGCCACACCGCAATCCCTTCTCCTCCATTCTCCTCTTGGGATCTTGGGCACGCAAGCACATGTGCCCAGCATGAGTTTAAGCCACCACCAGACTCAAACCACAGTCAACTACATGAGAGTCCAGCGACATAGCCATTACACCAACTGCTGGTCCCAACATAGCTTTATTTTAAATATGTATATCAAAAAGTTTGTGGAAAAGTGGAATTAAAGTATGAGTTTATTTTGGTGCAGAAATATTTGAAATCATGTATAGTTTTTTCATAATACACATTTTCCATGAACTTTTCAAAGACCCTCTTGTACACATACACAGTTTTGTTTTGATATAGTATATAGCTTTATTTTGAAACATAGCTGTTCTCTTTAATATTAAAATTTCCAATCCTATAAGCGTTGATCTCTAGTCCTTTGCCAAAGACTTAAAAATGAAGAAACTTGGGGCTGGCAGGTGGCATGGTGGTTAAAGGTGCTGGATTCCCACGAGGCTGACTGCGGTTCGAGTCCTGGACCTGGCAGCTTGCTTTCTCTTGTTCCCTCTCTCTCCCTGTCTCTCTCTCTCACTCTCTTACTCTGTCCGTCTCTGATCAAATTAAAATTAACAAATAAAGTTAAATAAAATAATTCTTTATTATTATTATTATTTTATTTAACTCTTATTTATTTAAATTACTTATTTTTAATTTGACCAGAGAGGGACAGAGTGAGAAAGAGAGAGAAAGCAGGAGAGCAAGCCACCAGGTCCAGGACTTGAACCGCGGTTGGCCATGTGGGAGTCCAGTGCCTCTAACTATCATGCCACTTGCTGGTCCCTAAATAAAATAATTCTTAAAATAAAAAATGAAGAAACTTGCTTTGCAATATGTGGCTCAAGATGGAGGTTGACTTTTTAAAATCAGGGTTGGGGTTGTGCTTTTCTGCCCACCGTCCTTCTCTCCAGAGCTGGGAAAGCACCCTCGGTCACAGCAGTCTGAGACGGGCTCTCGTGTTACTCGGTGTTCCTGGTGCCAACCCTACACCATGGCTCACGCCGAGTTGTGGTTGTGTGTCTGCCTCTGACCCGGAGCCCTTAAGGGAGGAATCCCAACAGGCGTTCCTTCACACACCTTGTTCGGGGCCCGCCTCGTGACGGATGCTCGGTAAACGCGTGTTACGTTGAACTGAACTGAACTGGATTATAGTGTCACCGGAAAAGGAGATTTTTTTACTTTGCTTTTTAAGTGGGATTAATATAAAACAAATCTAGAAAAGAAAAATCATTCCTTTTTGTTTTTAAACATAGTCTAAATGTGGGGTGTAGCTACCAATATGTTCATTGCCCATAATTTTTAAAGCATTCTGTTCAGTGACTCATCAAGGTCCACAAATAGATAGTTGTGGGGGTTTTTTTCTTGTTTTTTTTTTTTTTGTTTTTTAAGTCACAATGGCCCTAGGAAACAAAATTAGGTTCAGCAAATATAAATAGTAAGTGGTTTCTCTTTGCAGTCAGGCATGTGGGGTCTTGTTAATGTACAGAGGAGGATCTCTAAGTATACTTTTAGAAAAATTATTTCTTCCTTTGTAGCCGCGTCGGAAATGAAGCGAAGATCACCGGGTAAATTCCTGTGCGGCTTCCCACACGTTGGTTTCATTCTTGTTCATAATCCCTAATGAAGACTTGTGTTAAGCTTTCAAAAGAGCAATGGTACTTCATTTCCTGACACTTGTTTTCTGACTTCCGAGTGTCTCTATTCCAACTGGCCACAAAGCCAAGTCAAACAGAGCTGCCTGTAATTCACTAGAAGAGGCAGACTTCACTTTTCTCTTCCTTCTACTTCGTTTTTACTTTTCCTTTTACTTATTGACTTAGCAATTGATGGGCAGGGTCTCACCGTGTCACAATCCTCCTGCCTCAGCTTCCCGACTGAGAATACAGCACACGCCCCCAGGCCTGGCTTTCCCCCCCACAAGGTTTTTGCCACAGAATGCACAGGAAACAGAGAGGGAACGTGAGCAGTCACAACCCCAGGAGAAGGCCACAGAGCCATCCCTCCTCCTCCATTCTCTGAGGATTTTGAGCAGGTACGCACACGCGCAGTGTGATGTTCAAGCTGCCGAGTCCAGGACTCCGACTGTGGTTAGCCCTGTGGGAGTCCAGCGCCTTAACCACCACGCCACGTGCTGGCCCACACCTGGCCCTTTTCTAGACAGGGTGTCACTATGTTGCCCAGGCCAGCCTTGAGCTCATGATCCTTCTGCCTCAGCCTCCCCAAGTCCCTGGGATTACAGACACACACTACCATGCCCAGTGTTCACTGTTTCTTTCTTTAGCAAGGGGTTTGGAATTTAAGTCCCAAATCTTCCAGGTGTAAAAGTGCAAATCAATGGTAATAAACCACCTGATCACTCCTCCAGACCCTCTGTCTGCTATAGTTCAGTTTGAGAGTTCTGTGCTTCCTTACAAATACCATCCAAATAATGCCTAAATTATGGAGAAGGCCCTCTTGCCAATGGGTAGCTATTTGAATAATTCATTTGCTCAGTATGTTTTTATCAGGTGCCTCTGTGCTAAACGCTGGGGATCGCAGTAAGATTTACTCCCACCCTCCAGAGTCCGTGGTTTGTTTGGGCAACAGTGATACCTACAGTACTCGTTAGTAACAGTGCAGTGCTAAAATGGCTCTGGGACAGAGTGAGACTGGCAATGGAGTGATCGGTTCAGCATGGAGGGGTCTGGGAAGACCATGCAGAAAGAAGAGATTCTTAATCCTTTACATTCAAGAATAAAAATGATTGAATCAGATAGAGACGTGATAGCCTTACATCTCAGATATGGGACCTCGTAAGAGCCAAACATGGCGTCCTGGGAGTGCCTGACCTGTCGAGGGAATAGTGAGCGATCGACCACGGGTGGCACGTAGGCTGCACCGTGGAAATAAAACCAGAAAGTGAGAGGCAACGTCACGTGATGCCGAGGGCACGGATTCCAGAGCCTGGGCTCGAATCCCAGCGAAGCCACTTACTAGCTGTTGTCACCTTGGCAAGCCGCCTAACCTCGCCATAGCTCTTTTCTTTTTCTTCCCTAATGCAGGGTCCATCGTATCCCAGCCCTCCTGCCTCAGCCTTCACAGGCCTTCACCACGCCCAGCTCTTTTTTAGACAGAGTCTTACATTGTTGCCCAGGCCGGCCTCGAGCTCACAATCTTCCTGCCTCAACTCCCCCAGGTCACTTGGATTACACGTGTGCACCAGGCAGACCTTTCGGTTGGACTGAGAGTCAAACCTGGATCTCCCATGTGGTCCCAGCCTGTGTAGACCCCCATCTTAGCATCCCCATGACTGGACCATGTTTTTTCTTTTTTTTTTTTCGGGAGAGGTTTTTTACGCTATAGGGCACGTGTGCTCGCCAGACAGACAGAGAGAGACAGAGAGACAGAAAGCAAGAAATCACCCCCCAGGGGCGATGGCCATGCCGCAATCCCTTCTCCTCCATTCTCCTCTCGGGATCTTGGGCACGCACGCACACGCGCCCAGCGTGAGTTTTAAGCCACCAGGTCCGGGACTCAAACCGCGGTCGACTACGTGGGAGTCCAGCGACAGCCATTACGCTAACTGCTGGTTCCCCATGTTTTTTCATTTTTAAATGAGAGTAAGCCAGCAGGTAGTATGGCGGTTAAGGCGCTGGACTCCTACGTGGCCAACCTCAGTTTGAGTTCTGGACCTGGTGGGTTGCTTTCTAACTTTCTCTGTTTCTATCTCTGCCTCTGTCTCTCTCTCTGGTGAGTGCACATGCCCTATCACAAATTTTTAAAATAATGATGATAAAAATTAAATAAATAATTCTGAAAACAAAAGAAAATCATGCTGGGTGTGTGTGCATGTGTGTTTAAAATTCCGAGAGGAGAATGGAGGGGAAAGGATGGCGGTGTGGCCGTCCTCTCTTAGGGGGTGATTTCTCACTTTCCCTCTCACTGTCTCTCTCTGTCTCATGTATGCGCCATATGGCAAAAATGTAAAAAATAAATAAACTGATAACAGTAACATGTATTTCATAGATCTATATACATATATATGAACATACACATGCAAGAGGACTTTAAAAAGTTCATGGAAAAAGCATGAGCTTTTTCCTTTTTTTTTTTCTGTAAAAGCATGTACTTTTTAAAGTACAAGTTTATTTTGCTGCCAAAAATAAATTTTGAAACCCCCGCATAGTTTTGTGGGGTTTTGTTTGTTGGTTCGTTTATGTATTTTGCCAGTGGGCACATGTACTTGCCAGAGAGAGACATTTAGAGAGAAGGAAAGTGAGAAAGCATCCCCACTGGGAATGGTCACGCCACGATCTTTTCTCCTCTGTCTCTCCCTCCTTTTGGGATTTTGGACACAGACACACACATACCCAGTGGTTTGTTTGTTTGTTTGTTTGTTTGAGAGGTTTTTGTTATAGGGTGCATGCGCTCACCAGACAGACAGAGAGAGACAGAAACTGAGAAATCACCCCCCAGGGGGAATGGCCACACTGCAATCCCTTCTCCTCCATTTTCCTCTCGGGATCTTGGGCACGCACACACACGTGCCCGGCGTGAGTTTAAACCACCGGGTCCGGGACTCGAACCTCAGTCGACTACTTGGGAGTCCAGAGACATAGCCATAACACTAACTACTGGTCCCATACCCAGTGTTTTTTTTTTTTAGAATTTTATTTAACCTTATTTATTTATTTATTTATTTTAACTTGACCAGAGAGGAACAGAGAGAGAAAGAGAGAAAACAAGCCAGGTTCAGGACTCAAACTACGGTCGGCCATGTGGGAATCCAGTGCCTTTAACCACCCTGCCACCTGCCGGCCCCCCCCCAGTATGTTTTTTTTTTTTTTTTGGAGAGGTTTTTCACTATAGGGCGCATGCGCTCACCAGACAAAGAGAGACATAGAGACAGAAAGCGAGCAATCACCCCCCAGAGGGGATGGTCACGCCACAATCCCTTCTCCTCCATTCTCCCCTCGGGATCTTGGGCATGCACACACACACCCCGGCGTGAGTTTTAAGCCACCAGGTCCGGGACGCGAACCGCAGTCGACTATGTGGGAGTTCAGCGACATAGCCATTATGCTAACTGCTATTCCCCCCCCCCCCCCCAGTGTGTTTTTTAAGCCACCATGTCTAGGACTCAAACCACATGGTCGGCCATGTGGGATCTGACTCTCTTACCACTGGCTATGGGGCCAGCCTGACCTTGAAGTGTATTTTTAAGAAATATTTTATTTGGGACCAGCAGTTATTAATTTTTTATTTTCCAGGTTTTTTTTTTTTTTTTGGAGAGGTTTTTGCTATAGGGCGCGTGCACTCGCCAGATAGGCAAAGAGAGAGAGATAGAAAGCGAGAAATCACCCCCCAGGGGGGATGGCCACGCCGCAATCCCTTCTCCTCCAGTCTCCTCTCGGGATCTTGGGCACGCACGCACACGCGCCCGGTGTGAGTTTTAAGCCACCAGGTCCGGGTCATGAACCGCGGTCGACTACGTGGGAGTCCAGCGACATAGCCATTAAGCTAACTGCTGGTCCCTTTTCCAGTTTGACCAGACTGGAGGGTCGGAGGTAGGGGGATGGGAGTGAAAAAGCAAACTACTAGGTCCAGGACTTGAACCATTGGCCATGTGGGAGTCCAGCGCCTTAACCACCATGCCACTGCTGGCCCCCATGGCCTTGAATTTTTAATGTGTACATTTTTCTGTATGCAGCAGTAAGGTTTTAAGCAGACGAGGGGAGAGTACATGACAGCATGGAATCTGTATTCTAGAACAGTAACTCTGGTGCACACAGGAGAGCAGATTGGACAGCAAAGAGCTAAGAGGCAGGTACAAGTTCTGAGCAGCTTCAAGAGTAGAGATAAGAGGTGCTGCTGTGACATGGGCCCGGGTCCACTCAGTGACCTGGCCCTTAAAATTTCTTGGTTCCTGGGGCCAGTAGGTGGAGCAGTGCTTAAGGCATAGGACTTCCACATGGCCAATTGTGGTTTGAGTCCTGGATCTGGTGGCTTGCGTTCTCACTTTCTCTCTCTCTCTCTCTCTCTCTCTCTCTCTCTCTCTCTCTCTCTCTCTTTCTCTGTTGAACACACATGCCCTATAGCAAATTTAAATACAATACTAATAATAAATCAAATTAAATAAATTAAAAATAAAATTATTGGTTCTTAACTAGAAGTTTCAAACTTGACTTTTTTTTTTTTTTTAGAATTATTTAACTTTAGGACCAGCAGATGAGATAGTGGTTACGTCGCTGGACTCCCACATAGTCGACCATGGTTCAAGTCCTGGACATGGCGTCTTAAACTCACACCAGGCGTGTGTGCATGCATGCCCAAGATCCCAAGAAGAGAATGGAGGAGAAGGGATTGCAGTATGGTCATTCCCCCTAGGGGGTGATTTCTCGTTTTCTGTCTCTCTTTCTCTTTCTGGAGAGAGCACACACCCCATAGCAAAAAACTCTCAAAAAAAAAAGATTTTATTTAACTTTATTTATTTGTTTTAATTTGACCAGAGAAGGACAGAGCAAGCGAGAGAGAGAGAGAGAGAGAGAAAAGTGAGAAAGCAAGCCGCCAGGTCCGGGACTTGAGCCACAGTTGACCATGTGGGAGTTCAGTGCCCTTAAACACCACGCCACCTACTGGCTCCCAAATTTGAAATATTAATAATTTTTTTTTTTTGAAGAGGTTTTTTTGCTATAGGGCGCGTGTGCTCGCCAGACAGACAGAGAGACAGAAAGCGAGAAATCACCCCCCAGGGGGGATGGTTACGCCGCAATCCCTTCTCCTCCATTCTCCTCTCGGGATCTTGGGCACGCACGCACACGCGCCCGGCGTGAGTTTTAAGCCACCAGGTCCGGGACGCGAACCGCAGTCGACTACGTGGGAGTCCAGCGACACAGCCATTACGCTAACTGCTGGTCCGCCAATAATATATTTTTAATACATGTTACAAGTTTAATCCTAAAAGCACAGCAAGGATCCCAGCAAAGAGTACATGGGGCCTCTTCTCACCTGGATGTGTTGGTGCTCAGCCGAGGTTTCTGTCCCACACCCAAATATCAGAACCATTAGCCATCAAGTTGGATGTCTTGAGCACAATATTCTGGTCTTGGTGATGCTTGTGTTTTCCCTTTAAGTAACCTCAGATTTTGCTTGTCAGTTTCCTAGAGGAAGTTCTGGCCTCTGGACTGCACAGCCGGAGCAGGGAGAGCACCCAAGCCACGTCGAGGTCGGTGAGCAGGAGATGAGCTGGTGCCTGCGAGGTGGGAGAAGGCACGGCTCCCAGTCCAGCCCAGCCACCAGCTCTGCCCTGACCGGAGCCGCCGGAGAGGAGCTCTGGGTTTTGTGGGGGTGTTCTAACTCCTCTCCGGGGCGCCCTCTGACAACTGAACTGTTGGCACAGGGACTCCTAGAGAGGAGCAGAGGGTAAGTGTCACCCCACCCACCCTCCTTGTGGTTTCTTTATCCAAATACTCTTTGTGTATCTGATAGCACAATCACTCTGTTCCTGATGAATTTTGTTGGGATCCCCCTTGGGAACAAGGTTCTCAGCACCTGGAGGGCTTTAAAAAGCAGTCCCGTGATGTACCCGCTGTGCTCCATTTCCGCCCTCTCCCTGGTCCCCTTCTCCTCATTAACTACATTCCTGCACAATTCACTTCTGAAAACTCGCCGTGTTTCTTTAGAGGGCCATCCAAAAATTGTTAGCCCCTGCATCGCAATATTCTGTGGCACTGAGAAATCATATATGACTAAAATAAAAAATTCATTTTGTGGAAAGGTATTAGTGATTTGGTTTTATTTCTTTGGGATTCATTAATGGAAATTCATGCGATGAGACATACCAGATACAAGGAAGGAGTTGCCTGTACCTGAAGGATATTGAAAGTATGTCAAGCAAATAATAAATTCCAGTGTCAATTTCCTCTCTCTTGAAAACAGTAGAAAGTGATAGTACCATTAATGCCAGGAAATTAAGGCATCCTCAAATCATCATAGCAAAAATACCATCATAGCAAAAATAATCCTTCCCTGGTTCTCTGAGAGTGCATGTATGTATTTTTAACTTTTCTGATTTATTATTATTATTCTTAATATTCTCTCGTGTCAGACAGCCTAAGGTCAAGTCTCTGCTGCATTTATGTGGCTTTGGGAGTAGTATTTAATCTCCTATGACTGCTTCCTTATCTATAAATTGGGCGTAATAATAGTACTTTCCTCATAGGATTATAAGGATTAAATGAGATGAGAAGGTACATTAAGATGCATAGGATATTCTCTAGTGCATAGTGATCACCTCATAAAATTCGACTATTAGTAAATAAGATTTTTATCTTCAAGTTGAAGATACAGAATCACTGTACAAAATTACTTAAATCCTGTCGCCCCTTCCACCGCTCACCACCAGCTCAAGAAATGGAAGAATTGAAAGGTCAGTCTGTACATCTCTTTTTCTCCATTCTTCCCAGTCCTCAGCTATTGTTACCTTTTTTTAAGCATTAATTTTATTTATTTATTTTTAAATTTGCTATAGAGCACATGTGCTCACTAGGGAGAGACAAACAGAGAGAGGGAAAGTGAAAAAGCAAGCTGCCAGGTCCAGGACTCCGGTGGCAGGCCGTGCGGGAGGCCAGTGCCCTAACCACCACGCCCCCTGCTGGCCCCACTCCTGAAGCTCTAAGGCTTCTGTCTATATTATAACTTAAATCCAAGGGTTTTTTTTTTCTTGTTTTCTTTTTCCTTTTTTCTTTAATGAGTCCCTTGGATTCATTGTTTAAAATGTATCATTTTTTATAAATCCTGTGACAAGCCTGCATTTGGGGAGGCAGTATTTTAAATGCAGCTTTATATGAACTATGTAAGATTTCAAAAAGTTCTTGGAAACTAGAATTAAAGTACACATTCATCTTGGTGCAGAAAATTTGAAATCTATAGTTTCTTCATAATACGTGTTTTCCATGAGCTTTTTGAAGAGCCCTTATGTGGTCAAATAAATGACAACCTCCCTCCTCCAAGCAGGTGCACCTGTTCTTCCCTTCCTCGTGGCAAGACAACTTGAGAATAAAAAATGTGTGTAAGAACAGACCATTCTTATGTCGTTCTCCTCCTCGTTCACCAGCTTCCATTGTGCCTGTTCAACTAACAATTTCAAGAAGCCTAAGAAACAAGCACTACCCCCACGTATTTGACACCCAAAGTTGGCATTTCCGTATTAAGAATCAAAGACCCACATTGTTCTGTAAGATTTGCCGAGCTTTTCTATTATTACTGGCCCTTTATTTTTTCTTCCCTTTAAAAACATCATTTTAATTAAGATCTGGTCATGCTTTTAATAACCCTCTCCTCCAAAGACTGAAATGCCCTGGTCAAATCGTCCATGTCCCATTTACCCTACAAAATCCAAGAATACTTATTTTCAGACACCTATTTGGATAGCAGTTTCAGCCCAGTGAACTTGCAGGCAGCAACCACAACTTTATATCTCTGATAACCTCCTTTCTCCTTATGTAGAGTTACTCATGCAATGCCTACAAAAGGGGGCTAGCAACTGGCATGGTGGTTAAGGCACTGGACTCCCACCTGGTCGACAGCAGTTCAAGTCCTGGACCTGGCGACTTGCTTTCTCACTTTCTCTCTCTCTCTCTCTGACCAAACTAATATTAATAATAAATCTTTTTTTTTAATCCCTACTAAAGAATAAAGCTACCAGCAGTGTGTTTTCTTCTCCACGGATATAGCTGGGCGGTATTCCATTGTGAGTCGTCCCAGTACCTTACCCGCCCCACAGAGACTGGCCTGAGAGTCAGCGTCTGGCTCATGTGTGTGGTAGTATCAAGCTCACCGAGGAGACAGTGCTATAAAAAAATGTGTGAAGGAACCCGTAGGTTTTGACTGAGAAGTTTTAGTCAAGCACTGGCCTTCAGGAAACAGTGCCACTTAGATCCCAATCCAGGTGCCGTGAGGGTCGCCTGGTGAGAACTCGGCTGGGAGGACAGCCCAGGGGAAGAGTAAGGCAAAGACGAGGAAGGGCAGGGCTGGACGGGGTGATGGGATGAAGCAGGACAGAGGTACAGGCTAGTGAGAGAGAGAGAGAGACGCCAGAGATTTATGTAACATCTTAAGGAGAAGACAGGCAGGGACGGTTCTGCAGCCCACATGCATCTGCTCTGGAGTCTGAAAATTACTCTGAAGGGTTTTTTATTTTTTATCAGCCCCTCGGCCTGATGTGTCACAAAGCTCTGGCTCCAGTCTCACACAGGTCACAGGAGCCAGTACCTCCTGTATACCAGGGAGCGGGAAGCCCTCCAATATTTAAGAAGTACTCAAATATTTGTGGACTGAATGAAAGTTGCTGGGAAAAGGGAGCTGGGGGCAAGTCATGAAAACCTTTTCCCCCATACACCAGAATCTATTTAGACCAGCCTGGTAAGCGAGCCCGCAAAAACTCCTGCTGGCCGGTTCCTCACCCTCATGGGGTGTTCGCTTCCTCGCATGTGAAGATATCCTGGATTTTCTTTTTTCTCCATCACTTTTAAACAGAGTAGGAAATAGAGCTGGTGGCAAGAGGGGATGGTCAGGGAAATGTGTGTCTGTCTGTCTGCCTGTGGATATGAAGTCTAAAGAGTCAGAAAGCCTGGATTCTCCTCCTTTTAGCCACTAACTCATTGTGGACATGTGGGCGAGTCAGCTGACTCCCCACGGTTTCCTCATTTTCCAAGCAGGAATCTTAATACTTACACGATATACCTCACAAGGTGGCGTGGAAATGACATAAGAGCATTTTGAAAGGACGAAGTTGCGGACCAGTCTAAAATAGAGGAATGCATTAGTACGATGAACAGAAAGAGGCTGGAGGAATATTACTGGGTTAGGGAAGGCGGGGCTGGGAATAGAGAGGAGGCCCCTCCATCATTTGACAGATACCAGAACAAGCCAAAACATCCTCCACCCCTAAACCACAAGTTTAGCCCACACTTTATCTTGAGACATCTCCAGAAAAAAAAAAGGTTTTTCCCTTTTCCTGCCCCTCTGTGCCAGGGATTGTTACCGATGTGGTGGATACTGCACGCCTACCATAGCCCAGACAATATGTTTATTAACCTATTATTTGTTCAGCATTGGCCCTGGAAGACAATATTTGTATCCTCAAAGAACTTCCACAGGTCATCTTATGTACTCCAAGTTTCCTTGTTGATCGAAATGGGAATTCATTCATCATTTAAGACGTGGAGAAACGAGGCCTCGAGAAATTCAGTGACTTGACCAAAGGCGACAGGGTGGGGATGAAACTGGTACCCACACGTGGGTGTCCTGACTGTGCTCTGCCCGTCCAATGTCCACTGGGTACAGAAAAGCATGAAGTTACTGAGGTGTGTCCAGCAGGCTCGGAGGCTGATCTGGTGTAGGAGGGGTCAGCAGAGCATCGCTGGGTCTTGAGCCTTCTCCGGGCGGGGCTCCAGTGCTGTGGAGAGGACGGGATTTTTATGTCAGTGCAGCAGGAAACATACCCAGGGAGCAGGAAGTTCAGGCTTCACCCGGAGCTTTTATTTAAAGCCCCTTGGTAATAATGGATCACGGCTCTGGAGACAGTTCTATCCAGCGTGTAGGTGCAACTCCCTCAGCCGTTCTGAGCCTGGCTCGCCTCCCTGTGGAGCGGAGATCCTAACATCCGCCTCGTCCATAGTAACGCCACGGCTGAGGCTCAGATTAGGTCTGCGGCTTGGTAAGCTAGAAGACGTCTGCATCACTGCTAACCTCCCTCCCAGCCCGTTGCCCGCCACGTCGATCCCTCCAAAGCATAAAACTTTTCCCCAACATTAGACCTGCCCAGGCCACTCTCTGCCACCGAGGGAGCGTGAACTGCCGAGGCCAGTTCTCGGAGGGGCGCCCTCCCAGCTCACGCTCCCGTGTATGTGGCTGGCTTGGCAGGGGGATGCTCTCGATCTTGTAGTGTCCGGGCTCCCCGAATCCGCGCGTCTCCCGGTTATCCGCTCCGCGTGCTCTGCCGCGCCTGTCTCCGGGCAGGTGCGGCCCCGCCCGGCGCTCGGCGGCCGTCGGGGGCTGGGGCGCCGGCCCCGGGAAGCGGGTCTCCGGCGGGGCCGAGGTCTGTCTGCTTCGCCCTCAGCGAGTCAGAAACAAAGGCGGGGGGGGGGGGGGGGGGGGGGGCGGGGAGCGCACTGGCGGCGGCGCCGCGATTCGCCCTTTATTCTGAACTCGCAACGTCAGCGGGCCGGCGGATGGAGCGGCGGGGCGCGGGCTGGGCCGCCCACAGCGCGCCGGGCCGGGGGAGCTGCCGCGCCGGGCCGGGCTGGCGGGCGGCGGGGGCGCGCTCGGGGGCCCGGGCCGCGTGGGCGCCGGGATGGAGGGCGCCGAGGGGCGGGGAGCGGGCGTGCGTGTGTGTGCGAGTGCGAGTGCGAGGGAGGCCGGCCTTTAGTGTAACCGGAGCTACAAAGAAGGGGAGAGTCCGGGAGAGGGAGGAGCGGCGGCGGCGCCGGGGCATCTCCGCCACCCTCCCGCGGACCAGGAGCCCCTGGCAGCGGCCTCGGCCCCCGACGCGGGGCGGCCCCTCGGCCCCTCGCCCGGCGCCTGCGCCCGCCGGGCACGATGAAGAAGAACAATTCCACCAAGAGGGTGAGTGCGCCCGCCCGCGCCGCGCCCCGGGACGCGGCGCCCCGACGACCCCGGCCCCGTCGGGCAGCCCGCGGGAGCCCCCCGCCCGGCCGCGCCCCCGCCCCACCCGGGCCCCGGGCCCGGCCCCGGCCCCGGCTCCGCGGGGAGCGCCCGGCCCCGCGCCGCGGCCCCGCGGGGCTTTTGTTTGTTTACTTGCGTCGGGGGCTTCCAACTTGGCTTAGTTTCTGCGCGACCCGCAGCCGCCCCCTCCCCGGAGCTCGGGGCCGCGGATCGCCTCGCGCTGCGCGGCGGCGGGCAGACAATGAGGACTCGGATAAATGCCGTTAGTCCCCGCGCTGCGCGAGAGCGGCGGGGGAGGGGGCCCGGTGGCCGTCCTCAGCCACCCACCGCCACCGGCCCAGCCCTAGCCCCTTCCTCTCCGGCTGCAGTTGTTTATTTGGGAGGGGGAGGGGAAGGGGGAACCTGCAAGGAGTGGGGCCCGAGCCCTCGATCTCCGCCTCGGAGCAGAGAGGGGGACCGGGGAGGTCGTGGAAGACGGATGCAGAGAAGGAAGGAGCGAGAGTCACCTAATCGCCCGGTTCTCATCTTGCCCCCGGGCAGGGGCCTCAGGATGGAAGTCATCAGTCCGCACAGCCCGAGAAGGTTGGCTGGGTCCGGAAATTCTGCGGGAAAGGGATTTTCAGGGAGATTTGGAAAAACCGCTACGTGGTGCTGAAAGGGGACCAGCTCTACATCTCGGAGAAGGAGGTAGGTGCCCTTTGCCCCTAACCCTCCCGCTTTCTCCTGCTCCCCACCTCTCTCAGCGGAGGGGCCTCTGCCTCTGCCTCTAGTCTCCCCCTTACTCAGTCTCTTCCAAAAGCAAGTTCAGAGGTCCGAATAGTTTCTGCCTCATCTCATCTGCAGGGAAAGGTCACTCTTCAGTGAGAAGCCCTGAGTGAGACCTAGAAGTTGAGGCTGCTTGTTATTTAATATTTTTCCTTTACAAATACCTTTCTGCTAATAAAGATAACCCTCTCCCAAGGTGTCCCAGGAATTCGGAGTGTCCGGGGCTGCCTCCTACCCTAGCCTGGCCCCCCGATTATGGGAATTTTTCTTTGCTATTGCTGTGGAAACACTCAGGTCAGCTATTGCTGTGGAAACACTCAGGTCTGTCCCCACCCAGCCCAACCAGCCTCCCTTGCCGTCTGCAGCAGGGGCATGTGCAGGCCCTATCAGCCGCAGCCACCCTGACTCATGGAAGACCCACAAATAGGGCAGGGTCAGTGTCCTGTGACCTCGTAGAGGATCTGTGAGCACAGATAGTTCTTTTTGTTGAAGCCAGTATCCCTAACCAGTATGCTCTCTATTCCCCACCCCCATCACACTTTTTGAAGAAAGGCAAAGAACTCTTGTTCCTCCCCTTTCCTGCCCACCCTCCATTTGTATCAGATGGGAGATAAGTGGAGTTTGGAACCCCTGTATGTCTCTAGCTAGTTTGGGCCCTGTAGTTACCCATGGAGACCGAAGTCCACACTGGGTCAGATCGTCCAGTCTAGACTCTTGTTCTTTTTGTTCCTAACTCTTGGGATCCATGACGTTTAATGATATTGAGTTGGAATTGCCCCTGCATGGATCAGTAGTCATTCGGGTTCCTGACCCTGGGCCTATGTCAGCATGGAGACTGTCCTGTGTGCCTGGCAGACGCCCGTTCTCCAGTTTGGTGTTTGCAAACTGGGAAGTCTTCCCTGAGTTCTAACCTCTTCTGCTTTCTGCAGTAAATGCTCTTACTCAGTGGGTTCTATTTAGGTAAATAAATCCTTTTATGGTACTGAAGCAGACACAGGCGCAATCTGAAAGCACTCATCTGACAAAGGCTTCCATTGAGGCAGCTTAGGCAGGACTGAGCTAGGCCAGGGCCAAGGAGACCCCTCCTGAGGGGGTTTCAACCTGGCTGTTCCACTAAGCTCCAAACTCCATGGCCGAGAGCCATAGGAGTGAGGAGAGAGAAGACTTGGACATGAGGATTTATTTTCAAGGGTCACCTCTACCCAATCACCAACTCCACAGAAAGTTTTCTCCACAATTTTCTGATTTTCCAGTTTATAAAAAAGCAAGTGTCAAAGAATGTCTCCTGTCTTCCCCAAACTTCATAATGGCAGGAAACCAGTGAGCAATCAGGGAGGACTTCCTACACGTCAGAGGGCAAGCTGGACAACAGTGAGAGGGGAGAAGGGACAAGACATTTTTTCTTATTTTCTTCTGCCGAAAAAGCAGCTTGGGGGCAAAAGGGGCTGATGGTTGTTTGTGAAGGCAAGGGCACAGGGACAGAGGGAAGGAGAGAATGACCTCAGCCTAGAGCTCTGGTGTCCTGTGAGTCAGGGCCATCTGACTGGTCACAGGGCCCGCTGCCCCCTGCTGGGACGCGTGTAGGGAAAGATGGTCTCCACATGTTTCGTTGTTTCTTCATTTTTGTCATAGGGCACAGGGGCTCACCGGAGAGACAGGGAAATGAGAAATCACTGCCTGAGGGGATAGCCATGCTGCAGTCCCTCCTCTTCCATTCTCCTCAGGATTTGGGGCATGCATGCACACGTGCCTGGTGTGGTTTTTTTCCGAGCCGCCAGATCCTGGACTCAAACCGCATAGCTGGTCATGTGGGCTCCAGCGCTTTAACCTTCCGTGCCACCTGCCATCCACCTATATGGATGTGACTCTCTTTCGAGTCAGTTTCCATGCTGCTGTGGGCCTGCATTAAAGCAGCTGCCAGAGGGCTATAGGCTGTATTCTGGCGCTTTCCAAAAGTTGCAGAACCAATAGCGTCAAGGTTCTTTTTTTTTTGGAGAGGTTTTTGCTATAGGGTGCGTGCACTCACCAGAAAGAGAGAGAGAGAGAGACAGAAAGTGAGAAATCAACCCCCAGGGAGAATGGCCACGCCGCAATCCCTTCTCTCTGGATCTTGGGCACGCATGCACATGTACCCAGTGTGAGTTTAAGCCACCCGGTCCGGGACTCAAACCACGGTAGACTACATGGGAGTCCAGCGACATAGCCATTACTCCAACTACTGGTCCCAGAGTCAAGATTCTTTTAGAAGAAGAGCCATAGTCTACTGTTTGTAATTTATGGAGTTGTCAGGAAAGTCACGGCGCATTTTTGCATAGAAAAATACATCATGACTTTCCTGATAACCTAGTATGTGTTAACCCAAGAAAATTTCTGACCCTCTCACCCAGAATGTGCACGGTATGTTTGGTTTGTCTCTTTTCCTCACAATGTCGGGGTCTCCCGGAACTGCCTTTGCCGTGGAATTGTGTGTGTGTGTCGCTGACCACCTCATTCTCACTCAGAGAGCCGGGCGTGGTGTGGCCATGGCCGGTACACAGGAGTGGAAGGTGGCCCTCAGGGAGGCCTCGGGCCGGAGGCAGCTGGGCTCACAGCACGTCTTCTGGCCAGGTGGGGGATCCTACTCTGGGCCAAGGACAAAGAACCAAGGGTTAATTTGGAAGCAAAGTAATTATAAATGAGACTTTGGAATTAGATGGAGGAAAAAACAACACAGTTGAGCACAAGGCTCCTGGGATTGTCCGTCTTCCCTGGCACTGGAATATGCTCGTCCTGCCGCGCCCTACCAAGAGCTCACCTCTGTCACTGTCCCCTGCTCCCCGGAGCTCCTTATCAGCCTGTAACCAAGCCAGGAGAACTCCCTTCCCTTTAGGAAAACAGAGCAAGTATTCTCTTCCCCTGGCTACACACACCAGCACTTTCCTCTTCAAGGTCTGGCTTCTGCTGATAGTTCCAACTCTGGGGAGGAGGGGAAAAGGGCGGGTGACGCGTCATCCCACATCCCTGCCCCATGCTTCTGGGAATTGTTCTCACCAGCACCTCGTCCCTCTTCCAGCTGGAACCCTTCAAGACCCCTGGTCACTTCCCCTCCCAGAGCAGGGGGCCCTGGACAGGGGAGAGCCCTGGGGGAGCCACGCCTTGCCAAGAGAGATGTGTATGAGGTTTTCAAAATGTCCTCCCAAAGGGCTGGCTCTGTGGCCTAGTGGTTTAGGCCGTCGGATCCCACATGGTCGACTGCATGGATTCAAACCAGTAGCTTGAATCCCAGCCCAGTAGCTTGACAAACATACCAGGTGCTTGTGCATGCATGTCCCAAATCCCAACAGGGTGGAGAAATAGGAAGAAGGGATTGCAACGTGACCACACCCCACCGAGGGGTGCTTTCTCTCTATCTCTGTCTCTCTCTCTCTCTCTGGTGAGTGTGTGCTGGAAAAATTTTTAAAAAGAAAGTAAAAGTTCATATGTGTATTATAAAAAAACTGCATGGATTTCAAATTATTTTTTGCACCAAAAATAAACTGATACTTCAATTCCACTTTTCCATGAACTTTTTAAAGTCCCCTTCTCTGAACAGTTATTCTCTCACACGGGGCCATGTGCTCGTCTTTCCTGAACCACCCCACTCATGGGTCCAGCAGCGTACAAGACTAGATGGTTGGGGACCAGCAGTTAGTGTAATGGCTATGTCGCTGGATTCCCATGTAGTCGACCGCGGTTCGAGTCCCGGACCCAGTGGCTTAAACTCACACCAGGCGCGTGTGCGTGCGTACCCAAGATCCCAAGAGGAGAATTGAGGAGAAGGGATTGCAGCGTGGCCATCCCCCGTGGGGGGTGATTTCTCGCTTTCCATCTCTCTGTATCTCTCTGTCTGTCTGGCGAGCACACGCACCTATAGCCAAAACCTCTCCAAAAAAAAAGAAAAAAAAAAAAAAGACTAGATGGCTGGGGATGGAGGGAGCCATCGTGCCACTTCAAGTGTGACAGGAACCAGAGGATAGATAGGTCACCTCTGCGTACACAATTCCTGTGTCAGAGCTTGGGAAGTGGGGGCACACGTGTGAAATCATTCCAGCCAGGGAGGGTAAGTCTTCCAAGGAAGATAGGACGTTTCTGTTTAGTGTTTTTGGATTTTTTTGGCTAGAGGGTACATACGCTCACTAGAGAGAAAGAAAGTAAGCAAGCACCCCCCGTGGGGTATGGTCACACCACAGTTCCCTCTTCTTCGTCTCCTCCTCTCAGGTTTTTGGACATGCATGCTCGTGTGCCTGGCACGTTTCTCAAGTCCAGGGCTTGAACCATGAAGTTGGCCTGTGGGATCCGGCTGCCCTAACCACCATGCCACCAGCTGGCCCTGTTTGTTTAGTTTTAACAAGACAAGTGCTGCTGGCTTTCCTTTCTGATCCAGGAAAGCGTGACCAGCTCGTCCCTGGGGTATTCCCAACCCCAGGCTCAAGGTAGCAGAGGGTCAACAGGCTGCTCCGTCTGGGCCGGTAGCTAAGTCTCTTCCCTAAGTGCCTTTGCTAAGTATCTTTGGTCTGGAAAAGCAAAACCAGTCCACGAGCCAGAGTCCCAGAGCTACATGGAGCACAGCCATAGGGGGGAGAGAATATTCTGAGAGGTCTGAAACGGACCTTTGAAGAAATGTTAATAGAATGTGCTTCGTGACACTCAGACAAGGCTGGCTTGGGCTGGCCGAGGACACAGCTAGAACTGCGGTCTCTGCAGAGACAGGCGGCGAGAGTGTTCAGAGCCAGCTGGCTGGAGCTGTGACGGCAGACCCAGAGTGCAAGACAGACAGCGCAGCAGGGAGGGCCGGGTAGGGGCTGAGGAAACTTCCTGGTGATATGGGATTAGGCTCTCAGAGTGGAATAATGGAAAGAGGTAACTGATACTTTTTTCCAACTCTGAAATTTAGTCTCCCAGGGAGACTGTGAGTGTGCAGATGAACTAAATGTCTTTTCCTGTCTGCAGGAGTCAGGTTGGACCGTCACAATCCCTGGGGAGGAGTAAGGAGGGTCAGGAACTGTGGTTGTATTTTTCTGCTTGTCTGAACAAAGTCGGCGCAGGAGGCAGCTATTCCTGTGGCGATGACGTTCCTGAGAGGAGCCAGGCCATGAGTCTCTGTAGGGGTTAATGTTACAGGAGGGAGTAAGGTGAGGCTGAGAAAACGACAGTGTGAGCCTCAGCCTGGGGAGGCCAGAGGAAGCCTTTCATTCCCTCCAGATGTCCCCCGACAGTGGCCCTGCCACTGCCTCCTTCCTCTGGACCTCACAGTCCATCCAGGTCTTGGGTCCTGCTTACTTCCCTGTGTCCCTTTAAAGACAGGCGCCTTGGGGACCAGCAGATGGAGTCATGGTTACGTCGCTGGACTCCCACATAGTTGACCGCGGGTGGAGTACCAGACCCAGCAGCTTACAACTCACACCGGGCGCGTGTGTGTACATGCCCAGAATCCTGAGAGGAGAGTGGAGGAGAAGGGGTTGTGGTGTGGCCATCCCCCAGGGGGTTTATCACTTTCTGTCTCTCTGTCTCTGTCTCTCTGGTGAGCACAGGTGCCCTATAGCAAAAATCTCTCTCTTAAAAAAAAACAAAAAAAAACAACAACAAAAAAAAAAACTGGCACCTCCTGGAGCTGGCAGGTGGTGTAGTGATTAAGGTGTTGGGCTCCCACATGGCTAATTGTGGTTCAAGTCCTAGACCTGGCAGCTTGAAACTCAGGCCAAGTGTGTGTGCGTGCACACCCAAAATCCTGAGAGGAGAATGGAGGAGAAGGGATTGCAGCGTGGTCATCTCCCCAGGGGGTCATTTCTCACGTTCTCTCTGTTTCTTGTCTTCTCAGTGAGCACACACACCCTATAGCCAAAAAAAAAAAAAAAAAAAAAAAACCGACAAGAGCCTTTTTTTTTTTGAGAGTTCTGTTTTGTTTTGGTTTGGTTCTGGTTTGTTTTTGTTTTTGTTGTTGTTGTTGTTGTTGTAGGGTGCTCTTGGGGAGGAGTGAGAAAAAGTGAGAAATCACCCCACCCCAGAGGATGGCGACAGCACAATCCCTTCCCCTCCATTCTCTCCTTGGGATCTTGGGCATGCACGCACACGCAACCGATGTGATTTTCAAACCTCCAAGTCCAGTATTGAGACTGCAAAGTTGGCCCGGTGGGATCCAGCTGCCTTTACCACACACTGCTGGCCCAGGACGGGAGCCCTTTTTTAAAACTATTATTTATTTAATTTGATTTATCATCATCGTTATTATTATTAATAATTTGCTATAAATCATGCCACCTGAGAGAGACAGATAAAGAGGGAGAGTGAGAATGCAAACAGCCAGGTCCAGGACTTGAACTGTGGTCAGCCATGTGGGAGTCCAATGCCCCAACCACCATGCCACCTGCTGGCCCCAACAGGAACCTTTTAAAGGCACACAATCTATATCTTTGGAGATCCTGGATGAAGCAAGACATACTGAGGCTCTGGAAATGGTCGCTTGGTTGAAGAAAGTTGGGACAAGGCGGGGTAATGGAGAAACCCACCCAAGGAGTCAGGCCTGGGGGCTGGCCCAGTCCCCAGGTCAATGTTGGCATTGGCACAGACCCGGTAGGACGGCCCTTTCCTGTCATCCCTCCCTCCCCTCAGGCTTCTGGTTCTTAAGACAGGCCCTATCAGCTTGCAGAAAGCTAAGGAGGGTTATTCTCACCCCAACCCTCCCTAGGTAAAAGATGAGAAGAATATTCAAGAGGTGTTCGACCTGAGTGACTATGAGAAGTGCGAAGAGCTGCGGAAATCCAAGAGTAGGAGCAAGAAGAACCATAGCAAGTTTACTCTTGCCCACTCCAGACAGCCCGGGAACACGGTACGTTCGCTGCTGCCGTCCTGGCCACCAGGGCACAGGGCGAGCTCCGTCCCCTTCTTGAGTTCTCTCAGCCTTCCTGGCTCAGGGTCCCTGAGGGGCTCTCCTGCTAGCCTTCGTTATTTCACCTGATAATATTGTGGCCATATCTTTCCCCCAGGCAGACCAGCCTTTAACCTGCCTCACCACTGAGACTGAATTTATCTACCCATCTCTCTCTGTATCTCTCTCTCCCCCTCTCTGTCTCTCTCTCTCACACACACACACACACACACACACACACACTCTCATACACGAGGGAACTTCAGAAAGCTCATGGAAAATGTTATTAAAGAATGAGTTTATTTTGGTGCAAAAAATTTTAAAATCCATGCATAGTTGTTTCATAATGCACATTTTTCATGAATGTTTTGAAGACACACCCCATAAGTGTTTTGAAGACCCCTCCTCCCATACATCTTTTAGGAAAAAATCTCTAGTCCCTGTACACCGTTAATGGTCAGAGTTCTGAAATGAATTCCTCTATTCACATTCCATTTTTTCCAGATGTCATAAAGATGTTTATTGTAATTCCTGTCCTTCACCAAGCCTCCTCTAATGATCTCCAGTGCCGTGTTAGCACTCACTGCCCCGCTTAGCTCTTCCTTGGTTACTTCTCAATCGGCCTCTGAGCGGTGGCATTTTGCAGGACCATAGATGACGGTATCCTTAAGCTCTGGGTGACTCCAGGAGCTAGCTGGGAGTAAGATAATGAGATGAGACTGACTGACTTCTCGCTGCCACAGTGAGGCAGCAGTTCTAAAACCCTGGCTGAAACGAGACTCTTCCCCCCACAGGCACCCAACCTGATCTTCCTAGCAGTGAGTCCAGAAGAGAAGGAATCATGGATCAATGCTCTCAACTCTGCCATCACTCGAGCCAAGAACCGCATCTTGGATGAGGTCAGGGGGCTCACTGTGGGGCAAGGGACGGGCAAAGCAGCCGGGACTTGCTGAAGAGGGAGGATTATTATGTAGCCCCACTTCCCTGCTCCCCCATCATTTACTAATGCTAGAGAGCACACACGTGCACCAAAGGGTGGGGGGGCCAGCACCCCCCACCCCCCATGTGGCCTGGTCTTGTCTCAGCTCCATTCCTTCTTCCTGTCAGAATCCTGGGCATGCAGGTACAGGTACCCAGCATGTTTTTCAAGCTGCTGGGTCAGAGACTCAAACCATGATTGGCCATATGGGATCCAACTCCCTCCATACATCACTTAACCACTGCACTACAGGGCTGACCCCCTCTTTGTTTTATCTCTCTTGAAACCCTAGTCCCCTCCTCTCCCTAAGTCTTTTCTGCCCCCCCAGCTCCCCCACTTCATGATGCATAGGCCGACCTTGCGGCAGCTGAAGGAGCCCCTTCATGTCCAGTAAATCCCTCTGCCCCTGGATTTGCTGAGATGCAGTTAATGGCGTGGGTTTATTTTCCAGTCCAGCTGTGTTTGGGCCTTGGGGGATGCTGGGTTGGGATGGAGAGTGTCTAAAGAGCTCCCATGACTCACAACTTGTCTCTTCAGGTCACTGTTGAGGAGGACAGCTGTCTCGCCCACCCCACGCGAGACAGGGCAAAAATCCAGCACTCCCGCCGCCCCCCAACTCGGGGACACCTAATGGCCGTGGTACGTAAGATTACAAGCACTAATTCCATGTCACTCCGTCTCAGACAGAACTCTGTACCAACAGAGGCATTTGTGGGAGGCCTCCTTGACCCCAGAAGCAAAGACTAGGGAGTTCTCTCCACCCCACACCCCTGCCTGATTATTCTAAATCATGGTTGTAAGAGGACTCCTCAAAGTGTATGGAATTTTGGTGCAATTTTAAATCCACGCATAGACATTCTCCGAAGTCCTCCAGTATTTATTCAATACCTACTATGACTTTGAAAGTCCCTCCTCTGAATAATTTTAATTGTCTTTTGAAGAAAGATAAACCCGCAGGAAAGTGAAAAATAGAAGCGGTGACTATGTGCAGTGTGGTCTGGGCTCCTGTCGCCCTGACGGGGAACAGCACTGAGCACCACAGGCACTCAGAGGAGCTGGTGGGCCCCTGGACCGTCCAGAGCAGGGCTTTCTGCAGTCATCCACGGGCTGGGTCCCTAGGGAAGGAGGCAGGCGTAGCAGCAGAACACAGGCGTTAGAGTGGGACAGAACCCGAGTTAGAGCTAGCTTTGTGATGAACTGTCCCTGAAGCCGCATGTCCCCGGCTGTAAAACGGGTCAGTAATCGTGCCTGCCTAAGGGCTGCTGTGAGGAGCGGTACTACACAGGGGAGGTGAACACCCTTGCCGCCTTTTTTTATTTTTAATTACAGTATTCTGGAAATAAGGGGACAGGGTTGGAAGGCCAGGGTTCTGAGTTTCGAATGGCGGCAGGGGCTGGGCCCTGGCAGATGCAGATGGAGAGGGTAGTCTTCCTAGGGGGCGTCCTGTAGGACACACCCAGATTTTATGCTTAGCGTCCGCACCACAGAAGACCCACAGAGGGCGGAGACCCCGTTCCGGAGCTTGTAGGAGAGTGGAGAATGTGGGGAACAAGCAGGAGACAGTACTTTAAGTCACGAAAACACTTTTTTGGGGGGGAGAGGTTTTTGCTATAGGTCGCATGCGCTCGCCAGAGAGAGAGAGACAGAGAGATAGAAAGCGAGAAGTCACCCCCCAGGGGGGATGGTCACACAGCAATCCCTTCTCCTCCATTCTCCTCTCGGGATCTTGGGCACGCACGCACACGCGCCCTGCGTGAGTTTAAGCCACCGGGTCTGGGACTCGAACCACAGTCGGCTACATGAGAGTTCAGCAGCATAGCCATTACACAGAAACACGTTAGAAGATCAAATTGCTATCAGAGAAATGAAAAGTGATGTCGAGGAGGGAGATGACACAACTGGGCCCTGCCTTTCAGGCAGCTGTTCCTGAAATCCCTCCTGGTGAGTTTGCTCCCTTCATTCCCACTCTCCTCCCTGTCCCCCCAGGCTTCGACCTCTACCTCGGACGGGATGCTGACCCTGGACCTCATCCAAGAGGAAGACCCTCCCCCTGAGGAGCCCACGTCCTGTGCCGAGAGCTTTCGGGTGGATCTGGACAAGTCCGTGGCCCAGCTGGCGGGCAGTCGGCGGAGGGCGGACTCGGACCACATCCAGCCCTCGGACCGGGCAGGCAGCCTTCCCCGACCTTGGGAAAAGCCAGACAAGGGGGCCACCTACACCCCCCAGGCTCCCAAGAAGTTGACACCCACAGAGAAGAGCCGCTGTGCCTCCCTGGAGGAGATCCTGTCTCAGCGGGACGCCACACACGCCCGCCCCCTCCAACTGCGGGCAGAGCGGTCCCCTGACCGCACCCCCCCACACCCCGGGCAGCTGTCCCGGATCCAGGACCTGGTAGCACGGAAATTGGAGAAGACTCAGGAGCTGCTGGCGGAGGTCCAGGGACTGGGAGACGGGAAGCGAAAGGCCAAGGACCCCCCTGGGTCTCCCCCCGATTCTGAGTCAGAGCAGCTGCTGCAGGAGACAGAGCGGCTGCTGGGGGAGGCGTCGTCGAATTGGAGCCAGGCAAAGAGGGTGCTGCAGGAAGTCAGGGAGCTGAGGGACCTGTACAGACAGATGGACCTGCAGACCCCTGACGCCCTCCGACAGACCAGCCAGCACAGCCAGTTCCGGAAGAGCCTGATGTGAAGGAGGGGCAGGGTCTGTGGCCTGGCGGGTGGAGAGACTTTTATCTCCAAGTGTCACAGGATAAAGCTTTTTTTATTTACCTCAATCCAAAAAAAAAACAAAAACAAAAACACAAGCTGGTTGCTATTGCTGATGCCTGACTGGCCCCCTGTACCCCTCTTCCCTGACCTGCTTTTCTCGCCTACCCTCCTCACATCTGGGGAGGGGGTGAGTCCTGTGCCAGTACTAGGAAACTTTCACTTGGACTGAGGGAAAGACATAGCCCAACCATTTCGCACACACACACTGCCCCCCGCAACAAAGTAGTGACTTCAGAAAGTTGGTGGAAAATGGGATTAAAGTACAAGTTTATTTTGATGGAAAAAAAATTGTGAAACCCATGTGTACTTTTTTCATCATACACATTTTCCACGAACTTTTTGAAGACCCCCCCACATACTACTGTCCCAGGTCTGTGGACAGGCTTTTGAGTTCAAAGGGAGAGGAGAAAGACTTTCTCCTAGGTACCTGGGTTCTCAATCGGAGGGCATAATTTCAGCTGCCCAGCTCTAAAGTTCTCGGATGTGGGGGCCAGTGCCACGTGTCCACACACTCAGAAGTGATCTTCATCCCAGCCTCAAGAAGGACTTGGGAACTCAACTCTGGCCAGCCAAGCACTGGCTGCTTATGGTAGAATCTCTTACTTGAGATTGAGCGGCCTGGATGTTCTGACTTGGAGTGTTTTTCCCTTCAGCTCCCACACCCTACCCAACACGGACTCAAAGATCCAACCCTCCGTAGAGGGGACCCGCTTGGTCACCTGGGAGGCCTAGCACAGGGGAACTAGGGCGACCGACCCCACAGAGCTGACTAAGAACGAAACTGCTTCGTGGTGCAGGCTGGGTAGGCCGAAGGGGAAAACCAAGCACGGGTCCAGGTTCCTCTTTCGGCCAAGCCCGGGCTTCCTGTCGCCTCTCCCTCTCCTTCCTCACACCTCCCTTCCGAGCCCCAACTTTAGACAAACATCTTCCTGCTCACACCACCACCCTTCCTGGCCGCCCTGGGACTGCAGGCTCCCTTGCCCTGTGAGGTGGGCCCCGCACAGCTGTTGGGTGTGCCTTCCTCTGCCTTGCTAAGGTCAGGTTTAAGCGGTGACGAGATCGTAGGATTTTTGAAATCGGGAGAGAGCGCCTCGTGACTGAGTGGGGGACTGATGTGTACTCCTCTTCCCTGGACCTCTCCCCTCCAAGAGTCAAGACCTAGAGCTTCACCTGGGTGAGGGGGAGAAGGGAGAGGAAACAGGGCCGCGCTGTATGAGCTCCTGGCCACAAGGCTGCCCTAATGGGACCTGGGAAGATGAGGGTAGCAAAGAGAAGGGAACTCCTTTGAGGAAAACAGGCCTGCTCTGACATTACTCCCACACCCCCTGTAAGCACCTGGGAATTCCTCCAAGGAAAAGCATCCCCAGGAGGGAGGGAGTCTTGCTCTTAGCTGCCCACTTCTCACTATCCAAAGATGTGCCTAGATCTGGCCTGGGGGTACCTAGCCTAGACTGTTCCCTGAGGAACAGGTGTCCCACCTGAGTAAGGTCAAGTGCAGGAGGACATCACCTTAGTGTCGTTCCCAGGCCCTCCTAGGGTATGAGGTGAGGACCTGGGTCTCCAGTTTCCCATCCTCCAAATAACTTCATCAAAACTAAACAGAGTGGGACCAGCAGTTAGTGTAATGGCTATGTCGCTGGACTCCCATATAGTCGACCGCAGTTCAAGTCCCGGACCCGGTGGCTTAACCTCACGCCAGGCACGTGTGCATGTGTGCCCAAAATCCTGAGAGGAGAATGGAGGAGAAGGGATTGCGGCGTGGCCATCCCCCCTGGGGAGTGATTTCTCGCTTTCTGTCTCTCTGTCTCTGTCTGTCTGGCGAGCGCATGCGCCCTATAGCAAAAACCTCTCCAAAAAAAAAAAAAAAAAAAAAAAACATGGTCAGCCGAGCCACCGTCATCCAAATACTGAAAGTCTGGGGTAACAGTACAGTTACTTTTAAAAGATTTATTTCCTTTATTATTATCATTATTATTTGTTTAATTTGACCAGAGAGAGAGAAAGGGAAAGTAAGAAAGCAAGCCTCCAGGTCCGGGATTCGAACCGTGGTCAGCCATGTGGGAGTCCAGTGCCTTAACCACCATGCCACTTGCTGGTCCCAGTACAGTTTCTTTTTATAAGTCTCCATTTTTGCATTAATTTTATTTTGTCAGCATTTCCCCTTTTCTCTCTTTTTCTTCCTTGTTGCTTCTATATAGTCAGGAAAAAGACGAAGCAGAAATGGCGTATGTATCCCAACACGCCAATCATCTGTGGCTTCCAGGGGAGCCAGAATGTGAAGGGAGACACCAAAGGAGAGTGGCAGGTGAGGGGAGGCAGAGAAGAGACTGGGGTCTCAAGAGACTCCGAAGAGCTGGGTACTGGACCTCAGGGTCTTCAGGCATCAAAGGCAACAGCTTCCAGTTCTCCAGAAATGGCAGGAACACCCAGGCCACAAGGTGAGGAAATGAGCCCAGCTTTGAAACCAGACAGATCTGGGTTCAAATGAGGACTCTGCCACTTTTTGGTTAGGAGGCCCTGGGCAAGATACAAGGTTTGTGAGCATCAGTTTTCTCATCTGCAAACTGCAAGGTTGTTTGGGATGGGTAAAGACAATGTCTGAAAAACATCTGCCAGTCAGGTACCAGCTGCTGTGTGCCTGACTCAGCGGGCAGCACCGGGCAGTTGGGAGGTAGCACAGTGTTCATTGCTGCCATTTTGTTCCATCCGGCCTAGGCTCTGCACACCCTCTCTTGAAAGGAGACGGTGCATTAAGTACTGTGCTAATGCCAGAGCTTCGAAAAGGGGGAAAAGCATGATCCCTGGTGGTCTTCACAAATTTCAGAGCTTAGCAAAAAGTAGCTCCCCACTAGAAAAACAGCTTGAAGTCCATCCTTGCAGTGGGCCACCAGTGCGATTTCTGGGTCTGCTAGGAGCCCGGGCACTCTGCGCCCCCACCTCCCCTCAGCACTCCCTGCCTCCCTCCAGCATTCCAGGCCCTTTCCGGGCCACACTTTGCTCCCCTCCTCCCAGGCACTGCTCCTGGTAGATGGGGTAGACCGTGTAGAGGAAGGAGAGCGTGGCTGTGTGGCCAGCTCTCTGCACGACCGTGTAGAGGAAGGAGAGCGTGGCTGTGTGGCCAGCTCTCTGCACGGCTGCCACGGACGTTTTCAGGGTATACCTACCCTGCCCCTCCCAACAGCTCGGCTATATTCTCTTACACAAATGAACTGGAAAAGGAAAGCTCCTCTGGGAGGGCCTGGGAGGGGGAGATGGAGAAATGCAGATGGCATGGTGAAGTGGGATGGAGAGTAGAGACCGGTAAAGAACAAAACGCTTAGTTCATAACTCAGTGACATTTCCCTCCACTTTCCCCGTTCTCCATTCCGTTAAGCAGAGGTTTGGGGAGCTCACAGAGGCCCAGTCCTGATGTGTCCCCGTCGGGAGGGATGTCTGAGGCCTTAGCCTGGGAAGCTGATGAGTGCATCAGCACGCGTGTCCCACAGCACAGCTGCAGCTTGTCTAGGGCGAAAAGAAAAGGGCAAGGAAAAAAACGAGCCCAAGTTTTCTCTAACTCCCTCTCCAGCCCTCACAAACCCTGCGTGCTAAGCCTGCAGCTCTGGCCCGAGGGGGAGAGCTCTCGCCTCCTTCCCCACCCGCTCCCCCCACCCCTCTGCCAGCAGTAAATCAGCACCGCCCTGAACCAGTCCCAAAGAATCTCCCTCCTGTCTAGACCTCACGGGCAAGCAGACCTAGCCCCTTCTGCAACCCTCCGAGCTCGCCTAGTGCCCATCCCCCGCCTCCCCCTCCCTCCCTCCCCAAGCCTGGTTCATTTCTTTTTCTGCTTTCTTCCTACCTCCCAGTCTCCCAACAACAGCAGCCAATCCCCTTCCTGCTCGAGAGCCACACCATATATGGAGAGGTTGGAAGGAAACTCGAGTAAATGCAGGAGCGAACACACACACACACACACACACACACACGCACGCACACGCACAGCAGACTTTGAGCGCCTTTCTGCACGTGACTCTTTATCTGCCTGTGTGACGCGAGTCTCACCGTCCCCTGTCCCTGGCTCACCCCACACACCAATGTGGAACCTGTTTGCTATTCCCCAGCTTTATGCATGCCCCCCGGGGAGACCATCACTCCACGTTGCCTCTGACCTAGATTCCCTGCACTAATTACAAGACTAACGAGATCTAACAAACACCAACTTAGCGCAGCTGAGACCCTCGAGGTCAATTAGTGCAGCTCCGCTCCGCTCAGCAATCGGCCGGCCGGAGCCAGAAAGTATGGTGCTGCCTCACCCCGGCCCCGCCCAACCCTGAAGTGGGAAGCAATTGGGGGATAGGCCAAAATTGGCAGGACCAGTTTAAAAACAGGATCTTGGAGGGCTAATTGCCTTAAGGCTGAGGAGCAGTGGAGAACACAGATCCGGAGTCCAAAGTTATCCCAGTGGACAGAAGGCAGTTTTTGCAAAGACTCAGCATGAGGAAGAGCAACTGAGACAAGCAGGTGGCACTACAACTCTTGGTTGCATCATGGGCTCTGACTCCCCCTCCCTCCTCTCTTCTTCCCCCTTTGGACCACTCGGGGTCATCTGGCTATCTCCCAGGCTTCCACCCAGCTTTGGGATCACTCGGAAAGCATTTTCTTCCAGAAATACTAGACTCACCCTCATGCTTGCTTTTCTGTCTCCCAGATATTAAAACCAGGACAGTACAGAGCCTCTTCCTCCCAAGGTTTCTTTCATTAGGTGGCAAAACAAGGTAATGAAATCGCGTCCTCTCCCGTGCCCTCAGGTTGCAGTCCAGTCACCTGAATCCCCCATGGAGGTGGGAGTGGAAGGAAAGGGGAAGTGACTTAGAACCCCCTCGAAACAGACTGTTCCCTTTCCCCCAGCCTCCACCCAGTCTGGCAGCAGAGGCGGCTCCACTGTGCCACGCCTCGTGCACAGTCCGGACAGACGCAGTAACCAGTCACCCGAGGGAAGGATGGTCACGTAAGCACACATCCCGAAGCTGATGACTCCCACACTTACTTCTCCAGCCTAAATCCCTCCCGCTGGGACCAAGACAAGTGCCTGTTTGACACCTCTACCTGGGAATCCAGCAGGCATCTTAAGTAATGATGCTTAAGTAATGAATCGACCTCCTCAGCGAGCCAACCTCCCTCCACGTTCTGTTGCAGCGGGAGTCTGCTGCTCCTCCCTCGTTCTCCTACTGATACTTGAACCTGGGTTTGCCTGGTGACTTGCTCTGCCCAACAGAACAAGCCAAAGTGTAAGTTCCAGAGTGCAAGGCTTAAGGGACCCTGTAGTTTCCACTCCTTGGCTCTCCTACCCTTCAGCTGCCTGTAAGAAGCCTGAGCCCGCCTCCTCGCTGTAAGATCACGTGGCAAAGGAGACCCTGAAACCACACAGATCCATCCAGCACCCGAGCCTCCAGTCACACACAGCTGGCGGCCACACACCAGGCAAGACGGGAGGCCCAACCACCCAGTCAGCCCCCAGGATTACTAAGAAATTAATAGGGGCCAGCAGGTGGCATGGTGGTTAAGGGTACTAGACTCCCACGTGGCTGACCATAGTTCTAGTCCTGGACCTGGCGGCTTGCTTTTTCACTTTCTCTCTGCCCCTCTGTGGTTCAATTTAAATAAATAAAATTAAATAAAATCATTATTTTTTTAAAAAAGAAATTAATGAATAGTTGTTGTCTTAAGCTATTGAATGGGGGCAGAGGGTTCTTGCTTGGCAATAGACACTGAAAAAAGAATTAGTTCTTAGATGTGGGACACTGCCATAATTAAAACCCCAATGTGTGACATTGACACGGGGACCCGGCAGCAGACAGAAGCTAGGACAGCAAGTAGAGGCCGGAGAAGCAGGTCGGACATCCCTAGTGGAGACTGGAGAAAGGGTCGCCCATGCTACAGAGTGGTGGGATAATTTAAGGAACTGTTGCCTATGGTAACTAGAAGATAGAAAACGTACCTAATAGACTCAATGGGGTTGGCTAAAGAGATTTCCAGGCAGAATGCTGGAAGTACCGATAGGCTTTTCTTAGCTGAGATATTGCAAGACAGAGAAACTAAAAAAAGGAACTTTTTAGTTTGCAAGTGAAATTTTAAGGAAAAATAATAGAGAGCTGGGGGCAGTCCACAGCTAGAGACACTTTCACCAGTGGAATGTGGGAGAGTGGCCCGATAGAGGGGACCGCCCTGGCCAGTGAAATGATAAAAGGAATTGCTGGTTGTCACTAAACCACACTGGCAGCTTACAGAGAAGTAAGAAAAGGCAGCTGACAGGAAACTGTGTGAGGGCCAGAGGCCTCTGATAGTTTATGAAGAGGTCAGTATCCAGGACCAAAAGATGGCGTAATGGTTACATCGCTGGACCCCACTAGCTGACAGTGGTTCAAGTCACTGAACTGGCAGCTTAAACCTCACACCAGGTGTGTATGCGTGTGCATGTGTGTGCCCAAAGTCCCGAGAGGAGAGTGGAGAAGGCATTGTGCTGTGGCCACCCCCCTGGGAGTGACTTTGCTTTCTGTCTCTCTACCGGTCTCTGTCTTTTTGGTGAGTGCACACGCCCTATACCAAAAATCTCTCTCAAAAAAAAAAAAAAAAAAAAAAAAAAAAAAAATAGAGGCCAGTATCTCTTGCAGTACGGAAAGCAGTTAAAAATGAAGACCCAACTCAGAAATTAATATGATGCAAAGTGTCAAAAAACAACAGTCAAGGGAGGCCAGAAGAGCCAGAGGTGGTGCAGCCTTAACACAACCCTCTAGGAGCCTGACCCACATCGGAAGGTTCAGAGTTCATTTCTGGAGACCTCCCTGAAAACACCTTGCATATGCACCCATGGCCCAGGGCCGGCTGAAGCTGGAGATGGATCGTGGTGATCGCGGTGAGGAGACCTTATTGGGCTGCTCTTTCTCTCTCTCTCAGGAAAGAAAGAAAGAAAGAAGAAAGGAAGAAAGAAAGAAAGAAAGAAAGAAAGAAAGAAAGAAAGAAAGAAAGAAAGAAGTCCTGAAAAATAACCCAACACTCAATGAGACAGGTAACTAAAACCCTCAGCCAACACTCTAGTCAAGACCCCAGGACCCAACATCCTAGTGTGATGCTCCGTAGCCTAAAAAAAGTGACGGTCCACACTGAGCAAAGCTGAAATGCCTGAGCTGCCTTATCAGCAGTGGAGGACGAGATTAAAAATCTTAGGGAAGGAGCTACGCTGGAATGGACCTATTATTTGAGACCCGAAGACTCAGCATGGGAGCTTCCTGGGAGACCCAAAAGACACACCACGCCGCGGCCATCCGGAGTGCGCGGTAAGAGCGCCACCAGCCGGCTGAGCTCAGTAGTGGCGCTCTCCTGCGGGCCAGAGCTGAAGGTAAGAGAGGCGGCGGAGATGGTTACAACAGTGGGGAGGATTGACCCCCATCCCCAGCAATAGAAGCCAGGGGCCACATTAATTATCATAATGACCAAAAAAGTCAAAGGGCCAGTCAGGCGGGCTTGACCCGCAGGGAAGTAAGCTGTTTAACAAAACATGAGGTCCGTAGGGACAAATCAGATCGGCTGCCAACAAGGGCACTGCCTGATTTATATAACCAACGGACACGGGAACCAATGAGCGCGAGGCTAAGCACAGTTGCTCCTATAAAAAGTCATGAAGTCAAGAAGTGAGAGATTAGAACCCTGGTGCCTCATTGGTGAGAATACAAAATGGGATAGGCACTGTGGAAAACAGTATGGGGGTTCCTCGAAAGAAAGAACGCAGCACGCCATATGATCCAACAATCCCCCTTCTGGGCATGTGTCCTAAAGAACTGAAAGCAGAATCTCAGATATTTGCACACCCATGTTGCTGGCAGCACTGTTTACAACAACCAGGGGGTAGGAGAGCTGAAGCATCCACTGGTGGGTAAATGGATGAACAAAATAGAATATGTGTATTCCAGAGGTATCATTCAGACAGAGAGGAAGGAAATTCCGACTCATAATACAGCAGGTACGGACCTTGAGGACATTATGCTAAATAAAATGTCAGTCACAAAAAGGCAAATCTTGTATGATCCCACTTACATGGCATCTAAAGTAGTCCAATTCACAGGAACAGAAAGTAGAATGGTGGTTTCCACAGGTGGGAGTTAGGGGGAAATGAGGAGTTGCTATTTAACGGATTTCAAGTTTCAGAACTACAAGTTAAAAAGTTCTGGAACTTTGACCAGCAGTTGGCGTAATGGCTATGTTGCTGGACTCCCATGTAGTCAACTGCGGTTCAAGTCCTGGACCCGGTGACTTAAACTCACGCCGGGAGCGATTGTGGCGTGGCCATCCTCCCTGGGGGTGATTTCTTGCTTTCTGTCTCTCTGTCTCTGTCTTTCCGGCACGCGCCCTATAGCAAAAACCTCTCAAAAAAAAAGAAAAAAAAAGTTCTGGAACTCAGTTGCACAATATTGTGAAAATACCTCACACGACTGATCTATCCACTTACACATGATATAGATGATCTATTTTTTTGTTATGCTTTTTACCACAATTGAAAATAAAAATTTTTTAAAACATTAAAAAGAAAGAAAAATTCCTTGTCCGTTTCCTAGACCCAAGACAGTTTTCAGATCTGAAATCTATTGAATGAAAGTGTGCCAGTTCCCAGGAGGAAGAACCCTGCAATAACATAGCAAGTTCATAGTCTAATCATTCCACCAGCGCTTTCCACAGAGGGACTTCAAGCCATTTATTCAGGTGACCATACACTGAGGGAGTGGGCATATTTTAACACCTAGAAGACTAATGGACATAGAGTCTGAATTGTCACTGATATTCAAAGACATGAAATATCATTTATTTTATTTTATTTAATTTTATTTATTATTATTATTATTATTATTCTCCAGTTTGATCAGAGAGAGAAGAAAAGTGAGAAAGCAAGCCATCAGGTCCAAGACTTGAACTGCAGCCAGCCATGTGGGAGTCCAGTGCTTTTAACCACCACGCCATCTGCTGGCCCCTGAAATATCATTTTGGACCCCATTAGAGTAGAGGATTTTGGGTAAGCCAAGTAAAAATGGAGTCCTGGCTGAAGTTTATCTTAGAGTGGGTCCACTGGGTCCATGGCCCCACTTGGTGGTCGTTGCCCCAGTCCCTGAATGCGTGTCTGGAATGGATACATTTGGCAGTGGGAGAAGATCCCACGTGGGGGCCTTGGTTTATGGTATAAGAGCTATCATGGTGGGGAAGGTCGAATGGAAGTCTCTGAAACTGTACCTTTCTCCCAGCACTACCCCCAGCCAAGATGGCCAATAAGAAACAATACCCCATTTTGAAGAGAAGATGGTAATCAGTGTTACCTTGCTCTCAAGGATACAGGGACAGTGGTCCCATCACACCTCTGCTTAACTCACAGTGTGGCCCCTGTGAAAACAGGGATCCTGGAGAATGATTTAGATATTGCCAGCTCGGCCCTGGTTCTAGCCATCATGCTGGGGGTAGTCTCACTGGTAGAAACTAAATACGGCTCCAAGCGCATGACCTGATTTGATTTGGCAAATGCATTCTTCTTTACATCGATTAGGAAAGAAGATCGGAGACAGCATTTACACGGACTGTACGACAATTTCATTTAGTCCCCACTCCCTCCCCCAGGCTCTGCTAACTCTCCCAACCTACGTCATGATGTATGCAGAAAAGATCTGGACCATCTGGACTTCCCACAGAACATCGCAGCGCTCCATTGCATCAATGACATTATTCCCCTGGGGGCGAACGAGCCAGCGCGGCTAGCACCTGGAAGCCTTGGAAAGCTACGTATGCTCTGGGGAGTGGGACATAAACTCTATGAAGATTCTGGGACCTGCCTCTTCAGTCAAGTGTTCAGGGGTCCAATTGTCAGGGGCGTACTGGAACATCCTCTCCACAGAGATGGGAAGAGAAGGCCTGGAGGGCCTCTTTGGAATCTGGAAGCAACACATTCGACACCTAGGAACATTGCCCCAGCCTACATGCTGGGTGACGTGCCAGGCTGCAGCCTGAAGTGGCACCCAGGACAGGGCAGTCAAGTGGAAGCCTCTGAAATTGTGCCCTTTCCACCACCACCTCCCCCAGCCAACATGGCCAATAAAAAGTAAAACTGCTAGTCCACAGTAGGGCAGGGATATGTGCCACACTCAGGTGATACACTGTACAGCCTGAAAAGGACCTAAAAGGGTGGCCCCACGGGGTAACCACAAGCTGTTACTGCAGTTGGTCCTGGGGCTGCGATCTGACTCTTCATCCCCTCTTCCATTACCTACCCTAAACTCCGCTCTTCTCTGCCAGAGATGATACCACTTCCATCTCTGCTGATCTCGTGGCTTATGTGGTGCTGTAACATGGACCTTTATTTTCAAGGGGGGGTCCAAACCCCTGAAAACCTCAGCTTTCACAGGCTGGTCTGTATTTGCCATTCATGTCACAGCCAGGCATGAAGAGAGGACCAGTGTTTCTAGAATCTGATCATGTGTCTCTCGTCAGCAAGTTCCTCACCTGAATAACTACACATCTCCTGGCGATCTCTCACTGCCCCCATTCAGGGAGGTCTTTTTTTTTTTTTTTTGAGAGGTTTTTGCTATAGGGTGCGTGCGCTCGCCAGCCAGACAGAGAGAGACAGAGAGACAAGAAAGCGAGAAATCACCCCCCAGGGGGGATGGTCAGGCCGCAATCCCTTCTCCTCCATTTTCCCCTCGGGGTCTTGGGCACGCACGCACATGCGCCCGGGTCTGGGACGCGAACCATGGTCGACTACGTGGGAGTCCAGCGACATAGCCATTACGCTAACTGCTGGTTCCCCAGGGAGGTCTTCTTTTTTTTTTTTTTTTTTTTTGAGAGGTTTTCACTATAGGGCGCGTGCGCTCGCCAGACAGACAGAGAGAGATAGAGAGACAGAAAGCGAGAAATCACCCCCCAGGGGGGATGGCCACACCGCAATCCCTTCTCCTCCATTCTCCTCTCGGGATCTTGGGCACGCATGCACACGTGCCCGGCGTGAGTTCTAAGCCACCAGGTCCGGGACGTGAACCGTGGTCGACTATGTGGGAGTCCAGCGACACAGCCATTATGCTAACTGCTGGTTCCCGGGAGGTCTTCTTAAAGACAGATGGCGTAGCGTTTATGTCACTGGACTCCCATATGGCTGAGCGTGGTTTGAGTCCCGGACTTGGTGGCTTGAAAGTCATTCCAGGGGTGTGTGCGTGCATGCCCAAGATCCCAGGAAGAGAATGGAGAAAAAGAGATTGCAGCATGGCCATCCCCCCAGGGGTGTTTTCTTACATTCCCTTTCACTGTCTCAGTCTCTTTCTCTCCTATAAGCAAATATGCCTTAAGGCATAAAAAAAAAATAAAAGAACCCTCATATAAAAGGCAATTCATGTCACTTGTCTACTTAATACCATCCAGACTTCATGACTCTCTTAAAAATTCAAATCTTGGGATCGGCAGTTAGCGTAATGGCTATGTCGCTGGACTCCCACGTAGTAGACCGCGGTTTGAGTCCCGGACCCGGTGGCTTAAACTCACGCCAGGCGCGCGTGTGCGTGCGTGCCCAAGATCCCGAGAGGAGAATGGAGGAGAAGGGATTGTGGCATGGCCATCCCCCCTGGGGGGTGATTTCTCGCTTTCTGTCTCTATGTCTCTCTCTGTCTGTCTGGCGAGCGCACGCGCCCCTATAGCAAAAACCTCTCAAAAAAAAAAAAAAATTCAAATCTTTTCCCTGACAAATAAGGCCCTGACCCTGGGGCCAATAAGTGGTGTGATGGTTAAGGTGCTGGGCTCAAGTCCATATGGCCAACTACAGTTCAAATCCCAGATCCAGTGGCTTCAAATTCATGCTGGGCACATGTGTGATTGTACCCAAACTCCCAAGAGGAGCATGAAGGAGAAAAGATTGGGGCGTGGCCATTCCCCCAGAAGGTGATTCCTCACTTTCTGTCTCTGTCTTTCTCTGGCCAGTTCACATATCCTGTAGCAAAAATCTCCTAAAAAATAAACAAATAAAAATAAGGCCCTGATCCATATATGTCTCTAGCCTTGCTCTCCCCAGTCCTCACACATCCTCTCTATTCAAACACATCAACTTCTTTCTCACCTCAGGGCCTTCGTCCTTGTTATTCCCTCTGCCTAAAATACTCCCATTCTCGTCCTTAAAATCTTTATTTAAATGTCAGCTTCCTGCTCTTCCTTTCTCCGCCATCGCCATCGTGGTGTGAGCGGTCCACTCGGCTCTTCCCCATGTCTTCTCACAAGACTTTCAGAATCAAGCGGTTTCTGGACAAAAAACAGAAGCAAAATCGTCCCATTCCCCAGTGGATTAGAAGGAAAACTGGTAATAAAATCAGATACAACTCCAAGAGGAGACACTGGAGAAGAGCCACGCTGGGTCTAGGAGGAACTGGACAGGATGTGGCCACATATCTATGCTGTACCAAGGTCACTGTGGTCTTGCCACGTCAAGCTGAAAATGGTCACCAGTGCCTGGACACTTGTGTTTACTGGGGGAAAATGATGCTTCACCTTGTCTCTAAGTTCTGCATTGGTAGGTTGCTTCAGTGATAAGTATGTGAGACCTTTAAAAAAAAAAAAAAGTTAGCTTCCAGAAATCCCTTCTGTGGTCACTCAGGGTCTCAAGAAGCTCCGTATCCAACAGAACTGTTATATTATCACTCTGTTTGCGTCCTTCGCAACAATGACCAGAGTTTCATGATTCACCTCATTTATTCTCTCTCTCTGAACAGAATATAAGCCCTATGGGGACAGGGCCTTGGCTTGTTCACTGTTACCTTCTCAACACCCAGCACATAATACAAACTCAATCATTATTTGTGTAACGAATGATTAAATAAAGTCTTACCTAACCTACCCACACTTTCTCCACATCCTCCCCCTAAACTATTTAGTTCCATTATCATAATTTTAATGTATTTGGGGGCCCTTGAAATTTTTAAGATTATTATTATTTCAGGGTCAGCAGGTGGTATGGTGGTTAAAGGTGTTGAACTCCCACATGGTCAACCATGTTCAGGTCCCGGACCTACTGATTTCCTTTCTCACTTTCCCTCTCTCTCTTTCTGTCTCTCTCTGGTCAAATTGGAAAATAATAATAAAGTTAAAATAAAATAATTCTTAAAAAAGAAATTCTTTGCTTAAAAAATTACTATTTTTTCCATGAGCTAGAGAGACAAAGAGGGAGACAGAGGGACAGTCCTCCCCCATAAGCCTTGACACTATGCTCCACACCCAACCTCAGCCAGCCCTGATCGTGGTTATGCACGCACTCAGGTTTGTCTCTGGAGGTGAACCCAGAACCTTTTCATGTGACCTCAGTCTCACAGAGCATCATGTTTCACCACTGTGCCACTGTCCAGCCTACTCCACTGTCCAGTTTTAAATAGCCTATTCTTGTTTGCTGTTTTTTGTTTTTGAGAGAGAGACTTTTTGCTGTAAGGCATGTGCACTCGCCAGAGAGACAGAGAGAGACAAAAAGCGAGAAATCACCCCCCCGGGGTGGATGGCCACACTGCAATCCCTTCTCCTCCATTCTCCCCTCGAGATTTTGGGCACACACACACACACCCAGCATGAGTTTTTAAGCAGCAAGTTCTGGGACTCGAACTACGTGGAAGTCCAATGATGTAACCATTACATCATCTGCTGACCCTTTTTGTTTGCTCTTAATAACTTTCACACATATTATTCACTTAATTTTGTTTGCTTATTTGTTTGCTATAGGACATATGAGTTTGCAGAGACAGAGAGAGAAGAGAAGTGAGAAATCACCCCCCCAGGGGGCATGGCCACACCACAATCCCTTCTCAGAATTTTGGGCACGGAGGTACACATGCCCGGCATGATTTTCAAGCCACTGGGTCTGGAACTGAGGCTGCAGTTAGCCATGTGGGATCCAGCTGCCTTAACCTCCAACCACCTGCTGACTCATATTTACTTAATTATTTATTGTTTTAATTAACCCTATGAACAAAATAGGACAGGGATGACCCCCCTCCAAAGTAGGGATAAAAAAATTCAAGCCGAGAGAAGTAGGCAAGATAGAAAGTGCCAGAATCTACATCTAAAAATAGGCCTGGGGACATGCATTGATGCCGGACCCCAGCTACCCGGAATTAGGCCAAACTTCCTAAGAAAAGGGCAAAGTCCTCCACCAGGCTGCCCTCACTTCAGACACCAGCTAAAGTTCAGGGCTTCCACTTAGCACCTCAGGTTCGATAACTTGCCAAAATGATTCCTATAACTCAAGAAAACACTATGCTTACAATTAAAGTGTTATTACAAACAAATGATACAAATCAGAACCCAAAGAGGAGACACATGGGCAAAATCTGGGCAGGGCCCAGACACTCCAGCTTCGGCAATCTCTTCCTGTGGAACCTCACATCGTTCCCTTCTCCAGGCTGCCTCTACATTCCGGCCAGGGGAGTTCATCCACACCTTTGGTGTCCAGCGTTTTTTGTTTTGTTTTTGTTTTAAGTTTTTTCTATAGCACACATGTGCTCACCGGAGAGAGACAGAGACGGGGGGGGGGGGGGGGGGCAAGAAGTCACCTCCCAGGGAGATGGCCACACCGCAATCCCTCCTCCTCCATTCTCCTCTTGGGATTTTGGGCACGCACGCACATGCCTGGCAGCCTGGCATGATTTTCGAGCTGTCAGTCAGGAACTCCCACTGTGGTCAGCCATGTGGCATCCAGCGGCCTTAACTTCTATACCACCTGCTGGCCCCCAGTGTCCAGAATTTTTACTGGGGCTGGAAGATGTACTGCCTGCATGGCCAAGCTTTGGCTCCAGTTTTTCGGCAGCTTCCAAAGCCTCCAATGCATCATGCTGTTTGACCATCTGGTGGCCAAACTCCCCAGGCAAACACATTCCAAGTTATCAGGTAGGACGTTCCAGGGACGTGGAGATCATCTCCCCGTAGCCGAGGGCCAGGCAGACCTCTCTGTGGGAAAAGTAATTCTTCACTACATGGGGAGTTTTATACTTTTGTTTCTAGATCTAACACTCTACACACACTGTTCTGTTTAATCTTTGATCTCTCCTTTTTTGGAGAAACAGAGAGCACAGACACGCAGCAGAGAGAAAGAGGGAGACAGCACTCCCCAGAGGGCATGGCCACCCCACCATCCCTTCTCTCCATTTCTCCAACCTGTCAGGACTTGGGGGCACGTACACTTACACACACCCAGCTTGTTTTTCAAGCTGCTGGGTCCAGGATTCAAACCATAATCAGCCATGTGGGATCCAGCTTCCTTAACCACTAGGCCGTGGGCCAATCCTGATCTTTCCTTCTCTGACTGCTCTTCCTCTGTGAGTAGGACGCTGCTTCGGGCCACGAGTCACCCTGGAGAACTGACGAGGATGAGCAGACCGGCAGCTGATTGTGACCCAGATAGGGGAGAGGGCAGAAGTCAGCACAGTCTTTATCATCACAGAAGAAAGATGCTGTTCGCAAAGGAAACAATCACACATTCTCTTTTTTTAAACATGATGCGGAAATAAGAGCTAGCAAATGTATTTGTTAGTAAGGAAAAGACCAAAACCATGCCAGACAGTGACATCAAAGTAAAATAAAACTGTAATCTACTTGACATTCTCTGAAGATCTACTACAACACCAAAGCCTGTAATTTCTTACAGATTAATGTGCCAAGAAAATGCCAGTTACTTATTGAAATGTAAAATTCAGACGATTTTCCCTGGTGGAGGGGATTACACTCATGGAAATAGGTGGTTTCTTTCTCCCACGTTTTACAAAAGTCAATTATACTAACTTTGAGATAGAAGTTATCCTCATGCTGTCATCTAAAACATTTATTGGGCCAGCAGGTGGCATGGAGGTGAAGGCACTGGATCTCACATGGCCAGCTGTGTGGTTCAAGTCCCAAACTCTGCAGCTTGAAAATCATGCTGGGCACATGAGCATGCATGCCAAACATCCCAAGAGAGAATGGAGGAGAATGGACTGTGGTGTGGCTAGTCCCCAAGGGGGGTGATTTCTGTCTTTCTCTCTCTGTCTCTCTCTCTGGCAAGCACGAGTATCCTATAGCAAAAACTATGAAAAAAACGTATTATGTCTCCAAATTGCAAAGTATGTTTTTCTTCAGTTGTAACTACTAGTTTATCACTTTCTCTCAGCGACATGGTGCACAGTCTACACAGGTGCTCTGTAAATATTTTCCAGTGAATGTTTACAAGAAGTGAACTAAGTTGAATTTTTAAAAAACAAGGACCAGCAGATGGCATAATGGTTACGTTGCTGGACTCCCACATAGTTGACTGTGGTTCAAGTCCCAGATCTGGCTACTTAAAAATGGGCGTGTGTGCGTGTGTACCCAAGATCCCAAGAGGAGAATAGAGCAGAAGGGATTGTGGCATGGCCATCACCTCTGGGGGTGATTTCTTGCTTTCTGTCTCTATGGCAAGCACATATGCCCTATGGCAAAAATCTCTCTCTCTAAAAAAATAATAATAATTACACAGCGTAATAAAAGTATAATCATAATAATAGAAAAGGCATCAACATCGACGTTGCCAGCCCGAAGCCCAGGTTCTGTTTCGGCTCTACTCTTACTGGTTGTGTGACATGAGGCTGGTCTCAATTCCTAAATTTATTCCTTATCTGAAAACAGAATTACTCAGATTGCTCCACTTACCTCATGGGGTTTTACAAGACTCAAACACTCAATGGATTTTAAGGCATTTTGCAGACTAAGTGCCTTGCTAATGTTACCTATTATTCCAACATGAAGTTATTTTAGAAGTGGCATACATTTCACTAGGATGCAAATGATGATCACAGATTCAAGAAGCCCAAGCCTACACGTTGCTCAGGAAAGCTACCTCTCACCTCCTCAGTCTTGAAATAGCCCAGCCTTCCATGTGCACCTGGAGGCCTCCCCTACAGCCTGAGCCTGAGGAGCTGAGTCCTAGCCGTGTGTGTCACCACATCCGGGCCCCAAGTGGAAGTATTATGCTCAGCTTACTGGTGGGGGAACTGGAGCTCGAAGATGTTAAAATGTACCCAGCATTACAAAACGGGTAAGCGGTTACCTCTAAAACAAATTCTTCCCACATCAGTAGGAAAGGACAAAGTGTGCTTAAATAAAAAGAAGGAAGCAGTGGGAGGTGGCCTTACACAAATGGCCAATTTCTCACTCCTCCCCAACACAACTTTCTGTCCAAGCCAGCAAGCCTACTTCCTCCCTACTACAAATATTCTGTATTCCTCCCTATGTCTAGGGAGCCCGAGCGACAGCTATGAAACAGGTGGGTTTAGGATGCGACAGGGTGACAGCCATGATGGGCAAGAAGGGAAATGCCTACCAGGGAGAGTGCTGAGTTCAGTTACACCAGCACCCTGCCCTGGAAGATCACTAACTGATGAAGAAGCGACTGTGAGCTGGATGCATTTAATCCCAGGCTGAGGCAGGAGGATTACAAATTCAATGCCAGCCAGGGCAACATAACGAACCCCTGTCTTTTTTTTGGTCATAGGATGTGTGCGCTCACCAGAGAGACAGAGAGACACAGTGAGTCAGAAAGTGAGAAATCACCCCTAAGTGGGGGGGGTTGGGGTGGGGGTGGGGTAATGGCCACACCACTATCTCTTCTCCTTCATTCACCTCCTGGAATTTTGGGCACACACCCACATGTGCCTGATGTGAGTTTCAAGCTACCAGGTCCAGGACTCGAACCACACAGTCAACCATGTGGGAGTCCAGTGCCTTAACCACTACCCCACCTGCTGCCCACCCCCCAATGCAATTTTCAAGGTGCCAGGTCCAGAACTAGAACTGCAGTAGACTATGTGGGAGTCTGCCTTAACCACTATGTCACCTGCTGGTCCCAGTGAGCCCTTGTCTTAAAAAATAAAAAATGAAAAAAATTTAAAAAGTGATCTGGCCAGCTTCCATCCATCCCTGTTAGAAATGCCCAGTTTAGGGACCGGCAGTTAGCGTAATGGCTATGTCGCTGGACTCCCACGTAGTTGACCGCGGTTCGAGTCCCGGACCCGGTGGCTTGAACTTACGCCGGGCGCGTGTGCGTGCGTGCCTAAGACCCCTAGAGGAGAATGGAGGAGAAGGGATTGCAGCGTGGCCATCCCCCCTGGAGGGTGATTTCTCGCTTTCTATCTCTCTGTCTCTCTCTGTCTGTCTGGCGAGTGCACGCACCCTATAGCAAAAACCTCTCCAGGAAAAAAAAAAAAAAAAAAGAAATGCCCAGTTTGGGGCCAGCAGGTGGTGGTGGTTAAGGGCACTGAACTTCCACATGGGGCAACCGCAGTTTGAGTCCCGGACCTGACTTTTCTCTGTCTCTCTCTCTCTCTCTCTCTCCTTCTCTGGTCAAATTAAAATAAATAAACAAATAAAGTTAATAGAAAATAATTCTTAAAAAAAAATACTCAGTTCTTAGGTCCCATCCCAGGACTACACACAGACTCTGCACTCTACTTCCCCTCCTCCACCCATAAGTCAGCCCATCAGATGGCTTAGGCGAGTCAAGGATAGCTCCTCAGACACAGAAATGCTAGTGATCCCAGTCTAGGTGGAAATCAACCTTCTGCCACCTAGAATTCTTCCTCCATTAATGTATGTCTCAACCCTTATTTAAAACCTAATTCAAGGGACCAGCAGATAGTGTAGTGGTTATGTCACTGGACTCCCACATGACCAACCATTTGAGTAGACCACAGTTCAAGTCCCAGACCTGGTGACTTGAAAATCACAGCAGGAGCATGTGCATGCATGCCTAAGATCGTGGGAGAAAAATGGAGGAGAAGGGACTGTGACGTGGCCACACCCCCGGGGGGTGATTTCTCACTCTCCCTCTCACTGTGTTTATCTCTCTCTGTCTGTCTCTCTCAGTAAGTGCACCCATCTTAAAGAAAAAAAAAACTAATTCAAATATCAAAGATTAGAAACAGCTCCAATGCCCATCAGTTTAGAGACCAATTTAAGTAAGTTATGATAACACATGGACTATGAAGCAGTCATTAAAAAGAACAAAATGGATGTAGCAAGCCTTCCAAAATAGTGCCAAGTGCATCGGTCAAGTAAACAGCAGTATACGGTATGCTCCAATTTTTGTAAAAGAACAGTCTTAAATATAAACGTAAAATGGCATCAGAAACTTCTAGGACAATACCCAAGAACTGTTAACAGTGGTTGACTCTGGCTAAAGGGACATACTTTCACTGAATACCTTTAGCATTGTTCGCATTTTCCTTGGCATTACTCTTTCAATTAAAAACAAAAACAAAACCTGGGAACCAATAGGCAGCGTGGTGGTTAAGATGCTGGATACTCCCAAGTAGCCAACCATGGTTCAAGTCCCAGACCTGGTGGCTTGCTTTCTCACTTTCCTTCTCTCTGTCTCTTTCTAATCAAATTAAATGAACGAATAAATAAAATTAATATTTTTAAAAAACCCTTAAACCTAACTCAAAATACTTTTCCCTCCAAAACCTTACTTGTATCCATCTTACTTTTTTTTTTTTTTTTTTTTTGAGAGGTTTTCGCTATAGGGCGTGTGCGCTCGCCAGACAGACAAAGAGAGACATAGAGACAGAAAGCGAGAAATCACCCCCCGGGGGGATGGTCATGCCGCAATCCCTTCTCCTCCATTCTCCTCTCGGGATCTTGGGCATGCATGCACACGCGCCCGGCGTGAGTTTTTTAAACCACCGGGTCCGGGACGCGAACCGCGGTCGACTACATGGGAGTCCAGAGACATAGCCATTACGCTAACTGCTGGTTCCCTCCATCTTACTTTTTAAATATCTCCCAAACCTGATTCCCTCCCTCCCACTGCCTCTGTCCTGGTCTAACTATGGGAGTTGACAATGTTTCCCCTGAATACCAAAATGTAGAGGGGGCAGTCTTGGGGTGGTGGTGGTTGTTAGCCCCTGAGGCCCAGCTGTGGTGGCAAAATGGGAGGACTCCACTGCACGGTGGCTGAGGGCACATGGTGGCATACCCCTATAGTCCTAGCCAGTGGAGAGGCTGGGGCAGAATTGTAAAAGGCAGAGACTTGTTAAAATGATCTCTTTTTCTCTGTCCCTTTCTCTCCCTTCTTAGATCTATCTTATTTTTAAAGAAGAAAAATAAAGCACCTGATTATCCAGATTAGTTGGTTAAATCGAAAGCTATTAAAAGGCACACTACCAGCCACACCCATATACAAGCCATATCTTGAATTACAGAGTTGTCTGAAGATCAGGGTTTTGTTTTTGTTTTTTTTTTTAAAAAGAATTATATATTTTATTTATTATTATTTTTTAATTTGCACAGACGGAGAGAGTGAGAAGGCAAGCCACCAGGTCCAGGACTCCAACCGTGGTCGCCCGTGTGAGAATCCAGCACCACCACCATGTCTACCTGCCAGCCCCTGAAGGTCAGATTGCCCTGAGTGCCAAAATCGCTACGCCTGGATTTGCTTCTACAGGTCCAGGCCCTCGAGCCCTCTCTCTCCAACTACTGCACAGGTTTTAGTCAGTCTCACCGATTCTGCTGTCTCTGATCCTCTCTCTCCTCCCATAATCCGTCCCATGCCACGATCAAGGTGAGGTAATTTTTAAATCTGATACTCATATTCCTCATTGCCCTTGAATTCAAGTCCACTTTCTTTCTATTTTTAAATTTATTTAGTTAGTTCTTCCATCAGAGAGACAGAGGGGCCAAGAGAGAGGCACCCTCAGCAAGGCCTTCATGCCCAGGTCCACCTCCAGTCTCAGCGGCTTGGACTGAGCACATGCAGCCCAGGCTGAGGGATGCGAACTCAGGACCTTTCCCATGTGGGCGCGGGTGCATCATCACCTGGCCCCATGAAGTCAACCTTCTTCACCACAGTTTATGGTCTTATGCAATCTGGAACCCACGGCCTTAGTCAGCCTATGCTACCTCTCTACTCTCCCCAGAGATACCTCAGAGACCGGCCTCCTGCTCCAAGCTCCAGCCACTCTGCACGGTACCGGACCCAGCAGTAGCCTCCCCAGCCTCTTACACTCAGACCTGCTCGGTGCTTTTTGAGGCCTCCTCCGCCCCCTAGCTGGACTGCAGAGCAGTGATCAAAATACGCTCCCAGGAAGGCCAGAGGCTAAACAGCAGCTGCCACAGGCTTGTTTCTCTGATGCTTATTTTCCTCCTGTTGGAACAAGTATGTTTCAATTAAAAGTAATAAATCTCTTATTTAAGTGGCAGATGGTTAAGGCTGTTACTTTTGCTTTCAGCAATCCTCTCAAAAAGGAAAAGAAACCACATGACACGGAGGTAAGAAGAGGTCAAATATTAAGGCCGGGAACTAACTCTCCTGGCAGCCATGAGGAGACCTGTGCGCTTCACACCAAGACCTCCACAAAGGCCCCGCCTGCCATGGAGTCAAAGTCCCAGCAGGCTAGGTTCTTCTGCAGATGTGCAGTGGCCTTTCCAGGCCCACTGGGACTCTGAATAACTGGGGGTCCACCTCCCTTTCCAACACCTCTGTACTAGTCCATTATGTACTGCTAACCTGGGACTGGGTGATCTATAGAGTGGAGGGTCACGAGTCTGGTGGCTGGGAATCCCAGAGGCTTAAGACTGGTATCAGTCTTGGCTGACAAGCAGAGAGGATGGTAGGCACGTACAGAGAGAACGTGGCCTGGCTTCCATGTGGGTTTTACTCTCCTGTTCTGGTCTCGTTTCCTTTGCTTGTAAACCCACCAGAATCAGTCATGGAGGCCCCTAACAACTTCACCATGCCCAGGCGCCCTACCCTGGGACACCATGAAGGGATTAAGTTTGTGCTTTTCACCTTCACGATACAACCAAGTCCCACACATGAATTTTTGTTTTGTTTTGTTTTGTTTTAAAGAATTATTTCATTTAACTTTATTTATTTATTTATTTTAATTTGACCAGAGAAGGACAGAGTGAGAGAGAGAGGGGGAAAGTGAGAAAGCAAGCTGCCAGGTCTGGAACTTGAATCACAGTCAGCCATGTGGGAGTCCAGCGCCCTTAACTACCACGCCACCTGCCGGCCCTTCCACCACATAAATTGGAGGGAGGATATCCAAACTATAGCATCCCACATGGCTTTTCTTTTGATTGGGAAAGAGCGTTTTCAGCATATGCCCCCTCTCTCTCCATCTTCAGGACCCCGAGCAGTGGCTCTTCCCTGACACACATGCTCCAACAGAGTGCATGTTTAAGGGCTTCATGCTCAGGCAGAAGGATATAAATTTTTATGTATGTCCCCAAGCAACACAGAACAGAGATCAGATTTTCTTTTTTTCTTTAAGCTTATTTATTTCACGAGAGAGAGGCTGAGAGATAGGTACTCCTGCCAGGGCCTGGCCATCTGCATCATCCTGCCCCAGCTTCCCAGCAGCCAGGGTCGCAGGTGCACATGCCCGGCTTGGTCAGGTCGATCAGGGGTCAACCCCAGGCCACCTGTGTGACTCCAGGACCCACTGCTCACACCACCACGGCTAGGCCATATTTTCTGGTTTGCTGGTAATGTCCACACCATCCCCATTCTTCAAAATACGTCACAATTTCAGATCAACTCCAGTTAGCAAACTCTCTCCATATGCAATGGCAATCAAATTTAACCCTTCATTGTATAGTGATTACCTTGAATCATGCTCTAACAAGGCATTTTCCACAATAGTGGGGGGGGGGGTGTGTGTAAAAAGATTAGGTTTCTCATCAACAGTCTGCCATTAACTCTCTGGTTAACCTTGAGCAAGTCACTTTCTGAGCCTCTGCGCTCCCTGCAGAATAAAGGGAGGACTGACATCTCTCAGGATCTTCTACAGTAGCTTCAAAGTGCAGGCCGACAGGCCACATCCCTTCTCAAGGCTAGGCGCATCATAGGCGCTCTATTAATACTTGAATGAAAACCATTGATGACACGGTCGCCTGGCCCAGCCTCTCCAAACCAAACCAACATGCCACAGATGACTGTTCCCCCCAGGAAGAGCTCTCCACAACCTCACTGATACAACCCTAGTAACTTTTAATACCTTGATTCACTGGAAAGTTACTCCTTAGCTTACATCTCTCCAGATCAACCTTCAGGAAGACGAAGAAAACATCAATACTGATTTAACTTGTCAGCTTCAAATTCGCCTTATTTCCCCTGCCCTAGGACTTCTGTGGCAGCACTGAGATTTTAGTTCAGAAAAAGACTCTGGCACTACCAGGATCGCCCATGTTCCTGCTAAGTGAGCAAGTCACCTGCTGATCACTGACACCCAAAGGCAAAAGGCAAGCAAAAACAAAGGCAAATACCCTCTTAGGAAATTTACTTAGAAAACCAAAGTATAATGAAAAAAAAAAAAAAAAAAAAACTAACTCTTTAGGCTTTGGGGCGGTTGGGGGTGTGTGGAAATCTGGAGAGCTGGTTTCGGAAGGGCACTGCATACCAGGCATGTGGTACAAGGGCCTCCCGGCTGTTGTGTCAATGAAGCCTTTCAGGCCCTCCACACTGCCCCGCTTGTTCCCCTAAAGTAGCGCTTTCTGGAAGCTAAACTCTCAGCTGGCGAGAACAGTGAGCCCTGTGCCATTTGTCTATCAACGTCTTTAAAAAGAAAAACCTCCTGTACAGCTGTCTTGTTTTGCATTTTCTCTTCTGTACTTCAGTCCACGTAATGACAAACAGAGGAGGCAAGGGGCTCTTAAAATGGTGAAGAAAGACATAGAAAAAGTGCTCAGAAGTCTTTGCTTTCAACTGCGAGAGAAAAGTTTGCATCCCATAGAAACCAGCACTAATTGGGGGGAGGGAGGGGATCAGTCCTGAGAGCTGGGATCAACAGTAAGGTACTTTGCAGATTTTAGAGTACAACAAAAATTAGTAAATACAAAATAAACATGCATAGCTCGTTAATCCTTTTCAAGAAAATAACATAGCTTTCCAATATGAAATACGAAAATCTTTCACAAGTTCATTTCACCTCTATGAGTTAATTTTTTGTTTGTTTGTGTTTTAATTTGCCACAGGGCCCCTGTGTTCGCTCCATTAGAGACAGGGAGAGAGGGAAAGTGAAAAAAGCACCCCCCCCCCCCCATAGAGGATGGTCATGCCACAATCCCTTCTCTTTCATTTTTCCTTCCTTTCAGGATTTTGGACACGCCCGTACACACTCCTAGCATGTGTTTCAAGCCACCGTGTCTGGGACTCAAACCATGTAGTCAGCTACCTTAACCATGAAATCCAGCCACCTTAACCACAAGGCCATCAGCTGGGCCCATAAGTTATTTTTTTTCTTTAATCTTTTCACATTCAATCCATTCTGTTGGCAGACCGTAAGAAAACAGTTGGTGCAGATAATCCAAAGACATAAATATTCCCTAAAGTATTATTTTCCAGAGGAATATTTTTTTTTACTACTCTTTTTTTTTTTTTTTTTTGAGAGGTTTTTCGCTATAGGGCGCATGCGCTCGCCAGACAGACAGAGAGAGACAGAGAGACAGAAAGCGAGAAATCACCCCCCCAGGGGGGATGGTCACGCCGCAATCCCTTCTCCTCCATTCTCCTCTCGGGATCCTGGGCACGCACGCACACGCGCCCGGCGTGAGTTGTAAGCCACCGGGTCCGAGACGCGAACCGCGGTCGACTACGTGGGAGTCCAGCGACATAGCCATTACGCTAACTGCTGGTTCCCTTTTTACTACTCTTTGGTATACTCTATATAGACATTACAAAAAAAATTATCTTTGGAACTTCATTTTTCTTTAAAAAACTGCTTACTAAGCTGGCAGGTGGTGTGGTGGTTAAGGTGCTGGCTCCCACATGGCTGACTGTGGTTTGAGTCCCGGACCTGGCAATTTGCTTTCTGGGGCTGGCAGGTGGCTTGGTGGTTAAGGGTGCTGGACTCCCACGTGGCTGACTACGGTTCAAGTCCTGGACCTGGTAGCTTGCTCTCTCTCTCTCTCTCTCTCTCTCTCCCTCTCTGGTCAAATTGAAATAATAAATGAATGAATGAATAAATAAAGTTAAATAAAATAATTAAAAAAAAAAAAAACTGCTTACTATAAGTAGTTTATACTACTTGAGTTACCCACTGACAGCACCCAAAAGTAGTCAAAAGGGTGCCTGGGCCCAGCCTCAGTGCACGTAAGAGTCCCAGCTGGGAAACTGAGGCAGGAGGATTATGACACAGACCCTGTCTTAAAAAAAATGAAAAACGAATGCCTAAGAAATGAAACTGGGGGCCACCAGGTGGTCCACTGCTGATACAACGGGACCCATGTGGAAAGGTTCCCAGTTTGTGTCTCAGGGCCTCCTTCGACCACCAGGTCACACGTGTATACTGATGATCCTGGCTGACTGATGCTAGGCGTGGATTTTTTTAATATTTATTTATTCACTCATTTACTTTAATTTGACCAGAGAGAGAGAGAGGAAGTGAGAAAGCAAGCCACCAGGTCTGGAACTCACACTGTGGTTGGCCATGTGGGAGTGTCCAGCGCCTTCACCACCACGCCACCTGCTGGTCCCACTAGGGGTGGATTTCTGTGTAGGGACCTTGCTAGGGATGCTTCTCATGGAGAAAATAAATAAACTTCTTTTAAAAACCTGAAACTGAATGTTTCCCATAAATAACATATCCCCCCAAAACCCCTTCTCATTGAAAATTGGCATTTTAAAGGAATATTGTAAAAAGAATTATCAATGCTGTTCATTAAAAAACTACCAGTTGGGACCAGCAGGTGGCATGGTGGTTAAGGTGCTGGACACTCCCACATGGCTGACCATGGTTCAATTCCTGGACCTGGTGGCTTGCTTTCTCATTTCTCCACTTTCTCTCTCTCTGTCTCTCTCTGTCTCTCTCAGTCAAATTAAAAATAAATGAATGAATAAATAAAATTAAAAAAAAAAAAAACTACCAGTTAATGTCCTGATGTTATAAAGAATTCAAATGAACCGATAAAACTTGGGAAAAGAACAAAATAAATGATAATATAAATAAATAGGAAGTGACCATATGGAGAAATGTTCATACTTAATAGTAACCAAAGAACTGATACTAAACAACAAAATAACTTTTTCTCTTTAACTACAGGGCACATGCACTTGCAGAACAGAGACAGAGAGGGAGAACTGGGGAAGAGGGGTGGCCACACCGCGATCCCTTCTCCTCTATTCTCTTCCCAGGATTTTGGGCACACACTTGGTGTGTTTTTTCAAGCCACCAGGTCCAGGACTCAACTACACAGCCAGCCATGTGGGATCCAGCTGCCTGAACCAGGACATCACCTGACTGGCTCTGAAATAACAATTTGTATTTTGTTGTTGTTATTGTCTCCTATTTAGCAAGTAAAATACAAATGAGGGTGATCTCTGTGGTGCAGCAGTGAAGTGCTGGTCAAGAAAAGCACATCCCAGTGCCAGCAGGTGGTGTGGTGGTTAAGGTGTTGGATTCCCACATGACTGACCACTGTTCGAATCCTGGACCTGGAAGCTTGGAAATCACACCAGGTCCATGTGCATGCATGCCCAAAATCACAAGAGGAAAATGGATGAGGAGAAGAGAGAAGGAATTGCAGTGTGGTCATCTCCCCTGGGGGTAATATCTCACTTTCCCTCTGTCTCTCTGTCTCTCTCTACTGAGTGCACACACCCTATGGCAAAAACCTAAAAAAAATTTTTTTTAAAGATATTGAATCCTTGATCTACTCAACCTGAAACACACATACAAGTACCCAAGATCTGACTAGCCTAAGGACTGAAGGAAGGGCATAGTCATGTGACCAGACCCTGTGGACAGCGCTCCTCTCAACTACCACCTCAAATCATGTACATAGGCATGCACTTTGTCATGAAGAAGAGAACCAAAAATAAAAAAAATTTATTTTAAGAGAGAGATTTTTGCTATAGGGCACATGTGCTCACTAGAGAGAAAGAGACAGAGACAGAAAGCGAGAAATCACCCCGTAGGAAGGATGGCCATGCCTCAATCCCTTCTCCTCCATTCTCCTCTTAGTATTTTGGGCACGCACGCACACGTGCCTGGTGTGTGCCACTGGGTCCAGGACTGGAACAGTGGTCAATTATGTGAGAGTTCAGCGACATAATCATTATGCCATCTGCTGGTCCCACAAAAAATTATTTTAGTTAAAAAAAAATGAGCTGGCAGGTGGCATGGTGGTTAAGAGTGGTAAACTCTCACATGGCCAACCATGGTTTAAGTCCTGGACCTGGCAAGTTGTTTTCTCACTTTTTCTCTCTCTCCTTTTCTGATCAAATTTAAATAAATAAATAAAATCATTCTTAAAAAAAAAATGAGGGGCCAGCAGGTGGCATGGTGCTTAAGGGCACTGCACTCCCATATGGCTGACCACGGTTCAAGTCCCAGACCTGGTGGCTTGCTTTCTCACTCTCTCTCTCTCTCTTTCTCTCTCTCCCTTCCTCCCTCCCTCCTTCTCCCTCTCTCCCTCTCTCATTCTATCCTTCTCGGGTCAAATTGAAATAAATAAATAAAATAAAATTTAAAACAAAACAAAAAAATGAGACTACTTCAGTGCTGGTGACAGCCAAGAAGTGAATCCATACATCAGGGAAGGATGCAAATGGGGATGGCCCTTCCAGGAAGTAATTTGTCAAAATATATCAAGCACTTTAAAAATGTTTAGAGTCTTGGGACCAGCAGTTAGTGTAATGGCTATGTCACTTGACTCCCATGTAGTTGACCACAGTTCAAGTCCCGGACCCGGTGGCTTAAACTCACGCCAGGTGCATGTGCGTGCATGCCCAAGATCCCGAGAGGAGAACGGAGGAGAACGGAGGAGAAGGGATTGTGGCGTGGCCATCCCCCCTGGGGGGTGATTTCTCGCTTTCTGTCTCTCTGTCTCTCTCTGTCTTTCTGGCGAGCACATGCGCCCTATAGCAAAATCCTCTCCAAAAAAAAAAAAAAAAAATGTGTACAAAGATTGTCACTGAATCATTAAATATGGAAAAATGGAAGAAATGTCTAAACAGGAGGGAGAGTCAAACAAAATATGACACAGCACACTCTCATCACGTAGGCATGTTAAATGGTACTTATGAATGCTTTAAAACAATGGCTCATGATATAATTATAAAAGAAAAAAGCAAAATAAACAACTATATTTCAAGATGACAAATATTTTTAAAGTATTTAAAAGACTTAGAAAGAAATATACAGAATTAATCCATAATCTTTGGGATTGTGGATTCATTTTCTTCAAAGCGTTCTTTTCATAATGGGAAAACCTAAATTTAAAACCTACTGCTTGCTGCACAAATAATGCTAATTTCACTACTAGAATTAATATAAAATTGTGTTTTGTTTCTTTTTTTAAATTTTGCCAAAGAGCACATGCACTTGCCAAAGACAGGGAGATAGAGAAAGAAGGAAAATGAGAAAGCATCCACCATGTGGGACGGTTACACCGCAATCCCTCCTCCTCCATTTCTCCTTCAGGATTTTGGGTACACACGTACATGTGCCTGGCATGTTTCTCAAGCTGCCAGGTCTGGGACTCAAACGCACAGTTGTCCATGTGAGGTCCTGCTGCCTTAACCACCACACCACTGGCTGGCCCTAGAATTGTTGTTGAAAGAACTACATATTTCATTTTAACGCAGGACCCGTGATGATCTCTCGTTCTCTGTTTGTCTCCCTCCCTCCCCTTCTACATTTCTGGAACCATGAAATTAGCACATCGGGAATCAGCACTTTAAGTCTATAGTTCAAAAATTATACTAAATCTCTATGCTAATATTACTTTCCCACTATTTCAAGCTCATTGAGAGCCAAAACCGACAAAGGAATGTTCTGGATTCACATCTGCAACCCTCCCTGGCCACCCCCCAGCACGCACATGCCTTTGATTCCAGGGTGGCTAAACCTGGGGAAGGATCACAGCATGTTGGCAATTTCTTTCTCTGTCTCTCCTCCTCTGACTCACTCACGGGAGAAATACATACACAAACTTAGAAAACAAAAAAGAAATGTGTAGGTTCAATGTGAGTTTAGCAAATGGTTTATCCTATTTTAGGGTAAAGGGCAGGTCAATTTTTTTAACATAATTTTTGTTCTTTTTCTTCCTCTTCTTTCTTTCTTTCTTCCTTTTTTTTTAAAATTTTGTTATAGAGTGTTTGCACTAGAGAGAAACAGAGATAGATGGAGAGAAGGAAAGTGAGAAAGCATCCCCCCTCATGGGGAAAGGTCACACCGCAATCCCTTCTCCATCTCTCCCTCCTTTCGGAATCTTGGAAATGCATGCATACGTTCCCAGTGTGTTTTTCAAGCCGCTATATCCAGGATTCGAACCGTGAAATTGGCCTGGTGTCCAGCCACCTCAACCACCAGGCCACAGGCTGACCTGGGAGAGTCAACTTTAATTAAAATATTCAAAAACAGGTTTGAGTCTGGATCTCTGATACTAAAAAGAAAAAATAACTGCTTCATTTTTTTAAAAAAAATTGTGCTGAACCTTAGGAGAAAACAGAAAATTGTATTGCATTCTTATATAGTTAGCTAACATAAACAGCTCCAAGCCACAAACTGGTTATTATTTATTTATTTCAAAAGAATCAAACAGCCAAGTCATATTCTGATTCCTCTAGTGGACTCAGGCCTGATGCTTCGCCTCTAAGTGTCTCCGGGTCCCCAACTCCTGTCCCCTCTAAGTGTCCCTGTGCCCCAACACCTGTCCCCTCTGAGCGTCTCTGTGCCCCCCAACCCCGGGCTTCCCCCGCCCTCGCCCCAGGCCAGAACGTGTCCCACAGCATTACAATGACCACAAGCCCTAGGAATAGCAACTTCCCGTCACCTGCTTCGACAGAGCAAATAGAAGTGTAAGTGGCAATGACGTTAGTGTCTGTGTGTGCGAAAACCTAGCGCGAATGTTACCCTCTCCAGCTAAAGCTCCCAGGCATCACCATGGAGAGAAGGGGGAGAAGCGTCCTGGCTCTGCTTTTCCTGACTTCAGAAGCCGTAGTTGTTAAAACTGCCTTTTGATTTAGAATGACTTAAATAGTTCTTTAAAGATTTCCTGCAGTCACTTACCTTCCTGTTACCTAAATCACGAGCTCCTTTTTTCTTTCAAAGACCCCCCAAAGGAACATCGTTATGACTATTGGGCGGGCAGTGCCCTCTAGTGCTTACACTTTTATAATGAAAATTTCAAACGCTGCTCTTTTATGTGACATCAAAGCACAGAAAGTCTGTTAAAAATCAAACGGCAGCATCCGATTAGCCCCTGCATTTTCAGCGTGTTCAGGCGTCCCACTATGGCCATTGTAGAGTAGATCATTTCTTCTTGAGCGAGGGTCTTGTGCCTCGTTGGATGTTGTGCACCCACAAGCTGCAGCAGCACCCCACGAGCACCCTCGTGTGACAACCAAAAATACCTCCAGGCTCTGCTGTTATGTCTCCAGGGGGCCAAAGTCATCCCTGATGGAGACATACTCGGCTTAGGGGTTGTACAAAATAGTCACATTAGAGCCGAAAATGTAAGGGGGAAAAGGCTTCTCTGGACTAATTCCTCTGAATGAGATAAAGGAGAGCTTCGTTTCAGCATAAAAAGACAAAAATATAAAGAATTAAGATTTTCAGCTCCCCCAGCCCTACCCTCAAAGTCCTTGCTAACAGGACTTTCTCTTTTTTTGTTTTTTCAGGTTTTTGCCCTAGGGTGCACGCGGAGAGGCAGAGGGAAGGAGAGTGAGAAATCCACCACGTTCTTTACCTTTCTGTTCACTTTACTGCTTGGATCTATTCACTTCCTTTCAAAGAGCTTGGAAAACAAAGCTTGCCCTGCTGGCAGGATGCAAGGAAATGGGAGGACAGAGGGAGGAGGGTGGAGGGCGGTGTGAGTGTTTGTACTCGGTTCGAAGCAAAACGCAGAGGGCCAGTGTGACAGGCCACAGAGGACCTGTGCTGACGGAAGGCTAATATGAAAACTCCTACAAAACATGAAAAGAAGTCTCAAATCTGGTTTTTAGACGGTATTTATAAGGGTTTATTCGTATCTGCTATGAATGACTATTTCTCATGTAAACACATCATGTTTGTAAGTCCTGGTTCTATGAATTTTAAAACTTGAAAATAGTTTTAAAGATGGCACGGTGGTTAACGTGCTAGAGCCCACACGGCCAACTCTACAGTTTTGAGTCCCAGACCCGGTGGCCTTGGACTGTGACACCAGATGCATATGCATGCATGCCCAAAATTCTAAAAGGAGAATGGAGGAAAAAGGATTGTAGGGTGGCCATCCTCCCTGAGAGGTGCTTTCTCACTTTCCCGCTCTCTAGCTTCCTCTGTCTCTCTCCAATGAGCACATCCACCCTCAGGCAAAATTCCAAAAATAAATAGATAACTGAAAATAACAGAGAAATAGACAATAAAAAGAGGGCCAGCGGGAACCAGCAGTTAGCATAATGGCTATGTCGCTGGACTCCCACGTAGTCTACAGCAGTTCGCATCCCGGACTCGGTGGCTTAAAACTCACGCCGGGCGCGTGTGCGTGCATGCCCAAGATCCCGAGAGGAGAATGGAGGAGAAGGGATTGCCGCGTGACCATCCCCCCTGGGGGGTGATTTCTTGCTTTCTGTCTCTATGTCTCTCTCTGTCTGTCTGGCGAGCGCATGCGCTCTATAGCGAAAATCTCTCCAAAAAAAAAAAAAGAGGGCCAGCAAGTGGCATAGTGGTTAAAGTGCTGGATACCACATGGCCCACTCCATGGTTTGAGTCCTGGTTCCTGCAGCTTGAAAAACACACCAAGTATGTGACCATGCATGCCCCAAATCCCAAGAGGAAAATGAAGAAGGGATGGCGGTGTGGCTATCTCCCATCGGAGGTAATTCCTTACTTTCCCTCTCTTTCTCTCTCTCCAGGGAGCACACATGCCCTAATTGCAAAAATGTAAAAATAAATAAATACATAATAAAAAGAATTTTGGACTGGCACTGGGAGTAACTTCTTCCTTTCATCAAATTTCCCACAGACTCGGAACCAGCAGTTAGCGTAATGGCTATGTCGCTGGACTCCCGCGTAGTCGACCACGGTTCGCGTCCCGGACCCGGTGGCTTAAAACTCACGCTGGGCGCGTGTGCGTGCGTGCCCAGGATCCCGAGAAGAGAATGGAGGAGAAGGGACTGCGATATGACCATCCCCCCTGGGGGGTGATTTCTCGCTTTCTATCTCTCTGTCTCTCTCTGTCTGTCTGGCGAGCGCATGCACCCTAAAGCGAAAACATCTCAAAATATATTTTATTTTTCTTAATTTTGGGGGGTTTGTTTTAATTTTTTTAAAAGAATTATTTTATTTAACTTTATTTATTTATTTATTTGTTTAAACTTGACTAGAGAGGGACACAGCGAGAGCAAGAGAGAGAGAGAGAGAAAGTGAGAAAGCAGGCCACCAGGTCTGGGACTCAAACCGCAGTTAGCCATGTGGGAATCCAGCGGCCTTAACCACCATGCCACCTGCTGGCCCCTGTTTTAATTTTTTTAATAGGGGTCGTGTGCCTGACTGAAAGAGACAGACAGTCAGAGAGAGAGTGGGAAAGTCAGAAAGCACCCCCAAGGGGGCATGGCCACCCTTCCATCCTTCATTCTCCTTTCAGGATTTTGGACATGCAAGCACAAGCACATGGCATGTTTTCTTTCTTTCTTCTTTTCTTTTTAAACCTTATTCATTTATTTAGAGGGACACAGGGGGGAGGGGGCAGTGAGAAAACAAGCCTCCAGGTCCAGGATTCAAACCTTGGTCGGCCATCTGGGAGTCCAGCACCCCCAACCACCATGCCGCCTGCGGCCCCACACAAGCCACCTGTCTGGGACTCAAGCTATGCCACTGGCCATGCGAGGTCCAGTCAGTCATCTTATCTATCATGCCACCAACCAGCCCAAACACGGACTTGAAGGAACTGTGGCAGGCAGAATAATTGCCCCCTCACCCAAGGAGTTTGCATCCTACTTCCTAGATCCTGTGAATATGCCGCTCTACCTGACAAAGGGATTTGGCAGTTCTGATTAAGTTACGGATTTTGAGATGAGGGTAATCACAAAGGTCCTTATAAGTAAAAGAGGGAGAAGGGCAAGTCAGGATCAAAGATGTGACGAGCGAAGAGCAGAGTGGTGCGATGGCGGGCTTCGAAGACAAGGGGCCAGGAGCCGAGAGAAGCAGCATCTAGAAGCTGGAAAACGCAGATTCTCCTCGCAGGCTCCAGAAGGAAGGCAGCCCTACAGACACCTCGAATTTAGCCCTAAGACCCCATTCAGACCTCTGACCTCCAAAACTGGCAGAACGTTAAGTATTTGTATTGTTTTAAGTAGACACATCTGTAGCCATTTGTTGTAGCAACAACGGGAAACGAATGCAGGAATATTCATTTCATCTCTTAGTACTTTAACCATCCTGTTAAGCCTGAATCTCAGCATTTGAATCATTACATTTCACATTATTATCACATTTGTGCTATAAAATTGCATAAACTATTTCTGGTTGCTAATAACTATCATGTTTTCACTGAAATATATTTGCTATTTACCTTTAAGTAAACAACATATCCCAAAATTAAATCTAGAGGCTAATTTCCTTATAATGGGACCACCACTCCAGCGTTGATGGCAAGTTAACAATGCTATTTTACTATTACTCCTTAAATTGTTTCAAACAAGTTAAGTCGGGCTAGTTAAGGCAGCCAGATCCCCAGAGCCCACAGCACAGTGTGAGTCCTGGACCCAGCGCCCGAGAAACATGCTGAGTGCCTGTGCAGTGTGCCAGTATCCGGGAGGAAGAGAGATGGAGGGGTTGCAGTGTGACTGTGCCCCAAGGGGTGCTTTCTCCTCCCCCTCTCTCTCTGAGGAGAACGCACATCCCCCACAAAATCAAAACAAAACAAGTTAAGTCTTGGTAGGAGAGAGCGGAGCCTGACAAATGATGGAAAATGGGCCATACCTTTGCAGGCAGAGAACTGGCAGTCGCCCTGCGACCACGGCCTTTCACTGCGTGCTAACAGGGGAGCCGCTGTGAAGGTTTGCTGCGAGGCCTCACTCTGCGATAGCAGTTCCCAGTGGTCTTTTTTTTTTTTTCTTTTCTTTTTCTTTTTTCTCTTCTTTACTCCTGACAGTGCACCTGCACAAGTACACGAGGGTAAGAGAGACAGACAGATGAACACGCTGCACAGGCTCTAGCCACACACAGTCCCCTTCCTCCAGTCCTTTTCAGATCGCGGGCACTCGTGTGCATGCCCTGCATGTTTCACACTGACCAGGCCAGGGATTCAAACTGAGGTCGCCATGTGGGATCCAGCTTTCCTTGACCAGCTGAATCATTGTGTCACAGAGCTTGCCGGTCTTATTTTTGTTTTGGGAAGGGTTTTCCAGTGGAAAGAAAGAAAATGGGAAAGACAGAGGTATTTTGGACAGAGTGTCTTGTTGATTACAAGTATTCACACCCTTCTTTTTTGCAGCAAGGTACTTTTCAGACATTCTTAAGGAATTATAATTGTAATTTTTTTTTTAGCTTTTTGCTATAGGGTGTGTGTGCTCACCACAGAAGAGGAGAGTGAGAAATCACCCCCTGGGGAGAAGGCCATGCCACAATCCCTTCTCCTCCACTCTCCTCTCAGGATTTTTTTTTTTTTTTTTTTTTTGGAGAGATTTTTTTTCGCTATAGGGCGCGTGTGCTCGCCAGACAGACAGAGAGGCATAGAGACAGAAAGCGAGAAATCACCCCCCAGGGGGGATGGTCACGCCGCAATCCCTTCTCCTCCATTCTCCTCTCGGGATCTTGGGCACGCACGCACACGAGCCCGGCGTGAGTTGTAAGCCACCGGGTCCAAGACGCGAACCGCGGTCGACTACGTGGGAGTCCAGCGACATAGCCATTACGCTAACTGCTGGTTCCCTCCTCTCAGGATTTTAGGCATGCACCCCTGTGTACCTGATGTGACTTTGAAGCTGCTGGGTCCGTGAGAATAATAATACAGCTCAGGGATTGGCAGGTGGAGTGGTAGTTAAGGGCGCTGGACTTCCACATGGTCGACCACGGTTCAAGTCCTGGATCCACTGGCTTGCTTTCTTACTCCCCCCACCCTCCATATCTCACTCTGTCCCTCTTTGGTCAGATAAAAATAAATAAATAAAGTTAAATAAAATAATTCCTTTTTAAAAAGCACAGCTAGCCATGTGGGATCCAGCACCTTAACCTCCACACTACCTGCTGGCCCCAGGATTACAACTTTATTTTTTGTCATAGGCATGTGTGCTCACTAGAGAGAGACAGAAAGATGAAAAGTGAGAAATCTCACACACACACACACACACACACACACACCGCCCCTGGGAAAATGGCCACTCTGCAATCCCTTCTCCTACAATCTCCTCTTGGGATTTTGGGGGCACACACACACACACACACACGCATCCAGAGTGAATTTCAAGCCACCAAGTCTGGGCTCAAACCACAGAGTCAGCTGTGTGAGAGTCCAGCACATTAACCACTGCACCATCTGCTGGCCCCAAGTTGCAACTTATTTTTAAGTTTTGTTTTATTTTATTTTATTTTATTTTATCTTATTCATCATTATTATTTGTTAAATTTGACCAGAGAGAGAGAGACAGACAAAGAGAGGAAAATGAAAAAAAAAGCCACCAGGTCCAGGATTCAAACCATGGTCAGCCATGTGGGAGTCCATCTCCTTAGCCATCACACCACTTGCCAGTCCCTCAAATTACACCCTTTTTTTTTTTTTTAGAGAAATTTTCGCTATGGGGCACATGTGCTCACCAGAGAAACAGGGAGAGAGAAAGTGAGAAATCACCCCCCACACACCAAGGGGATTGACCACATCACAATCCCTTCTACTCCATTCTATTTGGGGCGCACACACACCCAGCATGAGTTTCAAACCTCTGGGTCCAAGACTCAAAACACAGCAGACTATGTGGGAGTCCATGTGGGAGTCCAGCCCTTTAACTACCACCCCACCTGCCGGCCCCCAAATTACAACTCTTAAGGGCTGTAATTCGTTCAGATAACTAAAACAACAGCTTATACACCGAAGAGAAAACAAACGCTCTCCCTTTGTCAACACTGACAAATTTAGAAGAGTACAATTCTAAACATAATGTTCATTACTCCTACAATAATAATTCTTGAATTTTTTTAAAGAATTGTGTTATTTTGGGACCAGCAGTTAGCGTAATGGCTATGTCGCTGGACTCCCACGTAGTCGACCGCGGTTCGAGTCCCGGACCCGGCGGCTTAAACTCACGCCGGGCGCGTGTGCGTGCGTGCCCAAGATCCCGAGAGGAGAATGGAGGAGAAGGGATTGTGGCGTGGCCATCCCCCCTGGGGGGTGATTTCCTGCTTTCTATCTCTCTGTCTCTCTCTGTCTGTCTGGCGAGCGCACACGCCCTATAGCAAAAACCTCTCCAAAAAAAGAAAAAAAAAAAAAAAAAAAAAGAATTGTGTTATTTTAGCTTTTTCAAAGTTTATTTGTTTATTTATTTAAATTTGACCAGAGAGGGATAGAGTAAGAGTGAGAAAGAGAGAAAGAGAGAAGAAAAGTGAGAAACCAAGCCGCCAGGTCCAAGACTCGAACTGCAGTCGGCCATGTGGGAGTCCAACACCCTTAACCACCAAGCTACCTGCTGGCCCCAGACTCCTGAAATTTTACAAAGAAAACTCTGTACACAGACTAGTATCTCAACTTTTCCTAAAGTACTTATGAAAAACAAGAATATTTAGTCCTCATGCTTTTTTCTAATGAACCAAAATGGGTTACACCCTAATTTGAAATCTTAGAAATTATTTTAGTTTAGCACTTAGAGTTTCAGAAACCGAGCTTCAGAGATCCTGGTTTTCTCTCTTCCTGTCATGTTTCAATATCATCCGGCCTTTGCTCTCTATAGAACATGATGGATTCTTCTCTTCTTAGCCTCAGCCAAGGGTCATTGAGTATACTGACTTATATATATAATTCACACACAGATCTACTTAGGTATTTATGTGTTGTGATTTTCAAGAGGCCAGGTTCAAGGCTCGAACCACAGTCAGCCATGTGGGAATCCAGGGCCTTTAACCAAAATGCTACCTGCTGGCCCCTTATATACTGATTTCTTTTTTAAATTATTCTATTTAGCTTTATCTATTTACTTTTTAATTGACCAGCGAGGGACATAGAGAGAGAGCAAGAGACCGAGAGAGAGGAAAGTGAGAAAGCAAGCCACCAAGTCCGGGGCTCGAACGGTGGTTGGCCATGTGAGAGTCCAGCACCCATAACCACCACACCACCTGCCAGCCCTATGTATGGTGACTTTTAAAGCAGTGTACACAGGGGCCAGCAGGTGGCGTAGTGGTTAAGGTGCTGGACTCAGTTCCGGTCCTGGACCTAGCTGGGACCTGGCGGCCAGGTGCCCATCGGTGCATGCCTACAATTCTAGGAGGAAAATGGAGGAGCAGGAATTGCCATGGGGCCATCTCCCCGGGGGATGATTTTTGCTTTGTGTATCTCTGTCTCTCCGGCATGCTCTCTATACCAAAATCCTCCCTCCTCAAAAAGTGTCCACAAAATAAATAGATTTGTTACAGAATATATATATTTTTTTTAAAGAGGTTTTTCGCTATAGGGCGCGTGCGCTCGCCAGACAGACAGAGAGAGACATAGAGACAGAAAGCGAGAAATCACCCCCCAGGGGGGATGGTCACACCACAATCCCTTCTCCTCCATTCTCCTCTCGGGATCTTGGGCACGCACGCACACGCGCCCGGCGTGAGTTGTAAGTCACCGGGTCCGAGACGCGAACTGCGGTCGACTACGTGGGAGTCCAGCGACATAGTCATTACGCTAACTGCTGGTTCCCCAGAATATTTTTTTAAAATTCAGCTAGCATTGGGGCCGGCAGGTAGTGTGGTGGTTAAAAGTGCTGGACTCCCACATGGCTGACCTCGGTTCGAGTCCCAGACCTGGCAGCTTGCTTTCTCACTTTCTCTCTCATTCTATCCCTCTATGGTCAAATAAAAACAAATAAATAAATAAATGGATTAAGATAAATAAAATAATTAAAGAAAAAATTTTTAAAAAATTCAGCTAGCATCAATGTGGATATCTGGGAGTCTTTTGCACTACACACTTTAATCTGAATTAGTGATATACAATTACATATGCACAGTATCGGGGATTTTACTGTATTCTCTTATAAAATGCCTTACACAATGTATTTTTCTCCTTCCTCGATATATTAAAATGCCTCTAGAGAACTTTTTGCGTCAGTGTGTGTGTAAGAGATACCTCTGGAAGAGTCAGCTCTAGCCCTTTCTAAGCTGTACTTGAGAACTTCCCCTCCGTGCATTTCTGTAACGAGGCAGCTAATCACAACTAAGGGGACTGTAAAGGCCTAAATGAGTGTTCTAGACGCGACATGACTGCAGAAGGTGGGCGGTGCAAACACAACCTCTCCCTTTTCTGGGGACAGGAGGAGCACGGTAAGAGATGAGCAATGCCCGGGATTACGGGGGAGCTCTTGACAAGCCTTTCGATGTGCAAGAGAAAGACTATCCAGAGGGGTCCATAAAAGAAACTGCCTGAGGGGGGCCAGCAGTTAGCGTAATGGCTATGTCGCTGGACTCCCATGTAGTCGACCACGGTTTGAGTCCCGGACCCAGTGGCTTAAAGTCACGCTGCTGGGCACATGTGCGTGCGTGCCCAAGAGCCCAAGAGGAGAATGGGGGAGAAGGGATTGAGGCGTGGTCATCCCCCCGGGGGGTGATTTCTCCCTGTCTCTCTCTGTCTGTCTGGCAAGTGCACGCGCCCTATAGCGAAAACCTCTCCAAAAAGAAAAAAAAAAAAACGGCATGAGGATGGGGAGGGGTGTTTTGTTTTGTTTTGCTTTGTCAGAGTGAGTGCACTTGCCAGAAAGAGGGGGAGGGAGGGAAGCACCCCCTGGGGAGTGGTCACTGTAGCAAAGCATGGGTAGGATCCTGATGAGCAGAGAAGGGGCACATTCCAGGCAGAGGGAAAGTGTGAGCAAAAACAGAGAAATTTCCTAGGGCTGTTACAACAAAGTACAGTCACGGGTCACTGAGCAACAGGGCTACGTTCTGAGAAACGCACCAGCAGCAGGACCAGCAGCAGGAGCACGTGTGCTTACTCCATCCTACCTGCTCTAGCCTCCTGCACACCGAAGCTGGGCGGTCTAGCCTATTGCTGCTCCGCTACAGACCTATACAGCCCGTTACTGTTCCGAATACCATAGGCGGCTGTAACACGATGGTAAATGGCTGTGTATCAAAACATAGACGAGGTACTGTAAAACTTCGTTACAAAAGATTTTATAAAGGGTGCGCCCGTCTAGGGCACTTACCATGAAAGCATTTGCGGGGCTGGAAGTCGCTCGGGTGAGTCAGTCGGTGAGTGGTGAGTGAATGCGAAGGCCGCTGACATTAATGTGCTCTACTCTAGACTTCATAAATACTGTACACTTAGGCTACACTCAATTTACTTAAAAGTTTTTCTTCAACAATAAATTAACCTTACTGCACTGTAAGCTTGTTACATTATTTTTTCAGAGAGATTTTTGCTATAGTGCATGTGCGCTCACCAGAGTGACAGAGACAGAAATCAAGAAATCACTCCCCAAGGGGGATGGCCATGCCGCAATCCCTTCTCCTCCTAGGATTTTGGGCACACATGCATGCATGCCTGGCATGAGTTTTAAGCCACCAGGTCTGGCACTCAAACCATGGTCAACTACATGAGAGTTCCAACCATGTAACCAGTACGCCACCTGCTGGTCACAAGTTTGTTACTTTATAAGCTTTTAAATATTTTAAACTTTTCAACACTTTTGTAATAATACTTAGCTTCAAACAAACACATTGTGGGACAAGCAGGTGGCATGGTAGTTAAGGCGCTGGACGCCACATGGGCGACCCTGGTTTGAGTCCTGGACCTGGTGACTTGAAACACACTGGACATGCATGTGTGCCCAAAATCCCAGGAGAGTGGAGGAGAAGGAATTGTGGTGTGGGCATCCTCCTGGGGGATGATTTCTCACTTTCTCTCTCCTTCTGTCTCTCTCTGTCTCTCTGGTGAGTGCACATGCCCCATGGCAACAACAACAAAAACACACTGTATGACTGTACAAAGTTTTCTTCCTTCATATCCTTGTACTATGAGTTTCTTTCTATTTTTAACTTTTAAACATTTTTGTTAAAAACAAAGGCACATGAGACTAGCAGGTAGCATAGTGGTAAAGGTGCTGGACTTCCACATGGCAGACCACAGTTCAAGTCCCAGACCTGGCAGCTTGCTTTCTCACTTTCCTTTTCTCTCTTTCTCTCTTGCTCTCTGTCCAGTGAGCACACATACTTTATAGCAAAAAAAAAAATAAATAATAATAATAATTAAATAATATTTTTAAAAAGGCACAAACATACACATTAGCTTAGACTCATACAGGGTCAGGATCATCAGTACCACAATCTTCCACATCTTGTCCCCGTGCAGAGGCCATGATAAGCAAAGCAGCACAAGCTTATATGAATCATGAGAGAAACTGATGTAATCAAGAGATTTGCTAAACACAAGGTGTATGAGGCTGCTGCTGCCCTAACAGTGTACTGTTCTACAGAAAACTTTTTTAAAATATAAGTATAAAAAGTACAGTCTAAAATAACAACGAAGAGCCAATTTGGGGGATGGTGGTTAAGTGGCTGGATCCCACATGGCAGTTTGATGGTTCAGTTTGTGTCCTGGACCTGGCAGCTTGAAAAGCACACCAGGTGGGTGTATGTGCATGCCCAAAATCCAAAGAGGAGAGTAGAGAAGGGGCTGCAGTGTGGCCATCCCCGATGGTGGTGTGCTTTCTTTCTTTTTTTAAAGAATTATTTTATTGAACTTTATTTATTGTATTTATTTATTTAAATTTGACCAGAGATGGACAGAGTAAGAGAGTGAAAGAGAGAGAGAGAGAGAGAGAGAGAGAGAGAGAGAGAAAGTGAGAAAGCAAGTCGCTAGGTCCAGGACTCGAACTACAGTCGGTCATGTGGGAGTCCAGAGCCCCCAACCACCACACCACCTGCTGGCCCTGGTGGGGTGCTTTCTTTCCTTTCCCCCTCTTTCTTTCTCTGACTCTCTCTGGTGAGCACACACACCCTCTAGCACATTAAAAGAAAACAACAGTAACAATAAAAAGTGTATAGTAAATACATGAACCACCCATGTAATAGAGCTCTGTCATTATCAGTGTTGTGTCCGGAACCGTACACAGGCGTAATTAAATGGATCATTGACCATGTCTTGAGTCCCCCTCTCCTCCAAGGAGGTCAAGATTGGAGGCATGAGAAGGAGAAGTGGGGCTGAAGCTTCTTTTTTATTTTTTTTAAGAGAGACTTTTTTGCTATAGCATGAGTGCACTCGCCAGAGAGACGGAGAGACAGAAAGTGAGAAATCACCCTCCAGGGAGGATGGCCATGCCACAATTCCTTCTTCTCCTTTCTCCTCTCAGGATCTTGGGCACGCACGCACATGTGCATGGCATGAGTTTTAAGCCAACAGGTCTGGGACCTGAACTGCAGTCAGCTACGTGGAAGTCCAGCATTGTAACCATTACACCATCTCCTGGTCCTGGGGCTGAAATTTCTAATCCTCTATTCATGTGCTTGGCCCTTCTGGTGTGGCTCTTGTGTCACGAACCTTATATTACATCCAGCCGCCCTGGCACAGCAGTAATTCCAGTGCCCTGCAGTGCTGGCAGCCATATAGGAAGCACAGTTTGAATCCCAGGTGGCCTTGCATGCATGAGTGCACAGGAGCCGGAGATGGAGGGCTGGGGACGAGGACTGGAGTGTGAGGAGACCTTACCAGGGGTACGGGATGCTTTTCCTCTCCCTCCCTCTCTGCCCACCCCCTCATGTGCATGTGCTTTCTAACATTAAATACATATATATATATAGCATTTACATGTAATAAATTATATGTTTTATATATATATATATATATATATATATATATACAAATTTGTATGCTTTTCTCTCATTAATCGGTCTTTTATATGGAGCCTCAGCCATGACCCTTGCAATGAGTGAGGGAAGGATACTATTTTTCTTTTTAGAGAGATTTTTGCTATAGGACACATGTGCTCACCAGAGAGACAGAGCGAGACAGAGACAGAAAGTGAGAAATCACCCCCTGGGGGGTGACCATGCTACAATTCCTTCTTGTCCATATTCCTCTCGGGATTTTAGGTATGCATGAAGACGTGTCGGGTGTGAGTTATAAGCCTCCTGGTCCAGGACTCAAAATATTCTCAACAGGTTGAGGCCACATGGCGGGCCTGGATTTTTGTCTATTTCATTCCCTGCTGTGTCCCAAGCTCTTAGAACATTGCCTGGAACATAATAGGTGCTCAGTTAATGTTTAAGGAGTAAATAAATGAAACAGTCTATTAAATAAGTTACTATTTTAAGAAAGATAATACCCAGTAAAGCTATTACTCTTATCATCGATGATAGCTTATGAATTTTTTTTTTTTTGGAAAACAATTTGACATTAAAATCATAAACAGGGGCCAGCAGGTGGTATAGAAATTAAGATAGCTGGATTCCACATGGCCAACTTCACAGTTCGAGATTCAGACCAGGTGGCTTGAAAATGATGTTAGGTGGGGCCAGTAGGTGGCACAGTGGTTAAGGGCACTGGATTTCCACATGGTTGACCCTGGTCAAGTCCCAGACTTGGCAGCATGCTTTCTCACTTTCCCTCACTTTCTCTCGCTCTGTGCCTTTCTGGTCAAATTAAAAATAAATAAATAAAGTTAAATAAAATAATTCTTAAAAAGAAAAAAGAAAGAAAATTATACTAGGCACATGTGCATGCATATCCAGAATTCCAAAAGGAGAATAGAGGAGAGGAGATTGCAACATGGCCATCCCTCCTGGGGGGTAATTTCTCAGTTTCCCTCTCTTTCCCTGTCTCTGGCAAGCAACTAAAAAATAAATAAAAATAAAAAAACATTAATACTTTATCCCAGAATTCTGGAAAATTTTTTCAAAGAGCTATCCTAAAATAGGGAAAAGCAGTCACAGTAAATGTCAAGCTGTTCACTGTAGTGTTATTTATATAAAAAAAAGAGAAATAGCAAAAAAAAAAAGGATAAATTATGCTATATCCACAAACTGAAATTCTACTTATTTGGAATTCTATTACATTTCAACTTCCAACAATGTGGGAAAATACTTTTTTTTTTATGTACATGAAGAAAAAAAATTAACAGACTATGGATATGTAGTCTATGATTCCAACTACTTAAAAATATGTACTGTAGAAAATTTCAATATAAAATTTTAAATATTGTGCTATTTGCTTTTCCCTACTTTCCAAATTGTTGAAAATATGGTTGTAATTTATATTCTTAAAACAGATGTATAATAAGGGGTACTTTCTCATTTTGCCCCCTCCCCTCTGGTAAGCATATACATGTTTAAAAGGGGGGCGGGGGGCTAGCAAGTGGCGTAGTGCTTAAAGCACTGGACTCACACATGGTCGATCATGGTTTGAGTCTTGGACCTGGCAGCTTGCTTTCTCACTTTCCCCCCTCTTTCCCTCTTTCTCTCTCTGGTTAGCACACAGCTCCTATAGCAAATTAAAAATAACAGTAAATAGGGGACCAGCAGGTGGTTAAGGTGCTGGACACTCCCACATGGCCAACCACAGTTCGAGTCCTGGACCTGATGGCTTGCTGTCTCACTTTCCCTCTCTCTCTCTCTCTCTCTCTCTCTGTGCCTCCCTCTGGTCAAATGAAAATAAATGAATGAATAAATAAATACAATTAAATAATTTTTTAAAAAAATAACAGTAAATAAATAAATAAAATTAATTGAATAATTAATTTTTTAAAAAGAAAACAGAAAGATGAGACCAGCAGGTGACATGTTGGTTAAGGTGCTGACCATGTGGGAACATGGTCAATCATAATTCAAGTCCCAGACCTGATGGCTTACCTTCTCACTTTCTCTCTCTCTTTCTCTCTCTCTCTCTGGTGAGTGTGCATGCCCTATAGCAAATTAAATAATAAAAATTAATTAAAATAATTATAAAAAAAGGAAAGAAAAAATATCCCTCAAGATAAACTAGAATCCTCTGGGACCAGCAGTTAGCATAATGGCTATGTCGCTGGACTCCCATGTAGCCGACTGTGGTTCAAGTCCCAGACTCGGTGGCTTGAAACTCACACCAGGTGTGTGTGTATGCGTACCTAAGATCCCAAGAAGAGAATGGAGGAGAAGGGATTGCGGAATGGCCATCCCAGCTGGGGAGTGATTTCTCACTTTCTATGTCTCAGTCTCTCTCTGTCTTTCTGGTGATCGCACGCACCCTATAGCCAAAAGAAAAAAAAAAAAAAAAAAAAAAAAAACTCTCAAAAAAATTTAAAAAAAGAAAAAGAAAAAAAAAAAAGATAAACTAGCACCCTCTACTCTGACTCTATGCTCACCAAGGTGCTTTCTGGTTATTAAGTTGGCCTCTCAGTTTCCTTTTTCCTGGAAAGGGGCTAGGACCTCGAACTACCAACATGAGTACTTGTGTATTTAGTCTGAATGGCGATGGACTATGAGTATAAAATCCATCCTAGCTTTTGAAGATTTTGTATGGAAAAAAATGTAAAATATTTCAATACTGAATTTTACATTGATTAAATGTAGAAATTATACTATTTTGGATAATTTGGATCAAATAAGATACATCAAAATTAATTTTAAAGGACTAGTCAGTGGCATGGTGGTTAAGGGAGCTGGATCCCACATTGTCAACTGTATGGTTCAAGTTCTGGACCCGACAGCTTGAGAAACACGCCAGGTGCATGTGTGTACCCAAAATCCTGAAGGAAAGGAAAAATGGAAAAGAAGCCTCCCACAGTCTCTCTCTGGTCAGCACATACACACTCTGGCAAACTTTTTAAAATAATTCTTTTTTTTTTTTTTTGAGAGAGAGATTTTTGTTATAGGGCACATGTAAACACGTGCCAGAGAGATAGAGAAAGCAAGAAATCATCCCCTGGGGGGATGGCCATGCCACAATCCCTTCTCCATTCTCCTCTCAGAATTTTGGGCACACACACACACGCACCTAGCATGAGTTTTAAATCGCTAGGTACCAAACTTGAACCACGGTTGACTGCTTGAGAGTCCAGAGAAGTTAACTATTAAGCCATCTAGTGGTCCCAAAAAGAATACATTTTATCTGTTTCTTTTTTAATAAGGTCACTGGAGATTTTTAAATACTTCTATGACTTGCATCTGTAAACAATATTATATTTCTATTAGATAAAAATGATCTAGAACACTGCAGAATACTGTAGTTGGGCATACCCTGTAGCGCAGTGGCTTAGCACTATGCATTGAGACCAGATGCCATAGGTCCATTGTCTAAATCCTGGCCCTGGGCAGCTTGAAAAAACACTCCAGGTGGAGTCAGCAGGTGGTGTGGTGGTTAAGGTGCTGGACTCCCACATGGCCAGCGGTGGTTCGAGTCATGAACCTGGCAACTTGCTTTCTCACTCTATCTAGTGAGTGCATGTGTCCTATAATTAAAATAATAATAAACAAAATTAAATATTAAAAAAAAGGAAAAAAACACTCCAGGTACATGTACATGTGTCCCCCAAATCCTGACAGAAATGAAAGGGGAGGGACCAGCAGTTAGCGTAATGGCTATGTCGCTGGACTCCCACGTAGTCGACCGCGGTTCGCATCCCGGACCCGGTGGCTTAAAACTCACACCGGGCGCATGTGCGTGCGTGCCCAAGATCCCGAGAGGAGAATGGAGGAGAAGGGATTGTGGCGTGGCCATCCCCCCTGGGGGGTGATTTCTCGCTTTCTGTCTGTCTCTCTCTGTCTGTCTGGCGAGCGCACGCGCCCTATAGCAAAAAATCTCTCCAAAAAAAGAAGAGGAAAAAAAAAAAAAAGAAATGAAAGGGGAAAGGATTACAACATGACAACATCCTATAGGGGAGGGTTCTCTCTCTCTGGCAAGCACACACACCCTCTGGCAATTAAAATAAATTTTTAAATTGAAACAAAATAGTGCAGCCAAGGTAAATATGTATACAATCTCCCTATAAATTAGCACACTGATACCCTGGTTTAGACATCTTACTCCAGTGAACTTTCCTGGCACAAGTCTTTCCCTCACAGAGTGATCAACATTGCATTAACAAAATCAAGCCCTGAGGGACCAGCAGTTAGCGTAATGGCTATGTCGCTGGACTCCCACGTAGTTGACCGCAGTTCGAGTCCCGGATCCGGTGACTTAAACTCACACTGGGCGCGTGTGCGTGCATGCCCAAGATCCCGAGAGGAGAATGGAGGAGAAGGGATTGCAGCGTGGCCATCCCCTCTGGGGGGTGATTTCTTGCTTTCTGTCTCTCTGTCTCTGTCTATCTAGTGAGCGCCCTATAGTAAAAAAAAAAAAAAAAAAAAAAAAATCAAGCCCTGAAAAAATCAGAAGAGTAGACCTTTACTGAAGTGAGCAAATTGAAGTGCTGGCATTCTCTGAGCTTCCTGGGCACAAACTGTCAGCCCAGCCATTCTATCACCTGGCATTTCTCTCCTGGCTCTAATCTTGTGTTGAGACTATGTTCTTCAAGGGACAGGGCTGTACATTATTTATCTTTGTTTTCCTACATGTGGGTGCCTTATACAAGTATTCAAAAGTTTGTGGGGCTCACAGGTGGCGTAGTGGTTAAGGATGCTGGACTCTCACATGACCGACTGAGGTCGTGTCCTGGACCTGGTGGCTTGTTTTCTCACTTTTTCTCGCTCTCTTCCGCTCTGTCCCTCTGTGATCAAATTAAAATAAATAAATATATAAAGTTAAATAATTCTTTAAAAAAAAGTTTGTTAAGTAATCATTTACATTTTATGCCTTTGATCATAGCTATAAGCCTCATTGCCTCAAGGATTTGAACATAACTCTGCATTGTTTTATCCTTCATTTAATTGCAAACAGCCTGTAAAGTTTGAATACATGAAGACCTGAAAGAAAGCAAAGTAATTATGGTCCTGTTAACTAAAAATGGTGACTAATGGGACCAGCAGGTGGCATGGTAGTTAAGGTGCTGGACACTCGCACATGGCTGACCATGCTTCAAGTCCTGGAACTGGTGGCTTGCTTTCTCACTTTCTCTCTCTCTCTCTCTCCCCTCTCTCTCTCTCTGTGTCTCTCTGGTCAAGTTAAAATAAATGAATGAATAAATTAAAAATTAAATAAATAATTCTTTTTTTAAAAAATGGTGACTATTATCTATGGAGGGAAAGTTTGATAACCATTACAACACTTTGACGTGTTTGATCATAACCTTTATCATAGCCTTGATGTATTTTAGCAGCAAGGACAGAGCCTTAGAGACAGGCCACAGAACTGATATTTCATCATTGAATGATAGACTGTATTATATGACCTCTGGTTTGTCCCTACAGTCCAATAGCAACCTTAAGGCTATTATAGAATAGAGGTGGAAAGGAAAACAGATGACACAAAAAGAAAAGTAGGTCTCTCACAGGATCAGGGCAGAGCTTTGGCCTCATAACGTAGACCAGATGGCAATTACTCCTTTCTCAGCAAGTAGCTTCTCAATGTCCTATGGGTTGTGAAAATAAATTCACTATCTACTTCACCTAAAAATTATTTTTGAATACTGTGCCAGCATCAAAACATTGCTAAAAACACACAAGAAAAAAAAGAAAGTTGAAAAAAAAAAAACCTTTTCCTAAATATTTATGTTGTTGGAAGGAAAATCCTTTCCTGAGAAATGCTATTACCCAACAGAAAATCTTGGCTTCAGGTATATTCTCATTTTTTACTTTGAAATGAAGTAAATGACTTTCATTTTCCCCGATTTTGTGACTGTACTGTAAAAGCCACTGAAAATGCCTGAGAGGGCCCAGCCAGAGGCGCAATGTTTAAAGCTCTGGACTTCCACATCGTCGACCACAGTTCAAGTTCTAGACCTGGCAGCTTGCTTTCTCACTTTCCCTCTCTCTCTCACTGTCTCTCTCTGGTGAGCACATGTGCCCTGTAGCAAATTTAAAAATAATAATAACTAGGACCATCAGATGGCAAAATGGTTATATCGCTGGACTCCCAGGTGGCTGACTATGGTTCAGACCTAGACCTGATGGCTTGAAACTCAGGCCTGGCCCATGTGTGTGCATGCCCAAAATCCCGAGAGGATAATGGAAGAGAAGGGACTGCAGCATGGCCATCCTCCCTGGGAGGGTGATTTCTCACTTTCTGTTTCTCCATCTCTCCAGTGAGTACATCCACCCTATAGAAAAAATCTCTAACAACAAAAAATAATAAATAATTCTAAAAAAAAAAAAAATGCCTGAGAAACTACTGGCGCTAGCTTTACTGAAGTTAAATACTTATAGTTACTAATTCTATAGCTATGTGTACCCATCCTTTCATAGTTTTATAAAAATTATGTATGCAAGAATGCAGTTGTTCTCTTCTTCCATAGCTCAAAAGAAACCTTCCTGTTGCCTAAATTAAAGCAAATATTCTCTGAAAGGTGACTTAGTGATTCCAATTTACAAATTTAATTTGAATGCCAGCAGGTGGCTTAGAGGTTAAGGTGCTGGACCCCACATGATCAATTCCATAGTTCAAGTCCTATACCCAGGTGCTTGAAAATCATGCCAGTCTTGTACCCATTTGTGTCCAAAATCCTGAAAAAGGGATGGAGAAGGGATTTCCTTGTGGCCAAACTGGGGAGTGGGGATGAATTCACACGCTGGTGCCCGCCCCCATGCACACACCTACAACAATAAAGAATTAATGATGGTTTTACTTGGTAGTTTGAGACACCTCTAACAAATTACAATTCAGTTGTCCTAGCTAAAAGAAATATTTAAGTCCTACTCCTGCTAGCTAACTTAACAAAATTTCCCGTTGGGACCATTTTTTTCCTTCTGGGAGAGAAGAAATCCTACCTATGCTAAAGCTCTTTAGCATTTTACACGTGGGCTGCCTGTCATTTTTCAGCCATTGCCGTCTGAGTAGCTGCTTGCTCTAATATTTCCCAGAACTGATTCGTTCTACTTGACTGTTTGGGCAACTCTGACTTCAGGTAGGGAACACAGGAACAGGACGACGAGGAATAGTGTACTAGCTCCTGGGACAAGAAGCAAAGTTCACAGCACAAGTCACCAGATAATGAACTTGACTCAGAATACGCACAAACAAGAGAGTTGTAAAGTGATTTCAAGTGCTCCAAAATCAGCACTTGAAATAAAATTGCACTCGTTTCTAACCCCTATTTCCACCTTAGAGATACTGAAAACGTGAACACCCGCCATTGGTAGTTACTGAATAGCTGAATGACATTCATGAATGCGGGATTTAGAGTACAGTAACTCGACATTTAAATTATAGACGCTCTGTTCATTATCACGCGAGAGTTACAAAATGTGAAGCATAATAAAGAAAAAAAATTGGGTCCTAAGGACCTGACCGACAAGTTTCTGTCGGGACGGCCAAGCCTGCCCAGAAGGAAAGATGCGGAAGAACGAACCAGGTAACTTTCGGAAGGCCGCCAGCACCCAACATCCCGGCGCGAACGCAACACTACCACCGCGCATGCGCAGCTCTCTGGGTACACTACGGCGGGCGCGCGCTGGGCCCCGCTTATCTAGGGGGTGGGGCGGGGTTGTGTCACGTGGCCGGGATTGCGGCAATTCTGGCCCAATCAGAGACGTCTCGAGAAGCGCCCTTGCAGAGCAATTCGGGTAACCCCGGTCCTTCCGGAGTCGTGACCTCTTTTTTTGGCCCTGGCTTTTAGGCTCTGCTTTTGAATCTAAGAGTCGTTTTTGCAGAAAATCTTGCCTTGTGTCCAGCGAATCTAATTAGGGGCACACTCTGAAGTGATTAACGATTTTTATTTAGTTTCTATTACTAAAGTGGCATGTCTTTCATTTCAAGTCCTGTTCCTGGAGATGTTCAAATCCTTTTTCTATTACTTTGGATTCCAGAATCTCTGGAGGGCACGCTGTTGTAAAAAACAACACCCGGGAAAGGAGAAAAAAGGAAAAACAATGTTTTATTTATATATTAGGAATTAAGATTTGAGGAAAGTCAAAAAATTTTAAGGAGAGAAGTGTCCCCTAAGACTAGGTCACATAACTGACCACAAAACTGTATCCCAGGGACCAGCAGATGGTGTAATGGCTATGTCGCTGGACTCTCATGTAGTCAACTGCGGTTGGAGTCCCGGACCCAGTGGCTTAAACTCATGCGGGGCGCCTGTGCATGCGTGCCCAAGATCCCGAGAGGAGAATGGAGAAGGAATTGCAGCGTGGCCATCCCCCCTGGGGGGTGATTTTCGATTTCTGTCTCTTTCTGGCGATAGAGTGCGCCCTATAGCAATAAAATAAAATAAAATAAAATCACTTTGTCAGTTTAAGCATTTAAATTAAAATCTTGTTTATTTAAGCCTCCTACCAAGAATCTGAAGTAGTGATGACTCGCCCAGGAGTGTGCAGGGAAACAAGGCCTTAGAGAAATTTAATCTTAACGCTGGAGTCCCTTAAGGGAAGGTGAAGGGAATGAAGTAAAGGTAAATGGAAGAGCCTGGGTTCTGGAGCTCTTCTTCAGGTACCCACTGACTGATCCATCCCAGGAACCTTGGCATTGTTCCTGCTACATAGCCCAAGAGGGTGGCTTAGGGGAAAAAAAAAAAAGTGTTTTGGGTGAAGTTTGGTAAAAATGCTTCACCTGTAATCCTGGTCGCAAAGATTTAACACAGGTAAGTCCTGGACACCTCAGAACTGGGTTTGCAAAAGGCCCTGGTGTGGTGGGGTGAGGGCGGGGAGAAAACAGCTGTGAGCGCTGGACTTGCACGGGGCTTGAAGGAGATGGTAATTGCTGCTTCCTTGGTTTCCTCTGGGTCTTGTGACCTCAGTTCTAAAAAGTGTAGTTGCTTCAGCTGCACCTCCATCACACTTGCGGATTCTCCTGCCAACCCCACTATCCTCAGTCACAGCTCCTGACATGAATGACTAGGTTCACTTGCTGGCTGCTAAGTACCAAGAGCAATGGATTCCAGGATAGACACTCTCACCAGGTGCAGAGACCCAGTAGTTTCTGTGAGCTAATTCTGGGGCGGTGGAATGAGCCCATCGAGGAAAAGTCATCACCAAAGTAGAGGACAGAGATCGCGGCCTTTCACAAGATGGTGCCATCCCAGTATTTAATAGGAGAATCAAACAAAATAGGCAAGTGTTGCTTTACAAGGTTAGTTTTTGAATCTAGAATATGTTCTAGTGTTGCGTGCCTATTTGGTGACCTGGGTCAGTATTAACCATTAATGTGGGTATGTCTATTTTACAAATAATTGAGTCCAGTGATGTCTTTAAAATTGTTACATTACTTGTAAATATACACAAAATTGAAACATCATACTTGATTTTGATTCTTTCTTAAGAGTTATTATGTGGGGCTGACAGGTAGCGCGGTGGTTAAAAGCACTGGATTCCCACACGGCTGACCGAGGTTTGAGTCCCAGACCTGGCAGCTTGCTTTCTCATTTTCCCTTTCTCTCTCTCTCTGTCTCTGGTCAAATTAAACATATTAATAATAACAAATGGAATTAAATAAATAATCTTTAAAAAAAAGTTGTAATTATGAGTTAATTCTACTTCAGGGCCTTGCCACCCAAACAATTGACTATATTTGTATGAAGTAAAAGTATGTTATCAGTGTACAAAGTCATTTAAAGATTCTCCTGGTGGGACCAGCACATGGTATAATGGTCACGTCGTTGGAATGCATAGTTAACTACAGTTCGTGTCCCAGATCTGAGTTCTGAGCTGGATAGCTTAAAACTCATGCTGGGGTACCAGCAGGTGGTGTGGTGGTTAAGGTGCTGGACACTCCCACATGGCTGACCATGGTTCAAGTCCTGGACCTGGTGGCTTGCTTTCTCACCTTCTCTCTCTCTCTCTCTGTGTCTCTCTGGTCAAATTAAAAATGAATGAATGAATGAATGAATGAATAAAGTTAAATAAATGATTGGGAAAAAAAAAAAAAACAAAAAAAAACAACCTCATGCTGGGTTGGTGTTCATGAGTGCCCAAAATCCCAAGAGTAGACTGGAAGAGAAGGGATTGAGGTGTGGCCAACCCTTTGAGGGGTGATTTCTCACTGTCTGTCTGTCTCTGCCACAAGCGCACACGCCCTATAGCAAAATAAATTTCTCTTAAAAAAAAAAAAAAGATTCTCCTGGAGATTAACTCATTTGGTAATTTCCATTTGGTAGTATAACCTGTTCTCCTTCAGGTTCGGGCTGTTCAGTAGCCTAGTAACACAAGTAGCTGCCTCCAGCCAAAGTAGATATGCCAGGTTCTTAAGTCTTAGACTGATTAGTACATGAAAAAGGCATGCAGTAGCGGAATGCTATTATTAAGCAACAGCTGCAGAGTATCACTGCTTCCAGTACCAGAAACACAGGGAAATTCCAGCAACTGGAAGAATGTCATGTTCCAAAGCCTCTTCACAGCATAGAACAAGGAATAACCAATCCTTGAGTGTCTGGAATCAGAATCTCTCACTGACTCGCTTCATTATCTAACAACTTTGCCCAAAACTTTCAGTGTTCTTTTACTGTTGTTTTTTATAACCAAGGGGGAAAGGCTTTGAATTTTTTTGGTATTCATTTTAGAGGTTTTTGCCTTAGTGCATGTGCATTCACCAAAGAGAGAGGGAGACAGAGATGTTTAAGAAGGAAAGTGAAAAATCACCCTCAGGATGGATGGCCATGCCACAATCCCTTTTCCTCCATTCTCCTCCCAGGATCTTGGGCATGCACACACAGCATCTGGTCTGAGTTTCAAGCCACCAGGTCTAAGACCCGAACTGTGGTCAGCCATGTGTGGGAGTCCAGTGACATAACTGCTACGCTATCTGCTGGCTCCAAGCTTTGAGTTTTTTGTTTTTTTGTTTTTCTTTTTTTGGAGAGGTTTTTGCTATAGGGCGCGTGCGCTCGCCAGACAGAGAGAGACAGAGACAGAAAGCAGGAAATCACCCCCCAGGGGGGATGGCCACGCCGCAATCCCTTCTCCTCCATTCTCCTCCTGGGATCTTGGGCACACACGCACACGCGCCCGGCGTGAGATTAAGCCACCGGGTCCGGGACTCGAACCACGGTCAACTACGTGGGAGTCCAGCGACATAGCCATTACGCTAACTGCTGGTCCCTCAAGAGTCTTTTTTTCCCTTAAATTTAATTATTCCATGGAAGAGAATGAACACCCCCAACAGTCTTGATGCTGCAATCCACTCCCAGCATCAGCCAGCCCCAGATCATGGGCAAGTGCCAAAACCTTCCATGTGGGTCAGAGTATCACCTTTTACCATTGCACCACCATCTGGCCCCCAATAAGAATCTCAGTATTGAGAGTTTGGGGTTCCTTTTATGAAAAAAAAAAAAAAAAAGACTGATGTACAATAATTTTATAATCACTTTAACTACAGATATAGCTTCATCAACTATATGAAATATTATACTAGAAATTAAAATATAAAAAGTAATGGCTCAATCTGCAACTCTAAAAGGAAGATAAGAGGAACCCATAATTTTTTCTACTTCTTAGAAAAAAATAATTTTTTTTCAGTGACATAGCCATTACGCTAACTGCTGGTCCCAGAAAATAAATTAATATAGGGATAATAATAATAATGGCTATGTCGTTGGACTCCCATGTAGCCAACCACAGTTCAAGTCCCGGACCCGGTGGCTTAAACTCACGTCAGGTGCATGCGCGTCCGTGCTCAGGATCCCGAGAGAAGAATGGAGAAGGGATTGCAGTGTGGCCATCCCTGCTGGGGGGGTGGGGGGGAGGGGAGGTGATTTCTTGCTCTCTGTCTTTCTGGCGAACGCATGCACCCTATAGCAAAAACCTCTCGGGACCAGCAGTTAGTGTAATGGCTATGTCGCTGGACTCCCATGTAGTCGACAGTGGTTCACGTCCTGGACCCGGTGACTTAAACTCATGCGCGTGTGCGTGCGTGCCCAAGATCCCGAGAGGAGAATGGAGGAGAAGGGATTGCGGAGTGGTCATCCCCCCTGGGGGGGTGATTTCTCACTTTCCATCACTCTGTCTCTCTGTCTGGCGAGCACATGCGCCCTATAGCAAAAACCTCTCCAAAAAAAAAAACTCTCAAAAAAATATATAATATGAAGGACAGTGAGTTAAACTATTAAATCGTAATGCCTAATATCATATCCAAATGTTTGAATGTTAACTTTCCAGCTGTTTCTCTGAAAGACCTTTGGGGACCGCCCCATAGCATAAAGGTTAAGCCCTGTGCACAGAAAGACAGATCCCCGTGCCTGACTGCTTCAAATCCTGGCCCCAGCAGCTTGAAAAGCACAGCAGGCACATGCGCACGAATGCCCACAATCCTGACAGAAAATGGAAGAAAAGGGGTTAGTGTAACCAGGCTCCATTGAGGGGTGCATTCTCTCTCCACCCTTGGCAAGCGCATTCACCCTCTGATAATAAAAATAAATAAGTAAAAGATAAAAGAGCTTCAAAGTCACCAATGGTATTATTTAAAAAATGAATGTTATACACTGAAAACGAATCATTATAACAAATTTTCAATTTATTGAAGCAATTCAGTTTCAAAAACTTTTAAGTTACAGCAGTCACAGAAAAAACAGGGGTCAGAAACATTAAAAGAATGATCAAGAGTACTGCATTTTTTTTTGTTTATTTTTAACACTGTCATGGCTTTATTCAAAACACAGTTACACAAAAAAGTATTAACTTCAAAGTTTTTAAGGAGAGATTCTTGAGGAACTTAACACATTATATACATACTGCCATACAAAGAGCATTAAAATAGGACCAAAACGTCTACAAAATATAAAACCCACCCTTACTTATTTGCATGAAAATACCACCCACAAAGCTAAATAAGTCTTAAAAGTTATCTGGAGGCTCTAAGTGTTGTTTTCAAACCAAAGAACTCTAATTTTGATTGCACAATAAGATGATTGATAAGAAAGTCAATATATAGATTCCATTTTAAAAATAACTATTTTAGAACCTGGCATAGTAGGCAATGAAGAATCCTTAGGGACTAACAGGGAGGGCATTTCATTTGTTAAAATTAGGAGAAAAATGTTAGTCGTTTGGAGATTCCAATTCCTCCACTAAACTTACCCCAAGTGTTTTCTTTCGGTCAGCTGTGCAACTTCTTTAGTTTCTCCACAAATAACTTCATAATTTGTATTTTAAAACACCAAGTCATACATTTTAAACGAAAAAAGCAGCAGCAGCGCTACTACACTCAGTCACTTGAATGTGCCCCAGTACAGAAGCATAAATTCAGTTCATTGGCTGACATTAACTTTTTAATAACATACAAATAATCAAAGCAAAGGGAAGTTTTTTCAGATAGCCAATGTTTACAAAAGCAATTGCCTTGAATGTGGAGCCTCCATGACAAAGAGAGAGATTTGTCTACTCATTATAACTTACTTAGTAGCATATAAAGAAACATCACACATCCAAACGCTTTGTTTTCAATGGATATCTACCTAAAAACAAATCTTCATTCTAATATCGATTTAGTTGAGTATTTTTCCAATTGCCTAGTATATTCCAATCAACTGCTATGAATCTGGTAATGTTTTAAAACTGTAAGAAAAAAATAATTAAAAGTTCCACTCAGAAAAAAACAGAAGTACTTTGCAGAGAAGGATCTAAATCATTTGAGAAGAAAACTTCACATTAATTATCAATGGGCAATTGTTCTGACATCTTGAGAATACTAGTGCTGCTTCTAAAAATGTCCCCCTGCTTCTTTTCTTTCTTCACCCTACTGATACCGTCACAGATGTTGTCACCCAGGATTTACAGTAAGCAGAGCGCATTGCATGAAACGATCAATAACTGTACTCATCTCGCAGGAATATCCCACTGCTTTCACTTTGCTTGTTTAAAACCCAGACATTGAAAAGGTGGTTGAGGTATAAGACTAAAGGTTTTCCTGGGTATCCACAAGTTTCCCAACTTTTTTTTGTTAGTAGATAAGAGGATGAAACAAGAAGGGAAGGTGATCATAAAGGAATTGCTAGAGGAAAAAGAACGCACACCTAAAAACAAAGCAAAATACACAACCGTTGGCATATTGTGATCTGCAGCCTGAAGAAAGGGCTCGCCGGCATGTGTCTGGACTTAGTAAAAGCATTTTCTCCTTCAAAAATAAAATCTTATCGGTCACCACAAAATTCATGAACTATATTACTGAATAAAACCTCCTGAAAAGATCCATGAGCTATCTCAGCTTACTATTCTGCTTCTACGTTCCAAGTCACTCGTGTGACAAAAAAGCACCCAAATATCCATAGCCAAAAAAGAGTCATTGCCTTCAAACTAAAGATCTCTGGATCATCTCTAAAAAAATAACCAACTTAGCATTCAAGAGACTATGGTCATTTCATATTACAGCTGACTGTAACTTCAGTTAATTTATAAATAACTTTAAAAACTTATGAATGAAATGCACCATACTACATCTGTGAAAAAGCGATCATGTTTTAATTCTGGGCTAAAAATGACTAATACAATGAGCTTGAATTAGAAAAATTAAGATTCTAAATAAACTGCTAGGGACTTTCACAATAAGGGAAGGGTCAATGAAAAATGTTCTCTACATATGATATGATCATTAACAGACTAGAAGATCTTATTTGGAATGATAAGGCAAAAATAGTAAAACCACACTTTTCCTATAAAAAGTTACACATTATCTTCTGTAGGGACAGCTATCATACATAAAGAAACAGAGATGTGATCATTCTATTGCACACCCGGGAACGTTAGGGAATCCGGTCTTAGAATGATCTAGTCATCTTCTTCCTCGCCATCATCCTCAACATCTCGTTTCCTCTTCTCTCCTCGAAGACCTTCATCTTCTGAAAGAAGTGTGGAAGAAAAGGTGTAGAACACTTTTAACAAATAAACATCTAGTAAGTTACAGAGTTTTGAATCTTAGTGAAAAGTTAATGGCAGATAAAAATATACATGTTAAGTTTCCTCTCTGAATTTCTCTGGACTTCTGTGTACTGAACTGACAGACTTCGAATCCAGAAATAATGACAGCTTGCTATGCACCCTTGTGGGCATACCATGAAGTACAGATCAAGAAACAAAGGTTTTTTTTTATTTATTTTGGAAGACCTAGGTACAGCATACCAGCGGGCAAATCTAAAAAGGACACAATCTGAAGTTTGGCTTTTCTTCTCTTTTTAGATAGGCTTCTCTGTCTCCAAAGTGAGGGGAAAATAACACACTGAGCTCAAAGCTCCAGAGCTTTCATTCCTGTTTTTAAAGTATGAGGGGATTTCCAAAAAGTGAGTGGAAAAATTAAATGAAAAATCTGAATTTATTTTGGTAGAAGAAAATTTGTAGCCATGCATAAATTTTTCATAATATGCATTTTCTATGAACTTTTTGAGGACCCCTTGTAAATGTTATAAGTTGGAATTCCCTCCCCACAATGAAATTAATGAATGTCCTGATACTTTAAAAAAAGACTTCTTATAAAAGACTTCTTTATACCCTTCAAGGCACTTTGATAAATACAGCAAAACAAAAGGATTAGTAATAGTTTACATTATAGACTTATTTTTCAAAGTCCATAAAAAATGCAGTATCTCAGATTTCAGAATTTGTTTATGGCTACTATAACTCACCCTCTTCCTCTTCTTCTTCCCCTTCTTCAACATAGTCATCATCATCTTCTTCATCCTTGAAATTCAAATATTCAGTTTGAGAATAAAGCCATGACATGAATTTTTCACTGCTTGTTGTAATATATTCCAACAGGAACAAAGAAACTGTGGCTCTGAAACCTCTAGCTATCTTATATAGCTCCTTCAGAAAAACTCAACTATCTCTCTCTTTTTTTAAAATTTTATTTATTATTATTATATAACTTTATATAGAACATGCACATTCACCAGAGAGAAAAAGAGAGAGAGAAAGTGAGAAAGTGGGACCAGCAGATGGGGTATGGTTATGTTGCTGGACTTGCAAGTAGTTGACTGCAGTTCGAATCCCGGACCTGGTGGCTTAAAACATGCTGGGCACATGTGCTATGTGACCAGAATCCTGAAAAAAGAATGAAGGAAAAAGGACTACAGTGTGGTCATCCCCCCAGAAGGTAATTTCTCACTTTCTGTCTCTCTGTCTCTCTGGTGAGTGCATGCATCCTATAGCAAAAATCTCAACAATAACAACAACAACAACAAAAACAGTGAGAAAGCAAGTCACCAGGTCTGGGACTCAAACTGCAGTCAGCCATGGGGGAATCCAGTGCCTTTACACACCACACTACCTGCTGGCCCCATCTCTAGTTTATTTATGAAAATAAATTGTGCTTTAGACCAGCACTGTTCAAAATAACCTTCTACAACAATCAAAGTGTTCTTTGTTTGTGTTGTGCAGTATAGTACATGGCTCCTAAGAATATGAAATATAACCAATGCAAACCAGGACCTGAACTTTTTAAAATTTGCTAAAGAATGCCTGTGCTTGTTAGAGAGAGACAGAGAGGGAGAGAGAGAGAAAAGGGAAAGTAAGAAAGCAATCCCCACTGGGCATGGTCATGCTACAATGCCTCCTCCATTCATCCTTTCAGGATTTTGGGCACCTACATACATATGCCTATTGCGTTTTTCAAGTCACTGGGTTCAGGATTTGAACCACTCAGTCAGACATGTGAGATCCAGTGGCTTCTACCACCATACCACCAGCTGGCCATGAATTTTTTATTGTAATTAATTAATTTAATTAATTTAATTTTAATTAATTTAAATAGCCACATATGCCTACTTGCTACCACAACGAACAGAGCAACTTTAGACTTTTTTTTTTTTAGAATTATTTAATTTTATTTATTCTTTCATTTATTTTAATTTGACCAGAGAGAGACACACAGAGAGAGACAGGGAAAGCGAGAAAGCAAGCAACCACGTCCAGGACTCGAAATATGGTCAGCCGTGTGGGAGTGTCCAGCACCTCAACCACCACACTACCTGCTAGCCCATAGACTGTTTTTAAAACAGCATCTTGTATATTACAAATGGAAGAATGATCTGAATCCTAGCCCCATGGAGTCATGTGTTGAATAAGTCACTTTATCTCTCTGAACCTATTTTCCAGCCAATAAAGGTATTCCCCTATAAAGATCTCTTAAGTTCCTTCTCCATCTAAAAATATACACAACCAAATAGCAAATAATAAAAATAACAAAATTTATCTACAACTCTTGTAATAATGAGTTGTTCTGGAACCAGCAATTAGTGTAATGGCTATGTCACTGGACTCCCATGTAGTCCACCACGGTTTGAGTCCCGGACCCGGTGGCTTAAATTCACGCCGGGCGCGTGTGCGGGCGTGCCCAAGACCCCAAGAGGAGAATGGAGGAGAAGGGATTGCGGCGTAGCCATCCCCCCAGGGGGTGATTTCTCACTTTCTGTCTCTCTCTGTCTTTCGGGCGAGCACATGCACTCTATAGCAAAAAAAAAAAAAAAAAAAAAAAGCTCTAAAAATAAATAAATAATGAGTTGTTCTAAGATTTAAACTAAGATTTATATGTGTTTTTAAACTGTTTAGGGACCAGCAGATGGTATAGCAGTTACATTGCTGAACTCCACATGGACAACTGCAGTTTGAATATTGACCCAGTGGCTTGAAACCCACACCAGGTACATGTGCTTGTGTGCCCAAGATCCTGGGAGGAGAATGGAGGAGAAGGGACTGTGGCATGACCATCTTCCCTGGGGGGTTATTTCTCACTTTCCCTGTCATTGTCTGTATCTTTCTCTGGAAAGTGCACATACCCTAAGACAAAAACCTCTTTAAAAAAAGGGACCAGCAGATGGCGTGGTGGGGCACTGGACTCCCACATGGCCAACTGCAGTTCAAATCCTGGACTTGGCAGCTTGCTTTCTCACTCTCTCTCTCTCTCACTCTCACTCTCATTCTGTCCCTCTCTGGTTAGATAGAAATAAATAAATAAAAGTTAAATAAATTCCTTAAAGAAAAACCTCTTTTTAAAAAAAACTGTTTAAATGCTAAGATTTAAACACTGCTTTGAAACATCATAACTTTTAAAAATTTATTTAATTTCCTTTGTTATTATTTTTTACTTTGACCAGAAAGAGAGAGAAAGGGAAAACAAGAAAGCAGGCCGCCAGGTCTAGGACTTGAACCATGATCAGCCATGTGGGGATCCAGCACCTTTAACCACCATGCCACCTGCCAGCCCCATAACTTTTTTTTTTTTTACTCTAACCAATTGGGATACAAATCTCTAAAGGGCACTACATACTCCTGTCCCATTGTATGCTGAACTTAAGTCACACCTTTTTCTGGAATGACCGTGGTTCACTATTTCTCTTTCATGGTTTCTATTTTGACCAAGAACATTATATCAACCAGTGTATGCCGATGCCCTTAGAGCTTATGGTAGGATGGTTTTCTCCTTTTACAAACGACCCTGGCCCTACTTAGAGTCCTTTCTTTTCCCAGTTTTTGTGCTCTCTCTTTTGTAGTCGGTTACTGTTTCCATTTTAATCTGCTATGAAATCAGAAAAAGGATCAACAAACTTATCAGAGAACTGAATAGAAAAAGGAAATAAGTTTAGCTTGAACAGTCTCCTACAAATAAAATCTCTTTGTTACTTATATTCTGACCACCGTTGGAGACCTTTTACACTTACTGCCTTGTTCTTGGCCGTGTTTCAAGTGGCTGAGTTCCAGACAGAGGAGGTGCTAGTAAATACGTCTGAAAACACTGAGCCAATCGAAGGTCTCCCCTCCAATACCACGAAAGTTTACTGCTCCTCAAAAATACTCTAACCAATTGTTAAAGGCCAAGAATCAGTGGGTAGTTTGGGAAAACCTTTTCCCAGTATCCACACCCATTTGTGTCTGAAAATACTACATAGAACTTCATTTTCCCGCATTTAGCTGGAAGCACCTAAGACACCAAAATGCCCATCAGAAACCCTTCTACAGCCAGGTGAACACTGGAGAGCACCTCATTCCCGAACACCTGCGCCCTACAAGAGCACAAGGAATAGGTGAGGCAGCAAATGGCCTAAAGGACCACAGTAAGAATCAGGAAAGCCTGCAGCCTTGAACAAAGGAAGGAAAGAAAAGAAGGGAAGAGAGGAGAGAGGAGGCAGGAAAAAGGAGGGAAAGGAAAAGGAAAAGGAGGAGAGATGTCGTAAACATCTCAAATTTGCAAAAAATAATAAAAGAGAGATAATAAAATATTTATAATTTGTCTTAAAGATACTTGAGATATTAATCATATTTATTCCTTCATAATTTAGAAAGGCCACATCTAAAAAGTTAGTTATTTATCTGAATTTTGCTTTAAACAAACTATAAGTAGATCAATTATATTTTTAAATCTTAAAAGAAATAATCTATTAAACAGTATCTCTCAATAAAAATTAAGCTTTCGGGACCAGCAGTTGGTGTAATGGCTATGTGGCTGGACTCCCACTTAGTCGACTGCACTTCAAGTCCCAGACCTGGTGGCTTAAATTCACGCCAGGTATGCATGTGTGTGCCCAAGATCCCGAGAGGAGAATGGAGAAGGGACTGGGGTGTGGCCATCCCCCCTGGGGGGTGATTTCTTGCTTTCTGTCTCTCTGTCTCTGTCTTTCTGGTGAGTGCACGTACCCTATAGCAAAAAACTCTCAAAAAAAAAAAAAAAAATTAAGCTTTCACCAGAGACTTGCTCTGTACAGCCTCATGTCTTCCTATCAGTAGGAAATGTAATGTCTCTTTATTTAGGCTATGAGTGCTACAAGGGAACAAGAATTCCCAATCTTCCCAAAGCCTCCACCTCTACTTTAAAAAAAAAAATTATTATTTTTTAATTTATTATTATTTTAATTTGCCACAGGGCATTTGTGATCACCAGACAGAGAGAGAGACAGAGGGGAAAGTGAAAAAACAAGGCACCAGGCCCGGGATTTGAACCATGGTCAGCCATGTGGGAGTTCAGCACCTTAACAACCATGCCCACCTGCTGGCCTCTCCACCTCCACTTTTTCTATTTTTTTAAGAGATTTTTGCTATAGGGCACATGCACTTGCCAGAGAGACAGAGAGAGAAAGAGAGGCAAAAAGTGAGAAATCACCCCCCTGGGGGCATGGGCACACCACAATCCCTCCTCCATTCTCCCCTCAGGATTCTGGGTGCACCCACGCACCTGGCATGAGTTTCAAGCCACCAGGTCCAGGACTTGAACCACAGTCAACTACGTGGAAATCCAGCAACATAATCATTACATTACCTGCTGGTCCCTTAACCTCCACTTTCAATGAAATATACTACATATACTAAAGGACTACAAAATTCATGGAAAAACAGAACTAAAGCACGACTTTAATTCTGGTACAAAAAAGTAAAAATCCATGTATAGTTTTTTCATATTTTTTCTATGACTTTCTAAAGACCCCTGTACATAAAGTTCTTTGTGTATATTAATTCCTTTCCTCTGAAGAATAGCTGCAATAGGGAGAAATAGTAGGTCATTAGGAAAGTCATGATGTGTTTTTCTATGTTTTTATGACCCAGTAAGAAGACTTAAATCAGGGGATGACAGGTGGTATGGGCTGATACTGGACTCCCAAACGGTCAACCATGGTTCGAGTACTGGACCTGGTGGCTTGCTTTCTCATTTTCACTCTCTGTCTCTGGTCAAATTAAAAAATACTGTAATAATAAATAAATTAAATTAAATGAATAATTCTTTAAAAAAAAAGATTCAAATTATAACTAATTACATTTGCTTTCTGGAGTAGCCAGTGGTGTGGTGGTTTAGGCAACTGGATCCTATATAGCCAACCTGTACAGTTTGAATCCCAGACCCAGCAGCTTGAAAAACACACTGAGGGGGCCAGCAGGTGGCATGGTAGTTAAGACAGCTAGACTTCCACATGGCTGACTGAGGTTCACATCCCGGACCTGACAGCTTGCTTTCTCACTTTCCTTCTCTCTCTGTCTCTATCTGGTCAACTTACAAAAAACAAACAAACAAAAACACATACATATATACATACATAAAATTAAATTTAATAATTCTTTTTTTTTGGTGGGGGGAGAGGTTTTTGCCATAGGGTGCACGTGCTCACCAGAAAGACAGACAGAAAGTGAGAAATTACCCCCCACGGGGATGGCCATGCCGCAATCCCTTCTCCTCCTTTCTCCTCTCAGGATCTTGGGCATGCACGCAAGAACATGCACCTGGTGTGAGTTTAAGCCACCAGGTCCGGGACATGAACCACGGTCGACTACATGGGAGTCCAGCGACATAGTCATTATGCTAACTGCTGGTCCCAAATTTAAAAATTCTTAAAAAAAAAACCAAAACACTGAGGAGACCAGCAGATGACATAATGGTTACATCACTGAGCTGCCACGTAGTCAACTATGGTTCAAGTCCTGGACCTGGTGGCTTAAAACTCAACACCAGGTACGTGTATACGCGTTCCCAAAATCCCAAAAGAAGAATGGAAGGAGAAGAGGTTGCAGTGTGGCCATGGGGTGATTTCTCACTTTCTGTCTCTCTGTCTCTCCAAGCAAGCATACGTGCCCTATAGCAAAAAGCTCTCTTAAAAAGAGGACTGGCAGGTGGCATGGTGGTTAAGGGTGCTGGACTCCCACATGGCCAACCACAGTTTGAGTCCCAGACCGGGCAACTTGCTTTCTCACTCTCTTGTCAAATTAAAATAAATAAATAATTTAAAATAAAATAATTCTTAAAAGAAAGAAAGAAAAAAAAATAATAAAAAACACACTGGGTGTATGTTCATGTGGTCCAAAATCCCAAGAGAAGAACGGAGAAGAGATTACAGTGTGGCCATCCCCCTTGGGGAGGTGATTTCTCACTTTCCCTCTTTCTCTGCCTCTCTCTGGCAAGCACACATACCCTATATCAAACTTAGGGAAAAAAATTACTTTTTACCTCCTTCAAATTTCTTTCTAAATCTCAAGTCTCTGAAGCTTTTCTGGCACTTAACTTCTAAAAACAAGACTTCTTTTAAACATCCAAATGATCCCATCATGAATGACCTGGTCTCGTGACCCCCACACTGACTTAAGTGTTGAATGTACAATCGCTGAGATTTTTGCTCTATATTTGGCCAGATTGTTTTTTGGTTAACATTTCTCAGTACTCACTGGAATAACAAACCCAAACACCTGTGATTAGTTGAAGGTCATTTTTAAATTATTTAAAACCACTTAAGATGAATTCTTGGAAGAGAAAATAAAAGGCCAAATGCAAAAGAACGCAAGTCCATTATTTTATAAAATAAAAGCTCAGGGAAAATATTCAAGTTGTATGCTAATATAAGTGAACAGTTTGACTCTCTCTATGAAAACTTAAGATACTGAAAATTCTGTGCTTCATTATCTCAAGCTCCTAACTAACTAAGCTGCCAAACAAGTCCTACTTTCCCACACTAGTTACAATTTTTTAAGAATTATTTTATTTAACTTTATTTATTGATTGATTGCTTGATTTTTATTTGACCAGAGAGGGACAGAGTGAAAGAGAAAGGGAAAGTGAGAAACCAAGTGACCAGGTCCAGGACTCGAACCACAGTCGGCCACATGGGAGTCCATTGCCCTTAACCACCATGTCACCTCCTAGCCCCCAGTTTCATATTTAAAATGATATCAGAAAAATGTATTAATGACCAGTGATATTATTTATCTAACATAAACATTATTAGCAGAGCAAATAAGAATACTAACAATTTCTTTTATTTTTTTTTGAGAGGTTTTTTTGCTATAGGGCACATGTGCTCACCAGAAAGACAGAGAGACAAAGAGACAGAAAGTAAGGAATCACTCCCCGGGGGGATGGCCACGCTGCAATTCCTTCTCCTCTGTTCTCCTCTCGGGATCTTGGGCATGCGTGCACACACGCCTGGCGTGAATTTAAACCTCCAGGTCTGGGATTCGAATCATGGTCAACTACATGGGAGTCCAGCGACATAGCTATTATGTCATATGCCGTTCCCCAAGAACACTAACAATTTCTAATCTGAGTAAGAAAATGTTATTTTTTTAAAGTTTGTTTTTGTTTTTATTTTGTTTTCATTTTAGAAAGCTAATACAAAAGTATAGCAAGAGGGGCTGGTAGGTGGCGTTGTGGTTAAGGGTGCTGGACTCCCACATGACCGACCACGGTTTGAGTTACGGATGTGATGGCTTGCTTTCTCACTTTCTCTCTTTCTCACACACACTTTGTCCCTCTCTGGTGAAATTTTAATTAATTAATTAATTAAAGTTCAATTTAAACATTTTTTTTAAAAAGTATAAGCAAGAGTTAATTAGGAGAAAAGGGGCCAGCAGATGGTGTGGTGGTTAAGGGCGCTGGTCTCCCACATGGCCAACCATAGTTTGAGTCCCAGACCTGGTGGCTTGCTCTCTCTATGGCTCTATCCCACTCTGGTCAAATTAAAATAAAAATAAATAAAGTTAAATAAAATAATTTTTTTTTTTTTTGGAGAGATTTTCACTATAGGGTGCGTGCGTGCGCCAGACAGACAGAGAGAGACATAGAGACAGAAAGCGAGAAATCACCCCCCAGGGGGGATGGTCACAACGCAATCCCTTCTCCTCCATTCTCCTCTCGGGATCTTGGGCACGCACGCACACGTGCCCGGTGTGAGTTTCAAGCCACCGGGTCCGGGACACGAACCGCGGTCGACTACGTGGGAGTCCAGCGACATAGCCATTACGCTAACTGCTGGTTCCCAATAAAATAATTTTTTAAAAAAGAGTTAATTAGGAGAAAGAAACTCAAGTTTTCTTGAGTGCCTACAATACGTCAAGGATTAGCTACTTAATATACATTATCTTGTTAAATCCTTAATCCTATGAGGTTTTGTTTTTGCTATAGGACACATATGCTCACTAGAGAAAGAAGAACATTTTCCTCTGGCCTAGAAAGTGTTCCTTTTGGGACCATCCCCTGGAGGGATAGCTACATCACAATCCCATCTCCTCCCTTCTCCTCTTGGGATCTTGGGCACGCATGCACACGCGCCCGGTGTGAGTTTAAGCCACCGGGTCTGGGACTTGAACCACGGTCAACTACATGGGAGTTCAGCAACATAGCCATTACGCCAACTGCTGGTCCCATTATTAAAAATTTTTATTTATGAAAATAATCCTTAATTTAAAATTAGGAGAAAATAATTTAACGTCTTAGGAGTTGGGCCAGCAGATGACGTGGAGATTAAGGCAGCTGGATCCCACATGGCCAACTGCATAGTTCAAGTCCCAGGGCCAGTGGCTTGAAAATCATGCTGGGCACATGTGCATGAATGTCCAAATTCTGAGAAGAGAAAGGCCTGCAACATGGCCATCCCCCATGGGGAGTGATTTCTTACTTTCCCTGCCTCTCTGTCTCTGATAAACACAGGCACCCTATAGCAAACTTAAAAAAATAATAATAAATTAAACAATTAAATTCCCAGGAGCTAGAGATTTATTCCAGTCAATGGACAACCCCCATGGGCCTCCTCTGTGCCAATCACAGGTCACAAAGCATGATATGGGTGGTGGTTTACACAAGTACATATACACATGTAAAACAATTTCATGGAGTCAGACCTAAAATTAATGCACTTTACATACTTCACTACATTTATGTTTACCTCACCAAAAAGAAAATGAAGTTCATCAGAGAGCACAGGTAGCAAGTACTTCAGAGTGAACGATGTACACACAGACATACAGCAGGAAGCAGCTTGGTATGAGGATTTAATCTGATATTGAGGGAGATGAGGCCAAAGAAGGAAGCTGGAGCCACATGAAGGTGTCCCTAGAGGCTACAGTGACGTGACCACATCTGGGTTAGACGACCCGGGCAGCTCTGCAGGGTCTATCCCTAACTGCCCAGCCTATATTCAGAACTTCATTTCAGAAAGCTCCTACCAGAGAATAAGCAAGAGATAACCAGGAGAAAGAAACTCGAGTGTTCCTGAGTGCCTACAGGGTGCCATGGATTAGATACTTCCATGCCTTACTCTGTTAAACCCTTAATCCTATGAGGTCGGTATCGTCTCAGTTTTATAAATGCGGAAACTGAAATGGAGAGATATCTGTGAAGTGCTTCCACCATACCAAGCCACCGAGGGCAAAATGGATATGAAAGTTATCTGGGAGGCAAATCAACAGGTGTCTATGATTATTTGGATATAGTGGATACAGTACTGTGTGGGGAGCAATGGGAAGCAGACAGATCTATGCACACCCAGCAGTAAAAAAGAACTCAGATTTCTACACAATGCACTTTATACAGTACCTAGTCTTATGCCTAAATAATTAATTTTCAGTGCACATAAAAGTATATGTTCACCTGAATTTCTTCTTTCATCAAATATGAGAGGCCCACCTCCTCTTCTCCCTCTCCCAGTTCTGAGCCTGCTTCATCTTCATCCTCATCCTCATCCTCATCATCTTCCTCCTCTTCTTCCTCATAGCCTTCAGGTGGACCAGCCTCATCTTCTTCATCTTCATCATCTTCATCTCCGTCTTTAAAAATATTTTAGAAGATGAGAAAATGGCTGGGTAAAAGTTTCTTGCTAGTATGTTGATCTTTGTACCTTGCTCAATCACTTCAAAGTCTTAAGTCAATATGTAGAAAGTATCTGAGTGATTTTTTTTTTCAGATTTGCTTTATAACATTCATATTTACTACTTGAGAAGTATGATTTATAAATATTGATATGTACCAACGCATAAAGTTTCATCAAGACATTACATGTGAGCCAGCTGTAATGTAATGGTGTGGTGGTTAAGGCAACAAGATCCCATAGGGCCAACTATGAGGTTCAAGTCCCAGAACCAGTGACTTAAAAAACACTGGTCAGGGCCTGGCAGGTAGCATGGAGGTTGAGGCGTTGGATTCCCACATGGCCAGCTGAGGATCGATTCCCAGACCTGGCAGCTTGCTTTCTCATTTTCCCTCTCTCTCCCTCTGTCTCTCTCTGCTGAGTGCATATGCTCTATAGCAAATTAAAAAATAATAAGAAGGGGCCAGCAGGTGGTATGGTGGTTAAGGTGCTGGACACTCCCACATGGCTGACCATGGTTGAAATCCCAGACCTGGTGGCTTGCTTTCTCATTTTCCCTCTGTGTCTCTCTCTGGTCAAATTAAAACAATTAAATGAGGGACTGGCAGTTGGAGTAATGGTTATGTCGCTAGACTCTTACAGTTCGAGTCCCACCTGGTGGCTTAAACTCATGCCGGGCACATGTGCGTGCATATGTGCCCAAGATCCTGAGAAGAGAATGGAGGAGAAGGGATTGTGGCATGGCCATCCCTGGGGGAAGGGGGATTTCTCACTTTTTGTCTCTCTTTCTAGCAAGCGCATGTGCCCTATAGCAAAAACCTCTCCCCCCCACAAAAAAAAAAGAATTAAAAAATAAATAAATAATTATTTTTTAAAAAATAATAAAATCAAGTAATTTGTTTGTTTGTTTGTTTCAGGTCTACCTGGGATCCAAGCCACCAGGTTCTGTGTGGCTCCAGCACTGTAGAGTAGCACTTCACCACCTGCGCAACCATGCTGGGCCACCCATCAAATTTCTTTTTACACTAAAAAACTTTTTACCCAATAACAAGCAGTGTCCAATTACTAGCAATATTTCATCGGAACCAGCAGTTGACGTCATGGCTATGTTGCTGAACTCCCATGTGGTCAATCACAGTTCGAGTCCCAGACCCAGTAGCTTAAACTCAAGCCGGGCGCATGTGCATGCGTGCCCAAAATCCCAATAGGAGAATGAAGGAGAAGGGATTGCGGTGTGGCCATCCACCCTGGGGGGTGATTTCTCGCTTTCTGTCTCTCTGTCTCTCTCTGTCCTTCTGGCGAGCGCACGCACCCTATAGCAAAAACCTCTCCCAAAAAATAAATAAATAAATAAATAAATAAATAATAACCAATAAATTCTTTGAAACTATCAGAAATCTGAAAGAATAAATATAGACTAGAATTTTCAAATTTTTGTCTTCTCTTAAAAAAACAACAACAGGGAACCAGCAGTTAGCGTAATGGCTATGTCGCTGGACTCCCACGTAGTCTACTGCGGTTCGTGTCCCAGACCCGGTGGCTTAAAACTCACGCCGGGCACGTGTGCGTGCGTGCCCAAGACCCTGAGAGGAGAATGGAGGAGAAGGGATTGCGGCGTGACCATCCCCCCTGGGGGGTGATTTCTTGCTTTCTGTCTCTATGTCTCTCTCTGTCTGGCTGGCGAGCGCACGCGCCCTATAGCAAAAAACCTCTCAAAAAAAAAAAAAGAAACCCACAAAATGTGTCTTCATATGTTATGCTTTTTTTTCCCACACTTAAATCTCTAGGCCCAATCTAATTTACATAGCGAGAGTAGAAACTATAATTATGACACATTTATGAGTATTATATTAAAAATGATTACCCTCATCATCCTCCTCTTCAGAGTCTGGTGCTTCATTATCTTCCTGATCAAATCCATCTAAGTAGGTGATTTGCTGCAGCAGTTCAAAAATACTTTCTCTATAATCTTCCAGGTTTGTGATCTCACAGTTAAATAAGTCCAGACTTTTCAAATTTTTAAGATTTTGCTGGAAAAGTAAAATTAAAGTTTACATTCAAGATTTTAAAATATCATCTCATGTCTTTTTAATTCATGCTCCAGAAAATATGTATTTGAAATTAAGGGAATAATTTTGGGATTTTTAGAATTCTGTAATGAAGGGTTATTGTATCAGCACAGCCAATTCGGTTCATTAGTACCTGGCATGTGAACTCCACCCAGGCAGGAACTTTGTTTCGTTAACTGTTGTAAGGCCAGTGTCTTAGCTCCTAACTTAAAGCAGGCATGCTACATGTTTTTGTTAATTGAGTCAGCGCATAAATAGGCAATAACAATACTATGATCAATTTAAATTCACAAACTTATTGTCAACATTTCAACTTCATCTCAAGTCTTTTTTAAAAATCAGAACAACAATTTTCAGATTTTTGCTTCATCTTCTTTCCTTTCCCTCACACTAGAAAATGAAGGGGCAAATAATAAAGTTACTCAAAAAATAATCAAGAAAGAAGAAAAAGGAATAAGAGTTAAGAAAACACGGAATAGTCAAGTCCTGAAGTTGATAAAGTAAGTTCTGAATGATTTTAAAATTCATATGGATATTGTACTGTGAAGGAAAAGGAAACAGTAACTGTCTAGACCACAACCTATAAGAAATTCGAAAGTCAAGAGTTAAGTAGAAATTAATAATATAAACAACAAATCTCAGAAAATTTACCCAAAAATGGCTAGTCCAGAGATAAAACCTTTCCACTTACCAGAGCTTCTACTGTACTGAGATCTTTGATTTTGTTTCCACTTAGATTGAGGTAGGTAAGATTCGGACATTTCTCTGCTAGGACTTCCAAGCCTCCAGAAATTATATTGTCACTAAGTTCCAACTATATATTCAACATGGGAAGAAAAGAAAAAATAGTGAAATCTTAGGACAGATCAAAGAGTTTAAAAGCATAACAATTGAAGAAAAAAATATTTTTCATTCTCTATGGCTTCAAGGGACAAATTAATTTCTAAATTCTCATCTACACATTTCAAATAATACATGAGAACCCCCATATAATGGGCTCCTAGCCCAATTTTGACTCCTGTTTTGTTACATTTAGATTTTATGATTCCGAGAAAAACATTTGGTAGATGTGAAATCCAAATTCGTATCATAAAATGATTACACTATTATAGCTTTAAATTTCTTAAAGTAATTAAAAGAGCTGATTCCAAAATCCTATATAACCCTTTATCTTATCTCTAAAAACTTAAAAACTTCTAATTAGCAGGCAGAACCGTCATTTCATTTGACCAAAAACTCGACACAATAGTCCTTGGCATTGAAATCATGATGTTTCCATGATAATGCCAACTTACCTTCCGAAGTTTATTTAAGCTGGGAAGCCTGGCCAGTGAACTTAGCTCCACATTAGCCATACTCAGAAACTCTAGTTCTTTAAAAGTGTCATTCAGGCCTTCAATTTCCCCATTGACACACAGACAATTATCAAGGACTAACTCTGTCACCTGTAAGAGGGAACACAATCATTCTTTAGTTTGCAATCTGTTTGGCAACAGACTTAGGTCTTGACACTCTACAAATATGAATACTAAAACGACCAGTCCCCTTACACAGATCCTTTTCATGCTACCCCAGAAGTGATAGACAGTGATAGTCTAAAGGTCATCACTATGTATAAGTAGTATTATAAACTTAAACTTGGCCTAAGAAGTTAAATGTCTGCTTTAAATGACTGAAGAATTAAAAAAAAAAAAAAAAAAAAAAAAAAAAAAAAAAAAAAACCTTAGCAAAATGTCCCATGGTGAAACCTGTTTCTGATTCTGATGAGAAAAGAAGGATCCTCAGCATCAGGACACATATGTATGCAGTGAGGGGACACCTGGGCTAGCAGGAGAAGATTTAAATGAGCTGCCGGCAAACTTAGGGAGAAGAAATTGTTTTATCATCTTTTCAATTTAAACGCCCTTATTTTTGGTTAATAAATGCCACATAACAAAAAAATCAAGTTACCCTTCAGGAAGAAATGTGAGAAAACGTCCGAAACAGCCTAGCTTTTGGATGTTACTTGTTCTAACATCCAGGTCAAACACTATCACTCAGAACAAGACATCCTTGACAAACTGTTATTTCTCCCTGTCACTCTGCTGGCATTTTTGTGGACTTTTTCCTATGCTTGCAGTGAGGAGGGACTGGATTCCCTGATTCCCTGATAGGTAGTTGTAGAAAGGAAAACTTCCCGTCGAGAATCCGAATGGATTTAATGTTAAAAGGGGAGGCAGGAGATTCTGCTTCTCCATCCTCACTGCAAAAATAGGTTTGAGGACTACAAACCAGCAACAAGAGTGTCGCCTCTCTATTGGAACATGACTTTGCCATAATGATTTCTGTGAGCTGAGAAGGCATGTGATCACCCTTTCAGGGAGGAGACCAAGGCCCATAGGGCAAGACTGACCTGCCTAGGGTCACACAGTTCCCATCCGCTCTGCCTGACTCTAAGTCAAGACTCCCAGCGTCGGAGCGGTGAGAGGGCCGCTGGATTTGGTGTCAGAAAACCAGTTCTTCCACTTGAGTAAATCACTTCACTGCTCCGAGACTCCCTTTGCTAATTTAGATTCTAGAACAATACAATCTACCTTACAACTTTGTCTGAAGGAGGAAAGTAAATAACAAACGCGGAAAGTGCTTTGCTGTCTGTACAAATACAAGGGACCGTTATTACACCACAGCCGAGGAAGGGGAGGCTGCAACCCCCCCCCCCCCAAGCTGGCAGGGAAGTGACTGCGATCGGTCAGTAAAAGAACGGGGAAAGGACAGCCCAAGACATAAAAAACAGCATTCCAAGTGTGTGCTTCTAAGAGACAGCTTTTCAAGTTTGGGTCTGTTTGTTTTCGTGCTGAAGTCTGTAAGAACAAGCTCTAGGAAACTTCTCTCTGGGATGACCCTGATAGCAGCGACAGTTTCCTGCCTTCCACCCGCACCGCCTCCCGGTCAATTTCAGGGAAACAGAGACTTAAAAAAAAAAAAAAAAAAAAAAAAAAAAAAAAAAAAAAACAGTGCAAAAATATCTTGAGGTCCCACTCCGCACTTCAAACGCAAAAGCCCAGGCGGATCCTATTCATCCTCTATACTGGTAAGCACAGGCGTCACCCCAGCTAAAAAACAAGTGTGTGTGTGACATACATGTGTGACATATAGAGACACAGATACACTGCATACCCCTTATGTTCCCGCCCAAGGGCTTATACCAGGGCTCTCAAACCAGACGCTCGCGTCGCTCTCCCTGCGACCAGAAGCTGCTAGCTGGCCCCGGGCCGGCTCTCGGGACCTGCCGCTCCGACCGCCGGGAAAGCCCACATGGGCGGGGCGGGGACTCCCCGCGGAAGAAAGGGGTCGGCTCCGCGCGGCCCCGGCGCCCCCGCCCCGGCCCGGAGGCCGGGGGAGGCGGACGAGCGCCCGCAAAAGGCAGCGGAAGCGCCTCCCGCCAGACCCTCGAAAAGTTGACCGCGACCCCGCCTCGCGTGGCCCCTCCCAACCCGTCTCTTTAACCGAGGCGACAGCAGCCAGAGCGCATCCTCTAGTTTCGCCGAACCCATCTTGAAAGCACGAAACTACTACGGCCCGTGGGTTGAGTTTTGTAAAAGCGTCTCCAGGGATCAAATTCGGAGGTGCGGCCGCTGCCACACGACGCGCCGAATATCGTTACACTGCCCGGGGGAGAGGCGGATTACGCCTCACGTCCCCTCCCCACCTCGGGTCACTGCGACGAGTCCCAAAACTCACCCGCGGTCCGAGCTCCCGCCGCTGACCCAGATTCCGCCGGGCGGCGGGCGGCGCGCGCCGCTTCCCCGGGGAGTGGGCGGTGCACGAACTCCGCGGGCGACCCCGGCCCGCGCCCCGCGCGACGTCTGCCGCCCAGGGGCCTCGAGGCCCAGGGAGCCCACCCCGGAGAAAAGGAGTTGGCAGCACTGCAGAAAAGTTGGACTAACTTCTCAGGCGGCGATGGCTGCGGCAGGGGCGAGTGGGACCAGGGGTCGCGCCCACGCCGCCGGCCCCCAGCAGGAGGATCGCGCGAGCCCGGCGGCGGGCGCCCCTCCGGCCCGCTTCCCGCCCCCACGAGGCCGGGACGCCCGCCTCGACGCGAGCCGAAAGGGGCTAAGCCCCCAGGCACACACAAAAACGCCCCTAGAAACTTAAACCCTTCGCCATTTTAAGCACAAGATTTTAATGATTGAAAACTTAAAATTGAACATTTTCCCCAACTCTAGCCCCAGGTGGGGGCGAATTTATCACCTCTCCCCACACACCCTCCAGGGTCACCCGAAACCCGACCCTCGGGACACAGGACCGGTGGGGAAGGGGTGGGGGCTGAGTCATCTCACCTCCTCCGGAGCTCTGTTCCTTAACTCCAGGTTAATCCTCTTCTTCATCTCCATGTCCTCCTCCTGCTCTTCTGCCACTACTCTCCTCCCTTCCCCTTTCCTGCCTTCCCACTACCCCCAACCCTAAAAATTTTAAAGATTTGGAAATGAATGAAAAGAAACGCAAATATAAACGCCCACTACCACCAGATAGGTGTGGGGGAGAAAGAAGATAGCAAATGGAGTCCAAGGAGTTGGGACTCTAACTCGGCTGCCCCCACCTCCTTGTCCACACACTCGCGCGCGCACACACACGCACGCACGCACACGCGCGCACACACACACACATACACACACCCGCAGTTCCTTCCCCTTCAATGGCTGCTCGGAGACTGAGCCTCCATGACACGGCACCGCCAACCCCCTGGCCTACACTCCACCCACCTCCAGAACGCATTGGTTGGTTTTTCAGCGTCACATTATTTCATTGGCTTAAGTCAACGTCTATCAGGTTTCAGGGCGGTCCTGGACCAGAAACCCTACGTCTATTGGCTACGACTAAGCGCGCAGTTAACTCCGATAGGCCCAGAAGGGTGTACGTCCCGGCGAAATGATTTTGAATCCCAGTAGCCCCCCTCCTTTTCTTTGTGTGGTTGGCGCGCTTTCCCCAGGCGCTCGGAAGGTTTTGATGCCTGTTGGATTTGGGGTTTGGTTGGTTTATGTTTTTGTTTTTTTCAGTTTTTAGTGTTAAAGGGAGGGAGAAAAAAAATCTTTGCATGTCCGAGTTGAAAGACTAATTCATCACATGGCACGCACCAGTTTTTGGCGGTTGTAAAGCTCAGCCTTTGCTTTTACAGCAAAGGTGGATAGTGTGCACATCACATTAAAAGCATGCCTTCGTGGCACTGCTGTGCTGGGGACAGGTTCTTCACAGAGACTGACCGTCCGTGGTGCAGAACCAGAGCCGAGATAAAGATGTTTTAATTTCCACCATGAAAGACTGAGCAATTTGGAAAGCAGTTGGGTGATGTCCGTAAGTTAGAAACCTTTAAATAAAACTATGCTGGAGGAATTGTTACTGAAATCATTGTTGCAGTAATAAACACTGAAACCTTGGGGGGGGGAAACAATGTTGGCCCAGTGAAAATCAGACATTAATAGCACAGCAATGCCCCACATTTCTAATTTACCTTCGGTTGTTTCCATGGAAATTCTAAGGTAAAGCGTTCTTTAAAAGTAAGTCTAGCGGGGCCAGCAGTTAGCGTAATGGCTATGTCGCTGGACTCCCACGTAGTCGACCGCGGTTCGAGTCCCGGACCCGGCGGCTTAAACTCACGCCGGGCACGTGTGCGTGCGTGCCCAAGATCCCAAGAGGAGAATGGAGGAGAAGGGATTGCGGCGTGGCCACCCCCCATCCCCCCTGGGGGGTGATTTCCTGCTTTCTATCTCTCTGTCTCTCTCTGTCTGTCTGGCGAGCACACACGCCCTATAGCGAAAACCTCTACAAAAAAAAAAAAAAAAAAAAAAAAAAGTAAGTCTAGGGGCGTGGGTTTGAGAGAAAAAAAAAATTTTTAGTGGCTGCTAGAATGTTTGTAAATAGGGAGAAAAGGTTATGATATGGTAAGCCAGGGCAGATTAAAAAACTGGGAAATCAAAACATACTTCCAAAAAGATACAGGCAGAACTATTACCACGTATGCACAACATAAGGGAAGGTTTTGATCTTGAAGAAGATAAATATGTATATATCCTTGATTTGATTAGTACACACTGTACGAGTTTTGAAAAACCATACTGTACCTTACAAAGATATACACCGAATATATATAAACCAGAGATAATTTTTTTAAAAAGTAAGTCAATGTGGGATGTGAATGGGAAAAGAATGATTTTTTAAAAATTTTTATCTAGAATCCAGTTTTTCTTCATTCTTGCTTAAATTCTTTCCTCATTCCCTTGCACCATTCTCAGGATAAATATTAATAATCAAAGAAATTTCCGGTGATTTAGAGAAGGCAGTGAGTGAATTAGCTCCTTTCCTTCCAGAACCATTTGCTGTTTTTGCAGTTTCTCACGTTAGAGACCTTTGGCCTTCCAACCGTGACTCCCATTGCCCCACGGTCCCTGCTTCTTCACAGGAACACACAGCTCTTCAAATAGGCTCATATTTAAAATGTAAATGTTTTGTATTTTGCATTTTAAAAACTGCAAAGGAAAACAAATGGTGATTGTCTTCACAATGCTAAATGTTTCCTTTGAATTCCCTGAAAAGGAAATTTTGTGAAGATGAAGGGGCTTATGATGCGGAGCTTTTTGGTACAAGATGGTATTGGCGAGGAGGGGAGATTTGGAGACCTAGTTACGTTTTTTGGTTTGTTTATTTTAATGCAGGTTAAAGGAAACCAGAATGATATGAAACTGAAGCAAAGTGGACTGAGGAACAGTTCCAAGAAGAGTTAAAAAACAAAGGAAGGTGTGTGGGGGGGGGGGGGGGAGGCGGGCTAAAATAAAGAAGCACGTTTTAGTACCAGCCTGGGAATAAGTCCTGAGTTCTGATTCCACCTACCGGTACAGGATCTGGAACAAAATCCAAAAAAGAGTTCAGAGAAGACTCAGAGTCTTCCACATACAACTGACAGTTAAGGCCATGAGAGAGAGAAAAAAATAAGATGTCCATAGGGAGTGTATATATGAAGACTATCAACCAAAGAGAGCAAAACAGGGTTGGGGAAGAAAGAAGAGGAAAGGATTATCCACCAAAGTACTCAAACTGAGTAGTTAGAAAAGAAAAGAAAAAAATGGGGTCAGTCCGTGGGAGTGGTTAAGGCAGCTGGATCCCACATGGCCAGCCGTGCAGATCGTCCTCAGCGGCTTGAGGAACACGCCAAGTGCATGTGCATGCGTGCTCCAAGATCATCCCAAGAGAAGGATGGAGGAAAAGGGATTGCAATCCCACACTCCCATGCTTTCTCACTTTCACCCTACCCTTCACCCCATCACAAGCGTGCTATAGTAAATTTCAAAAGTAGGGAAATAATGGAAGCCAAAGAAGAGATAGAGGAGGTTAAATGGTAGGGCTTTTGTATGGGAACACAGTAGACAGAATGGGAGTGTATGCTGGAAATAACGTGAGGAAAAGTCAGTAATTTAGTTACCGTTGGCTAATGGCGGCAGGACATATACCACAGCAGCACAGAAAGGAATCTGCCACTGGGCCTTCCCATATCCGTCATCCCCACCGTCAGTCTCTTATCTGCATACCTCAATACATTGAAACTTACCACTTTCCAGTTTCGATCGAGAAGCCAGAATAAATAGGACAAAAGGGGAGAAGACTGTTCCCATAAGCCTAGTACATAGAGAGGGTCCTGGAAAGCGGCTGAATGAAGACATTACTATACTAGCATATGCATGTGCGGGGCTAAAATGAAGAGTGAACTAGTGAGGAGAAAAGCCAAACTCATGAACTAAAATATTTTAAGATGAAATAATTAGGCAGGATATATAAGTGGTAGAATGAAGAGTGAAATTAAGTAATCAGAAGGTAGATGAAAGACAATGAGGAATGAATGAGAAGGTGGTTGAAAAAACATCTTTAATGTGAAGCATGCAACAAGGATATTATTAAACTCAATATGTCTTTAACATTCAAAAACTAAGCTCATCTTCTACTGTTGAATATCTTGTTTGCCCCTCTAGACCTACTCTTCAACCTTCTCCACTCCTGCTCTGTAACCCAAAACACACATGGACTGCACCCAGGCTCTCCTAGGTCTGATCTTGGTAGGAAATCAGAAGTCAGGAAGAGTAAGGTTGGGGTGTCTTTTTCCCTAGCCGCCTCTCTGCCACATTCTTGCAAGATGGCCGAGTCCCTCCACTGAAAGCCACAGATCCTGTCAGAGCTATGATGGATACTGGGATGTATCACCCAGGTTTTCCTTCGGGAAGAACTTACCCCCCTAGCTGCTGGAAATACTGCTGGAAGATGCCCCACACCATCTACCCTTGCAGTCCATGAGAGAGAAAATGATCATTATTATTTCAGTGTCTACATTTGGGGTTGTTCTGTGGCAAAAGTAATTGGAACAACTCCCTAGCACATATTTTTCTGATCGAGTCTCACTAGTGTGTTCTTTGTTCTGTGATGACAGTCGATGTTAATCTGCTCTTTTTAGTTTTGCTTATGCCGTTCTTCTACCTCAACCAAATGATTTTCCCACTTCTCTATTCTCAGCACTTATTAAATGTTCTACTCATTCAGCATTTTTTTAAGGCTTATTTATTTATTCCATGAGCAAGCAAGAGAGAAAGAGCATGCACCCTCAACAGGGTCGTGATGCCAAGGTTCACCTCGGTTTCAGCCAGCCCCAAACACAGACACACGCATGCCCAACGTAATCAGGAAGGACTCCAGGCATGAACTCAGACTCTTCCCATGTAGGTCAGCCTCTCAGATGTAGCATTTTATTGCCGTGCCACCAATCAGCCCTCTTATGCAGCGTTTATCCCATGCTGCCTTGCAACATCCATGCAATTTAATTTTGGTTCCTCAGAACCAGATTGGAATTTCCTAGTGAGAAACCAAGTCAGTAATTTAGCTTTCTCTGGCATCATTCAAGGTGCTGAGCACAGAGTGGGTACACGAGACATGTTTAATAATGTATTGTCTAGGGACCAGCAGTTAGCGTGATGGCTATGTCGCTGGACTCCCACGTAGTCAACCACAGTTCGAGTCCCGGACCCAGTGGCTTAAACTCACGCCAGGCGCGTGTGCATGCGTGCCCAAGATCCCGAGAGGAGAATGGAGGAGAAGGGATTGCGATGTGGCCATCCCCTCTGGGGGGTGATTTCTCGCTTTCTGTCTCTCTGTCTCTGTCTGTCTGGCGAGTGCACTCGCCCTATAGCAAAAACTTCTCCAAAAAAAGAAAGAAAAAAAAATGTATTGTCTCTCTCTCTCTCTTTAATTGTCAGAGGGCATGTGTGTTTACCAGAGAGAGAGAGACAGAAAAAGAGGAAAAAGGACAAAATACCCCATAATGGGGAATGATCACACCACAATCCCTTCATCCTTCTGGGTTTGGGGCACACAGCATGTTTTCCAAGCCATCAGGTCCAGGGCTTGAACTACATGGTAAGCCAAGTGCAATCTGGCTCCTTTAGCCACTAGGCCATGGTTCTGGCCCAATCATATCTCAAATAACTCTCAGACAGTAGTTTGGGGTTTTTTAGTGGTTTTTGCCATAGGGTATGTGCATGTGCCAGACAGACAGACAGATAGACAGTGAGAGGTGGAGTGAGAAATCACCCCCCAAGGGGGAATGGCCACGCTGCAATTCCTTCTCCTCCTGGGATCATGAGCACGCACTCACACGCACCTGGCATGACTTTGAAGCCACTGGGTCCAGAACTCAAACCACGGTTAGCCATGTGAGAGTCCAGTGACATAACCACTATGCCATCTGCAGGCCCCTCAGGTAGTAGTTTAATAATTCCAGTAGGAAATAAAGAATTTGGTTGATGCTTTCTTGGAGAACAGAAGATGGAGTAGGAGTTAACTATAGACTCCTCTTCCTCCCAACCATTCCTTTTCCAAACTAGTTAACTTGTAGTCTCAAGATAAACCTAAGCCAGTACAACTAATGCATTTTCTCAGAGTTCAAACTGATTTAGAACCACCAGAAATCATTCCTACCCATGCCTGTGAGGAATCCTGTCCCAGAAAAACCTCCAATAGAGTCACTATCGCTTTCCTTAGCACCAGAAGAGATGATCAACACTCAGAGAACGCGAGCAATCCCAGATGCCCATTGTGCTAATATCCTTTGGGAACCTTCCAGGTCAACACACGTCAAGCCAAGCAAGGTTTTGTTTGTTTGTTTGTTTTTAAGAGAGATTTTTAGGGGCTGTGTGCTTGCCAGAGAGACAGAAAGCAAGAAATCATTCCCTGGGGGGATGGCCACACTGCAATCCCTTTTTCATTCTCCTCTTGGAATTTTGTGCACGCATGCACACACGCCCGGTGTTAGTTTTAAGTTGCCGAGTTTGAGACACAAACTTCAGTCAAATACATGGGAGCCCAGCTATGTAACCATTACACCATTTGTTGGTCCTGCAAGGTTTTTATATTTGTATAGGACCTTAGAATTAGGGGATATGGATATATATATATATATATATATATATATATATATATATATATATAGTAAGTTGTAAAGAAAAATAAATCTTGTTGAAGTTCAGCAGTGAGGTGAGAGCTCTGCAAAGATGACCACCAGCAGTTTCTCCATCCCTGTGCACACATGGCTCTTCTCCTATCAAGAAGTGAAATCGAGGCCAACCCAAGTAGCTCAGGCTGGCTGATGCTGCCACTCAACAGGCTGAGGTCACATGGGGGACACAGTTTGATTCCAACCTACTCTTAAAAAAGCCAGCTTGCCACTAGTCCCAGCTACTTAGGAGACCGAGGCAGGAGAATCATGACATAACAAGATCTTGTCTTTCAGGAAAAAAAAGGGGGTGGGGGGCTGGCAGGAGGTGTGATGGTTAAAGACAGACGCTGGACATGCAGATTGCAATTCGAGTCCCCGACCTAGTGGCTTGCTTTCTCACTTTACCTCTCTCTCTCTGGTCAAATTGTAAAATAATAAGAAACAAAGTTAAATAAGAAAAAAAAATTTTTTTAAAAAAAATGAGGGACCAGTAGATGGCATGGTGGTTTTGTTGCTAGACTCCCACATAGTTGACCGCCATTTGAGTCCCAGACCCGACTCACGCTGGGCACATGTGTGTACGTGCCCAATATTCTGAGATGAGAATAGAGAAGAGGCTGCGGAATGGCCATCTCTCCTGGGGAATGATTTCTCACTTTCTGTCTCTCTGTCTGTCTTTGTCTCTCCAGTGAGCACACGCTCCTTATAGCAAAAAAATCTCTCAAAAAATAAAAAGGAGGGAACCAGCAGTTAGCGTAATGGCTATGTCGCTGGACTCCCACGTAGTCGACCGCGGTTCACCTCCCGGACCCGGTGGCTTCAAACTCACGCGGGGCGCGTGTGCGTGCGTGCCCAAGATCCCGAGAAGAAAATGGAGGAGAAGGGATTGCGGTGTGACCATCCCCTCTGGGGGGTGATTTCTCGCTTTCTGTCTCTATGTCTCTCTCTGTCTGTCTGGCAAGGGCACACACCCTATAGCAAAAAAACCTCTCCAAAAATAAAAGAAAAAAGAAAAAGAGATGGAATCTATTTTCCTCCCCTCGAGTCTCCCCTAGACTTGGGACTTGCTTTCGAGTAGAATATAGTGAAAGTAACACCACGCCATTCTGGGCCTAACCCTTAAGAGCTAGCAGTTTCTGTTTTGCTCTCTTAGAAGTCTATTGTCATATAAAGAAGTCCAGGGCCAGTAAGTATCATGGTGGTTAAGGCGGCTGGATCCCACATAGCTGACTACACAGTTCGAGACTCAGAACCCCGTGGCTTAAAAAACGTACTGGGCATGTGTGTGAGTATGCCCAAAATCCTGAGCAGAGAATGGAAGAGAGGGGATCACATTGTAGCCATCCTGATCTCTGAGGACCGTGTGCTCTATCTCCTCCCGTGAGCACATGCCCTGTATAAAATCTAAAAAAGCAAAAGAGAAAGAAGTCGAACTACCCTACCAGAGAGAGGCCAGTGTATCTCTCATTACAAATAAGGAGAGACTCGGGGAAACCAGAGACTATGAAGGGAGAGAGAGCCCAGACATCCCACAACTATCCCAGCCACCCCAGTGCAGGCACCAGCCTTGTAAGTGACGCCATCTTGGACCCTCCGGTCCTTGTCAAGATGTCCCAATACCAAATGCAGTTAACTAAATCAAGGGATATACCCAAGGTCCTATGATTAGTAATTTGTGAAGACAAATCTCAAATCCAGTTTCTCTGATCAAAGTTTGAATCTTGGGACCAGCAGTTGGCGTAATGGCTGTGTCGCTGAACTCCCATGTAGTCGACTGCGGTTCGAGTCCCAGACCCGGTGGCTTAAACTTACACTGGGCACATGTGTGCACATGCCCGAGATTCCGAGAGGAGAATGGAGGAGAAGAGATTGCAGTGTGGCCATTCCCCCTGGGGGGGTGATTTCTCGCTTTCTATCTCTCTGTCTCTCTCTGTCTTTCTGGCAAGCCCACGTGCCCTATAGCAAAAATCTCTAAAAAAATTAAAAAACTATAAAATGATTGAACTACTGACCCAGCTGCAGTGACACAGACAACTCTACCTTGCGAGGCTGGAAGCTGCATGGGATGCCCAGGTTTGGTTCACACACACACACACACACACACACAGAGAGAGAGAGAGAGAGAGAGAGAGAGAGAGAGAGAGAAAGAAGGAAAGTGAGAATGCAAGCCACCAGGTCTGGGACTCGAACTGTGGTCAGCCATGTGGGAGTGTCCAGTGCCTTAACCACCATGCCACCTGCTGGTCCCCTGGCATGTTTTTCAAGCCTCCAGGGCCAGGATTCAAACTGTATGGTTGGCCATGTGATATCTAGTTCCCTTAACACTAGGCTACAAGGCCAGTCACATAAACCTGACTTTTAAAAAAGGAATATATTTGAAAAAAAAAGAAAAAGAAAAAGAAATACAAGGAGAAAAAAAATTATTTACTTTATCTTTTTATTTATTTATTTATTTAATTTGCTACAGGGTTGACACGGTCACCAGAGAGAGAAGAAAAGGCAAGTCGCCAGGTCCAGAACTAAAACCGCTGTTGGCCATGTGGGAATCCAGTGCCTTAACCAGGAATTTTTTTGGAGCCAACACTACTTGTTGGTTCAAAAAAAAAAAAAAAAATTCTATTGTCAGATGGTGCATGCACTCACCAGACAAAGAGAGAGAGAAACCACTCCCTGGGAGTGTGCTCATGCACAATTCTATTTATTTTTTAATTATTTATTGTGGAACTGGCAGATGGCGTAGTGGTTAAGGGCGCTGGACTCCCACATGGCTAACCGCGGTTCAAGTCTCAGACCTGACTGGTGGCTTGCTTTATCACTTTCCCTCTCTCACTCTCTCACTCTGTCCCTCTCTGGTCAAATTAAAAATAAATAAAGAAAGAAAGAAAGAAAGAAAGTTAAATAAAATGAGACCAGCAGTTGGTGTAATGGTTATGTCACTGGACTGCCAAGTAGTCGACCACGCTTCGAGTCCCAGACTTGGTGGCTTAAACTCATGCTGGGCGCGTGTGCGTGCATGCCCAAGATCTCGAGAGGAGAATGGAGGAGAAGGGATTGCAGTGTGGCCATTCCCCCTAGGGGGTGATTTCTCATTTTCTGTCTCTCTGTCTCTGTCTGTCTTTCTGGCGAGTGCATGTGCCCTATAGCAAAAACCTCTCAAAAAAATAAAAAGTTAAATAAAATTATTCTTTAAAAAAAAAAGAATTATTTATTAGGGCCGGCAGGTGGCGTGGTAGTTAAGGCACCGGACTTCCACATGCCAACTGCAGTTCAATTTCCAGACATGATGACTTGCTTTCTTACTTTCCCTCTCTCTCTCTGTCTCTGGTGAGTGCACATGCACTATAGCAAATTTAAATAACAATAATAAGTAAAATGTTTAAAATAATTATTTATTTATTTTTTTTATTATTATTTTAATTTGCTATAGAGCACACATGCACTCACCAGAGAAAGACACAGAGAGAAAATGAGGGAGTCAGCAGGTAGCATGGTGGTTAGGTGCACTGGACTCCCACATGGCTGACCACGGTTTGAGTCCTGGAAATAAATAAATAAATAACATTATTTTTAAAAGAATTATTTTATTTAACTTTACTTATTTATTTATTTCAGTTTGACCAGAGAGGGACAGAGTGAGAGAGAGAGAGAGAGAGAGAGAGCGAGGGAAAGCGAGAAAGCAAGCTGCCCAGTCTGACCCTCGAACCACCATCTACCCTGTGGGAGTCCAATGCTCTTAACCACCACGCCATCTGCTGGCCCCAATACAGTAATTCTTTAAATAAAAATAAAAATAGAAAAAGAAAAAGAAAAAGAAAAAGAAAGAAAGGAAGGAAGGAAGAAAATGAGAAAGCAAAACACTAGGTCCAGGACTCAAACTGTAGTCAGCCATGTGAAAGTCCCACGCTTTAACCACCATGCCACCTGCTGGCCCCATGCCACAATTCTTTTTCCTTTACTCCTTTTGCCAGAATCTTGAACACACATGCACATGCACCTGGCATGTTTTCATAGTAATATGTTTTATTAAGGATTTATTTATTTATTTAATTTCATAGTTGTTAGTATCTTTTAATTTGACCAAAGAGAGATAGAGAGAGAAAGGGAAAGTGAAAAAGCAAGTCAACAGGTCTAGGACTCGAACTAGGGTCAGCCATGTGGAAACCCAGTGCCTCTAACCACCACACCACCTGCCAGCCCCCATAGTAATAAGTTTTTTTGTTTGTTTTTTGAGAGTTTTTTGCTATAGGGCACATGTGCTCTCCAAAAAGACAGAGAGAGACAGACAGAAAGCGAAAAATCACCCCTGGGGGGATGGCCATGCCACAATCCCTTCTCTTCCATTCTCCTCCTGGGATCTTGGGCATGCACATGCCCCCAGTGTGAGTTTAAGCCACCAGGTCCAGGACCCAAACCGTGATCAACATGGGAGTCCAGCGACATAGCCATTACAACAACTGCTGGTCCCAGTAATAAGTTTTTTTAAAAGGATATACTCTCTTGAATTGTTTATTTTCATTTTATTTGTCCTTTTTTTTTTTTTTTTTTTCTTTTTCTTTTCTTTATTTGCTACAGGGCATGTGTAGCAGAAAGAGGGAAAGTGAGAAAAAGCAAGCCACCAGGTCTGAACCATGGTCAGCTATATGGGAGACCAGGGCCTCAACCACCGCGCCACCTGCTGGCCCCAACTTAAAAGGTTTTTAGTTCGCTTTTTAAGTATCCTAACATATTTTGAGTCAACCAGAGCTTAATTCTTTGTTCTAATACTATTTCTACATGACCTCAGACAAGTTGCTTTACTTTCCAATATTCTTGGCCTAAGAAGCAGCTATTTTGAGAGTAAATAAGATGCCATTGAAGGGACCAGAAGATGGCACAGTGGTTACGTATCTGTACTCCCACATGGCCGACCTCAGTCCAAGTCCTGGACCTGGTGGTCTGAAACTCAAGCCAGGTGCTTGTGTATGCCTGCCCAAGATCCTGGGAGGAGAATGGAGAAGGGATTGAGTGTGGCTATACCCCTGGGGATGATTTCACATTTTCCCTCTGTGTCTCTGTCTCTTTCCTGTGAGTGCATATGCCCTAAGGCAAAAATCTCTTAAAAAGAAAAAAAAATGTGAATGAAAACACAGCAAGCACTTTCACATTAAGGTTTCAAAGAAACCCACATCATATTACAATCTGATCTGAGAACAAACTTGGGTGATGATTTAAACCAGTAATGGGCTAGCCATTGTCACAAGATCTCGCTGTATTATCCTCTGTTCCTTCAACAGCAAAGAAAAAAATTCTCATTAATATAAATTTCTCACTACTGAAGAGAATAGAACGTTCATGTCTTTTGCTCGGTTGGTACACAACCTTCATAAGAGTTAAATGAATGATAGAGAATAAGAATAAAGGGGGACGGGACCAGCGGTTAGTGTAATGGCTATGTCACTGGACTCCCATGTTGGTCGACCGCAGTTCGAGTCCCGGACCCAGTGACTTAAACTCACACTGAGCGCATGTACGTACGTGCCCAAGGTCCCGAGCGGCGTGGCCATCCCCCCAGGGGGTGATTTCTCGCTTTCTGCCTCTCTCTGTCTTTCTGGCGAGTGCACAGGTCCTATAGCCAAAAAAAAAAAAAAAAAAAAAAAAAAAAAAAAAAAAAAAAACTCTCAAAAAAAAAAGTTAAAAAAAAAAGAATAAAGGGAGAGGAGTGGTCTGGTGGCATGGTTGTTAAGGCGACTGGATCTCACATGACTGACTGCACAGTTCGAGTCCTGGACTTGAGTGCTTGAAAAACATGCCAGGGCGTGTGTGCATGCATGCCTAAAATCCCAGGGGGAAAAGGGATTGCGGCATGGCCATTCCTTCCCCAATCTCCCCCTCCTCCAGGGAGTGTTTTCTCACTTTGTCTTTCTCTCTCCCTCCCTAGCAAGCAAAAGTGCCCTGTGCAGAAGGGTCAGCCCCATAGGCTAGTGGTTAAGGAAGCTGGATCCCACATGGTCCACCATGGTTGGAACCCTGGCCCTAGAGGCTTAGGAAAACATGCAGGTCACATGTGCACGTGTGTCCCAAATCCCAACAGGATGGAGGAGAAGGGATTGGTGCATGACGGCACCCCACTGGGGGAATTGCTTTCTACCTCTGTCTTTGTCTCTTTATCTCTCTCTGGCAATCACATGTGCCCTCTGGCAACTGGGGGAAAAAAAAAAAAGCAGAGACGAATAGAATGAGCTAGCCACTAGAGCAGAAGGAATAAAGAATTACAACTCCAGGGCACCGTGATAATCTTTGTCCTTCCTTCTTCTAAAGCAGGTAGTTTAGTAAATATATTAAGGAGAATTCTGCTTTGACATAACCCATTCTTTGGTGTCACTCTCAGAGACAGTGAAGCAGGGTCTACCTAGCTTGGAGTAGCAGTTGTTCCATCTTTACATATAACCACAGGACCTGGTTAAACTCCCCTGGTTCTGTTCCCATCCTACAGAGGGATGGCTGAATGTAAGAAAATCTCACTACTGGGACCAGCAGATGGCGTAATGGTTACGTCGCTGGACTCCTACAGTCAACCGCAGTTCAAGTTCCGGATCTGATGGCTTAAAACTCATGCCGGGCGCGTTTGCATGCATGCCAAAATCCCAAGAGGAGATGGAGGAGAAGGGATTGTGGCGTGGACATCCACCCTAGGGGCGTGATTTCTCATTTTCTGTCTCTCTGTCTCTCTCTCTCTCCAGCAAGTGCATGTGCCCTGTAGCAAAATCTCCCTAAAAAAAAAAGAAAGAAAATCTTACTACTAATTGTTTCCTCCAGCCCTTCCACCTTGGTTCCCCTAACACTTTGTTCTACCACTATCTCAAATTTCTCACCATTGGGTACGGTAATTGGGGGAGCTATCTGCATCCCTCAAGACGCTCTGAAGCTCTTGAGAGCAGGGATTATGTCTTATTTATTTTTCATTTAATCTAGTTCTAGGGCACGACATGGTACCTAGCACCAATAAGCACTTGATATGTTTGTAAACTAGTAAAGAAATTGCTGCTAACTTCAAAGGAAAAGGCGATACAAAGAGTAATTCTAGGTGGCTGGAATTCCTATGAGGAACCACAAATGCCTCACTACCTCTGCTTCTCTGCTTCTTACTACCTCTTTTGGTAGAGGGGGTAGTTCTCAGCCATAGTACCTCAGTACTATGGGCATCACCTGGAGGCCTGTGAGAAATGCAAATCTCAGGCCATTCCGTGGTGACTGAGGCAGCTGGAGCCCACATGGCCAAATGAATTCGAGGAGTTAAGTCTCGCGCCTAGCAGCCTGAAATATATTCCCTCTGCACCCTGTGCATTCTCCAAGTACCAAGAGGAGAATGGGTGAGAAAAGACTGTGGTGTGACCATCCTCCCTGGGGGGTGCTTTCTCACTTTATCTCTCTCAGTCTCTCTGTCTGTCTCTCTCTAGTGAGGGCAGGTCCCCTACTGCAAAATATTTTTTAAATGTGAATCTCTGAGACTGGCCCCATAGCTTAGTGATTAAAGGAGCCAGAGTCCACATAGGTCTGAATCCTGGCCTCAGCAGCTTCAAAAACATTCTGGGTGCATGTCGCACACGTACTGAACTTACCAAAAGAACGGAGAAATAGAGAAGGGATGCGAAACAACCACACCCCCTGGACAGATGCTTTCTCCCTCTCCCTGGCTGGCAAATCCATATGCCCTCTGGCGATTAAAAAGGAAATGCAGGGACCACAGACACAGCAGAAATACAAAATATCATTAGAGGATACTATGAGCAACTTTACGCCAACAAACAAGATAACCTGGAGGAGATGGACAAATTCCTGGATGCATATAATCTACCAAGATTGGATCAGGAAGACATAGAGAACCTGAATAGACCTATAACAAGCCAGGAGATTGAATCAGTAATAAATAACCTCCCAACAAAGAAAAGCCCAGGCCCAGATGGCTTCACTTGTGAATTCTACAAAACTTTTAAGGAAGAGTTAACCCCTATCCTACTAAAATTATTTCTAAAGATTCAAAAGGAAGGAAACCTTCCAAATTCATTTTATGAAGCCTCCATCATCCTCATCCCCAAAACAGATAAGGATATGACAAAAAAGGAAAACTACAGACCAATATCATTGATGAATATAGATGCGAAAATTCTCAACAAAATACTCGCAAATCGTATCCAACAACATATAACAAAGATCATTCATCACGATCAGGTAGGCTTTATACCAGGGATGCAAGGATGGTTCAATATACGCAAGACCATAAATGTAATACACCACATTAACAGAAAGAAAGATAAAAACCATATGATCATCTCAATTGATGCGGAGAAAGCATTTGATAAAATACAGCATCCTTTTATGATTAAGACTCTCAGTAAGATTGGTATAGAAGGGTCATTTCTCAACACAATAAAAGCCATCTATGAAAAACCTACAGCTAACATTATACTGAATGGGGAAAAGCTGAAAGCTTTTCCTCTGAAAACAGGTACTAGGCAGGGCTGCCCACTTTCTCCACTGCTCTTTAATATAGTACTGGAAGTCTTAGCTATTGCAATCAGAGAAGAGAACAATATTAAAGGCATTCGAATAGGCAAAGAAGAATTGAAAATATCTTTATTTGCAGATGACATGATGGTATACTTAGAAGACCCAAAGGTATCCATGAAAAAACTGCTTGAAGTAGTAAGTGAATACAGTAAAGTGGCAGGATACAAAATCAATATCCAAAAATCTATAGCATTTCTATTTATGAACAACAAGTTGAACGAAGCAGAGCTGAAGAAAGGAATCCCTTTCACCGTAGCCACAAGGTGTATAAGATACCTAGGGATAAACCTAACTAAGAAAGTCAAAGATCTTTATAAAGAAAACTATGAAAATCTTAAAAGAGACATTGAAAGTGACATAAAAAAGTGGAAGGATATCCCATGCTCCTGGATTGGAAGAATTAACATAATCAAAATGGCAATTCTACCCAAATTAATCTACATGTTTAATGCAATTCCAATCGAAATACCAGAGATATTCTTCAGAGATCTAGAAAGGGCAATCATAGAATTTGTCTGGAACCATAAAAGACCTCGTATTGCAAAAGCAATCCTGCGCAAGAAGAGTGGAGTAGGAGGCATATCACTCCCTGATCCCAAGATATACTATAAAGCTGTGGTCATCAAAACAGCATGGTATTGGCATAAAAACAGACATGTGGACCAATGGAAGAGAATAGAGACCCCAGAAATAACCCCCAAAGCTTACAGCCAACTGATCTTTGACAAAGGATATCAGTCAATCCATTGGGAAAAGGAAAACATCTTTAGTAAATGGTGCTGGAAAAACTGGGTATCCACCTGCAGAAAGATGAAACTGAACCCCCATCTTTCACCACTAACAACAGTCAACTCAAAATGGATCAAAGATCTTAACCTAAAACCTCAAACAATAAAACTACTGGTGGAAAATGCTGGGGAAACTCTGGGGGACATTGGAGTAGGCAAAGACTTCTTAAATAAGACTCCCAAGGCACAGGCAATAATCCCTAAAATAGACAAGTGGGACTATATTAGACTAAGAAGTTTCTGCACAGCAAAGGACACAGTAACAAGTGTGAACCGACAACCCTCAGAATGGGAAAATATTTTTGTTAAATATGCCTCAGACAAGGGACTGATAACCAGAATACATAGGGAACTCAAGTGCCTTATGCGAAAAAAAATGATTAACCCAATTAAAAGATGGGAAAATGAGCTGAACAAAAGTCTCTCTAAGGAAGACATACGAATAGCCAAAAAGCATATGAGGAAATGCTCAACATCCCTCATCATAAGGGAGATGCAGATAAAAACTACAATGAGATACCACCTAACCCCTGTCAGAATGGCAAAGATTAAGAATATAAAAAGTGATAAGTGTTGGCGGGGATGTGGTGAAAAGGGAACCCTCCTACACTGTTGGTGGGAATGTAAACTAGTTCAACCACTGTGGAGAACAATATGGAGGTTCCTCAAAGATCTACAAATAGAACTACCATTCGATCCAGTAATCCCACTTCTGGGTATTTACCCAAAAGACAGGAGAACGCTCAGTCAGAAAAGTGCTTGCACATCAATGTTTATTGCAGCATTATTCACAATTGCCAAGACATGGAACCAACCTAAATGTCCACAAACTGATGAATGGATTGGAAAAGTGTGGTATATATACTCTATGGAATACTACTCAGCCATAAAAAATAACAAGGCCCTGGAATTTGATAGAAAGTGGTCAGATACGGAGGATATATTGCTGAGTGAAGTAAGCCAGGATATGAAAGAAAGATATTGTATGTATCCACTCAATATATACCGACTATCAGCATTCTATGATAGTGAAAAAAAATTGGAGGACATAAAAGCAGTGAAGATACTTAATGAGAATAGGACAGTGTGGAATGGGGGAAGTGAAGAGAAGAGGATAGAGAAAGATAACAAATGAACAATAGAGAGGTAGGACATTAGTGAGAAACAGATATGGCTTATTAACTGTTGATGTTGACATGTATAGTATTCTCAACTGGATTTGTCTGAGAAGTATTTCATGATGGGCAAAGTATTTGTACAAGCAACATGAGAAATAGCGATGGACTGTCTTAAAAAATAATTAGAATAATAATAATGATTGGGGAAAACATAGAAAAGATATTGAATGTTGAAGCGGGGAGATTAATGTCTCTGTACTGACTGACATGCATGGCATTCCCTTTTGAAAAAGTAATGTAATACAATGTAAAGTTATATGTAATTCAATGTAATATAAAGAAGAATATGATGATAATAAAAAAAAAAAAAAAAAAAAAAGGAAATGCAGGGGACTAGCAGGTGGCGTAGTGGTTAAGGCGCTGGACACTCCCACATGGCCAACCACGGTTCAAGTCCTGGATCTGGTGGCTTGCTTTCTCCCTTTCTCTCTTTCTCTCTCTGTATCTCTCTCTGATCAAATTTAAATGAATGAATAAATAAAATCAAATAAAATAATTCTTAAAAAAAAGAAAGGAAATGCAAATCTCTTGTCATATTCCAGACCTACAGAATTAGGTGCTATGGGATGAGACCCAGAAATCAGTATTTTAATAAGCCTTCTAGATGATTCTGATGTAAACTAATGTTTTCTAGAAGAAAGCTAACCGGTGCTTGTATTCTGGTTTAGCCTAGCAGCTATATGACCAACCCATGGATGAATCGCTAAATTCTCAGTCTCTACAAGGTATAACAAAGGGGTTGGAAAGATGCCCGAGAGCTCTTCAGGGCTAAAGAGGCAAAAGGAAGTTAATGTTCCAATGACTAGATTCACTCATTTAATCAAATATTTATGTACCAAGCAATGTTCTGTGCATGGAATCAGCGCATGTCACATAAATGACTCCTTTTTAGTTAAATAAACTGCAGGCCACAAACTTTTTTTTAAAGGTTTTTGCCATGGGGAGAGGAAAGAGACAGAGAGACAGTAAAAGGGAAAGTGAGAAATCACCCAGGGTGGGGGGAGTGATGGTCATGTCATACGCCCTTCTCCTCCATTCTCCTCCTGGGATCCTGGGCATGCACACACACACACACACACACACACACACACACACACGGTGTGATTTTCCAGCTGCCAGGTCCAGTACTCAAACTGCAGTCAGCCATGCAGGAGTCTAGTGCCTTGACCACCACTCCACCTGCTGACCCCATCAGACCACAAACTTTCACTTATTCTCTGTCTACAAGAACATGCATGTGTTGTACAATGCAAACAAGAAAACTGAGAAAATGATCCAAAGAGCTCTGATCATAGTCTGCTCTCTGCCCACCCCCCAGAAATTACTTTGCTTTAATTCTTGAACATTTTATGTTTGTTTAAGGGGACTTAGTATTACACCAATGTGTTAAAAGGCAAGTATGTGATAATAGTGGGATTACCTATCACATTAGAATATCTCTCTTTTTTTTTTTTTTTTTGGAGAGGTTTTTGCTATAGGGCACATGCACTCACCAGACAGACAGAGAGACAGAAAGCGAGAAATCACCCCCCAGGGGGGATGGTCACGCCGCAATCCCTTCTCCTCCATTCTCCTCTCAGGATCTTGGGCACACATGCGCCCAGCGTGAGTTTTAAGCCACCGGGTCCAGGACGTGAACCGCGGTCGACGACATGGGAGTCCAGCGACATAGCCATTACGCTAACTGCTGGTTCCCACATTAGAATATCTCTGAGCCAGCAGGTGGCATGAACCCCACATGGCCAACTCCACAGTTTGAGTCCCAGAACCAGCTACTTGTAGGGAACACCTGTGTGTGTGTGGCCAAAATCTTGGAATGGAAGAGAAGGGACTGTGACATGGCCAACCTGCCCCGACCCAGGTGGGGACAATGGGGGGATGATTTCTCACATTGCCTCCTTCTCTCTCTGTCTTGCTCCAGTAAGCACACACTCCTTGTAGCAAACTTGAATGAATGAATGAATGAATATCTCTGGATCTGTATTACTTCATGGCCCAAGGGTGCACGCTGTTCCACATCATTCTGTTTTCTCACTGGATCTTCTCAGCAATTAGTTACCATTTGTACTTGAATAAGTTCCATAATAAGTTCCTTCTTCTTATTTTTTTTTGGGGGGGGGGGATTGTTATAGGATATGTGCACTTGCCAGAAAGACAGAGAGAGACAGAGAGACAGAAAGTGAGAAATTACCCCCTAGAGGGGATGGCCACGCTGCAATCCCTTCTCCTCCATTCTCCTCTCGGGATCTTGGGCACGCACGCACACGTGCCAGCGTGAGTTTAAGCCACCAAGTCTAGGACTCGAACCGCGGTTGACTACATGGGAATTGAGCAACATAGCCATTATGACAACTGCTGGTCCCAGTTCCTTCTTATTTTTGACTATTCTTGTTTCCTTTTGATCTGCCTCCCTCCCTCACTGCACTCCCATATCCCACACAAACTCAAAGCACTTACTGGGTCCCTGAAGTGTGTTTTAGACTAATAAATTTAAATATGTAGGTAAGACCTTTTCTAAAAGAATTATTTATTTATTTATCATTATTATGTCACACTATGAACACCCAACTAACACCCACTACTGAAAGGTACCTTGAGAAATATTCATAGAGAACCACCTTAGAAAGCAATACTGTTTATTGCACACTGAACTTGAAGCCAGAATTAAGCCAGAAGGACCCATATCACACCAGATTTTTAACAAGGCAATAAACTCTGTATCCCTGTGCAAAAAATTGTGACACTAGGAAAACCCAACTATCACCCACAACTGAAAGGTACATTGAGAAAAATTCATAGAGAACCACGATTAACAATAATGCTGTTTAGTGCATGCTGAACTATAAGCCAGAATTAAGTCTCAAGGACCCATATCATACCTCATTTTGACCACGTTACTAAACTCTGTATCACTGAGCACAAAACTGTGACACTAGGAAAACCCAACTATCACCCAAAACGGAAAGGTACCTTGAGAAATATTAATAGAGACCCACCATTGACACTAATGCTGTTTAGTGCACACTGGACTTTAAGCCAGAATTAAGCCCCAAGGACCCATATCACACCTCATTTTTAACAAGGTACTAACTCTGTATCCCTGTGCAGAAAATTGTGACATTTGGAAAACCGAACAATCACCCACAACTGAAAGGTATCTGGAGAAAAAGTCATAGAGACCCACCATTGACAGTAATGCAGTTTAGTGCACACTGAACTTTAAGCCAGAATTAAGCCTCAAGGACCCATATCACAACTCATTTTTAACACGGTACTAAACTCTGTATCCCTGTGCACAAAACTGTGACACTAGGAAAACCCAACTATCACCCACAACTAAAAGATACCTTGAGGAAAATTCATAGAGACCTACCATTGACAGTAATGCTGTTTAGTGCACACTGAATTTTAAGCCAAAATTAAGCCTCCTGGACCCATATCACACCTCAGTTTTACCACTGTACAAAACTCTGTATCCCTGAGCACAAACTGTGACACTAGGAAAACCCAACTCTCACCCACAACTGAAAGGTACCTAGAGAAAAATTCATAGAGACCAACCATTGACAGTAATGCTGTTTAGTGCACACTGAACTTTAAGCCAAAATTAAGCCTCAAAGACCCATATCACACCTCATTTTGACCACAGTACAAAACTCTGTAAACCTGAGCACGACATTGTCACACTAGGAACACCCAACTAACACCCACGACTGAAAGGTACCTTGTGAAATATTCATAGAGACCCACCTTAGAAAGTAATGCTATTTAGTGCACACTGAACTTTAATCCAGAATTAAGCCTCAAGGACACATATCACACCTCATTTTTAAGAAGGTACTAAACTCTGTATCCCTGCGCACAAAATGGTGACACAAGGAAAACCAAACTATCACCCACAACTGAAAGGTACCTTGAGAAAAACTCATAGAGAACCACCATTGACAGTAATGCTGTTTAGTGCCCACTGAACTTTAAGCAAGAATTCAGTAACAAGGACCAATATCACATCTCATTTTTAACACGGTACTAAACTCTATATCCCTGTGCACAAAACTGTGACACCAGAAAAACCCAACTATCACCCACAACGGAAAGGTACCTTGAGAAAAATTCATAGAGACCTACCATTGACAGTAATGCTGTTTAGTGCACACTGACGTTTATGCCAGAATTAAGCCTCATGGACCAACATCACACCTCATTTTGACCACAGTACAAAACTCTGTAAACCTGAGCACGAAATTGTCACACTAGGAACACCCAACTAACACCCACTACTGAAAGGTACCTTGCAAAATATTCATAGAGACCCACCTTAGAAAGTAATGCAGTTTATTGCACACTGAAGGTTAAGCCAGAATAAAGCCACAAGGACACATATCACACCACATCTTTAACAAGGCACTAAATTCTGTATCCCTGTGCAAAAAACTGTGACACTAGGAAAACCCAACTATCACCCACAACTGAAAGGTACATTGAGAAATATTCATAGAAAACCACTATTGATAGTAAGGCTGTTTAGGACACACTGAACTTTAAGCCAGAATTAAGTCTCAAGGACCCATATCACACCTCATTTTGACCACGGTACTAAACTCTGTATCCCTGAGCACAAAACTGTGACACTAGGAAAACCCAACTATCACCCACAACGGAAAGCTACTTTGAGAAAAATTCATAGAGAACCACCATTGAAAGAAATGCTGTTTAGTGCACACTGAACTTTAAGCCAGAATTAAGCCTCAAGGACCCATATCACACCTCATTTTGACAACAGTACAAAACTCTGTAAACCTGAGCATGAAACTGTCACACTAGGCACATCAAACTAACACCCACAACTGAAAGGAACCTTGAGAAAAATTCTTAGAGACCCCATAGAAAGTAATGCTGTTTAGTGCACACTGAACTTTAATCCAGAATAAGCCTCAAAGACCCATATCACACCTCATTTTGACCACAGTACAAAACTCTGTAAACCTGAGCACGAAATTGTCACACTAAGAACACCCAACTAACACGCACAACTGAAAGGTACCTTGAGAAAAACTCATAGAGATCCACCTTAGAAAGTAATGCTGTTTATTGCACATTGAAGTTGAAGCCAGAATTAAGCCACAAGGACCCATATCACACCACATTTTTAACAAGGCACTAAACTCTGTATGCCTGTGCACAAAACTGTGACACTAGGAAACCCAACTATTACCCAGAACGGAAAGGTACCTTGAGTAAAATTCATAGAGACCCACCATTGACAGTAATGCTGTTTAGGGCACACTGAACTTTAAGCCAGAATTAAGCCTCAAGGACGCATATCACACTTCATTTTCACCACAATACAAAACTCTGTAAACCTGAGCACAAAACTTTGACAATAGGAAAACCCAACTATCACCCACAACGGAAAGGTACCTTGAGAATTATTCATACACACCCACCATTGAAAGTAATGCTGTTTAGTGCACACTGAACTTTAATCCAGAATTAAGCCTCAAGGACCCATATCACACCACAGTTTTACCACTGTACAAATCTGCATTCCTGAGCACAAAACTGTGACACTAGGGAAACCCAACTATCACCCACAACTGAAAGGTACCTTGAGAAAAATTCATAGAGACCCATTATGGAGAGTAATGCTGTTTAGTGCACACTAAACTTTAAGCCAGAATTAAGCCTCAAGGACCCATATCACACCTCATTTTTAACAAGGTACTAAACTCTGTATCCCTGTGCAGAAAATTGTGACACTAGGAAAATCGAACTATCACCCACAACTGAAAGGTGTCTTGAGAAACATTCATAGAGACCCACCATTGACAGTAATGCTGTTTAGTGCACACTGAACTTTAAGCCAGAATTTAGCCTCAAGGACCCATATCACACCTCATTTTTTTTTTATTAATTACTTTATTTATTTTTGTATATACTTTCAATCATATTGTTTGGCTTACAATGAGACCATTTCGATATGTGAACATTTCTCCCCAGACCCGTTGATCGAAATATCTTCAACAGATAACACCACACCTCCCCATCCCGTCAATGCTCTACCTCTGTATCCCTTCTCCAAATGTCTTTCGTTGGGCCCCACTCCTCCACATACACCTCATCTGACATTCACACCCATCTCTTGTGTTTGTTCAACTGTTAGTCAATCAGTTTCAGACATAGAATGCAGACAAACGGTATATGTTAAGTGGGGACATACAATGTCTCTCCTTCATAGCCTGGCTTGCCTCACTCAGCAGTACATCTTCCATATTCTTCCACTTTCTGTCAAAAGCCAGGGCTCTGTTGGTTTTTATGGCTGAGTAGTATTCCATAGAGTATATGTGCCACAGTTTTTCAATCCATTCCTCCATACGGGGGCATCTGGGTTGGTTCCATGACTTAGCAATTGTGAATAGTACCGCAATAAACATCGATGTGCAAGCACTTTTCCAATGAAGGATTCTTCTGTCCTTTGGGTAGATACCAAGGAGTGGGATCTCTGGATCATATGGCAGATCTATCTGCAGATTTTTGAGGAATCTCCAAATTACTCTCCACAGTGGTTGGACCAATCTACATTCCCACCAGCAGTGTAAAAGAGTTCCCCTTTCACCACACCCCCGCCAACACTTACCATTTTTTGTTTTTTTAATATTAGACAATCTGACTGGGGTTAGGTGGTACCTCATTGTTGTTTTTATCTGCATTTCCCTTACGAAGAGGGAGGTTGAACATTTTTTCATATGCCTTTTGGCCATTCGTATGTCATCTTTAGAGTGTTTTCTTCATCTCCTTCTCCCATCTTTTAATAGGGTTGCTCATCTTTTTTCCAAACACCTTTCTTAGTTCCTTGTGTATTCTGGTTATCAGTCCCTTATCTGATGCAACATTTACAAAAATATTTTCCCATTCTGAGGGCTGTCGATTCACACTGACTACTGTGTCTTTGGCCATGCAGAAACTTCTTAGTCTGATGTAATCCCACTTGTCTATTTTGTGGACGATGGACTCTGCTTTGAGGGTCTTCTTTAGGAAGTCTTTCCCTACACCAATGTCTCCCAGAGTTTCCCCAGCATTCTCCAGGAGCAGCTTTATAGTTTGAGGTCTTAGATTTAGATCCTTGATCCACCTTGACTTGATTCTTGTCAAAGGAGAGAGGTAGGGGTTCAGATTCATCTTTCTGCAAGTGGAAGTCCAGTTTCTCCAGCACCACTTGCTGAAGAGGCTTTCATTTTCCCACTGGATTGACTGGTACCCCTTGTCAAAGATCAGTTGACTGTATGTTTGGGCACTTATTTCTGGGGACTCTATTCTGTTCCATTGGTCCACATGTCTGTTTCTGTGCCAATACCATGCTGTCTTTATTACCACAGCTTTGTAATATATTTTTGGATCGGGGATTGAGATGCCACCCACTCCATTCTTCTTGTGTAGAAGTGCTTTGGCAATACGGGGTCTTTTATGATTCCAGACAAATTTTAAGATTGTCTTTTCTAGATCTGTGAAGAATGTGTCTGGTACTTTGATTGGCATTGCATTAAATAGGTAGATTAATTTGGGTAGAATTGCCATTTTGATTATATTAACTCTTCCAATCCATGAACATGGGATGTCCTTCCATTTTTTTGTGTCATTTTCAATTTCTTTTTTTACCTTCTCGTAGTTTTCCTTGTGGAGGTCTTTAACTTCTTTGGTTATATTTATTCCTAAATATCTTATACTTTTAGTGGCTATGGTAAACGGAATAAGTTTTTTCAGTTCTATCTCAGTCTGCCTGTTATTCGTATATAGAAATGCTATCGATTTCTGTATATTGATTTTATATCCTGCAACTTTACTGAATTCATGTATTACTTCCAGTAGTTTTTCCATGAAGACCCTTGGGTCTTCTATGTATACAATCATGTCATCTGCAAATAGAGAGAGTTTCACCTCTTCTTTTCCTATTCGAATGCCCTTTATTTTTTTCTCTTTTCTGATTGCGTTGGCGAGGACTTCCAGTACTATATTGAAAAGGAGAGGAGAAAGTGGGCATCCTTGTCTTGTTCCTGTGTTTAGTGGGAAAGCTTTCAGCTTTTCTCCGTTCAGGATGATGTTCGCTATGGGTTTTTCATAGATGGCTTTTATTGTATTGAGAAATGGCCCTTCTATGCCGATTTTGCTAAGAGTCTTGATCATGAAGGGATGTTGTATCTTATCAAATGCTTTTTCTGCGTCAATCGATATGACCATATGGTTTTTGTCTTTCTTCCTATTAATATGGTGTATTACATTTATGGTTTTGCGTATGTTGAACCAACCTTGCATTCCTGGAATAAAGCCTACCTGATCATGGTGTATGATCTTCTGTATAAGTTGTTGAATACGATTTGCTAGTATCTTGTTGAGAATCTTTGAGTCTATGTTCATCAGAGATATTGGTCTATAGTTTTCCTTCCTTGTCCTGTCCTTATCTGTTTTGAGGATGAGGGTGACAGAGGCTTCATAGAATGAATTAGGGAGAGATTCACCCTTTTGGATCTTTAGAAATAATTTGAGCAGAATGGGAGTTAACTCTTCTTTGAAAGTTTTGTAGAATTCAGAGGTGAATCCATCGGGGCCAGGGCTTTTCTTTGTTGGGAGGTTACTTATTACTGATTCAATCTCCTGGCTTGTTATGGGCCTATTCAGACTTTCTATTTCTTCCTGGCTCATTCTTGGTAGATTATATTTGTCCAGGAATTTGTCCATCTCATCCAGATTATCTTGTTTCTTAGCGTATAGATGTTCAAAGTATCCTCTAATGATGTTTTGAATTTCTACTATGTCTGTTGTTATGTTACCAGCCTCATTGCAGATTTGATTCACCTGGTTCCTTTCTCTCTTCTTCTTAATAAGTCTCGCTAGTGGGGTATCAATTTTGTTTATCCTTTCAAAGAACCAGCTTTTGCTTTCACTTACTTTCTTTTTTTTTTTTTTTCTTTTTCTTTTTTTTTTTATTATCATCATATTCTTCTTTATATTACATTGAATTACATATAACTTTACATTGTATTACATTACTTTTTCAAAAGGGAATGCCATGCATGTCAGTCAGTACAGAGACATTAATCTCCCCGCTTCAACATTCAATATCTTTTCTATGTTTTCCCCAATCATTATTATTATTCTAATTATTTTTTAAGACAGTCCATCGCTATTTCTCATGTTGCTTGTACAAATACTTTGCCCATCATGAAATACTTCTCAGACAAATCCAGTTGAGAATACTATACATGTCAACATCAACAGTTAATAAGCCATATCTGTTTCTCACTAATGTCCTACCTCTCTATTGTTCATTTGTTATCTTTCTCTATCCTCTTCTCTTCACTTCCCCCATTCCACTCTGTCCTATTCTCATTAAGTATCTTCACTGCTTTTATGTCCTCCAATTTTTTTTCACTATCATAGAATGCTGATAGTCGGTATATATTGAGTGGATACATACAATATCTTTCTTTCATATCCTGGCTTACTTCACTCAGCAATATATCCTCCGTATCTGACCACTTTCTATCAAATTCCAGGGCCTTGTTATTTTTTATGGCTGAGTAGTATTCCATAGAGTATATATACCACACTTTTCCAATCCATTCATCAGTTTGTGGACATTTAGGTTGGTTCCATGTCTTGGCAATTGTGAATAATGCTGCAATAAACATTGATGTGCAAGCACTTTTCTGACTGAGCGTTCTCCTGTCTTTTGGGTAAATACCCAGAAGTGGGATTACTGGATCGAATGGTAGTTCTATTTGTAGATCTTTGAGGAACCTCCATATTGTTCTCCACAGTGGTTGAACTAGTTTACATTCCCACCAACAGTGTAGGAGGGTTCCCTTTTCACCACATCCCCGCCAACACTTATCACTTTTTATATTCTTAATCTTTGCCATTCTGACAGGGGTTAGGTGGTATCTCATTGTAGTTTTTATCTGCATCTCCCTTATGATGAGGGATGTTGAGCATTTCCTCATATGCTTTTTGGCTATTCGTATGTCTTCCTTAGAGAGACTTTTGTTCAGCTCATTTTCCCACCTTTTAATTGGGTTAATCATTTTTTTTCACATAAGGCACTTGAGTTCCCTATGTATTCTGGTTATCAGTCCCTTGTCTGAGGCATATTTAACAAAAATATTTTCCCATTCTGAGGGTTGTCGGTTCACACTTGTTACTGTGTCCTTTGCTGTGCAGAAACTTCTTAGTCTAATATAGTCCCACTTGTCTATTTTAGGGATTATTGCCTGTGCCTTGGGAGTCTTATTTAAGAAGTCTTTGCCTACTCCAATGTCCCCCAGAGTTTCCCCAGCATTTTCCACCAGTAGTTTTATTGTTTGAGGTTTTAGGTTAAGATCTTTGATCCATTTTGAGTTGACTGTTGTTAGTGGTGAAAGATGGGGGTTCAGTTTCATCTTTCTGCAGGTGGATACCCAGTTTTTCCAGCACCATTTACTAAAGATGTTTTCCTTTTCCCAATGGATTGACTGATATCCTTTGTCAAAGATCAGTTGGCTGTAAGCTTTGGGGGTTATTTCTGGGGTCTCTATTCTCTTCCATTGGTCCACATGTCTGTTTTTATGCCAATACCATGCTGTTTTGATGACCACAGCTTTATAGTATATCTTGGGATCAGGGAGTGATATGCCTCCTACTCCACTCTTCTTGCGCAGGATTGCTTTTGCAATACGAGGTCTTTTATGGTTCCAGACAAATTCTATGATTGCCCTTTCTAGATCTCTGAAGAATATCTCTGGTATTTCGATTGGAATTGCATTAAACATGTAGATTAATTTGGGTAGAATTGCCATTTTGATTATGTTAATTCTTCCAATCCAGGAGCATGGGATATCCTTCCACTTTTTTATGTCACTTTCAATGTCTCTTTTAAGATTTTCGTAGTTTTCTTTATAAAGATCTTTGACTTTCTTAGTTAGGTTTATCCCTAGGTATCTTATACACCTTGTGGCTACGGTGAAAGGGATTCCTTTCTTCGCTTTCACTTACTTTCTGTATAGTACGTTTATTTTCTATTTCATTTATTTCTGCTCGGATCTTTATTATTTCCTTTCTCCTGTAATTTTTTGGATTTTTTTGCTGTTGCTTTTCCAATTCTCTAAGGCTTGATGTTAGGTGATCCATTAGCCTTTTCTCTGTCTTCCTCTTATGTGCACTAATTGCTATGAACTTCCCTCTTATGACTGCTTTGGCAGTGTCCCAAAGATTATGGAAACTTGTATCTTCATTGTCATTGGCTTCCATGAATCTTTTGATTTCGGACTTTATTTCTTCGGTAATAGTGGAGTCATTCAGGAGTAGGTTATTTAGTTTCCATGTTTTTAGGTATTTTTGAGGATTTCTCTTGAAATTAAACTCGAGTTTAATTCCATCATGGTCAGAGAAGATGCTGGAAATAGTTTCTGTGCCTCTGAATCTGCAGAGGCTTGCTTTGTGTCCTATGATGTGGTCAATCTTCGAGAAAGTTCCATGTCGGGGTGAGAAAAAACTATATCTTGTGGTTTTTGGGTGGAAAGTTCTATAGATGTCTGTTAAGTCCAATTGATTTATGGTATCATTTAGGTCCTTGATCTCTCTACCTATTTTTTGCCTAGATGATCTGTCCAGAGGGGATAATGCGGTGTTGAGATCTCCAACAATTAGTGTGTTGCAGTCTATCTCCCCTTTCAGATCTAACAATCTTTCCTTCACATATTTGGGTGCTCCTGTGTTAGGAGCATAGATATTAATAAGCGTTATATCTTCTCGATCTATAGAGCCTTTTACTATGATATAGTGCCCTTCTTTGTCTCTTCGGACACTTTTTGTTTTAAAGCCTATTTTGTCAGAAATTAGTATCGCAACTCCAGCTCTTTTTTGGTTCCCAACTGCATGGAAAACCTTTTTCCAACCCTTCACTTTCAGTCTATGTATGTCTTTTTCCATGAGGTGGGTTTCTTGTAGGCAACAGATAGAGGGTTTCTGTTTTTTTTTTTTATCCATTCAGCCAGTCTGTGTCTCTTGATTGGAGAATTTAACCCATTAACATTCAATGTTATTATCGATGTTATAGGGTCTGTACCGACATTTAAGTTAGCCATTGTCTTAGTTGCCTGTTATTTCTTTGTTTCTGGCTGTTGCGTCTTTAGTTTTCCTGGAACAGTACTTTCTTCAGGATTTCTTGAAGAGCTGGTCTGGTGTTGGCAAATTCTTTCAGGTTTTGTTTGTCTGAGAAGATTTTAATCTTTTTTTCCCAAATGAAGGATAATCTTGCAGGGTATAATAGTCTTGGCTGAAATTGTTTCTCTCTTAACACTTTCAGTATGTCTTCCCATTCTTTTCTTGCTTGCATTGTTTCTGATGAGAGGTCTGGTGTTAGTCTTATGGGATGGCCTTTGTAAGTTATTTCTCGTTTCTCTCTTGCCAGTTTTAGTATCATGTCTTTTTCTGTGACGTTAGACAGCCTGGCTAAGATGTGCCTTGGGGAAGATCTTCTGGGGTTGATTCTATTTGGGGTCCTTTGTATTTCTTGGGTCCGGATGGTTCGGTGCCTCTGTAGGCTTGGGAAATTTTCTTCCAAGATGTCATGGAATAGATTTTCCATTCCGCTATTAGTTTCTTCACCTTCTGGGATGCCGATTATTCTGATGTTTGGGCGTCTAATAGAGTCTAGTATTTCTCGTATATTATCCTCATGTTTTTTAGTTATTTTCTCGGTCTTTTTGTAGTTTTTTTCTAGATCAGAGGTTTTATCTTCTACATCAGAGATTCGATCTTCAGCATGGTCTAATTGGCTCTTAATACTTTCCAGAGAGTTTTTGATTTCTTGTATTATAGACTTTATCTCTAATAGTTCCACCTGATTCTTTCTCAGAGTATCCATTTCTTCTTTCATATCCTGGAAGGACTTCCTAATTTCCTGTAGTTCGTTGTCTCTTTTTTTTTCCAATACACAGAATTTGGTCACCATGAATGTTCGGAATTCTATGTCTGTCATTTTGGTAACGTCCTCCATATTTACGAGACATGGAGGGGCATTTTCCTTTGTTGGAGACATATTTTCTTGTTTATTCAGACCTGAGGCTCTTTTTCTACCTTTAGCCATTGGAGGATTACTTCCCTTTTAAAGACTTCTGGGGAGAACTTTTGTCCCACGAGAAGTAAGAGTCTTTCCTTTTTGATGGGAATAGCTGTTTGTTGAAGTCTCTCTTCTGTTGTTTTTACCAATGTGTTTTCAGGCGGGGAACTCTACAGAAGTGTCTAACAAGCAGAATCTCCTTTTTCAAAGGGGATCAGTACAAGGGAGGATCCCAAACACACTTACCTTCCTAGGAAATTTCAGATATATGATTCTAGACATGTCTAGTCTGTCTGGCACGGTAAAAAATAAGGGGGAGAGGACAATATGCAATGAAAGGAAAGACAACACAGAAAAATAAAGAAAAAGTCGCGCGCCGCGCGTTAGCGATTTCGCCAGAGGCTTGCAGGAGACGCTATTGCCTGCTGGCAGTCCAGGAAAGTCTGGGGGGAGAAGGAGGGCTAGGTGTTAACAAGAGAATGCAGGGGGGGGTCAAGAGAAAAGAAAAAAAAAAACCCGCCTCAAGGAGATCCTGGCTACCTACCTAGAAGGTGGAGTCTGGGGCCTGGGGGTCTGGAAGTGGGGTGGGGGTCAGAGGTGACCCTCCCTCAGTATCCCTTGCTGGCCAGAGGCTTGCAGGAGACGCTATTGCCTGCTGGCAGTCCAGGAAAGTCTAGAAGGTGGAGTCTGGGGCCTGGGGGTCTGGAAGTGGGGTGGGGGTCAGAGGTGACCCTCCCTCAGTATCCCTTGCTGGCCAGAGGCTTGCAGGAGACGCTATTGCCTGCGGGCAGTCCAGGAAAGTCTGGGGGGAGAAGGAGGGCTAGGTGTTAACAAGAGAATGCAGGGGGGGTCAAGAGAAAAGAAAAAAAAAAAACCCGCCTCAAGGAGATCCTGGCTACCTACCTAGAAGGTGGAGTCTGGGGCCTGGGGGTCTGGAAGTGGGGTGGGGGTCAGAGGTGACCCTCCCTCAGTATCCCTTGCTGGCCAGAGGCTTGCAGGAGACGCTATTGCCTGCTGGCAGTCCAGGAAAGTCTAGAAGGTGGAGTCTGGGACCTGGGGGTCTGGAAGTGGGGTGGGGGTCAGAGGTGACCCTCCCTCAGTATCCCTTGCTGGCCAGAGGCTTGCAGGAGACGCTATTGCCTGCTGGCAGTCCAGGAAAGTCTAGAAGGTGGAGTCTGGGGCCTGGGGGTCTGGAAGTGGGGTGGGGGTCAGAGGTGACCCTCCCTCAGTATCCCTTGCTGGCCAGAGGCTTGCAGGAGACGCTATTGCCTGCTGGCAGTCCAGGAAAGTCTAGAAGGTGGAGTCTGGGGCCTGGGGGTCTGGAAGTGGGGTGGGGGTCAGAGGTGACCCTCCCTCAGTATCCCTTGCTGGCCAGAGGCTTGCAGGAGACGCTATTGCCTGCTGGCAGTCCAGGAAAGTCTAGAAGGTGGAGTCTGGGGCCTGGGGGTCTGGAAGTGGGGTGGGGGTCAGAGGTGACCCTCCCTCAGTATCGCTTGCTGGCCAGAGGCTTGCAGGAGACGCTATTGCCTGCTGGCAGTCCAGGAAAGTCTAGAAGGTGGAGTCTGGGGCCTGGGGGTCTGGAAGTGGGGTGGGGGTCAGAGGTGACCCTCCCTCAGTATCCCTTGCTGGCCAGAGGCTTGCAGGAGACGCAATTGCCTGCTGGCAGTCCAGGAAAGTCTAGAAGGTGGAGTCTGGGGCCTGGGGGTCTGGAAGTGGGGTGGGGGTCAGAGGTGACCCTCCCTCAGTATCCCTTGCTGGCCAGAGGCTTGCAGGAGACGCTATTGCCTGCTGGCAGTCCAGGAAAGTCTAGAAGGTGGAGTCTGGGGCCTGGGGGTCTGGAAGTGGGGTGGGGGTCAGAGGTGACCCTCCCTCAGTATCCCTTGCTGGCCAGAGGCTTGCCGGAGACGCTATTGCCTGTTGGCCTCACACCTCATTTTTAACAAGGTACTAAACTCTGTATCCCTATGCAGAAAATTGTGACACTAGGAAAATCGAACTATCACCCACAACTGAAAGGTGTCTTGAGAAAAATTCATAGAGACCCACCATTGACAATAATGCTGTTTAGTGCACACTGAACTTTAAGCCAGAATTTAGCCTCAAGGACCCATATCACACCTCATTTTTAACACTGTACTAAACTCTATATCCCTGTGCACAAAACTGTTACACTAGGAAAGCCCAACTATCACCCACAACGGAAAGGTACCTTGAGAAAAATTCATAGAGACCCACCATTGAAAGAAATGCTGTTTAGTGCACACTGAACTTTATGCCAGAATTAAGCCTCATGGACCCATATCACACCTCATTTTGACCACAGTACAAAACTGTGTAAACCTGAGCACAAAATTGTCACACTAGGAACACCCAACTAACACCAACTACTGAAAGGTATCTTGAGAAATATTCATAGAGAACCACCTTAGAAAGCAATACTGTTTATTGCACACTGAACTTGAAGCCAGAATTAAGCCAGAAGGATCCATATCACACCAGATTTTTAACAAGGCACTAAACTCTGTATCCCTGTGCAAAAAACTTTGACACTAGGAAAACCCAACTATCACCCACAACTGAAAGGTACATTGAGAAAAATTCATAGAGAACCACCATTAACAGTAATGTTGTTTAGGGCATGCTGAACTTTAAACCAGAATTAAGACTCAAGGACCCATATATACCTCATTTTGACCACGTTACTAAACTCTGTATCCCAGAGCACAAAACTGTGACACTAGGAAAACCCAACTATCACCCACAATGGAAAGGTACCTTGAGAAATATTCATAGAGACCCACCATTGACACTAATGCTGTTTAGTGCACACTGGACTTTAAGCCAGAATTAAGCCCCAAGGACCCATATCACACCTCATTTTTAACAAGGTACTAAACTCTGAATCCCTGTGCAGAAAATTGTAACATGTGGAAAACCGAACTATCACCCACAACTGAAAGGTATCTTGAGAAAAAGTCATAGAGTCCCACCATTGACAGTAATGCAGTTTAGTGCACACTGAACTTTAAGCCAGAATTCAGCCACAAGGACCCATATCACAACTCATTTTTAACACGGTACTAAACTCTGTATCCCTGTGCACAAAACTGTGACACTAGGAAAACCCAACTATCACCCACAACTAAAAGATACCTTGAGGAAAATTCATAGAGACCTACCATTGACAGTAATGCTGTTTAGTGCACACTGAACTTTAAGCCAAAATTAAGCCTCCTGGACCCATATCACACCTCATTTTGACAACAGTAAAAAATTGTGAAAAAAAAAACCTGTAAACCTGAGCATGAAACTGTCACACTAGGCACACCCTACCAACACCCACAACTGAAAGGTACCTAGAGAAAAATTCATAGGGACCCACCATTGAAAGTAATGCTTTTTAGTGCATGCTGAGTTTTAAGCCACAATTAAGCCACAAGGACCCATATGATACCTCATTTCTACCACGGTACTAAACTCTGTATCTCTGAGCACAAACTGTGACACTAGGAAAACCCAACTATCACGCACAACGGAAAGCTGCTTTGAGAAAAATTCATAGAGAACCACCATTGAAAGAAATGCTGTTTAGTGCACACTGAACTTTAAGCCAGAATTAAGCCTCAAGGACCCAAATCACACCTCATTTTGACCACACTACAAAACTCTGTAAACCTGAGCATGAAACTGTCACACTAGGCACATCAAACTAACACCCACAACAGAAAGGAACCTTGAGAAAAATTCTTAGAGACCCCATAGAAAGTATTGCTGTTTCGTGCACACTGAACTTTAATCCAGAATAAGCCTCAAAGTCCCATATCACACCTCATTTTGACCACAGTACAAAACTCTGTAAACCTGAGCACGAAATTGTCACACTAGGAACACCCAACTAACACCCACGACTGAAAGGTACCTTGCGAAATATTCATAGAGACCCACCTTAGAAAGTAATGCTATTTAGTGCACACTGAACTTTAATCCAGAATTAAGCCTCAAGGACACATATCACACCTCATTTTTAAGAAGGTACTAAACTCTGTATCCCTGCGCACAAAACTATGACACTAGGAAAACCCAACTATCACCCACAACGGAAAGCTACTTTGAGAAAAATTCATAGAGAACCACCATTGAAAGAAATGCTGTTTAGTGCACACTGAACTTTAAGCCAGAATTAAGTCTCAAGGACCCATATCACACCTCATTTTGACCACACTACAAAACTCTGCAAACCTGAGCATGAAACTGTCACACTAGGCACATCAAACTTACACCCACAACTGAAAGGAACCTTGAGAAAAATTCTTAGAGACCCCATAGTAAGTAATGCTGTTTAGTTCACACTGAACTTTAATCCAGAATACGTCTCAAAGACCCATATCACACCTCATTTTGACCACAGTACAAAACTCTGTAAACCTGAGCACGAAATTGTCACACTAAGAACACCCAACTAACACGCACAACTGAAAGGTACCTTGAGAAAAACTCATAGAGACCCACCTTAGAAAGTAATGCTGTTTATTGCACACTGAACTTGAAGCCAGAATTAAGCCACAAGGACCCATATCACACCACATTTTTAACAAGGCACTAAACTCTGTATGCCTGTGCACAAAACTGTGACACTAGGAAAACCCAACTATTACCCAGAACGGAAAGGTACCTTGAGTAAAATTCATAGAGACCCAACATTGACAGTAATGCTGTTTAGGGCATACTGAACTTTAAGCCAGAATGAAGCCTCAAGGACGCATATCACACTTCATTTTCACCACAATACAAAACTCTGTAAACCTGAGCACAAAACTTTGACACTAGGAAAACCCAACTATCACCCACAACGGAAAGGTACCTTGAGAATTATTCATAGAGACCCACCATTGAAAGTAATGCTGTTTAGTGCACACTGAACTTTAATCCAGAATTAAGCCTCAAGGACCCATATCACACCTCATTTTGACCACAGTACGAAACTCTGTAAACCTGAGCACGAAATTGTCACACTATGAACACCCAACTAACACCCACTACTGAAAGGTACCTTGAGAAATATTCATAGAGAACCACCTTACAAAGCAATACTGTTTATTGCACACTGAACTTGAAGCCAGAATTAAGCCAGAAGGATCCATTTCACACCAGATTTTTAACAAGGCACTAAACTCTGTATCCCTGTGCAAAAAACTGTGACACTAGGAAAACCCAACTATCACCCACAACTGAAAGGTACATTGAGAAAAATTCATAGAGAACCACCATTAACAGTAATGCTGTTTAGGGCATGCTGAACTTTAAGCCAGAATTGAGTCTCAAGGACCCATATCATACCTCATTTTGACCACGTTACTAAACTCTGTATCCCTGAGCACAAAACTGTGACACTAGGAAAACCCAACTATCACCCACAACTGAAAGGTACATTGAGAAAAATTCATAGAGAACCACCATTAACAGTAATGCTGTTTAGGGCATGCTGAACTTTAAGCCAGAATTGAGTCTCAAGGACCCATATCATACCTCATTTTTTTTTTTTTACAATTACTATAATATTTAATTACAAGTAATCTGTAAATAGTTTGGTGAGACAAAAAAAAGAGATCAGACCTTGGCCAGACTTCAGTTAAGTCAGGAATTGATTGCAAATAAGAGTATCCCTCTTATAAGAGTTTAAGCAAAACAATAAAAATAAATACACTTGTCCAATATCAATCATGCTGTGAGACTCAGGCCTGAACTTTTAGGTCATTGGGAACTTTACTTACAGACTTCCTCCAACCTCTGAACACACACTCTTCACAGTGTGGGCAATTACAGGTCCACATAGAGAAAGACATGTAACCTGGGGCTGCAGAGGTAATGGGAAAGTCACTGCTGGCCCTGAATGAAATATTAACCATGGCTGGTTATGTGCATTTTGGCTGGTGCAACTGGATCATATGTCTGTAGGAACACAGCTGAACAGTCTGTACAATAATCTGGTGAAAGAATGTTGGGCAGGCAAAATAAGAGCCACTATGAACAATTAATTAGAATATGATAAACATGGTATTTAGGAACTTTAATACATTAAGACATTGATACAAAGATTTACATTGTTACCAGTATTCACTGAGATAATCACTCTTGGCAAACCTCAAAAATTTTTGACTCATTTGTTCCTTCCTATTTTCCTATTTCTTCTGAATTTTTCATGAGCCACCTGAGATAAAGTGACATGGGTTTGTCCCATGCGAATTTCTAACCCATAAAACCAGTAACTTTTACAATATACATGAAGTAGCTACATTGAGATGTCTGTGTCCTAATGCAAACACAATGAACATACACAACAGTCTAACAATATACGAATTTCTCACCCATGTAAAACACAAATGCCAAGATTTTATTACAAGACAAGTAGATGTCTGCTCTCTCTGATTCTGTCAAAATCATAGTAATTAGCTTTTACTTATGGCTCCAAAGATCATCAGAAAATCAACTGCCATTTAGTCTCTGAAGCAGTGATAAGTAGTGGTACAGCATGTGGACATTTAAAAACTTTCCAGGTCTTTTCTGTGTTCCAGAAAGTATAATTTTTGGAGAAGACATAAACAGCCTCTATCACAAGACATTTCAGCCACCTGAGAGTTCTCTGATGTTTCCTGAGATTTTATCACAAAAGTTTTTCCAAAAATCATATCCTCCATAGACACATAAGGTGATAATTTTGTGAGAAAGATTTTCTACCTCCTTTACTTTTGTAGGTTTCTATCCTGTGAAAGGTCTTTCATATAGTTTAAGTTTTGACTTCTTGGGAGATTTCCCACATGGTCTACATTCACAGCTCCTATGTGAGTTCTATAACATACAGTGGATTCTGAATTACATGAAGATTTCTCCCATGTGAGTTCTTTGACATACAGGGAGTTATAAGTTCTGGTTAGAAAATTTACCTTAGGTTTTTTTTTTTTTTTTAATTACAGTAAGTTGTAACTTATTATAGAAGGTTTTCCTAAATCATTCACATTCAAACAGCTTTTCTCCTCTGTGAGTTCTCAGATGTTTAGTAAAATGGCTTACTAAACATCTGAGAAAAATTATATTCTTTCTTTTCATAAGGTTTCAATCTGGTGTGAGTTCTCTGATGTACAGTGAGGTGTGCCTTCTGAGAGAAAGTTAACTTACACTGTACACATTCATAGGGCTTCTCTCCTGTGTGAATTCTCTGATGTACAGTGAGGTGTGCCTTCTGGGAGAACATTTTCTTACACTGTCCACATTCATAGGGCTTCTCTCCTGTGTGACTTCTCTGATGTACAGTGAGGGATAACTTCTGGTAGAATGTTTTCCTACATTGATCACATTCATAAGGTTTCTCCCCTGTGTGAGTTCTTTGATGTGTAGTGAGGTGTGACTTCTGGGAGAATGTTTTCTTACATTGTTCACATTCATAAGGCTTCTCCCCTGTGTGACTTCTTTGATGCTTACTGAGGTATGACTTCTGAGAGAATGTTTTCTTACATTGTTCACATTCATAGGGCTTCTCCCCTGTGTGACTCCTCTGATGTACAGTGAGGGATGACTTCTGGTAGAATGTTTTCCTACACTGTTCACATTCATAGCGAGTCTCTCCTGTGTGAGTTCTTTGATGTTTACTGAGGTATGACTTCTGAGAGAATGTTTTTTTACATTGTTCACATTCATAGGTTTTCTCTCCTGTATGAATCCTCTGATGAACAGCGAGGGAAGGCTTCTCTGAAAATGTTTTCCTACATTGTTCACATTCATAGGGTTTCTCTCCTGTGTGAATTCTCTGATGCACAGTGAGATGTGACTTCTTGTTGAACATTTTCCTACACTGTTCACATTCAAAAGGTTTCTCTCCTGTATGAATTCTCTGATGCACAGTGAGGTATGTCTTCTTGTAGAACATTTTCCTACACTGTTCACATTCATAGGGTTTCTCTCCTGTGTGAATTCTCTGATGTACAGTGAGGTGTGACTTCCTGTAGAACATTTTCCTACATTGTTCACATTCAAAAGGTTTCTCTCCTGTGTGAATTCTCTGATGTACACTGAGTGCTGACTTCTGTGAGAATGTTTTCCTGCATTGTTCACATTCATAGGGTTTCTCTCCTGTGTGACTTCTCTGATGTATAGTGAGGGATGATTTCTGGGAGAACGATTTTCTACATTGTTCACATTCATAGGGTTTCTCTCCTGTGTGAATTCTCTGATGTACATTGAGTGCTGATTTCCGGAAAAAGGTTTCCCTACATTTTTCACACTCATAGGGTTTCTCTCCTGTGTGACTTCTCTGATGTATACTGAGTGCTGACTTTCGGTAGAACGTCTTCCTACATTGTTCACATTCATAGGGTCTCTCCCCTGTGTGAATTCTCTGATGTACACTGAGTGCTGACTTTTGGAAGAATGTTTTCCTACATTGTTCACATTCATAAGGTTTCTCTCCTGTGTGAAATCACTGATGTATAATGAGATGTGATTTCTGGTAGAATGTTTTCTTACAGTGTTCACATACATAGAGTTTCTATTTTGTGTGAGTTTTCTGATGTATAGTCAGGTCTGATTTCTGAGTGAATATTTTCTTACAATGTTCACATTCATAGGATCTGCCTACTGTGTACGTCCTCAGATGATTAGCGAGGTGTGAGTTCAGTAATAAGAATTCCCTGCATTCTTTACATTCACAGGTTTTTTTTCCAGTGTGAATTCTCTCATGCATAACTAAAGTTGACTTCCAGGAGAAAGTTTTCTTACATTGTTGACATTCATAAGGTTTATCTTCACTGTGATTTCTCTCATGTACAGTGATTTTTGACTTTTGGAAAATGGCTTTTTGGCATTTATTATATTCATAGGGCTTTTCCCTTGTGAAGATTCTCTGATAAACAGCTAGATCAGATTCCTGAATGAAGGATTTCTCTCAACTTGCATAGGACTTTTCTGCACATCTCAGGTGTACTGGGAGGTTCTGGTTGCAGAGTTCTAATGTCCATGGCTCTCCTCCTTGCTCCAACTTAAAGATCACCGCAGGTTTAGCAATGCAGTGTCCCAAGAATACCAGGCTGCTATAGGTCTCCAGCATCACATCCTTGTATAGGGTCCTCTGAGCATCTTCAAGGTTCTGCCACTCCTCCCACGTAAAATGCAAGCCACATCCTCAAACGACACGAACCCCAAAAATGTATTCATTTTCTTGGTCCGTCTTCCCACCGTACCCCGTGATCATTTCGGACTGGATCACCCAGTTTCTGGAGCTTCTGCAATTCCCTTTGTACACCTTCAGAAACAAATTTCACTCCACGTCCTGCGAAGACTGTCAGAAGAGCCACCCTTTCAACTCCAATATCTCATACCTCATTTAGACCACGTTACTAAACTCTGTATCCCTGAGCACAAAACTGTGACACTAGGAAAACCCAACTATCACCCACAACGGAAAGTTACCTTGAGAAAGATTCACAGAGAACCACCATTGACACTAATGCTGTTTAGTGCACACCGGACTTTAAGCCAGAATTAAGCCCCAAGGACCCATATCACACCACATTTTTAACAAGGTACTAAATTCTGTATCCCTGTGCAGAAAATTGTGACATATGGAAAACCGAACTATCACCCACAACTGAAAGGTATCTTGAGAAAAAGTCATAGAGACCCACCATTGATAGTAATGCACTTTAGTGCACACTGAACTTTAAGCCAGAATTCAGCCACAAGGACCCATATCACAACTCATTTTTAACACGGTACTAAACTCTGTATCCCTGTGCACAAAACTGTGACACTAGGAAAACCCAACTATCACCCACAACTAAAAGATACCTTGAGGAAAATTCATAGAGACCTACCATTGACAGTAATACTGTTTAGTGCACACTGAACTTTAAGCCAAAATTAAGCCTCCTGGACCCATATCACACCTCAGTTTTACCACTGTACAAAACTCTGTATCCCTGAGCACAAAAATGTGACACTGGGAAAACCCAACTATCACCCACTACTGAAAGGTACCTAGAGAAAAATTCATAGAGACCAACCATTGACAGTAATGCTGTTTAGTGCACACTGAACATTAAGCCAAAATTAAGCCTCAAAGGCCCATATCACACCTCATTTTGACCACAGTACAAAACTCTGTAAACCTGAGCACGACATTGTCACACTAGGAACACCCAACGAACACCCACGACTGAAAGGTACCTTGTGAAATATTCATAGAGACCCACCTTAGAAAGTAATGCTATTTAGTGCACACTGAACTTTAATCCAGAATTAAGCCTCAAGGACACATATCACACCTCATTTTTAAGAAGGTACTAAACTCTGTATCCCTGCACACAAAATGGTAACACTAGGAAAACCCAACTATCACCCACAACTGAAAGGTACCTAGAAAAAAATTCATAGAGACCCACCATTGACAGTAATGCTGATTAGTGCACACTGAACTTTAAGCCAGAATTCAGCCACAAGGACACATAACACAATACATTTTTAACACGGTACTGAACTCTGTATCCCTGTGCACAAAACCTTGACACTAGGAAAACCCAACTATCACCCACAACGGAAAGGTACCTTGAGGAAAATACATAGAGACCTACCATTGACAGTAATGCTATTTAGTGCACACTGATGTTTATGCCAGAATTAAGCCTCATGGACCCATATCACACCTCATTTTGACCACAGTACAAAACTCTGTAAACCTGAGCATGAAATTCTCACACTAGAAACACCCAACTAACACCCACTACTGAAAGGTACCTTGCGAAATATTCATAGAGACCCACCTTAGAAAGTAATGCAGTTTATTGCACACTGAACGTTAAGCCAGAATAAAGCCACAAGGACACATATCACACCACATCTTTAACAAGGCACTAAACTCTGTATCCCTGTGCAAAATCTGTGACACTAGGAAAACCCAACTATCACTCACAACTGATAGGTACATTGAGAAATATTCATAGAAAACCACCATTGATAGTAAGGCTGTTTAGGGCACACTGAACTTTAAGCCAGAATTAAGCCCCAAGGACCCATATCACACCTAATTTTTAACAAGGTACTAAACTCTGTATCCCTGTGCAGAAAATTGTGACATTTGGAAAACCGAACTTTCACCCACAACTGAAAGGTATCTTGAGAAAAAGTCATAGAGACCCACCTTTGACAGTAATGCAGTTTAGTGCACACTGCACTTTAAGCCAGAATTCAACAACAAGGACCCATATCACAACTCATTTTTAATACTGTACTAAACTCTGTATCCCTGTGCACAAAACTGTGACACTAGAAAAACCCAACTATCACCCACAACTAAAAGATACCTAGAGGAAAATTCATAGAGACCTACCATTGACAGTAATGCTGTTTAGTGCACACTGAACTTTAAGCCAAAATTAAGCCTCCTGGACCCATATCACACCTCATTTTGACAAGAGTAAAAAACTGTGAAAAAAAAAACTGTAAACCTGAGCACGAAACTGTCACACTAGGCACACCAAACCAACACCCCCAACTGAAAGGTACCTAGAGAAAAATTCATAGGGACCCACCATTGAAAGTAATGCTTTTTAGTGCATGCTGAGTTTTAAGCCACAATTAAGCCACAAGGACCCATATGATACCTCATTTCTACCACGGTACTAAACTCTGTATCCCTGAGCACAAAACTGTGACACTAGGAAAACCCAACTATCACCCACAACGGAAAGGTACCTTGAGAAAAATTCATAGAGATGAACCATTGACAGTAATGCTGTTTAGTGCACATTGAACTTTAAGCCAGAATTAAGCCTCAAGGACCCAAATCACACCTCATTTTGACCACAGTCCAAAACTCTGTAAACCTGAGCACGAAATTGTCACACTAGGAACACCCAACTAACACCCACAACTGAAAGGTATTTTGAGAAAAATTCATAGAGACTCACCTTAGATATTAATGCTGTTTATTGCACACTGAACGTTAAACCAGAATTACGCAACAAGGACCGATATCACGCCACATCTTTAACAAGGCACTAAACTCTGCATCCCTGTGAAAAAAAACTGTAACACTAGGAAAACCCAGCTATCACCCACAACTGAAACGTACATTGAGAAAAATTCATAGAGACCCACCATTGACAGCAATGCTGTTTAGGGAAAACTGAACTTTAAGAAAGAATTAAGCCTAGAGTTCCAGCCCCGGGACCCCCAGGCCAGAGCCCCTTCTTTCAGCCAGGAAAGCCCTCAGTTCATCCACACCACACCCCCATCTTTCGACCCCTGGGCCAGGATCTCCGAGGGAGGACTGCCCCCAGTAGTTCCAGCCCCGGGACCCCCAGGCCAGAGCCCCTTCTTTCAGCCAGGAACGCCCTCAGTTCATCCACACCACACACCCATCTTTCGACCCCTGGGTCAGGATCTCCGAGGGAGGACTGCCCCCAGTAGTTCCAGCCCCGGGACCCGCAGGCCAGAGCCCCTTCTTTCAGCCAGGAACGCCCTCAGTTCATCCACACCACACCCCCATCTTTCGACCCCTGGGCCAGGATCTCCGAGGGAGGACTGCCCCCAGTAGTTCCAGCCCCGGGACCCCCAGGCCAGAGCCCCTTCTTTCAGCCAGGTACATTTTTTTTCCTTTTTTTTTTCCTTCTCTGTCCTGTTATCCACATCTTTCAATTGTAAATTTCTCTCTTCTGATCAACATACAGGAACGCCCTCAGTTCATCCACACCACACCCCCATCTTTCGACCCCTGGGCCAGGATCTCCGAGGGAGGACTGCCCCCAGTAGTTCCAGCCCCGGGACCCCCAGGCCAGAGCCCCTTCTTTCAGCCAGGTACATTTTTTTTCCTTTTTTTTTTTTTCCTTCTCTGTCCTGTTATCCACATCTTTCAATTGTAAATTTCTCTCTTCTGATCAACACACAGGAACGCCCTCAGTTCATCCACACCACACCCCCATCTTTCGACCCCTGGCGAAATCGTGCGCCGCGCTAGCGCGCGGCGCGCGACTTTTTCTTTATTCTACATATTATTTTCTTCCCAGTTTCCCAATCCTCACATCCTTTATCTGCACCATCCGTGGATGTCCAGATAGGTCTAGAATTACAATTCTGAAATATTCTAGCATTTTAAGACTCTCTAGAATCCTCCAGTTCCCTGAAACACCTGTGAAGAAGGAGATACATTTCTTTGGACACCTGAAGTGAATACTTTTTCTTGGTTTATATTACTAAACACAATTGAAGATAGACTTCGGCTGTCTCCATTCCATATCAGAAAGGAAACACACTTGCTTCTATTAGAAGAAACCGTCTCGTAAAAGGTTTTTCAAAGGGAACACATCTCCCAATGGGTAGAAGTACAAGAACCTCAGGCCTGAATAAAGCAGGAAATATGTCTCCATCAAAGGAACACAGTAACTCCCTTCCTGTTCCTGAAAAAATCGAGGACGTTACCAAAATGTCCGAGATAGAGTTTAGAACATTAATGTTGAACAAGTACTATGAGCTGGAATAGAAAAGAGACAATGAATTACAGGAGATGAGAAAGTCCTTCAACGATATGAAGGAAGAAATTCTGAGGAAGAATAATACTGAACTATTAGAGGTGAAGTCTGAAATACAGGAAATAAAAAACTCTCTTGAAAGTATTAAAAGTCGATTAGACCATGCTGAAGGTCGAATCTCTGATGTAGAAGATAAAACTTCTGACCTAGAGAAAACCACCAAAAAGATAGAGAAAATAACAAAAAAACATGAAGATAATATACGAGAATTACTAGATTCCATTAGACGTCCTAACGTCCGCATAATTGGTATCCCAGAAGGTGAAGAAACTAATAAGAGCATGGAAAATCTTGGAAGAAAATTTCCCAAGCATAGAGAGGCACTCCAACATCCAGACCCAGGAAATTCAAAGGACACCAAATAGAATCAACCCAAGAAGATCTTCCCCAAGGCATATCATAGCCAGACTGGCTAAGACCACAGATAGAGATAAGATACTAAAACTAGCAAGAGAGAAACGACAAGTGACTTACAAAGGTCACCCCATCAGGCTAACACCGGACTTCTCAACGGAAACAATGCAAGCAAGGAAAGAATGGGAAGATGTATCGAAAGTGTTAAGAGAGAAACAATTTCAACCAAGACTATTGTATCCTGCAAGATTATCCTTCATATGGGAAAAAAAGATTAAAATCTTCTCAGACAAACAAAACCTGAAAGAATTTGCCAGCACCAGGCCAGCTCTCCATGAAACCCTGAAGAAAGTACTGTTCCAGGATAACTAAAGAAGCAACAGCCAGAAACAAAAGTGTAAAAGGCAACTAAGACAATGGCCAACTTAAATGCCGGGACAGATCCATTAACATCAATAATAACATTGAATGTTAATGGATTACACAGTCCAATCAAGAGACACAGACTGGCTGAATGGGTTAAAAAACAAAAACCCTCTATCTGTTGCCTACAGGAAACCCACTTCATGGATAAAGATATACATAGACTGAAAGTGAAGGGTTGGAAAAAGATTTTCCATGCAAATGGGAACCAAAAAAGAGCTGGAGTCGCAATACTGATCTCTGATAAAATAGGCTTTAAAACAAAAACTGTTCGAAGAGACAAAGAAGGGCACTATATTGTAGTAAAAGGATCAATCGATCAAGAAGATATAACGCTTATTAATATCTATGCGCCCAACACAGGAGCACCCAAATATGTGAAGGAAAGACTGCTAGATCTAAAAAGGGAGATAGACTGCAACACACTAATTGTTGGAGACCTCAACACTGCACTATCCCCCCTGGATAGATCATCTAGACAAAAAATAGGTAAAGAGATAAAAGATCTAAATGATATCATAAATCAAATGGACTTAACAGACATCTATAGAACTTTCCATCCTAAAACCTCAAGATACACTTTTTTCTCGCCTCCACATGGAACATTCTCGAAGATTGACCACATCATTGGGCACAAAGCAAGCCTCTACAGATTCAAAAGCATAGAAACTATACCCAGCATCTTCACCGACCATGATAGAATTAAACTTGAGTTTAATTTCAAGAGAAATCCTCAAAAATACTCAAATACATGGAAACTTAATAACCTACTCCTGAATGACTCCACAACTACTGAAGAAATAAAGACTGAAATCAAAAGGTTCATGGAAGCCAATGACAATGAGGACACGAGTTTCCATAATCTTTGGGACACTGCTAAAGCAGTCATAAGAGGGAAGTTCATAGCAATTAGTGCACATAAGAGGAGCATGGAAAGAAGGCAAATGGATCACCTAACATCATGCCTCACAGAATTGGAAAAGCAACAGCAAAAAGATCCAAAAAACTCAAGGAGAAAGGAAATAATAAAGATATGAGCAGAAATAAATGAAATAGAAAATAAACGAACTATACAGAAAATAAATGAAAGTAAAAGCTGGTTCTTTGAAAAGGTAAACAAAATTGATACACCACTAGCGAGACTTATTAAGAAGAAGAGAGAAAAGAACCAGGTGAATCAGATCTGCAATGAAGCAGGCAAAATAACAACAGACATAGTAGAAATAAAAAACATTATTAGGGGATACTATGAACATCTGTATGCCAAGAAACAAGATAATTTGGATGAGATGGACAAATTTCTGGACAGGTATAATCTACCTAGATTGAGCCAGGAGGATATAGAAAGTCTGAATAGGTCCATAACAAGCCAGGAGATCAAATCAATTATAAATAACCTCCCAACAAAGAAAAGCCCTGGCCCTGATGGATTCACCTCTGAATTCTACAAAACTTTCAAAGAAGAGTTAACCCCCATTCTGCTCAAGTTATTTCTAAATATCCAAAAGGGTGAATCTCTCCCTAATTCATTCTATGAAGCCTCTATCACCCTTATCCTTAAAACTGATAAGGACAGGACAAGGAAGGAAAACTATAGACCAATATCCCTGATGAATATAGATGCGAAGATTCTCAACAAGGTACTAGCAAATCGTATACAACAACTTATCAAAAAGATTATACATCATGATCAGGTAGGCTTTATCCCAGGAATGCAAGGTTGGTTCAACATACGCAAAACCATAAATGTAATACACCATATTAATAGGAAGAAAGATAAAAACCATATGGTCATATCAATTGATGCAGAAAAAGCATTTGATAAGATACAACATCCCTTCATGATCAAGACTCTCAGCAAAATGGGCATAGAAGGGCCATTTCTCAACACAATAAAAGCTATCTATGAAAAACCCATAGCGAACATCATCCTCAATGGAGAAAAGCTGAAAGCTTTTCCACTAAAAACGGGTACAAGACAAGGATGTCCACTTTCTCCACTCCTCTTCAATATAGTACTAGAAGTCTTGGCCATTGCAATCAGAAAAGAGGAAAAAATAAAAGGCATTCAAATAGGAAAAGAAGAGGTGAAACTCTCTCTATTTGCAGATGACATGATTGTATACATAGAAGACCCAATGGTTTCCATAAAAAATTTTCTGGAAGTAATACATGAATACAGTAACGTTGCAGGATACAAAATTAATATCCAGAAATCTATAGCATTTCTGTATACGAACAACAGGCAGACTGAGATGGAACTGAAAAAAGTTGTTCCATTTACCATAGCCACAAAAAGTATAAGATACTTAGGGATAAATCTAACTAAAGAAGTTAAAGACCTCCACAAGGAAAACTATGAGAAGATAAAAAAAGAAATTGAAAATGACACAAAAAAGTGGAAGGACATCCCATGTTCCTGGATTGGAAGAATTAATATAATCAAAATGGCAATTCTACCCAAATTAATCTACCTATTTAATGCAATGCCAATCAAAGTACCAGACACATTCTTCACAGTTCTAGGAAAGACAATCATAACGTTTGTCTGGAATCATAAAAGACCCCGTATTGCCAAAGCAGTTTTGCACAAGAAGAATGGAGTGGGCGGCATCTCACTCCCTGACCCAAAAATATACTACAAAGCTGTGGTAATCAAAACAGCATGGTACTGGCACAGGAACAGACAGGTGGACCAATGGAACAGAATAGAGTCCCCAGAAATGAATGCTCAAACATACAGCCAACTGATTTTTGACAAGGGGCACCAGTCAATCCTGTGGGAAAAGGATAACCTCTTCAGCAAATGGTGCTGGCAAAACTGGATCTCCACTTGCAGAAAGATGAATCTGAACCCCTACCTCTCACCTCTGACAAAAATAAAGTCAAGGTGGATCAAAGATCTAAACCTAAGACCTCAAACTATAAAACTGCTCCTGGAAAACACCGGGGAAACTCTGGGAGACATTGGGGTAGGGAAAAACTTCTTAACTAAGACTCCCAATGCACAGTCTATGATCCCTAAAATAGACAAGTGGGAATACATCAGACTAAGAAGTTTCTGCATGGCAAAAGACACAGTGATTAGTGTGAACAGACAGCCCTCAGAATGGGAAAATATCTTTGTAAACTATGCATCAGACAAGGGACTGATAACCAGAATCCACAAGGAACTCAAGCGGCTGTTTCGGAAAAAGACAATCAATCCTATTAAAAGATGGGAGAATGAGTTGAAAAAACCACTTTCTAAAGATGACATACGAATAGCTAAAAGGCATATGAAAAAATGCTCAACATCCCTCATTGTAAGAGAAATGCAGATCAAAACAACAATGAGATATCACCTAACCCCAGTCAGAATGTCTAAGATTAAAAAAACAAAAAATGATAAGTGCTGGAGGGGGTGTGGTGAAAAGGGAACTCTCTTACACTGCTGGTGGGACTGTAAATTGGTACAACCACTGTGGAGAACAATTTGGAGATTCCTCCAAAATCTACAAATAGAACTACCATATGATCCAGCAATCCCACTCCTTGGTATCTACCCGAAGGACAGAAGAATACTTAATCGAAAAAGTGCTTGCACATCGATGTTTATTGCGGCACTTTTCACGATTGCTAAGTCATGGAAACAACCTAAATGCCCACGAACTGATGAATGGTTAGAAAAACTGTGGCACATATACTCAATGGAATACTATTCATCCATAAAAAACAACAAATCCCTGACTTTTGAAAGGAAGTGGATGAATATGGAAGACTTACTGTTGAGTGAAGCAAGCCATGCTATGAAGGAGAGACATTGTATGTCCCCACTTAATATATACCGAGTGTCTGCACTCTAAATGTGTATATATATATACACATATATATTTGTATATTTATGTATATATATATTTTTGAAACCATTCTGCTTCTGTTGTTAAAGAGTTTTAAATTTATACAAAATTATAAGACATATTTTGAACATTATCTTTAAAATTCAGTATTTTGAGATATTGAAAGTTGTTTGTAAACTGTCAAGAATTATGGAGTATGAGCTAAAATTTTTTGCTATGTAAAGTAAATGTTTGTGGAAAAATGTAAAAAAAAAAAAAAAAAAAAAAAAAAGAAAGTAATGCAGTTTATTGCACACTGAACTTGAAGCCAGAATTAAGCCACAAGGACCCATATCTCACCACATTTTTAACAAGGCACTAAACTCTGTATGCCTGTGCACAAATCTGTGACACTAGGAAAACCCAACTATTACCAGAACGGAAAGGTACCTTGAGTAAAATTCATAGAGACCCACCATTGACAGTAATGCTGTTTAGGGCACACTGAACTTTAAGCCAGAATTAAGCCTCAAGGACGCATATCACACTTCATTTTCACCAAAATACAAAACTCTGTAAACCTGAGCACAAAACTTTGACATGAGGATAACCCAACAATCAACCACAACGGAAAGGTACCTTGAGAATTATTTATAGAGACCCACCATTGTAAGTAATGCTGTTTAGTGCACACTGAACTGGAAGCCAGAAGGATCCGTATCACACCAGATTTTTTACAAGGCACTAAACTCTGGTTTTTGCCAGAATTAAGGCTCATGGACCCATATCACACCTCATTTTGACCACAGTACAAAACTGTGTAAACCTGAGCACGAAATTGTCACACTATGAACACACCACTAACACCCACTACTGAAAGGTACCTTGAGAAATATTCATAGAGAACCACCTTAGAAAGCAATACTGTTTATTGCACACTGAAATTGAAGCCAGAAATAAGCCAGAAGGATCCATATCACACCAGATTTTTAACAAGGCACTAAACTCTGTATCCCTGTGCAAAAAACTGTGACACTAGGAAAACCCAACTATCACCCACCACTGAAAGGTACATTGAGAAAAATTCATAGAGAACCACCATTAACAGTATGGCTGTTTAGGGCATGCTGAACTTTAAGCCAGAATTAAGTCTCAAGGACCCATGTCATACCTCATTTTGACCACGTTACTAAACTCTGTATCCCTGAGCACAAAACTGTGACACTAGGAAAACCCAACTATCACCCACAACGGAAAGGTACCTTGAGAAAGATTCATAGAGACCCACCATTGACACTAATGCTGTTTAGTGCACACTGGACTTTAAGCCAGAATTAGGCCCCAAGGACCCATATCACACCTCATTTTTAACAAGGTAGTAAACTCTGTATCCCTATGCAGAAAATTGTGGCATTTGGAAAACCGAAATATCACCCACAACTTAAAGGTATCTTGAGAAATAGTCATAGAGACCCACCATTGACAGTAATGCAGTTTAGTGCACACTGAACTTTAAGCCAGAATTCAGCCACAAGGACCCATATCACAACTCATTTTTAACACGGTACTAAACTCTGTATCCCTGTGCACAAAACTGTGACACTAGGAAAACCCAACTATCACCCACAACTAAAAGATACCTTGAGGAAAATTCATAGAGACCTACCATTGACAGTAATGCTGTTTAGTGCACACTGAAGTTTATGCGAGAATTAAGCCTCATGGACCCATATCACACCTCATTTTGACCACAGTACAAAACTGTGTAAACCTGAGCACGAAATTGTCACACTAGGAACACCCAACTAACACCCAATACTGAAAGGTACCTTGAGAAATATTCATAGAGAACCACCTTAGAAAGCAATACTTTGTATTGCACACTGAACTTGAAGCCAGAATTAAGCCAGAAGGATCCATATCACACCAGATTTTTAACAAGGCACTAAACTCTGTATCCCTGTGCAAAATACTGTGACACTAGGAAAACCCAACTATCACCCACAACTGAAAGGTACATTGAGAAAAATTCATAGAGAACCACCATTAACAGTAATGCTGTTTAGGGCATGCTGAACTTTAAGCCAGAATTAAGTCTCAAGGACCCATATCATACCTCATTTTGACCACGTTACTAAACTCTGTATCCCTGAGCACAAAACTGTGACACTAGGAAAACCCAACTATCACTCACAACGGAAAGGTACCTTGAGAAAGATTCATAGAGACCCACCATTGACACTAATGCTGTTTAGTGCACACTGGACTTTAAGCCAGAATTAAGCCCCAAGGGCCCATATCACACCTCATTTTTAACAAGGTACTAAACTCTGTATCCCTATGCAGAAAATTGTGACATTTCGAAAACCGAACTATCACCCACAACTGAAAGGTATCTTGAGAAAAAGTCATAGAGAGCCACCATTGACAGTAATGCAGTTAAGTGCACACTGAACTTTAAGCCAGAATTAAGCCACAAGGACCCATATCACAACTCATTTTTTTTTATTTTTATTTTTTTATTTATTTGCATTCATTCTCTGAACATCATTACAGCATACAAAATGAGATTTTCCATCCAAATTACACTATATATTGTCTCAATCAAGCACATCAACAAGCATGTTATTGTCAGCAAATGATCTTCCATTTCTTGTCTTCTGTATGTTTTGCTTTTTTCCCCCCATCCTAGATTCTCTATCTCTTACCCTCTGCCATCTCCCACTCTCCTCCCACAGTCTCTGGTATCTATGTTTGCTTTCTACACTGTTTTCTCCTCACATTTTATTGTAACGCCAAAGACCCTAATCAATCCAAATACCCTCATAGCAAACACAGGTGATACCCACATTTCCATGAACACAAGTCTTACTTTACGCATCCTATAAAGTAGCACCTAGCTGTGGCTACATATCCTACTGCAGTCATTGAATATATATATATATTTTTTTCTGAAACTTTTTTTTTTTGTAACTCAATTTACATTCCTTCCCTAAGCTTCATCACAGCATACAAAATGCAATCTCCCATCCAGTACACACTGCATAGTGATACAATCATGAACATTACAAAAAAATTTTCCATTACTAGTTCCTAGAATTACTTCCACCCCTCTTTCTGATCCTCTGTCCCTTCCCACCCTCCTCTCACACCACCTCCGGTGTCTACAATTGTCCTTCATTCCCTTCCCACCCACGTTGCATTGATCACACAATTTCCTACATAATCTAACTACTTTCAATGGTGAGTTCACTCATTACTACTAAGAAAACCAGTTATAACTTAACTCAAAGAAATGCCAAAGAACTTTGCTTAAAGCCAGGAAACAAGTTAGGATTCTGTTCAAATGGAAGGTGCATGAACCTATCAGTCTCATGTACTTTTATCTTCTGTTCTGGTTCAATTTTCCTGATTAAATTCTGGGATAAAATATTCAAATTCAGACTTGTCCCTCTGATTAAGTTGGCCACTTTCCTAGTTTTTGGACTCTTATTTCCGTGTGTCTGTGTTTAATTTTCTTGATACAGCACACCCTTGAGAACTTCTTGGAGATCTGGTCTGGTGCTGGTAAATTCTTTCAGGTTTTGTTTATCTGAGAATGTTCTTGTCTTTTCTTCCCACCTGAAAGATAATCTTGCCGGGTACAGTATTCTTGGCTGAAATTGCTTCTCTCGTAACACTTTGAATATATTTTCCCATTCTCTCCTCGCTCGCATTGTTTCCGATGAGAGATCTGCTGTTAGCCTGATGGGATGTCCTTTGTAGGTAACTTGATGTTTCTCTCTTGCCAATCTTAGTATCTTGTTTTTGTCTGCGGTTTTGGTCAACCTGGCTATAATGTGTCTTGGAGAAGATCTTCTTGGGTTGATTCTATTTGGGGTCCTTTGTATTTCCTGGGACTGGATCTTCGAATGCCTCTCTAGGTTTGGAAAGTTTTCTTGCAGGATTTCATGGAATAGATTATCAATGCCCTTATGGGTCTCTTCACCTTCTGGAATGCCAATTATCCGGATATTTGGACGTTTGATGGTATCCAGTACTTCTCGCATATCATTCTCAAATTTTTGAGCCATTTTCTCAGTCTTCGTGGTGGACTTTTCTAAGCCAGCCATTTTCTCTTCTACATCTGAGATTCTATTTTCTGAATGATCTAGTCTGCTTTTAATACTTTCAAGGGAGATTTTGACTTCTTGTATTACAGACTTGATCTCTAGCAGATCCGTTTGAGTCTTGTAAAGTGTGTAATTCCTCTTTTAGATCTTGCAAGAATTTCCTCATCTCCTGGAACTCGGCAACTTCTTTCTCCTTTCTCTTTAGCAGTTCATTATCTCTCTTTTCTTCCATCTCTGTTAGCTTCAACATTACGAATGCTCTAAATTCCTTATCAGACATTTCCATGACTTTCACCGAACTGCTTGTGGATGAAGGAGAGTTACTCTTTTCCATTAGAGGAGAGGTATTTTCTCGTTTTCCCATATTTCTCGTGATCCGACAGTGATTTCTTGTCATCTGATGAATGGCGTGTTTCTTTCAAATTCTTGAAGTTAAGCCTCAATGTTCAGGAGCAAGCAGACAGAGGTGTTCTAGAATCGGATTGTCGTTCTGTAGTGATAGCACACTAGCTTTGCTTGCTGGAGGCTGAATTATGAGTAGAAAATCTTCATTTCTCCTGTGCCTGAAATATCTAGTTCCCAGTATCCATGTGGATTCTTCTCAGAGAATGGCTCAACTCTCCTGCCACACTAGCTTTGCTTGCTGGAGGCTGAATTATGAGTAGAAAATCTTCATTTCTCCTGTGCCTGAAATATCTAGTTCCCAGTATCCATGTGGATTCTTCTCAGAGAATGGCTCAACTCTCCTGCCACACTAGCTTTGCTTGCTGGAGGCTGAATTATGAGTAGAAAATCTTCATTTCTCCTGTGCCTGAAATATCTAGTTCCCAGTATCCATGTGGATTCTTCTCAGAGAATGGCTCAACTCTCCTGCCACACTAGCTTTGCTTCCTGGAGGCTGAATTATGAGTAGAAAATCTTCATTTTTCCTGTGCCTGAAATATCTAGTTCCCAGTATCCATGTGGATTCTTCTCAGAGAATCACAACTCATTTTTAACACGGTACTAGACTATGTATCCCTGTGCACAAAACTCTGACACTAGGAAAACCCAACTATCACCCACAACTAAAAGATACCTTGAGGAAAATTCATAGAGACCTACCATTGGCAGTAATGCTGTTTAGTGCACACTGACGTTTAGGCCAGAATTAAGCCTCATGGATCCATATCACACCTCATTTTGACCACAGTACAAAACTCTGTAAACCTGAGCACAAAATTGTCACACTAGGAACACCCAACTAACACCCACGACTGAAAGGTACCTTGCGAAATATTCATAGAGACCCACCTTAGAAAGTAATGCAGTTTATTGCACACTGAACGTTAAGCCAGAATAAAGCCACAAGGACACATATCACACCACATCTTTAACAAGGCACTAACCTCTGTATCCGTGTGCAAAAAACTGTGACACTAGGAAAACCCAACTATCACCCACAACTGAAAGGTACATTGAGAAATATTCATAGAAAACCACCATTGATAGTAAGGCTGTTTAGGGCACACTGAACTTTAAGCCAGAATTAAGTCTGAACGACCCATATCACACCTCATTTTGACCACAGTACTAAACTCTGTATCCCTGAGCACAAAACTGTGACACTAGGAAAACCCAACTATCACCCACAACGGAAAGCTACTTTGAGAAAAATTCATAGAGAACCACCATTGAAAGAAATGCTGTTTAGTGCACACTGAACTTTAAGCCAGAATTAAGCCTCAAGGACCCATATGACACCTCATTTTGACCACACTACAAAACTCTGTAAACCTGAGCATGAAACTGTCACACTATGCACATCAAACTAACACCCACAACTGAAAGGAACCTTGAGAAAAATTCTTAGAGACCCCATAGAAAGTAATGCTGTTTAGTGCACACTGAGCTTTAATCCAGAATAAGCCTCAAAGACGCATATCACACCTCATTTTGACCACAGTACAAAACTCTGTAAACCTGAGCACGAAATTGTCACACTAAGAACACCCAACTAACATGCACAACTGAAAGGTACCTTGAGAAAAACTCATAGAGACCCACCTTAGAAAGTAATGCTGTTTATTGCACACTGAACTTGAAGCCAGAATTAAGCCACAAGGACCCATATCACACCACATTTTTAACAAGGCACTAAACTCTGTATGCCTGTGCACAAAACTGTGACACTAGGAAAACCCAACTATTACCCAGAACGGAAAGGTACCTTGAGTAAAATTCATAGAGACCCACCATTGACAGTAATGCTGTTTAGGGCACACTGAACTTTAAGCCAGAATTAAGCCTCAAGGACGCATATCACACTTCATTTTCATCACAATACAAAACTCTGTAAACCTGAGCACAAAACTTTGTCACTAGGAAAACCCAACTATCACCCACAACGGAAAGGTACCTTGAGAATTATTCATAGAGACCCACCATTTAAAGTAATGCTGTTTAGTGCACACTGAACTTTAATCCACAATTAAGCCTCAAGGACCCATATCACACCTCAGTTTGACCACAGTACAAAACTGTGTAAACCTGAGCACGAAATTGTCACACTAGGAACACCCAACTAACACCCACTACTGAAAGGTACCTTGAGAAATATTCATAGAGAACCACCTTAGAAAGCAATACTCTTTATTGCACACTGAACTTGAAGCCAGAATTAAGCCAGAAGGAACCATATCACACCAGATTTTTAACAAGGCACTAAACTCTGTATCCCTGTGCAAAAAACTGTGACACTAGGAAAACCCAACTATCACCCACAACTGAAAGGTACCTTGAGAAAAATTCATAGAGAACCACCATTAACAGTAATGCTGTTGACACCACACCCCCATCTTTCGACCCCTGGTCCAGGATCTCCGAGGAGGACTGCCCCCCAGTAGTTCCAGCCCCGGGACCCACAGGCCAGAGCCCCCTCTTTCAGCCAGGAACGCCCTCAGTTCATCCACAACACACCCCCATCTTTCGACCCCCGGGTCAGGATCTCCGAGGGAGGACTGCCCCCCAGTAGTTCCAGCCCCGGCACCCCCAGGCCAGAGCCCCCTCTTTCAGCCAGGAACGCCCTCAGTTCATCCACAACACACCCCCATCTTTCGACCCTTTGGCCTGGATCTCCGAGGGAGGACTGCCCCCCAGTAGTTCCAGCCCCGGGACCCCCAGGCCAGAGCCCCCTCTTTCAGCCAGGAACACCCTCAGTTCATCCACACCACACCCCCATCTTTCGACCTCTGGCCCAGGATCTCTGAGGGAGGACTGCCCCCCAGTAGTTCCAGCCCCGGGACCCCCAGGCCAGAGCCCCCTCTTTCAGCCAGGAACGCCCTCAGTTCATCCACACCACACCCCCATCTTTCGACCCCTGGGCCAGGATCTCCGAGGGAGGACTGCCCCCCAGTAGTTCCAGTCCCGGGACCCCCAGGCCAGAGCCCCCTCTTTCAGCCAGGTACATTTTTTTTCCTTTTTTTTTTTCTTTCTCTGTCCTGTTATCCACATCTTTCAATTGTAAATTTCTCTCTTCTGATCAACACACAGGAACGCCCTCAGTTCATCCACACCACACCCCCATCTTTCGACCCCTGGGCCAGGATCTCGGAGGGAGGACTGCCCCCCAGTAGTTCCAGCCCCGGGACCCCCAGGCCAGAGCCCCCTCTTTCAGCCAGGTACTTTTTTTTCCTTTTTTTTTTTTTTCTTTCTCTGTCCTGTTATCCACATCTTTCAATTGTAAATTTCTCTCTTCTGATCAACACACAGGAACGCCCTCAGTTCATCCACACCACAGCGCGGCGCGAGACTTTTTCTTTATTCTACATATTATTTTCTTCCCAGTTTCCCAATCCTCACATCCTTTATCTGCACCATCCCTGGATGTCCAGATAGGTCTAGAATTACAATTCTGAAACATTCTAGCATTTTAAGACTCTCTAGAATCCTCCAGTTCCCTGAAACACCTGTGAAGAAGGAGATACATTTCTTTGGACACCTGAAGTGAATACTTTTTCTTGGTTTATATTACTAAACACAATTGAAGATAGACTTCGGCTGTCTCCATTCCATATCAGAAAGGAAACACACTTGCTTCTATTAGAAGAAACCTTCTTGTAAAAGGTTTTTCAAAGGGAACACATCTCCTAATGGGTAGAAGTACAAGAACCTCAGGCCTGAATAAAGCAGGAAATATGTCTCCATCAAAGGAACACAGTAACTCCCTTCCTGTTCCTGAAAAAATTGAGGACGTTACCAAAATGTCCGAGATAGAGTTTAGAACATTCATGTTGAACAAGTACTATGAGCTGGAACAGAAAAGAGACAATGAATTACAGGAGATGAGAAAGTCCTTCAACGATATGAAGGAAGAAATTCTGAGGAAGAATAACACTGAACTATTAGAGGTGAAGTCTGAAATACAGGAAATCAGAAACTCTCTTGAAAGTATTAAAAGTCGATTAGACCATGCTGAAGGTCGAATCTCTGATGTAGAAGATAAAACTTCTGACCTAGAGAAAACCACCAAAAAGATAGAGAAAATAACAAAAAAGCATGAAGATAATATACGAGAATTACTAGATTCCATTAGACGTCCTAACGTCTGCATAATTGGTATCCCAGAAGGTAAGGAAACTAATAAGAGCATGGAAAACCTATTCCATGAAATCTTGGAAGAAAATTTCCCAAGCATAGCGAGGCACTCCAACATCCAGACCCAGGAAATTCAAAGGACACCAAATAGAATCAACCCAAGAAGATCTTCCCCAAGGCATATCATAGCCAGACTGGCTAAGACCACAGATAGAGATAAGATACTAAAACTAGCAAGAGAGAAACGACAAGTGACTTACAAAGGTCACCCCATCAGGCTAACACCAGACTTCTCAATGGAAACAATGCAAGCAAGGAAAGAATGGGAAGATGTATCGAAAGTGTTAAGAGAGAAACAATTTCAACCAAGACTATTGTATCCTGCAAGATTATCCTTCATATAGGAAAAAAAGATTAAAATCTTCTCAAACAAAACCTGAAAGAATTTGCCAGCACCAGGCCAGCTCTCCATGAAACCCTGAAGAAAGTACTGTTCCAGGATAACTAAAGAAGTAACAGCCAGAAACAAAAGAGTAAAAGGCAACTAAGACAATGGCCAACTTAATTGCCGGGACAGATCCATTAACATCAATAATAACATTGAATGTTAATGGATTAAACTCTCCAATCAAGAGACACAGACTGGCTGAATGGGTTAAAAAACAAAAACCCTCTATCTGTTGCCTACAGGAAACCCACTTCATGGATAAAGATATACATAGACTGAAAGTGAAGGGTTGGAAAAAGATTTTCCATGCAAATGGGAACCAAAAAAGAGCTGGAGTCGCAATACTGATCTCTGACAAAATAGGCTTTAAAACAAAAACTGTTCAAAGAGACAAAGAAGGGCACTGTATTGTGGTAAAAGGATCAATCGATCAAGAAGATATAACGCTTATTAATATCTATGCGCCCAACACAGGAGCACCCAAATATGTGAAGGAAAGACTGCTAGATCTAAAAAGGGAGATAGACTGCAACACACTAATTGTTGGAGACCTCAACACTGCACTATCCCCCCTGGATAGATCATCTAGACAAAAAATAGGTAAAGAGATAAAAGATCTAAATGATATCATAAATCAAATGGACTTAACAGACATCTATAGAACTTTCCATCCTAAAACCTCAAGATACACTGTTTTCTCACCACCACATGGAACATTCTCGAAGATTGACCACATCATTGGGCACAAAGCAAGCCTCTACAGATTCAAAAGCATAGAAACTATACCCAGCATCTTCACTGACCATGATGGAATTAAACTTGAGTTTAATTTCAAGAGAAATCCTCAAAAATACTCAAATACATGGAAACTTAATAACCTACTCCTGAATGACTCCACAACTACTGAAGAAATAAAGACTGAAATCCAAAGGTTCATGGAAGCCAATGACAATGAGGACACGAGTTTCCATAATCTTTGGAACACTGCTAAAGCAGTCATAAGAGGGAAGTTCATAGCAATTAGTGCACATAAGAGGAGCATGGAAAGAAGGCAAATGGATCACCTAACATCATGCCTCACAGAATTGGAAAAGCAACAGCAAAAAGATCCAAAAAACTCAAGGAGAAAGGAAATAATAAAGATACGAGCAGAAATACATGAAATAGAAAATAAACGAACTATACAGAAAATAAATGAAAGTAAAAGCTGGTTCTTTGAAAAGGTAAACAAAATTGATACACCACTAGCGAGACTTATTAAGAAGAGAGAAAAGAACCAGGTGAATCAGATCTGCAATGAAGCAGGCAAAATAACAACAGACATAGTAGAAATAAAAAACATTATTAGGGGATACTATGAACATCTGTATGCCAAGAAACAAGATAATTTGGATGAGATGGACAAATTTCTGGACAGGTATAATCTACCTAGATTGAGCCAGGAGGATATAGAAAGTCTGAATAGGTCCATAACAAGCCAGGAGATCAAATCAATTATAAATAACCTCCCAACAAAGAAAAGCCCTGGCCCTGATGGATTCACCTCTGAATTCTACAAAACTTTCAAAGAAGAGTTAACCCCCATTCTGCTCAAGTTATTTCTAAATATCCAAAAGGGTGAATCTCTCCCTAATTCATTCTATGAAGCCTCTATCACCCTTATCCTTAAAACTGATAAGGACAGGACAAGGAAGGAAAACTATAGACCAATATCCCTGATGAATATAGATGCGAAGATTCTCAACAAGGTACTAGCAAATCGTATACAACAACTTATCAAAAAGATTATACATCATGATCAGGTAGGCTTTATCCCAGGAATGCAAGGTTGGTTCAACATACGCAAAACCATAAATGTAATACACCATATTAATAGGAAGAAAGATAAAAACCATATGGTCATATCAATTGATGCAGAAAAAGCATTTGATAAGATACAACATCCCTTCATGATCAAGACTCTCAGCAAAATGGGCATAGAAGGGCCATTTCTCAACACAATAAAAGCTATCTATGAAAAACCCATAGCGAACATCATCCTCAATGGAGAAAAGCTGAAAGCTTTTCCACTAAAAACGGGTACAAGACAAGGATGTCCACTTTCTCCACTCCTCTTCAATATAGTACTAGAAGTCTTGGCCATTGCAATCAGAAAAGAGGAAAAAATAAAAGGCATTCAAATAGGAAAAGAAGAGGTGAAACTCTCTCTATTTGCAGATGACATGATTGTATACATAGAAGACCCAATGGTTTCCATAAAAAATTTTCTGGAAGTAATACATGAATACAGTAACGTTGCAGGATACAAAATTAATATCCAGAAATCTATAGCATTTCTGTATACGAACAACAGGCAGACTGAGATGGAACTGAAAAAAGTTGTTCCATTTACCATAGCCACAAAAAGTATAAGATACTTAGGGATAAATCTAACTAAAGAAGTTAAAGACCTCCACAAGGAAAACTATGAGAAGATAAAAAAAGAAATTGAAAATGACACAAAAAAGTGGAAGGACATCCCATGTTCCTGGATTGGAAGAATTAATATAATCAAAATGGCAATTCTACCCAAATTAATCTACCTATTTAATGCAATGCCAATCAAAGTACCAGACACATTCTTCACAGATCTAGGAAAGACAATCATAACGTTTGTCTGGAATCATAAAAGACCCCGTATTGCCAAAGCAGTTCACACTGAACTTTATGCCAGAATTAAGCCTCATGGACCCATATCACACCTCATTTTGACCACAGTACAAAACTGTGTAAACCTGAGCACGAAACTGTCACACTGTGAACACCCAACTAACACCCACTACTGAAAGGTACCTTGAGAAATATTCATACAGAACCACCTTAGAAAGCAATACTGTTTATTGCACACTGAAATTGAAGCCAGAATTAAGCCAGAAGGATCCATATCACACCAGATTTTTAACAAGGCACTAAACTCTGTATCCCTCTGCAAAAAACTGTGACACTAGGAAAACCCAACTATCACCCACAACTGGAAGGTACATTGAGAAAAATTCATAGAGAACCACCATTAACAGTAATGCTGTTTAGGGCATGCTGAACTTTAAGCCAGAATTAAGTCTCAAGGACCCATATCATACCTCATTTTGACCGCGTTACTAAACTCTGTATCCCTGAGCACAAAACTGTGACACTAGGAAAACCCAACTATCACCCACAACGGAAAGGTACCTTGAGAAAGATTCATAGAGACCCACCATTGACACTAATGCTGTTTAGTGCACACTGGACTTTAAGCCAGAATTAAGCCCCAAGGACCCATATCACACCTCATTTTTAACAAGGTACTAAACTCTGTATCCCTGTGCAGAAAATTGTGATATTTGGAAAACCGAACTATCACCCACAACTGAAAGGTATCTTGAGAAAAAGTCATAGAGACCCACCATTGACAGTAATGCAGTTTAGTGCACACTGAACTTTAAGCCAGAATTCAGCCACAAGGACCCATATCACAACTCATTTTTAACACGGTACTAAACTCTGTATCCCTGTGCACAAAACTGTGACACTAGGAAAACCCAACTATCACCCACAACTAAAAGATACCTTGAAGAAAATTCATAGAGTCCTACCATTGACAGTAATGCTGTTTAGTGCACACTGAACTTTAAGCCAAAATTAAGCCTCCTGGACCCATATCACACCTCAGTTTTACCACTGTACAAAACTCTGTATCCCTGAGCACAAAACTGTGACACTAGGAAAACCCAACTATCACCCACAACTGAAAGGTACCTAGAGAAAAATTCATAGAGACCAACCATTGACAGTAATGCTGTTTAGTGCACACTGAAGTTTAAGCCAAAATTAAGCCTCAAAGACCCATATCACACCTCATTTTGACCACAGTACAAAACTCTGTATACCTGAGCACGACATTGTCACACTAGGAACAACCAACTAACACCCACGACTGAAAGGTACCTTGCGAAATATTCATAGAGACCCACCTTAGAAAGTAATGCTATTTAGGGCACACTGAACTTTAATCCAGACCTAAAACTCAAGGACACATAGCACACCTCATTTTTAAGAAGGTACTAAACTCTATATCCCTGCGCACAAAATGGTGACACTAGGAAAACCCAACTATCACCCACAACTGAAAGTTACCTTGAGAAAAATTCATAGAGACCCACCATTGACAGTAATGCTGTTTAGTGCACACTGAACTTGAAGCCAGAATTCAGTCACAAGGACCAATATCACATCTCATTTTTAACACGGTACTAAACTCTGTATCCCTGTGCAGAAAATTGTGATATTTGGAAAACCGAACTATCACCCACAACTGAAAGGTATCTTGAGAAAAAGTCATAGAGACCCACCATTGACAGTAATGCAGTTTAGTGCACACTGAACTTTAAGCCAGAATTCAGTCACAAGGACCGATATCACATCTCATTTTTAACACGGTACTAAATTCTATATCCCTGTGCACAAAACTGTGACACCAGAAAAACCCAACTATCACCCACAACTGAAACGTACCTTGAGAAAAATTCACAGAGACCTACCATTGACAGTAATGCTGTTTAGTGCACACTGAAGTTTATGCCAGAATTAAGCCTCATGGACCCATATCACACCTCATTTTGACCACAGTACAAAACACTGTAAACCTGAGCACGAAATAGTCACACTAGGAACACCCAACTAACACCCACGACTGAAAGGTACCTTGCGAAATATTCATAGAGACCCACCTTAGAAAGTAATGCAGTTTATTACACACTGAACGTTAAGCCACAATAAAGCCACAAGGACACATACCACACCACATCTTTAACAAGGCACTAAACTCTGTATCCCTGTGCAAAAAACTGTGCCACTAGGAAAACCCAACTATCACACACAACTGAAAGGTACATTGAGAAATATTCATAGAAAACCACCATTGATAGTAAGGCTGTTTAGGGCACACTGAACTTTAAGGCAGAATTAAGTCTCAACGACCCATATCACACCTCATTTTGACCACGGTACTAAACTCTGTATCCCTGAGCACAAAACTGTGACACTAGGAAAACCCAACTATCACACACAATGGAAAGCTACTTTGAGAAAAATTCATAGAGAACCACCATTGAAAGAAATGCTGTTTAGTGCACACTGAACTTTCAGCCAGAATTAATCCTCAAGGACCCATATCACACCTCATTTTGACCGCACTACAAAACTCTGTAAACCTGAGCATGAAACTGTCACACTAGGCACATCAAACTAACACCCACAACTGAAAGGAACCTTGAGAAAAATTCTTAGAGACCCCATAGAAAGTAATGCTGTTTAGTGCACACTGAACTTTAATCCAGAATAAGCCTCAAAGACCCATATCACACCTCATTTTGACCACAGTACAAAACTCTGTAAACCTGAGCAGGACATTGTCACACTAAGAACACCCAACTAACACGCACAACTGAAAGGTACCTTGAGAAAAACTCAAAGAGACCCACCTTAGAAAGTAATGCTGTTTATTGCACACTGAACTTGAACCCAGAATTAAGCCACAAGGACCCATATCACACCACATTTTGAACAAGGCACTAAACTCTGTATGCCTGTGCACAAAACTCTGACACTAGGAAAACCCAACTATTACCCAGAACGGAAAGGTACCTTGAGTAAAATTCATAGAGACCCACCATTGACAGTAATGCTGTTTAGGGCACACTGAACTTTAAGCCAGAATTAAGCCTCAAGGACCCATATCACACCTCAGTTTTACCACTGTACAAAACTCTGTATCCCTGAGCACAAAACTGTGACACTAGGGAAACCCAACTATCACCCACAACTCAAAGGTACCTTGAGAAAAATTCATAGAGACCTACTATTGAGAGTAATGCTGTTTAGTGCACACTAAACTTTAAGCCAGAATTAAGCCTCACGGACCCATATCACACCTCATTTTTAACAAGGTACTAAACTCTGTATCCCTGTGCAGAAAATTGTGACACTAGAAAAATCGAACTATCACCCACAACTGAAAGGTGTCTTGAGAAAAATTCATAGAGACCCACCATTGGCAGTAATGCTGTTTAGTGCACACTGAACTTTAAGCCAGAATTTAGCCTCAAGGACCTATATCACACGTCATTTTTTTTTTCAATTTATTTCTTTGCATTCATTCTCTGAACATCATTACAGCATACAAAATGAGATTTTCCATCCAAGTTACACTATATATTGTCTCAATCAAGCACATCAACAAACATGTTATTGTCAGCAAATGATCTTCCATTTCTTCTCTTCTGTATGTTTTGCTTTTTTCCCCCCATCCTAGATTCTCTATCTCTTACCCTCTGCCATCTCCCACTCTCCTCCCACAGTCTCTGGTAACTATGTTTGCTTTCTATACTGTTTTCTCCTTACATTTTATTGTAACGCCAAAGACCCTAATCAATCCAAATACCCTCATAGCAAACACAGGTGATACCCACATTTCCATGAACACAAGTCTTACTTTACGCATCTTATAAAGTAGTACCTAGCTGTGGCTACATATCCTACTGCAGTCATTGAATAGATATATTTTTTTCCTGAAACTTTTTTTTTGTAACTCAATTTACATTCCTTCCCTAAGCTTCATCACAGCATACAAAATGCAATCTCCCGATTCTCTGAGAAGATTCCACATGGATACTGGGAACTAGATATTTCAGGCACAGGAGAAATGAAGATTTTCTACTCATAATTCAGCCTCCAGCAAGCAAAGCTAGTGTGGCAGGAGAGTTGAGCCATTCTCTGAGAAGATTCCACATGGATACTGGGAACTAGATATTTCAGGCACAGGAGAAATGAAGATTTTCTACTCATAATTCAGCCTCCAGCAAGCAAAGCTAGTGTGGCAGGAGAGTTGAGCCATTCTCTGAGAAGATTCCACATGGATACTGGGAACTAGATATTTCAGGCACAGGAGAAATGAAGATTTTCTACTCATAATTCAGCCTCCAGCAAGCAAAGCTAGTGTGGCAGGAGAGTTGAGCCATTCTCTGAGAAGATTCCACATGGATATTGGGAACTAGATATTTCAGGCACAGGAGAAATGAAGATTTTCTACTCATAATTCAGCCTCCAGCAAGCAAAGCTACTGGGGTAGGGAGCCCCTCTGGCCTTCTATCCCTGTCTCTGTGTCTCTGAGGTCTCTGTCTCTCTCTGTTCCTGTCTTCTCATTTTTTTTTTTTTTGGTAATTTTTCCTTTTTACGATTTTTTTAAAGGTAGAATTTCTCTCTGGCTCTCAGCTCCATCTTTTGTTTTGTTAATAAGCCCTTCTGCTCCTTTCTCCCAGGCAGGATAGTTGAGCCATTCTCTGAGAAGATTCCACATGGATACTGGGAACTAGATATTTTGCGTGGCGCGCTTTGCGCGCCGCGCGGTTTTCTATTTTGTGATTTTTTTCTTTAAAAAAAAAAAGAAAAGCAATTATAATTTTTTATTTTTTTGTCTTTTTTCTCTCTTTTTGTTGTTGTTTCTCTCTCTCTTTTTCATTTTCCTTTTTCTTGTCTCTCCACCCAATATCTACTGAATCTGCTGCACCAGCGATCACTACAGAACGGCAATCCGATTCTAGAACACCTCTGTCTGCTTGCTCCTGAACATTGAGGCTTAACTTCAAGAATTTGAAAGAAACACGCCATTCATCAGATGACAAGAAATCACCGTCGGATCACGAGAAATATGGGAAAACGAGAAAATACCTCTCCTCCAATGGAAAAGAGTAACTCTCCTTCATCCACAAGCAGTTCGGTGAAAGTCATGGAAATGTCTGATAAGGAATTTAGAGCATTCGTAATGTCGAAGCTAACAGAGATGGAAGAAAAGAGAGATAATGAACTGCTAAAGAGAAAGGAGAAAGAAGTTGCCGAGTTCCAGGAGATGAGGAAATTCTTGCAAGATCTAAAAGAGGAATTACACACTTTACAAAAGACTCAAACGGAACTGCTAGAGATCAAGTCTATAATACAAGAAGTCAAAATCTCCCTTGAAAGTGTTAAAAGCAGACTAGATCATTCAGAAAATAGAATCTCAGATGTAGAAGAGAAAATGGCTGGCTTAGAAAAGTCCACCGCGAAGACTGAGAAAATGGCTCAGAAATTTGAGAATGATATGCGAGAAGTACTGGATACCATCAAACGTCCAAATATCCGGATAATTGGCATTCCAGAAGGTGAAGAGACCCATAAGGGCATTGATAATCTATTCCATGAAATCCTGCAAGAAAACTTTCCAAACCTAGAGAGGCATTCGAAGATCCAGTCCCAGGAAATACAAAGGACCCCAAATAGAATCAACCCAAGGAGATCTTCTCCAAGACACATTATAGCCAGGTTGACCAAAACCGCAGACAAAGACAAGATACTAAGATTGGCAAGAGAGAAACATCAAGTTACCTACAAGGGACATCCCATCAGGCTAACAGCAGATCTCTCATCGGAAACAATGCGAGCGAGGAGAGAATGGGAAAATATATTCAAAGTGTTACGAGAGAAGCAGTTTCAGCCAAGAATACTGTACCCGGCAAGATTATCTTTCAGGTGGGAAGAAAAGACAAGAACATTCTCAGATAAACAAAACCTGAAAGAATTTACCAGCACCAGACCAGATCTCCAAGAAGTTCTCAAGGGTGTGCTGTATCAAGAAAATTAAACACAGACACACGGAAATAAGAGTCCAAAAACTAGGAAAGTGGCCAACTTAATCAGAGGGACAAGTCTGAATTTGAATATTATATCCCAGAATTTAATCAGGAAAATTGAACCAGAACAGAAGATAAAAGTACATGAGACTGATAGGTTCATGCACCTTCCATTTGAACAGAATCCTAACTTGTTTCCTGGCTTTAAGCAAAGTTCCTTGGCATTTCTTTGAGTTAAGTTATAACTGGTTTCCTTAGTAGTAATGAGTGAACTCACCATTGAAAGTAGTTAGATTATGTAGGAAATTGTGTGATCAATGCAACGTGGGTGGGAAGGGAATGAAGGACAATTGTAGACACCGGAGGTGGTGTGAGAGGAGGGTGGGAAGGGACAGAGGGTCAGAAAGAGGGGTGGAAGTAATTCTAGGAACTAGTAATGGAAAATTTTTTGTAATGTCCATGATTGTATCACTATGCAGTGTGTACTGGATGGGAGATCGCATTTTGTATGCTGTGATGAAGCTTAGGGAAGGAATGTAAATTGAGTTACAAAAAAAAAGTTTCAGAAAAAAAATATATATATATATTCAATGACTGCAGTAGGATATGTAGCCACAGCTAGGTGCTACTTTATAGGATGCGTAAAGTAAGACTTGTGTTCATGGAAATGTGGGTATCACCTGTGTTTGCTATGAGGGTATTTGGATTGATTAGGGTCTTTGGCGTTACAATAAAATGTGAGGAGAAAACAGTATAGAAAGCAAACATAGATACCAGAGACTGTGGGAGGAGAGTGGGAGATGGCAGAGGGTAAGAGATAGAGAATCTAGGATGGGGGGAAAAAAGCAAAACATACAGAAGACAAGAAATGGAAGATCATTTGCTGACAATAACATGCTTGTTGATGTGCTTGATTGAGACAATATATAGTGTAATTTGGATGGAAAATCTCATTTTGTATGCTGTAATGATGTTCAGAGAATGAATGCAAATAAAAAAAAATGCAATCTCCCATCCAGTACACACTGCATAGTGATACAATCATGCACATTACAAAAAATTTTCCATTACTAGTTCCTAGAATTACTTCCACCCCTCTTTCTGACCCTCTGTCCCTTCCCACCCTCCTCTCACACCACCTCCGGTGTCTACAATTGTCCTTCATTCCCTTCCCACCCACGTTGCATTGATCACACAATTTCCTACATAATCTAACTACTTTCCATGGTGAGTTCACTCATTACTACTAAGAAAACCAGTTTTAACTTAACTCAAAGAAATGCCAAGGAACTTTGCTTAAAGCCAGGAAACAAGTTAGGATTCTGTTCAAATGGAAGGTGCATGAACCTATCAGTCTCATGTACTTTTATCTTCTGTTCTGGTTCAATTTTCCTGATTAAATTCTGGGATATAGTATTCAGCTCCAGACTTGTCCCTCTGATTAAGTTGGCCACTTTCATAGTTTTTGGACTCTTATTTCCGTGTGTCTGTGTTTAATTTTCTTGATACAGCACACCCTTGAGAACTTCTTGGAGATCTGGTCTGGTGCTGGTAAATTCTTTCAGGTTTTGTTTATCTGAGAATGTTCTTGTCTTTTCTTCCCACCTGAAAGATAATCTTGCCGGGTACAGTATTCTTGGCTGAAATTGCTTCTCTCGTAACACTTTGAATATATTTTCCCATTCTCTCCTCGCTCGCATTGTTTCTGATGAGAGATCTGCTGTTAGCCTGATGGGATGTCCTTTGTAGGTAACTTGATGTTTCTCTCTTGCCAATCTTAGTATCTTGTCTTTGTCTGCGGTTTTGGTCAACCTGGCTATAATGTGTCTTGGAGAAGATCTCCTTGGGTTGATTCTATTTGGGGTCCTTTGTATTTCCTGGGACTGGATCTTCGAATGCCTCTCTAGGTTTGGAAAGTTTTCTTGCAGGATTTCATGGAATAGATTATCAATGCCCTTATGGGTCTCTTCACCTTCTGGAATGCCAATTATCCGGATATTTGGACGTTTGATGGTATCCAGTACTTCTCGCATATCATTCTCAAATTTCTGAGCCATTTTCTCAGTCTTCGCGGTGGACTTTTCTAAGCCAGCCATTTTCTCTTCTACATCTGAGATTCTATTTTCTGAATGATCTAGTCTGCTTTTAACACTTTCAAGGGAGATTTTGACTTCTTGTATTATAGACTTGATCTCTAGCAGTTCCGTTTGAGTCTTTTGTAAAGTGTGTAATTCCTCTTTTAGATCTTGCAAGAATTTCCTCATCTCCTGGAACTCGGCAACTTCTTTCTCCTTTCTCTTTAGCAGTTCATTATCTCTCTTTTCTTCCATCTCTGTTAGCTTCGACATTACGAATGTTCTAAATTCCTTATCAGACATTTCCATGACTTTCACCGAACTGCTTGTGGATGAAGGAGAGTTACTCTTTTCCATTGGAGGAGAGGTATTTTCTCGTTTTCCCATATTTCTCGTGATCCAACAGTGATTTCTTGTCATCTGATGAATGGCGTGTTTCTTTCAAATTCTTGAAGTTAAGCCTCAATGTTCAGGAGCAAGCAGGCAGAGGTGTTCTAGAATCTGATTGCCGTTCTGTTTTGATCGCTGGTGCAGCAGATTCAGTAGATATTGGATGGAGAGACAAGAAAAAGGAAAATGATAAAGAGAGAGAGAAACAACAACAAAAAGAGAGAAAAAAGACAAAAAAAATAAAAAATTATAATTGCTTTTCTTTTTTTTTAAGAAAAAAAAAATCACAAAATAGAAAACCGCGCAGCGCGCAAGCACGCCGCACGAAATATCTAGTTCCCAGTTTCCATGAGGAATCTTCTCAGAGAATGGCTCAACTCTCCTGCCTGGGAGAAAGGAGCAGAAGGGATTATTAACAAAACAAAAGATGGAGCTGAGAGCCAGAGAGAAACTCTACCTTTAAAAAAATCGTAAAAAGGAAAAATTACCAACAAAAAAAAATGAGGAGACAGGAGCAGAGAGAGACAGAGACCTCAGAGACACAGAGACAGAGATAGAAGGCCAGAGGGGCTCCCTACCACACTAGCTTTGCTTGCTGGAGGCTGAATTATGAGTAGAAAATCTTCATTTCTCCTGTGCCCTGAAGTATCTAGTTCCCAGTTTCCATGAGGAATCTTCTCAGAGAATGGCTCAACTCTCCTGCCACACTAGCTTTGCTTGCTGGAGGCTGAATTATGAGTAGACAATCTTCATTTCTCCTGTGCCCTGAAATATCTAGTTCCCAGTTTCCATGAGGAATCTTCTCAGAGAATGGCTCAACTCTCCTGCCGCACCTCATTTTTAACACGGTACTAAACTCTATATCCCTGTGCACAAAACTGTTACACTAGGAAAACCCAACTATCACCCACAACTGAAAGGTACCTTGAGAAAAATTCATAGAGGCCCACCATTGAAAGAAACCCCCAAAATGCCAGGCAAAAAGAAATAATAAAAGTTCGAGCAGAAATAAATGAAATAGAAAATAAACGAACCATACAGAAAACAAATGAAAGCAAAAGCTGGTTCTTTGAAAAGATTAACAAGATCGACACACCATTGGCTAGACTGATTAAGAAGAAGAAAGAAAGAAACCAGATCAATCAAATATGTGATGAAACAGGCAATATTACCACAGACATAGCAGAAATACAAAATATCATTAGAGGATACTATGAGCAACTTTACGCCAACAAACAAGATAACCTGGAGGAGATGGACAAATTCCTGGATGCATATAATCTACCAAGATTGGATCAGGAAGACATAGAGGACCTGAATAGACCCATAACAAGCCAGGAGATTGAATCAGTAATAAATAATCTCCCAACAAAGAAAAGCCCAGGCCCAGATGGCTTCACTTGTGAATTCTACAAAACTTTTAAGGAAGAGTTAACCCCTATCCTACTAAAATTATTTCTAAAGATTCAAAAGGAAGGAAACCTTCCAAATTCATTTTATGAAGCCTCCATCATCCTCATCCCCAAAACAGATAAAGATATGACAAAAAAGGAAAACTACAGACCGATATCATTGATGAATATAGATGCGAAAATTCTCAACAAGATACTCGCAAATTGTATCCAACAACATATAACAAAGATCATTCATCACGATCAGGTAGGCTTTATACCAGGGATGCAAGGATGGTTTAATATACGCAAGACCATAAATGTAATACACCACATTAACAGAAAGAAAGATAAAAACCATATGATCATCTCAATTGATGCGGAGAAAGCATTTGATAAAATACAACATCCTTTAATGATTAAGACTCTCAGTAAGATTGGTATAGAAGGGTCAGTTCTGAACACAATAAAAGCAATCTATGAAAAACCTACAGCTAACATTATACTGAATGGGGAAAAGCTGAAAGCTTTTCCTCTGAAAACAGGTACTAGGCAAGGCTGCCCACTTTCTCCACTGCTCTTTAACATAGTACTGGAAGTCTTAGCCATTGCAATCAGAGAAGAGAATAATATTAAAGGCATTCGAATAGGCAAAGAAGAACTGAAAATATCTTTATTTGCAGATGACATGATGGTATACTTAGAAGTCCCAAAGGTATCCATGAAAAAACTGCTTGAAGTAATAAGTGAATACAGTAAGGTGGCAGGATACAAAATTAATATCCAAAAATCTATAGCATTTCTATTTATGAACAACAAGTTGAACGAAGCAGAGCTGAAGAAAGGAATCCCTTTCACTGTAGCCACAAGGTGTATAAGATACCTAGGGATAAACCTAACTAAGAAAGTCAAAGACCTTTATAAAGAAAACTACGAAAATCTTAAAAGAGACATTGAAAGTGACATAAAAATGTGGAAGGACATCCCATGCTCCTGGACTGGAAGAATTAACATAATCAAAATGGCAATTCTACCCAAATTAATCTACATGTTTAATGCAATTCCAATCAAAATACCAGAGATATTCTTCAGAGATCTAGAAAAGGCAATCATAGAATTTGTCTGGAACCATAAAAGACCTCGTATTGCAAAAGCAATCCTGCGCAAGAATGGAGTAGGAGGCATATCACTCCCTGATCCCAAGATATACTATAAAGCTGTGGTCATCAAAACAGCATGGTATTGGCATAAAAACAGACAAGTGGACCAATGGAAGAGAATAGAGACCCCAGAAATAACCCCCAAAGCTTACAGCCAACTGATCTTTGACAAAGGATATCAGTCAATCCATTGGGAAAAGGAAAACATCTTTAGTAAATGGTGCTGGAAAAACTGGGTATCCACCTGCAGAAAGATGAAACTGAACCCCCATCTTTCACCATTAACAACAGTCAACTCAAAATGGATCAAAGATCTGAACCTAAGACCTCAAACAATAAAACTACTGGTGGAAAATGCTGGGGAAACTCTGGGGGACATTGGAGTAGGCAAAGACTTCTTAAATAAGACTCCCAAAGCACAGGCAATAATCCCTAAAATAGACAAGTGGGACTATATTAGACTAAGAAGTTTCTGCGCAGCAAAGGACACAGTAACAAGTGTGAACCGACAACCCTCAGAATGGGAAAATATTTTTGTTAAATATGCCTCAGACAAGGGACTGATAACCAGAATACATAGGGAACTCAAGTGCCTTATGCGAAAAAAAATGATGAACCCAATTAAAAGATGGGAAAATGAGCTGAACAAAAGTCTCTCTAAGGAAGACATACGAACAGCCAAAAAGCATATGAGAAAATGCTCAACATCCCTCATCATAAGGGAGATGCAGATAAAAACTACAATGAGATACCACCTAACCCCTGTCAGAATGGCAAAGATTAAGAATATAAAAAGTGATAAGTGTTGTCGGGGATGTGGTGAAAAGGGAACCCTCCTACACTGTTGGTGGGAATGTAAACTAGTTCAACCACTGTGGAGAACAATATGGAGGTTCCTCAAAGATCTACAAATAGAACTACCATTTGATCCAGCAATCCCACTTCTGGGTATTTACCCAAAAGACAGGAGAACGCTCAGTCAGAAAAGTGCTTGCACATCAATGTTTATTGCAGCATTATTCACAATTGCCAAGACATGGAACCAACCTAAATGTCCACAAACTGATGAATGGATTGGAAAAGTGTGGTATATATACTCTATGGAATACTACTCAGCCATAAAAAATAACAAGACCCTGGAATTTGATAGAAAGTGGTCAGATACGGAGGATCTATTGCTGAGTGAAGTAAGCCAGGCTATGAAAGAAAGATATTGTATGTATCCACTCAATATATACCGACTATCAGCACTCTATAATAGAGAGCAAAAAATTGGAGGACATAAAAGCAGTGAAGGTACTTAACGAGAATAGGACAGTGTGGAATGGGGGAAGTGAAGAGAAGAGAATAGAGAAAGATAACAAGTGAACAATAGATAGGCAGGACATTAGTGAGAAACAGATATGGCTTATTAACTGTTGATGTTGACATGTATAGTATTCTCAACTGGATTTGTCTGAGAAGTATTTCATGATAGGCAAAGTATTTGTACAAGCAAAATGAGAAATAGCAATTGACTGTTTTAAAAAATAATTAGAATAATAATAATAATGATTGGGGAAAACATAGAAAAGATATTGAATGTTAAAGTGGGGAGATTAATGTCTCTGTACTGACTGACATGCATGGCATTCCCTTTTGAAAAAGCAATGTAATACACTGTAAAGTTATATGTAATTCAATGTAATATAAAGAAGAATATGATGATAATAAAAAATATATATATAATAAAAAAAGAAAGTAATGCTGTTTAATGCACACTGAACTTTAATCCAGAATAAGCCTCAAAGACCCATATCACACCTCATTTTGACCACAGTACAAAACTCTGTAAACCTGAGCACGAAATTGTCACACTAAGAACACCCAACTAACACGCACAACTGAAAGGTACCTTGAGAAAAACTCATAGAGACCCACCTTAGAAAGTAATGCTGTTTATTGCACATTGAACTTGAAGCCAGAATTAAGCCACAAGGACCCATATCACACCACATTTTGAACAAGGCACTAAACTCTGTATGCCTGTGCACAAAACTGTGACACTAGGAAAACCCAACTATTACCCAGAACAGAAAGGTACCTTGAGTAAAATTCATAGAGACCCACCATTGACAGTAATGCTGTTTAGGGCACACTGAACTTTAAGCCAGAATTAAGCCTCAAGGACACATATCACACTTCATTTTCACCACAATACAAAACTCTGTAAACCTGAGCACAAAACTTTGACACTAGGAAAACCCAACTATCACCCACAACGGAAAGGTACCTTGAGAATTATTCATAGAGACCCACCATTGAAAGTAATGCTGTTTAGTGCATACTGAACTTTAATCCAGAATTAAGCCTCAAGGACCCATATCACACCTCATTTTGACCACAGTACAAAACTCTGTAAACCTGAGCACGAAATTTAATTCACCAGAGAGAGGGAAAGTGAATATGGTCCAGGTCCAGGACTGAAGCTGCAGTCATTCATGTGGGAGTCCAGCGCCTTAACCACTACAAATAAGGAACCACATTTGAAATCAAGTTAGGTTCTTATTCCCATTTCACTGCATTTGCAAAGACGAGAGATGGCGCCAGAAGGCAGTGTAATGCCTTGGTTTTCATAGGATGTTCGCCAAGCCTAGGGTGAGAAAAGGGCTTGAGGGAAATGTCGACATTGAAACAAACGTGCCAGAGTTTGAGTAAAAACTCAGATGGGGGGGGGGGGGGGGGGGGCGGTGAGTGAGAGAAACACTTATTTAAAAAAAAAAAAAAAAAAAGTCTATTTGACACCTGATCTAAACCCGCACAGCTGGAAAGCAGCAACAGAAAGAGCCACAGTAACACAAAACCCAAAATAAAGTCAAGTCCCTGGAGGATGGTGCTTGCCTCTTCCGCTCTCCTCGAAACCGGGTCTTTGTCCTTTCGGGAAGCACGAGGGCACGGAGGGTCTGCTCGCTCACGAGCAGCGAGGCGTTGATTTGGAGCTAAGACTTCTTTGTGACATTGTGTAGGCAAAATCCCACCCAGGCACGTGGATCCTGGCCTCCCCATGGGATGGGGGCGGTGACAGCCCACCCGCGGTGAAATACTTCCCAGAAGAAATCTCACCCCAAACATTTTAAATTAAAATGTAAAAATTCATAAACGAGCCAGGAGGTGGCGCCTGGCAAGACACACTACCTGGCTGGGGAGGCTGACTCAGTTTCAGACCCTCCACGGAACTCTGTCCTGGCAGAGGTCATTCTGTCCAGACCTCTTTCCTACCATGTGAAAGTTGTCTCTGCTTTCTTTTGTTCGTCCCTCTACTAACCAACCCAATGCCCAAGAGATCTGACTTACACGTGAAGCCTTTTATTTGTCCTAGGTGGGATGAATGAGGTTGTAAGAGAGCCTCAAAATATAAAACTTTCCTGCAGGGGAAAAATAATTAGGAGAGTGATGAGAGAATTTTAAAAATCAATAAATAAAAAAGGAAATGACAGCTGCAAAGTGGCTTTGCTTTGCAGATCAATCGGAGGGGACAGAGAGGCGCTGCGAGCTGGTCCCTGCAGGAGCTGATGATCCAGCACATGCATTGTTCTGTTCATTTGCTTTTACTCTGTTCCCTTATTTAGCTCTCGCTCCTTTTGTTTTGGCTATTTATTGCAAGTCTGCAGGAGCAAGGAAGGCAGAGGAAACTAAATGGGGACACCCTCCTGCCGGTGACTCTCCTGAAGGGTAGTGAAGGGGACGGAAGAGAAAGAAGTCTCCAAGCCCGTCTTGAAATTATCTGTGGACTGCACATTCTCTAACGAGGGATTTAGGATGTACATTCCGATCGGGATTTCCAGTCCCGTGGGGGAGCACACACCAGCCCACATTCCTGAGCCAGCGGCCTCCCTGCTCGGCTGGCCCAGCTCTCAGTGGCAGGTTTCACTCGGTCCCACATGTCCCAGCCTGGCCCTTTGTTGGGCAGGAGGGAAGACCCTGGGGCCCTCTTCCATGTGGATCACATGGCCTCCCTCTGGTCCCTCCCCTCTCTTTCTCTGGAGTCCGCCTTTTTTTTTTTTTTTTTTTTTTTTTTTTTTTTTTTTTTTTTTTTTTTTTTATGGTGGTAGTGATTTCTAAGGTCTCCCCATCTCTCCTCCTGCCCTGGCCTCTCTGCCTGGGTCAGTGTCCTCTTCAGTGACAAAAGCCGCCCTAGATCTGGGCTCCCCGGAGAGGGAGGTGGCTGGGTCTGGCAGTTAGAGCCGCTGTCTCTCCTTGGTGCTGCTGCAGCCCCTCCCCCGCTGGGCACACAAATGGGCTTTATCCAGCAAACAAAACCGCCCTCCCCTACCCCACCCCGGGCCACACAGGCACGTGGACCCAGGCCTCACCGTGGGAAGGGGGGTGGTGACAGGCACAGGAGAAAGAGAACGCTCCAGACAAGCTCTCTTGCCGCCTCACTTCTCTACTTTTCACAATCCAGGTTTTAGTCCTTGACTTCCCACCTTCTACCTGTACCCTAAGTCCCCAACTTGTCATGTCTCTCCTAACTCTGCCCTTTCTGAGCTTATTCTAAGGCAGTTCAGATTCTGCCGGGGATTGGGGACAGGTCCTCCAACCCAAGAATCTGCTCCTCAGAGGAGAAGCCAGACGGGAATGAGAACACCGTGTCCTCTCAAGGGGGCTGGATTGGACCCCAAAGTCCCCCTTCCCTGCCCCCACCTGTTCCAGCAGACACCCGTCTGAGCAGCATCTGTGTGAGTAGCTGAGGAAGGAAGAGTTCACCCCAGCTGGGTTCCTGAGCCTGGGCCAGGGCTTCGGTGAACCCCGCCGTGCTCCAGCCCCCAGCCGGGCCATCCTGCGTGCTTAATCGGCTATTTAAGGAGCCATTCGCCAGTGGCCCAGGCAGCACCCCCGCCCCATGTACACTCGTCCAGAGCCACCTTAAAAGCGGGAGGCAATTGTGAAGTCGCTGGCCAGCAGTGGAGTGGAGACTACCGAGGGAGATACAGAGAAAGGGCAGGGAAGTCAGTGAGAGATTTGTCCTGCAGACCCAAAACCCACCGTACTCTGCTGAAAATCAGATCCTCTGGAAGCCCGCAGAGCACAGAGATAACAAGAGAGAAGTACACTCAAGGCCAGGGACTCGCTCCTCTGCCTCCCTCCTCCGCTAGTCCCCAACTCCAGTTCCCGCACCCCTTCCCGGGATACCATGTTGATCTTCGCCCTCCTGCTAGAGGTGATTTGGCTCCTGGCTGCAGACGGTGGTAGGTGCAACTGGATGTCTGTGTGTCGCTCTTTGTGTCGGTCTGTGCTGATGCCACATGAGTGCTTAATGCAGGGAGGAAAGGTGTTCCTGGAAGTCTAGAGGCTGGAATAAGTTCAGGGATGAGGCGGGGGAGAGGACCAGGAGGAAATCGCTCCCCTTCTTTTCCCTTTGCCCTTCCAGCCTTGCTGTTCCTGGGGCCGGGGAGAACTCAGGAGGAGCAGGGTGCGTGCACGTGTGAGAGCAGGAATCTCTTTGCAGGCTTCAGATGGTCTCCACCGCTCTTTCCCCCACTGCTCTAGTCCCGGGAAGCCCTCCTGGCCTGTATTTACAAACTCTCCCAATTCAGGAGCTGAAGTGGCCTGGAGTTCGAGGGTAGAGGGTTGACGGAGGGGAGGGCAGGCACATACCCGACACTTCCTGCCCACCTCAGACCTCGATACCCAGCTGGTCACCTCACGGCCAAGGGCTCCTCCTAATTCTGAGTCACTCATTGCCCAGTTTTCTCCTAAAAGTTGTCACTGTAATAGTGAGCATCGGTCAGCAGTTATAGTCTACAAAGGGCTTCAGGAGCTCCCAGGAGATGAGGAGGGGTTCTTGGAACAGGCCAGGTGCCCTAGGAGCCCAGGAGTTTTTCTAGAGACTTCGACAGTGTTTTTGTTTTGTTTTGTTTTGTTTTGTTTTTTGGAGAGGTTTTTGCTACAGGGCGCGTGCGCTCCCCAGACAGAGAGAGACAGAGAGACAGAAAGCGAGAAATCACCCCCCAGGGGGGATGGGGATGGCCACGCTGCAATCCCTTCTCCTCCATTCTCCTCTCGGGATCCTGGGCACACACGCACACGCGCCTGGCGTGAGTTTCAAGCCACCAGGTCTGCACGTGAACCGCGGTCGACTACGTGGGAGTCCAGCGACATAGCCATTATGCTAACTGCTGGTCCCAACAGTGCATTTTTTATTCCCATGCCTGGGGCAGTATCCAGCACACAGCCTGTACAATTTAGATTAGTTAGAACAGGGCAAGCAAGGTATCTAGAAAGCAGACGGGGGTGGGGCAGGAGTGTGGTGCATGGTAAAACATGATGCTATGCTAGGCTGACCCACATGGAAGGGTTCTGGGTTCAAGCATGCACATGCACATGGCCATGCTCTGAGGCTGGCTGAAGCTGGGGGTGGGTTGCAGCATCAAGACCCTGCTGGGGTCCTGTTTCTCTCACTCATGGAAGAAATAAGTAAACAAAAAGACAAGAGAAAGGAAATGAAGAGAGGATGATGGGGGCATGGGAGGCACCAAATGGAGAGTTGCAAATTTCATCTGACCAGAAAGAAAAAATAGAAAAAGAGGAGGACGAGATGTATTGGGTCATCAGATGGGACCAACAGTTAGCGTAATGGCTATGTCTTTGGACTCCCACATAGTCGACCATGGTTCGAGTCCTGGACCCGGCGGCTTAAACTCACGCTGAGTGCATGTGCGTGTGCGTGCGTGCCCAAGATCCCGAGAGGAGAATGGAGGAGAAGGGACTGAGGTGTGGCCATCCCCCCTGGGGTGATTTCTCGCTTTCTATCTGTCTCTCTCTGTCTTTCTGGAGAGCGCACCCGCGCCCTATAGCAAAAACCTCTCCAAAAAAAGAAACGCCCTGACGAAGTTTTCTATGCAAAAATTCATCATGACTTTTCTGACAACCCCATAGAATCAGTGTGTGGAGGATCTGATAAGAGAGGAAGCCAGGTAATTCCAGGTATAAGGTTGTCCCACAGAGCTGGGAAATGAGAGGCTGCCTCCAGCCTTCCCTTGGGCTGCTTTTCAGAGCTGCCCAAACCAAGGACGGGGCAAGGCAGAACAGACCCAGGATGACATCTAAGACATCTTACAAGTCTGAGGAATTTAAGAGAATAAGCGAGAGAAGAATTGAGGATTTTTCTCCAATTTCTAGCGATTTGAAATTGTAGGGAAAACAGACAAGAAGCCCTCCTTTTTCTCCTTGCAGCAGTCGGCCCTAGGCAGGGTCTGGACCAGCAGACCCCCCAGCCTTCTGGCCAGAGACTGGACTGCACAGGAGCCTGGCATGTGACCCAGCTGGCAGCCCTCTTTCCCACACACAATACTTCACTTTCACCCTGTCCCAGGCCAGCCAGCTGCCCGTTCCCACTCACCACCCTCAACCTAGTGTAGACCCTACGGACTTCCGCCTCTCCCTACCCCTCTCGGAATGTATGGAGCACAGGCTCCTGGTGACGCGGAGCTTCTGCTAGAGATACTCGGACCAGAAAGGATGAATTTAAATATTAATTTATACCCCCGTGTCTTGCTTCAGTGCTTCCAAGTAAAGGAGTAAAGCCTCCTTCCCCCCAGCAGCAACCCTCCCAGCACACTCTGACTTCCCCCTCCCCTTTTAATGCCCTTCCTCCGAACCCTCTGCCACACCCTCACCCACCCCACCCCAATCTTCCAAGGGTTGGATTGACTTGGCACAGGCTGCAGAAAAGTGAGGGCTGGGCCCACTGCACATTTGGATCCAGGTTAATTTTAGTCTCCGGCCTTTATCTCTTCTCATTCCTCCTCCCCCTTTACTCAGCAAGCACAGGACAGCCGGGCTGGTGATTTTAGATGCCCCCACCACCACCCCCGACCTTTCCACTGAGGTGTCCAGTTTCAGAGCTTCCTTTGGGAAGTGCAGGAGTGGAGGGAGGAGAGCAGAGGGAGGTGGAGCTAACGGGTGCCCCAGGGAGGAGAGTGGAGCCTGTCCTGAGCTGTGCTGGCTGGAACCCAAATTCTTTCCTTGCAGGTCAACACTGGACGTATGCGGGTGAGAGCTGGACGCAAGGCCTACCGACACTCCCTTCACATTGGCAGAAGGACCTGGGGTGTGGGTGTGGGTGGGGGTGGGAGGGGGCTTCCCTCGCCCTGGGTTTGCATAAGTGGCTCCCAGACCCTGCTCGTCAAATCCCACACCTCCTGAATCAGCAGAAAAGCCAGTTAGGTCCTTCCTAAATGCTCATGGGAGTGAGGGAGCTGGAGTGGAAAGGAAACGGTAAGAGAAGGTACGGGAAGGAATCCTGAGCCTAGCTGCAGTTCTCCTCCTGCTCTCTCTGTCCTAATCCATCCTGCCCCCAGCCTGCACCTGGAATTGGGACAGAGCTCAAGGTCAGGGGTGAGGAAGAGGCTGGCAGGATTGTTTGTGGCCCTGGTGGAGGTGGGACTCAATTTTTTTGAACTTCAGATTACTGACTGAACCAAACCCCAGAGCCAATGCAAGGTCCACGGTGAGAACAGAAGTGAGAATGAGGCGTGAATGATAGAAGGGAGGGATCTCCATCCCAAAAACAATTGGTAGGAAACCAGAGGAGACCTGCCTCTCTAAGATCACTTTATTTCCCCTCATTTTCTGACCTCTGATCTCTAATCTCACCTCCGTGAGTATTCAGGCTTCCTATCCACCCTCTCTCCTCATTCAGCTTTCCCATCCTCAAACTACAGGTAAGTAAAGGAGCTGTCACCTACTGGTGTCAGGATGGCTGGGAGTCATCACTGTCTCTGGGTAGGTGAGGTGAGCCAGCATTAAGCCCAACGAGAACTCCTGTTGCATCTAGCTCTGTACCATGGAGACCTGGGTGTGAGTGGGAAGGGGTTTCCTTAGCCTGGGTGGAAGGAAATGCATTTCTGCCTCCACACAGGTGTATAATTTGGTGTGAAAAAGGGTGACTGGGGCTGGAGGTCAGGTCAAATGTCTGTGGTAACCCCTGGCAGGCCCACATGGTCAGGACCATTGGCCAGCCTCTTACCCCGAGTGTGGAAGCAATGCCCAGTCCCCCATCGATATCCAGACAGACAGTGTGACATTCGACCCCGAGTTGCCTGCTTTGCAGCCCTATGGATATGAGCAGCCTGGCACTGAGCCTCTGGACCTGCACAATAATGGCCACACAGGTAAGGGCCCAGGCTCCAACGAGTTGTAGGCTCCTGTTCTTCTAACTTGTGAATTCTCGGGAAGTTCTGTCCGTGAACGTGGAGATCCAAGGATGAGACTGGGCTCCTGTAGACAGGGTGGGAACTGAATGTCTAGAATCAAAGTCCAGGGGGTAAGTGAGGATCCTAGCACTGACTTGATCTTCCTTGAGGAAAGGGGAGATGCGCGTGGAAGCACGGGCCGGTGGGAAGAACTGGGTGCTGCTGGGGGAGACGGTGGAAGTGGTGGTGACTAGAGGTGGGAATGGGTCCGCATGCCTCCACCAAGTCCGGCTTGCTCTTTCCTTCGCAGTGCAACTTGCTCTGCCCCCTACCCTGTATCTGGGCGGGCTTCCCCAGAAGTATGTAGCTGCCCAGCTGCACCTGCACTGGGGCCAGAAAGGATTCCCAGGGGGGTCAGAACACCAGATCAACAGTGAAGCCACAGCTGCAGAGGTACCAGGAAACCAGGGGCTCAGACTGGGACAGTCACAGGGATGGTTGGTCCCTGGGAAAGAAAGGATACGGACAGAGGGAAAAGCCCCACTGGGGGGATGAGGCCAAACTTTGTAGGGCAGACTCAGAGCATACTGGGTGTGGGGGTAGGGGTGGCTAGGGCCAAGGCCTTGGAGGGGTGGGGGGACATTAAATAACTCCGTTCCCTCTCTCCCCTCAGCTCCACATCGTACACTATGACTCCAATTCCTACGACAGCTTGAGCGAGGCTGCCCAGATGCCGCAGGGTCTGGCTGTCCTGGGCATCCTAATTGAGGTCAGTGGCCCCACCCCTCCCAGGTCTCTCTGCTCCTCCTCTGCACCTCTCAGGCCTTTTCTATCACTGGCCTGCCTTCCGAGGCAGGAGGCAGCCCACCCTGACCATTTACTCTGTACCTGAATGTCTAACTCCAAACAGGGTCTCATTCCAAACTCTCCCCCTTCCCTCCCCTTCCAGGTGGGTGAGACAAAGAATGCAGCTTATGACCACATTCTGAGTCATTTGCATAAAATAAGACACAAAGGTGAGTCTTGAAATCTATAATAGGAGGGAGATCAGACCTCAGGGAAACTAAAAAACTGGGATGGGGTTGGGGCCAGCAGGTGGAGTGGTGGTTAAGGACGCTGGACTCCCACATGGCCTACCGCGGTTTGAGTCCCAGACCTGGCAGCTTGCTTTCTCACTCTCTCTCTCTCTCTCCTCTCTCTCACTCTATTCCTCTCTAGTCAAGTTAAAATAAATAGTTAAATAAAACAATTCTTTTAAAAAAAAAACTGGGCTGGGGCAATGAGCGGGGTGGGGGTTCCCTCTGGGAGCCCTGTGTGGCTAAGCTAGGGTACAGAGAAGAAGATAAGTCCTACTCTGTTCCCCCCAGATCAGAAGACCTCAGTGCCTCCCTTCAGTGTGAGAGAGCTGCTCCCCCCACAGCTGGAGCAGTTCTTCCGTTACAACGGCTCGCTCACCACTCCGCCCTGCTACCAGAGTGTGGTCTGGACAGTTTTCCATCGGAGGGCCCAGATTTCAATGGGACAGGTGAGTGGTGATGTGGGGTGAGAGTCAGAGCTGGAACCTGAGGCCCTCTCCCACTCCCCCAGTGACACTGCTTCACTCTTCTACACCTCAGCTGGAACAGCTTCAGGAGACACTGTTCTCCACAGAAGAGGAGCCCTCTCAGCTCCTGGTACAGAACTACCGGGCCCCCCAGCCTCTCAATCAAAGAACTGTCTATGCTTCTTTCACCCAAGGTGACTGCAGATCTCAGAAGAGGAGATGGGAAACTGAGGGAGTCGATAGCAGGCACTATGGAAGTCCCTGGGAAGGAAACAGCTAAGAGGGGAAGGAGTTTCCAGGGCTTGCTTGGACTGGGAGCCCCCTTCCCCCATGGGTGTCCAGGTGGCTTCCCCAGGCATGAAGGCAGAGTGTGCTGCGCTCGGCTGGGGTGGGGATCTCAAGTCCCGCTGACCCGTTTTCTTCCTTTACAGTGGGATCCTTATATACTACAGGTGAGACGGCCCTCCCAGGTATCGAGGGCGGGAACTTCTCAGCAAGGGGAGAGGCTCGATACCTGGAACCCGGTAGTCCTAGGCTGACACCTGCTCCCTTTATCTCCCCCAGGTGAGATGGTGAGTCTAGGTGTGGGAATCCTGTTCGGCTGTCTCTGCCTCCTGCTGGCTGTTTATTTCATCGCCAGAAAGATTCGGTGAGGTCCTACTTTCCATTCCTCTAGCCTTGTCCTTCCTACTAACAAGCTTTCTCCTACTCCACCTCTCACCTGCTTCCCTTAGGACACCAGTCACTTCCATGAACCATTCTCCCTTCCAGGAAGAAGAGGCTGGGGAACCGGAAGAGTGTGGTCTTCACTTCAGCACGAGCTGCCGCTGAGGCATAAAATCCCTCTCAGATTTTGAGGATGCCTTTCCCTCACGCCTATCAGGGAGCCTCGAAAAGGGGGTGCAGGGACTGGCCAGGAAATACTGTAGTAGTCAGCAGACACCCCTCCTTCATCCGTTCATCTGCTACAGAAGAGGCTCTCATCCAGGGGAAACAGCGGAGCCTGCAGCTTCTCAACACGTGCAGATCAGGACACGCCTTTGTTACCGCTGAGGACAAACTGCGTCTAGTTTGGGGAAGTTGGGGATGTGCCTCAATGTCCCTGGCCTCTCTGTATGTCCCTAGATATGTTGCAGGATCTCCCCTGAGGAAAAAGAGTTCCTGTGGAGGCTATATATGTTTTTTTGCTCAGTATATATGGAAATTAAAGCTTCTGAGTTTAATCCTGGCCTATCCTTTGGGAGCTCTGGAGGGTGGGGGAGTCCCTAGTCCTTAAGGTGACAAAGATGAGCAAAAGCCCAGGGAAAAGCAGCAGGGGTGATTACCTCCTTTTATCCTTGCAGGAAGGGGAGAGCCACTGCTGAGAGAACACTTAGCCCAATGTTTCTGACATGTTAACCCACCGGCCCAGATCTTTGCCCTTGCGTCAAAGCTCTGCTTGGAAATCAGTGGTTGCCAGGTGAGGAAGAAGGCCGGACAAGAGAAGCGAGAGGCCAGCAATCTCCATTAACATATTATCCCCTCCCTGAAGAGTCAAGTTCCCCCACAATTATAAAGTCCTTTTTATTAGTCAAAATCACAATCACCTTGATTAAAAGGATGGGATACTCCACCCTCAGCAGAAAATGATACAGTTTATAGAAAACCTCCCCACCCCATACCCCAATTAAAAACTAGAAAAAAATCTGTCCTCCTTCCCTGCGATGTCATGGTAGTCTGGCTCCTCCAGCGGCACTGCAGCTCAGGAGTGGGCCAGCTCACCACAGCACCCTCCACTTCACCTTGGGGAGAGGAGGGATGCTGGTGGCCAAGGAGGTTAAAACCATTAGTTCCAGTAATACCAGTTCCCAAACATGCATTTCTTTCCTTTCTCCCTGAGACCAAGGGGAAAGGAGAGAAAACTGAGCCCATCCATGAGGAGCGGTTTGAGGAGGGAAAACACAGCCCAAGGTCCAATATACCTCTTCCCTGCCCCCACTCAAAAAAAAAAAAAAAAAAAAAAAAAAAAAGGCAGTTTGGGGTCTTTATCACATCAAAAATGGTTCCCCTCAGACCTGAGAAAAAGACCAACCTGTCCAGTCTGGGGAGGGGGTACTGGGAAACTCAAAGCTCATCCACCCTTGAGCCTCCATTAATTTCATCTCCAAGGCAATGGCTATACTAGGTCCCTTGTCTTGGCGACCTGCACTGTCCAGAACTGGAGATGGAGAAATACAGGGCGAGGAGATCAGGAGGGCACCCCAGGCCCAGGGGTCCCCCCCAGGTTCCCTCAGTCCTCGGGTGGGATGCGCAGGGCAGAATACACCATCACCCGACTGTCCTCCTGCCGTCGGCCTGCAGAGGGGAAGGGGGATGAGTCTTGGGCAGGGCGAGAGCGGAGCACTGACACATGGGGAGTCCTGGACAACAAGGGGGTCCCCAGGTGGTGGGGATAAGTGCAGATTCAAACCCACCAGTCACTGACTGGCTGAACCCAGACCGCTCCTGGTAAAGCTTAGAGACTACAGGTCACAAATGGACAAAGCAAAACCCTGAAGGTGGTGGGACAGACCGACGAGGAGAAGGAGGATGTGGGCAATGGACCCGGGCTGGGGCTGGGTTCAGTCTGGGCAGTGGACAGGCAGGTGGGATCTGTCAGGCGATCAGTCCAGGTAGTCAGTCCTTACACGAGAGGCTGCGCTGGATACTTCGGAGGGAGCCTCCTGCTGTGATGAAGGCCCAGAGCCCCATGGAAACAGTGACTGCATAGATGGGCAGCAGGCTGGCCTCGTACCAAGGGTTCAGGAACGTCTGGGAACGAGGTTAAGGGTAGAAAAGGGGTTAGATTCTCCCTCCACCGGATCCCCATCTTCTCTCTGTGCCTCTGACTCAAACCTCCCTTGAAAGCTCGCTCGGACTCCCCAGTCTGTCCCTGCAGAGTGCCAGCATCTTGCAGTGATGGGAGTTTTAACTTGCGGCTCCCTCGAAGGATCCTGCCACTCCTGCTCACCTCAGACCCTCTGCATTAGTTTAACTAATCCACTCACACTCTTCCCCAGCGCATCCCCAGAGCAGGTGACAGAACTGATGTGAGGTGGCAGACCTTGAAAGACTCACCTTTCTTCCCAAAGTTAAAAATGTCAAGCAGTGAGGATATGCTTTCCGCCCATCCCACTCACCATTAAACGCTTTTCTCCCTACTTCAGGCCCCTGTCTCCAACTCACCAGTCCTGATGTCAGTAGGTGACTCCCAACCACCAGGCCCAAAGCCCAGTACCGTCTCCTCTCACAGGCATCAAAGAACACAACTCCCCAAAAGGTATGGAGCAGGATAATGGCTGCTGTCAGAAAGGCTGCAGGGAGGGAGATGGGGATGAGCCACACCTCCAATCTTCTCCCAGCCTCCTGACATGTTGAGCCAAAGAAGTCTCCCAGGGGAAGCCAATACATCAGATTAGGGCCAGGGAGAATGGGGCATGAAGGCAAGATAGGAAGTGGGCCTTACCTGAAGTCAGAAAGTAATAAGGTGAGTCTCCATGGATCCCAACCACACCTGGCCCAAGGGCATCGGCCAAAATATTGATAACAGAGAAGACACCACTGATGATACCGAAGGAGAGACCAGAAACTGGGGAGAGGGAGGGCCTCGTCAATGTCAGGGATCACTGCAGCCTGATCACCAGTGACCCCTTCCCACTCCCTGTCACATTCTCCCACACCTACTCGCCCTCCAGACCTGCCTCTCCTTGGAAGTCAGTTATGAAGGAGAACACGGAGCCACTCACAGCATGTGGCTTTTGGAGACTTCCCTAGGGGAGGGGGTAGCCAACTCCCTCCTCCAATCCCTGTCCCTTGGCTCACCATAGGCCATCTGGCGGATGGAGATGGGCGATCTTCCGTCCTCACTCAGCGACGCTAACCCCTCATCTGCCTTCCTGGGGTGAGGCGGAGGAAACATGAGGGAGGGCACAGCTGCTCCTTCCCCTCCAATGTCCTCCCTTAGTAGCCCCTCTTCCAAATCACTTCCTGGGGCTGCCCCCCTCCCCTTCAGACCTCCCCATCTTCTTACTTAAGCAGCTTGTAGTAGGCAAAGCGGAACACCTCCTGGAGAAGGACAGAGACTGCAGCACCAAAAATCAGGAGGCCATACTGGAGGCGGGCATCTGACCGGTCAGTCACATGGACCAAGATGAACCAGACCACAGAGGCCAGGAGCAGGGACACCAACCAGAAAAATGCCCTGAGAAAAGACAAGGGCAATGAGACAGACAAGGGCAAAGACAGCCAGAAAAATCAAGGAGGGGAACCAGTTAGAGCTGCTGTGTGAAAAGTGGAAATCACACTTCCGGATGGGCAGGGAGACAGGGACTGGATAGGGTTGGTATCTCCACCCAGGGACTCCTCTGTAGAAATCTGGACACGGGAAGAAGGAGAAATCTGAGTAAAGAGTCTTCAGAGCGATGAGTATCAAAGTGTGCGAGCACAGAAGGGGCAGGTATCCATTCCTGGAACCTCCCTTGGGGCACCTGACTCCACCGGCCGAGAGCAGCACAGCCCCTCAGGGGTCTCGGCCTTGGGCCTCCTCTGACATCTGCGGGAGGAGCACAGGAGGAACCCCTGCGATCCCTGGAAGGCGGATACCAACTGAGGGAGAGGGCGAACCACCCACACACCCGACCCGACCTAGTCGAACCTCCAGCTCCGACTTTCATCTCCCCCAACTCAGCTCGCCCCAGTTCCTCCAGCCCCTTCCGCATTTCTCTCTTCAACACTCTCCCGCATCTCCCCGACACCCTACTCACCCCGCGACCAGGATGATGACGCGAAGCGGGTCCCCAGCTACAGTGATCAAGAAAAGAGCGAAGGCTGGGCCAAACGCGACGAAAGTGCATCCGAAAAACACCGCAGCCCCCATGGCTGGGCAGCGGGGGGCGGGGTGGAGGCCTGGCCAACAGAGGCGAATGGTAGGAGCGCGCCAGGCGAATAGGAGTCCGCGAGGGGTGGCGACGCGACCCCGGAGGGGCGCGGTGCAATGTCACCCCCGGACCCCGGGGAGGGGGGGGGCACCGAAACCCCAGATGAAAGTCCGCGCGACTTCCTCTACGGAAGCCGAAGAGCGCGCACACCCCGGCCGCAGCCCCATAGCCACCTCCCATCTAATCCCCACCCCGGAAGGCCAGCGGAGAATCCGCGGGGCGGCGGGGGCGTGGCTGCAGGACCTGATGGGAGTTGTAGTTCTCCTGTCCTCCGAGCCCGCGACCTCTTCCTGAGAGTGGATCCATCGGGTTAAAGGGAGTGGACCTAAACTGGGTCCGGGGGCACCGAGTGCCTGGTTCGGTTGCGCTTTTACTGCTGTTTCCTATTTTTCACCTTGTCGGGAAGGGTGGTAGCACCACTACCTCTTCTTGAAAGGCTGCAGTGGGGGAAGATCCTGTTTGAGTATAAGGGACAAATACAAAGAGAGCACAGGATAGGGGGTGTAGGGCGATAGGGACGGGTATTGTTCTTACTTGAATGAGAGGAAATGGCTAGAGTCTTAAAAGTAGGAGCTCTTTGGACAGCCTAGTACAGTAAATAGGAATACAGTTATATCGCTGATGAAGCCTTTATCTGTAATGACAGGAGAATCAGAGAAGCAAAGGAGCCTAAAGAGAAATCTCAGGAAGGATTAGAGGGAATTTGGGAGTTAAAAGGCAATGAGGAAAACCGGGAAAAGCAGAAAAGAGCAATCAAGGATAGGGTTAAAGGAGAATGACACAACATGACACCCCTCCCCCCAAGCCCCCTATTCTCTACTAGGCTCCTTTCATGTTATACTTCCTCTATTTTCTTTTCTTTTTTTTAATACTTACTTATTTTATTTATTCATTCATTTATCTTAATTTGACGAGTGAGAGACACACAGAGAGAAGAGAGGGAAAGTGAGAAAGCGAGCCACCAGGTTCGGGACTTGAACCGTGGTCGGCCATGTGGGAATGTCCAGCGCCTTAACTACCACGCCACCTGCTGGTCCCCAACTTCTTCTATTTTCTGAGAAATGAGTCTCAGTAGTGTCTCTTCTTCAGGCTCGGGAGAGTGGATATACATAGTTACATATTAGAGTGAGAGAAAGTTAAAGTAGGAGAGGAGGGTATTATAACCTCATTAGGAGGGGATGGGGCTAGATCTTAGGGAGCACATTTATGCAAAGGAGGATAATAGGCCAAAAGGAATTCTAGGATAAGAAAATGAGGGAATCTAGAATGTTGTTTTGAGAGTCTAATCAATTTATCAAAGAAAAAACAACAACAAAAAAACTATAGAACCAGTTCCTGGCATGATGGTTAAGGCAGCTGGATCCTACACGGCCTACTGCACAATCCTGAATGCAGAGGCTTGAAACACAAGCCAGGTACCAGGTGCCTGTGCTAGCATGCCCAACATCTTGAGAGGAAAGGGCTTGTGATGTGGTCATCCTCCAGGAGGTACTTTCTCACTCTCCCTTTCTCTTTCTCTGTCTCTCCAGCCAGCACACATGCCCATATAAATAGAAAAAATTTAAAAACGTTAGAAATTGTTCCAGGAGAACCAGGTTTCTTTCTAGAAGTGATTTATGACTTAATGCATGTGTGTATACCTACATAGGAGTATTACATTTAAAATTTTTTTCATTTATTAATATTATTATTTTTTTAAATTTGACCAGGGCAGGGGAGTAAGAAAGCAAACCGCCAACTCTGTGACTCCAACAGAAATTGGCCATGTGGGAGTCTCAGTGCCTTAATCACCATGCCTCCTGCCTGCCTTGGTGTGTGACATTTTCTCCAGAAAATTCTGGAAAGGAGCTGAGGAATAGATTGTACAGGTTCAGTAGCTCTTCTCTAAAATGCTTGGGACAGAAGCGTTTCAGATTTCAGATTTTGGAATATCTGCATATACATAATGAGTTATCTGGAGGGTAGGACCTCAGTCTAAACATGAAATTCACTTATGGATCATATACACCTTGTACATATAGCTTGAAATTAATTTCATATTTTTGTATTGCAGCATTTTGACTGTGATCTGTCTGTCACATGAGGTCAGTGTGGAATTTTCCACTTGTGGCATCATGTTGGCACTCAAAAAGTTTTAGATTTGGGGGCCAACAGGTGGCATGGTGGTTGGGGGTGCTAGACTCCCACATGGCCACCCATGGTTTGAGTCCCAGACCTGGCAGCTTGCTTTCTCGTTCCCTCCTCTCTCTCTTTCTCTCTCTCTCTCTCTCTCTCTCTCTCTCTCTCTCCTCTCTCTGTTCAAATTAAATTAAATAAAGTTCGATAAAATAATTCTTTTTTAAAAAAAGTTTTGGATTGGGGGAATTTCAGATTTTGACTTTTCAGATTAGGAATTGCTCAGTCTGTATAGATTTTCACAGAAAATCACCAAGCAAACCCTTTTTCAATAAGGTTGAGAAAGTGAAAGCATCCAGGCCAATGTTCAAAACTTCAGTGTGTCTTGTTTCTGAGTCCAGCAGTCTGAGCCAGGGGAAGAGACAGAAATGCCAGAACAGTTATTTTTTCTTTGAACTGTTACCATGACATATTCTGACCCTTAAGAGTGGGATCTATACCTATCTTGTCTAGGGTTGAATTCACAGACACCTATATCATGCCAGGCTCCTATTTGATGTCGAGCAGGTATTTATTAACTCCCTTAAAAAGAAAATAAAACCAGGGCCAGCAGGTGGTATGGAGTTTGAGGTGCTCGATCCTACATGGTCATCTGTATGGTTCAAGTCCCAGACCCAGTGGCTTGGGGATAATCCTGGGCACGTGCATGTGTGCTCAGAATCCATGAAGAAAATGAAGAGGAGCAATGCAGCATGATCATCCCCCCTGGGGGTGATTTTGGCAACCACATGCACCCTATAGCAAAAAACAGCAACAACAACAAAAAAGCGTGTTTTTTTTTTTTCTTTATCCCATTGCCTGTGACTTTTTTAATTTTTTTTTTTTCAGTTTGCTATAGGGTACATGTGCTCACCAGGGAGACACACAGAGAGACAGAGAGAGGAAAAGTGAGAAAGCCAGCCACCAGGTCTGGGACTTGATCCATGCTCGGCCATCTGGGAGTCCAGTGCCTCAACCACCTCGCCACCTGCTGGCCCCGCCTGTGACTTCTAAATCTTCTTGCAGACTAGGCCTACCTAGCACATCATGCCTAGCCTATAATTGCTAAAGGTTTCTGATGTGAGTTGAATAAAAACAGAAAATATGCAAACAGAGGGAAGGCTAAGAACTGTACCCCTGTAGGACTGAAAGAAGTGAATTTAACAAGTGACTGCAAGAGGTGGGGAGGGCACCTGCAGCAAGGAAAGACTATCTGTTCTTCTTCTCTTCCATCCTGTGTCCAGGAAGTTGAGAAAGAGGTGAAGTGAGGTCAGTACTTATCAGAGAGGAAATAACTGACCTTAGTAGAGAGATTTTTATCAGAATCAATGCAGCAGGTGCTTTGATAGTATGAGAGTCATACAAGGTTAAATATTGCTCCCATCCTCCCTAGCCCAAGGCAGACAGAGGAGAGGGGCTATTGTCAGGACAGGAAACACTCGCCCCTTCCTCAGAACGTTCCCACTGTGATAAGAGACAGTGATTGAAGCTTCGGAGACAAGGGCAGCTCTGGATGATGATGGTGAGTTAGGAACAGAGAGAGGGAGGGTGCACTTTTTGTGTGGACTGGACGGGAGAAAGGAAGGGAAAGGAGAGGGGATGGATGCTCTTGGGTAGATTTTGTTGTTCTCGTTGCTACATTTTGTTTTGTGTTTAGCAGCAGCAAGAGTCTTGACGGATCTCTTCTAGAGCTGGGGCAGCTCAGCACAAGTATATAAACTCGCTTTTGCCTTCTCTTCATCTGGGCAGGCCTGGCTGAGGACCTGTCATAGCTGAAGATCTCAGTCAGCCAGCGCGTAGGCGGAGAGTTCTGTCCCCTGGGACAAGGAGGCGGGGTAAGTTTGGTGGGAAACACAGTAATTTCCTTTTTTACTTTCACAGCGATAGTGCAGAATTCAGAATGGATGTCCTCTTTGTAGCCATCCTTGCCGTGACACTTATCCTAGGTAAGTCCATGACTCTCCCCGAATTGTCATGCTAGGTCTTCTACCATAAATGAGGAAGAATGGGGAAAGGGAGAGCATGAGGTGCGTTCTAATGGGGAGTGGTTGTGCTTTCTCCTCTGTGCCAGGGTCTGGTGTGGGGGGCACGGTGGAGATCTGAAAGGTAGAGCCAGGAAAAGGGGAGGAAAGCAGAGTCCTGTCAGAGAAGAGAAGTCTTGTGGAAGATGGAGCCCAGTCATGGGAGGACCTAACAAGACTGAACTCTGTTCTCCATCACCGTTTAAAAAAAAAAATTCTTTTCGAGGCACAACAAAATTTTAAAGAGTTTGAGTAAGAAGCAATTCATGAAGCAGGGAACAGAAGACCGGAAGAGGTTTAGTGTCAAAACATAAAGGCAAGTATTTGTTAGGAAAATGCAGAAACCAAATAAATAGTGTGCAGTTATCAAACTGCCTTTTTTCAGGTACTTTGTGGGAAAGTCCCTAATCACATAATCATGTTAATTAGTGGTGGATGATTGGCTAGGGTTAAGTTTTATTTCTGTCTAATGAAGGCATTTGTCAGAAACGACCCAAAGTACATTTTGCTTATGTTTGCAGTGGCAGCAAGGATGGGGCCACTTATTAGGCCTAACTCTTTTAATTTTTTTTTTTGGTAAGGAAAAGGTGGTTTATTAAGTAAAAGTCAAAGTACACTCCTGAGAGGTATGAGTGGGCCTGAGCAGACAGAGAAAGAGTGGCTCAAAAAGCCAGGCCTACCTGTTACTGTCTGCTCGAAATTCTTCAGGCGTGGGCTCCATGTTCACTTACTTTGACACCACAAAGCTGACCGAGGAGAGGAGGACTAACGTGAGAGGGAAGGGGAAGGGAGACTTGGAAGGTGAGCCAGTCTGAACCTCGTGAGAGAAGCCAGGATGTCTCCCTCCCCAGAGAGCTGGAGAAGAAGCCTTGTATTAGTAAAGACAGAAGTGGGATGGCCTTTAGGGTAGTGGAAAACCAACTGCCTTCTGGGACAGGGTCCCACGAGTAGCTCAGCGGCTCCTTCCCTCCTTTGTTCTCCAGTTTGCCAGGTGCGTCTCATTGTTTCCTCTTCCTCTAAATTCTTGTGTCATTAGCTTCGGGTTTGAGGGAAAGAATTCAAGGGGCCAGGGACGCGTTTAGCAGGATGCCTGGAGTTCTTGATTCAGTCTTATCGAAGCCATGTATTTTTAGTTCTGGAAAGGAAGAAAAACTAGCAGGGACGAGTCATTTAGTCCAGCTGACTCATTTTAAGAAAGCGGATGTTAAATGGCTTATTGAGGGTTGTTCCACTAGTTAGCAGTGGAGCTGGAACTAGAACTCAGAGCTAAAAGCCAAAGGATGTGCATCTGTTATTTCTGAGAGACACTGCTAAGAAATCTCTCACACATGTGATAACATCTGGAACATCTTGCATAGAAGAACTGGTATTTTCTTCCTTCCGATTTTGCTATAGGGTGCATGAACTCACCAGAGAGCAACAGAGAGAGGGAAGGTGAGAAATCACCCCCAGGGAGATGACCACACAGCAATCCCTTCTCTTCCATTCTTCTCTTGGGATTTTAGGCACACATGCACATGCATCTGGCATGTTTTTCAAGCCAAGACTTGAATTGTGGATTTGGCCATGTGAGATCCAGCCACCTTAACCTCCATGCCATCTGCTGATCCAAGATTTGATTTTTTTTTTTTTTTTGAGAGGTTTTTGCTATAGGGTGCGTGTGCTTGACAGAAAGACAGAGAGAGACAGAGAGATAGAAAGCAAGAAATCACCCCACAGTGGGGACGGCCACACCGCAATCCCTTCTCCATTCTCCTCTCGGGATCTTGGGCACGCACACACACGCGCCTGGCATGAGTTTAAGCCACCGGGTCCGGGACTCGAACCACAGTCGACTACATGAGAGTCCAGCGACATAGCCATTATGCTAACTGCTGGTCCCCAAGATTTGATGTTTTTTTTATTATTTATTTTTTTGGAGAGGTTTTTGTTAAAGGGCATGTGGACTCGCCAGAAAGACAGAGACAGAGAGATAGAAAGAGAGAAATCACCCCCCGGGGGGATGGCCACACTGCAATCCCTTCTCTTCCATTCTCCTCTCGGGATCTTGGGCACGCACGCACACGCACCCAGCATGAGTTTTAAGCCACGAATCATGGTCGACTACATGGGAGTCCAGCTACAAAGCCATTATGCTAACTGCTGATTTCCCCCAAGATTTGATGTTTTTAATCTCTCATCTCTATTCTTCCTATCACTGTTAGGTTTAGTTCTTCCTTTGGGCTTATAGTATTTGAAGGACAGGTTTTTTGTGCTAGGAGTTCCTGGATGAAAAAAGGCACAAAGGGGCTGGCAGGTGGCATTGTGGATAAGGTGCTGGACTCCCACATGGCTGACTGTGACCTGGTGGCTTGCTTTCTCACTCTGTCTCTCTAGTCAAATTAGAAATAATAACAACAGGGAACCAGCAGTTAGCTTAATGCCTGAGATCCTGAGAGAGAGGAGAATGGAGGAGAAGGGATTGCGGCGTGGCCATTGCCCCCCCCCCCCCCCCCCGGGGGGGGGTGATTTCTTGCTTTCTGTCTGTCTGTTTCTCTCTTTCTGGGGAGCACACGCACCCTATAGCAAAAAACATCTCCAAAGAAAGAAAGAAAGAAAGAAAGAAAGAAAGAAAGAAAGAAAGAAAGAAAGAAAGAAAGAAAGAAATTAATTAATTAATTCCAGGTGCCCTTTGACCTGTAGTCTTTGTCCTCATAGGGCAAGAATACGAGGATGAAGAAATACTGGAAGAAGATGATTATTATCAGATGGTCTATTATTACACAGTCTCCCCCACTTACGGTGAGTACGTGAAAGGCTCTGACCCTTAGTGGAGTGGAGAAAGGCTTTGGGGATACTTAGTTCTGAGACTTTGCCTTTCATTTTGCAACAGAGCAACTGGGTCAGAGAAATTTAGCTATGAACAAAAAATTATCAAGACTAATGATGTTATTTCTCAAGCTAGCAACTTTTAATCCTTTGAAAATGGTTAAACTGAGGCTGGCAGGTGGCATGGTGGTTACGGGCACTGTATTCCCACATGGCCGACTAGGGTTTGAGTCCCAGTACTGGCTTGCTTTCTCATTCTCTCTCTCTCTCTTTCTCTCCCTCTCTGGCAAAATAAAAATAAATAAATAAATAAATAAAGTTAAAGAAAATAATTCTTTTTTTAAAAAATGGATACTTGGAACCAGCAGTTAGCGTAATGGCTATGTCGCTGGACTCCCACGTAGTCGACCGCGGTTCACGTCTCGGACCCGGTGGCTTACAACTCACGCCGGGCGCGTGTGCGTGCGTGCCCAAGATCCCGAGAGGAGAATGGAGGAGAAGGGATTGCAGCGTGACCATCCCCCCTGGGGGGTGATTTCTCGCTTTCTGTCTCTATGTCTCTCTCTGTCTGTCTGGCGAGCGCACGCGCCCTATAGCGAAAAACCTCTCCAAAAAAAAAAAAAAATGGATACTATATCTTCTTTAAAAAGGACTGAACTGACTTGAGATTTAATAAATTTGTAAATTATTTTAAGTACTAGCTTGAAAATATAAATATACACACATTCACAAATATTTTTTACATTAAAAATCATTTGAGGGGCCGGTAGGTGTCAGGGTGGCTAAGGGCACTGAAGTACCACATGGCCGACTGCGGTTTGAGTCCTGGACCTGGCGGCTTGCTTTCTCACTTTCTCTCTCTCTCTCCCCCTCTCTGGTCAGATTAAAATAATAAATAAATAACGTTAAATAAAATAATTCTTTTTTAAAAATAATAATTTGATGGGGGGCCAGCAGGTGGCATGGATGGTTAGAGGCGCTGGACTCCCACATAGCCAACCACGGTTCAAGTCCCAAACCCGGTGACTTGCTTTCTCATTTCCCCCCCACCCCCTCCCTCTGATCAAACTGGAAAATAAAAATAACAATAAAGTTAAATAAAATAATTCTTTAAAAAATAATAATTTGAGGGGTTGGCAGGCAGCTTGGTAGTTAAGGCACTGGACTCCTGCATGGCCAATTGTGGTTTGAGTCTCAGACCTGGCAGCTTGCTTTCTCACTTTCCTTTTCTCTTTTTCTGTCTGCCTTTCTCTGGTCAAATTTTAAAATAATAAAAAATAAAATAAATAGTTCTTTTTTAAAAATTTGAATCGGATTATACTAACAAATTTTACAACTTGAGCAAGTTGAGGTGTTCCGAAGAATTTTCTCTTCTTTCATTTCTACAGCAAGAGTTAGAGCTCCTTTGTTACTACTGATTTTTTTTCCTCTTCCCCAGATGACTTGGGTGTAAATTTCACTATTGATTACTCTGCATTTGAGTTAGAGGACAAGCTGGTGAGTACACTTTACATTTAAGGGGGTCAGGATAAATAACAAAAAGAAAGTGGGCAATGTTGAAATACAGTTGATTAGCAGGAACGAAAACAAGCTAGAGGATGAGAAATTGGGTAGTGAGACCAACAGATTTGTTAGCCATGTCTGAGAGAAGAAGGAAGCCAGGGCCTCCAGTGGGTTTGCCAAGATACTGAGAAACAGGGAAGTCCTTGAATCAAGGGACTTGTTGCATGGGATGGGTACATAAAATTTGCAAGCACAGGGTAGAGAGAATACCTGAATTTAAGATTTTGTTGGGGGAAGGGGGTAAAGGAAAAACAACTCTAAATAGAAAATCCATGAGGATGCTGGATGGAGGAGATAACGCTTGTATTTCCCTATCCTGCTGAGGGCAGAACATGCTGGACAATGAGGTAACAACGGAAGCAGTAGAGACTACCATTAGTCTTGAAACAGAGCCTGCAGACCAGCAGAAACCTGTAACTGTGAGACCAGCAACAATGGAACCAGTGAGTTGATTGGGGACTGGAGGGAGGGAAACAAAATGCCCCTCACTCTAAGTAGATCCCAGGGGTGGTGATGTGGAGTAGACGGAGGGCTGGAAAACCAGGCTTTGATGAATGGGAGACTGAAATAACTAACACTGCAATCAGATGTTCATCTCAGTTTGGCCATCGTTATCTTTCACTGAGCTTTCATAATAACCCTCTATACAGCACACTGGGAAGACTTGGTGGAGTGAAATTTCAGTCCAGTAGTACTTAATGGGTATGTAATCCATGCCCAAGGCTGCGGAGGATGCTGATGCTATGAAAAAGAAATCTATGTCGCTGCTACTGCCCTCAAGGAATTTATAAAACTAAAGTGGACATTTATGAAAGATTTAGATATGCATATTAAATTGCACATAAATTTGAGAGCATCTGACATAAGTGAATGCTTTAGCCAAGGTAAGGAGGTCAGTAAAGGCTCGAGTTGTGTAGAAGGCTTTTTGGAGGGGATTGTGCTGGAGATCTACCTTAAAGAACAGGGGAGCTTTTTTTTTTTTTTTTCTGGAGAGGTTTGTTATAGGGCGCATGCGCTCACCAGAAAGACAGAGAGAGACAGAGAGACAGAAAGCGAGAAATCACCCCCCCCCCCGGGGGGGATGACCATGCCCCAATCTCTTCTCCTCCATTCTTCTCTTGGGATTCTGGGCATGGACTCGCAAGCGCCCTGAGTTTAAGCCACCAGGTCCGGAACTTGAACTACTGTTGACTACCTAGGAATCCAGAGACACAGCCATTACGCCAACTGCTGGTCCCAATAACAGGGGAGCTTTTGATTGGGGGGAATGAAAGGATGAAAGCAATTGGGAGGCAGAAGAGTCCTTCCTGGAGTGAAAAAGCTGCTGTGGACAAAGAAAATAGAACAAGCAAGGTGTGTTAGTGAGTGGGGTATAATGGAAGGAGAGAGAATATGGAGGAGGACAGAAGGAACTAGGAAAAAATAAGAATTACAAGATTCCTAATATTTGTTTGATTTCACGTATAACAGGCCAAATTTATAGTCTAAAGCGTCAGGCTCAAGTTTAAACTTATAAGCAATAGCACAGTACATTCTTCAGTATGGTAGACATGATAAAGATGGTATTTAAGAAAAACTATTCATCTTGTGGACCCGCAGTAGCATGGTGGTTGGGGTGCTGGACACTCCCACATGGCCAACCATGGTTCGAGTCCTGAACCTAGTGGCTTGCTTTCTCACTTTCCCTCTCTCTCTGTGTCTCTCTCTGGTCAAATTAAAATAAATGAATCAATAAATAAAATTAAATTAAATAATTTTTAAAAACGAAAAGAAAAATTATTCATCTGAATACAGTTGAATGTAGGGTTCAATTTTGTGGAGAGAGACTCATGAAATTTGCATTGTTCCACAATCTGTTTTTCTTTTTTTTTTAAATAATCAGTTCTATTTTAAAAAATTCTTTTGGAGAGGTTTTTGCTATAGGGCACATGCACTCTCCAGAAAGACAGAGAGAGACAGAGAGACAGAAAGCGAGAAATCACCCCCAAGAGGAGATGGCCACACCACAATCCCTTCTCCTTCATTCTCTAGGGATCTTGGGAACACATGCACACACATTTGGCATGAGTTTAAACCACCAGGTCCAGGACTCGAACCGCGGTCGACTACATGGGAGTCCAGTGACATAGCTGTTACACCAACTGCTGGTCCCTATTTTAAAATTTTTATTTATTATTGTTTTAAAAAATTATTTATTTAATTTTACATCTTGTCATTATTTTTTAATTTGACCAGAGAGAGAAAGGGAAAATGAGAAAGCAAGCCACCAGGTCTGGGACTCAAAGCATAGTTAGTTATGTGGGAGTCTAGCACCTTAACCACCATGCCACCTGTGGGCTCCATGTTGTTATTTTAAAATTTGCTATAGGGCACATGCACTCACTTGAGAGAGAGACACAGAGGGAAAGTGAGAAAGCAAGATATCAAGTCTGGGGCTCTTACCATGATCGGCTGTGTGGGAGACTCATGCCTTAACCACCCTACCACCTGCTGGCCACACAAACAATCTGTTGAAGTCCTGGATTATAGAAGTGGCACTATGAATGGAAGGTAGAAAAACAAGAAATAATTAGAAGAAAATGCCTTGCTTCAGTGGTAATTTCATATGGGAGGAAACAAAGAGTTACAATAGTGTGTAGGTTTTAAACATGGATGTCAGAAAGCAACTAAAACAGGAATTATGGGAGGCCTGAGTAATTTAGGAGGGAAGTTATGCATTTGATACTGGCCAAGCTGAATTTATGGTGACAGTCCTAAAACAGTGTCCTAAAGGTAGATGAATTAGATAAAGATGGAGTTCTAGGTACAAAGTCACAGTTATAAAAGTGAGTGAGTTCAGCAGGGCCAGTATGCACAGAAGAACTGAGGGCCAACAACTGCCCCTATAGATAATAGCAGGAGAAAGAGGAATCAACCAAGGGCGTAAAGATGGATCGAGGGACCAGCAGTTGGCATAATGGCTATGTCCCATGTAGTTGACCAGGTTTGAGTCCCGGACCCAATGGCTTAAACTTGCTCCAGGAGCCTGTGCGTGCGTGCCCACCCAAGATCCAAAGGGGAGAATGGAGGAGAAGGGATTGCAGAGTGGCCATCCCCCCTGCGGTGATTTCTCCCTTTCTGTCTATCTCTTTCTGTCTTTCTGGCAAGCACACGCGCCCTATAGCAAAAACCTCTCCAAGGGAAAAGAAAAAGAAAAAGAAAAAGGAAAAGGAAAAGGAAAAGGAAAAGGAAAAGGAAAAGGAAAAGGAAAAGGAAAAGGAAAAGAAAAAGAGAAAGAGAAAGAAAAAGAAAGATGGATGGAAGAGGTAGGCAGATAGCCAAGTTTACAGAATCTGCAAGAGAAAGTTTAATGCTGTCAACCAATAGCTATTGAGAGGTCAAGGAGAAGGAGGTCACTAGTAACTCCCGAGAAAGTAATTTTAATTGAGTGACTGGGAAAAGCTAGGTTTTATAGACTTAAAGAAGGAGACATCCAGGGCCAGCTGGTGGCATGGTGGTTGGAGCAGCTGGATCCTGCATGGCCGAGTGCACAGTTCTAGTCCCAGACCTGGAGGCTTGAAGAACATGTTGGATTCATGTGTGTGCATGCCCAAAATCCCAAGAGGAGAATGGAGAAGAGACTGCAATGTGGCCATCCCCCCTGAGAGGTGCTTTCTCACTTTCCCTTTTTCTTTCTCCAGCAAATGCATGTGCCCTATAGCAAATAAATTTAAAAAAAAAAAAAAAGGGGGGGGGTCCATTATAAGGATATGGAGACAAGTACAGATCAACCATCTGGGAAAAAAAATGGGACTGGCAGGTGGCGTGGTGGTTAAGGCACTAGACACTCCCACATGGCTGACCAGGGTTCAAGTCCTGGACCTGGTGGCTTGCTTCTCACTTTCCCCCCCTTCTCTCTCTCTCTCTCTCTCTCTCTCTCTCTCTCTCTCTCTGTGTGTGTGTGTGTGTGTCTCTGGTCAAGTTAAAATAAATGAATGAATAAATAAAATAATTCTTTAAGGGACCAGCAGTTGGCGTAACGGTTATGTCACTGGACTCCCATGTAGTCGACCGCAGTTTGAGTCCCGGACCCAGTGGCTTAAACTCATGCTGGGCACATGTGCATGCGTGCCCAAGATCCTGAGCAGAGAATATAGAAGGGATTGCGGTGTGGCCATGTCCCCTGGGTGGTGATTTCTCACTTTCTGTCTCTCTGTCTCTGTCTTTCTGGCGAGTGCACATGCCCTATAGCAAAAAGCTCTCCAATAAAAAATTCTTTTAATAAAAAGAGAAAAAAGTGGTAATGAGAAAGAAGCAACAACTGGAAAGGGCACAAGGACCAACAATCAGCCTGCATATAGGTGAACATAGATAAGAAGAGCCAGTAGGTGGGACCAGCAGATGGTTTAATGGTTATGTTGCTAGACTCCCACATAGTCAAGATTGTTCAAGTCCCGGACCCGGCAGCTTGAAACTCACACTGGGCGTGTGTATATGCATGCTTAAAATCCCGAGACCATGGAGGAGAAGGGATTGCAGCATGGTCATCCCCCCAGGGGGTGATTTCTTGCTTTCTGTCTGTCCATCTCCCTGGCAACTGTACACACCCTATAGCAAAAATCTCTGTCTAAAAAAGAAAAATAAAGAAGAGCCAGTAGGAATGGAAAGCAGACTGACCATAAGGACAGGTAAATAACTTTTTTAAGAATGATTTTATTAAAGAAAAAAATTATTTTATTTATCATTATCATTTTTTAAAGAATTATTTTAGCTTTATTTATTATTATTATTATTATTATTATTTTCCAATTTGACCAGTGAGAGAGAGAGTAGTGAGAAAGGAAGCTACCAGGTCCAGGACTTAAACTACGGTTGGCTATGTGGAAGTCCAGCGCCCTTAACCACCATGCCACCTGCTGGCAATCGTTATCATTTTTTTAAGACTTATTTTAGCTTTATTAATTATTATTATTATTATTTTCCAATTTGACCAGAGAGAGAGAGAGTAGCGAGAAAAGAAGCCACCAGGTCCACGACTTGAACCACGGTTGGCCATGTGGAAGTCCAGCGCCCTTAACCACCATGCCACCTGCTGGCAATCGTTATCATTTTTTAAAAAATTATTTTATCGAACTTTATATACTTATTTATTTTCATTTGACCAGAGAGAGACAGAGCGAGAGAGAGGGAAAGCAAGAAAGCAAGCCACCAGGTCTAAGACTCAAAGTGCGGTTGGCCATGTGGGAGTCCAGTGCCCTTAACCACCAATGCCACCTGCTGGCCCCTATCATTATCATTTTTTAATTTGACCATAGAGAAACAGAGAGAAAGAGAGGGAAAGTGAGAAAGCAACCTGCCAGGCCCAGTAATCAAACCATGGCTTGGCATGTGGGAGTCCAGCATCTCAACTACCACACCACCTGCCAGGCCTAGGACAGGTAAAACATTTTAGAATATAAAATAGACTCTCTTTATATTATAAACTCCTTGAGGACAAGAATCATGTATTATTCATATTATACCTCCCCACAGCACCCAGCATAGTGACTAACATGATGCCATGTACACATAGATAAAAAAAAAAAAAATAGGTGTCACTGACCTGAATTGGCCAAATTGGCCTCTTAAAATGACCAGCAGTGGCTAAAACACACAGAGGAGGGGATTCCTTGTCGTGATGGGGAGGAGGGCCAGATCTTCCTCGAAGCCCAGAGGAAAGGAAGACAGAGTTGGTATAAAGAGATAGCTACCCCAGACTGGGAGGGAGAAGTGGTAGGAAGGATGACACTGGCCCGCTGTGGGTGATGTCTGTATTTTAGCAGAATCCAGATCTGAATGATGCTGTGTCCAGTCTGCAGAGTCCTGTTCCCTTCCTCCTGTCGTGGGCCCTCGTTCAGGGGGGGATGTATTTCATGTAGCAGGTGAGAGTACAGCCACTGGCGTTGGGGAATTTTTTGAAGCAATTCACACCAGTATCTTTGGCTAACATTTCCAACCTGGTTGATTCTTAGCTTCTTAAAGAATGAAGAGGGATCAATTTAGAAAAGAGGGATCAATTTAGAAAATCTTATTATTGAATCCTAAGGATATACAGAAAATGTTGATGTAAAGACCCTTTGTGATGAATCATTATTTTTTCTAAACTGGGAGGCACTGGGTAACTCCTAGAGCTGGCACAGGTGGAATGGAGGGGAAAAAAAATCTCTCCAGGCTTCCAATGTGCCTTCAGGAATCTGAGCTGGTTCCAACCTGGCCTTGTTTCAAGGCATGACAGGTGCCAGAGGACAAATGGGCAGGTCCTACAATCTGATAGAGTCAAGAGGCAAAGTTCAGAGGCAGAGGGGTAGAAATTCTTTAACGTACAGGAGAGAGTGGGAAAAGGTGGAGGGAAAAGAAAGCAGTATTATAGGAAAGGGATTAAGTTAGGATTCTAAATAACTACTGGCCATAAAGAGATTTAGCAGAAAGGGTCAGGAAGGGAGGAGACATACCTTTTCCAGGAGATGCCACAGAAAAATTCCAGCTCAGGATATGAAATCTGAGGAGTTTTCATAGAGGCGGAGGGCACAAAAGGGTTTCCTGGTCCCCCAACCCTGTTTTTACATTTTTGTTTTTCTCCTTTATTTGCCTTTTTAGGTGATAGAAGGCTATTATGAATCTTTGGATGGAAGTTTAACAAGAGAAAATTGTAAGATAAAATAAAAAATAAAATAATCTGGTTACTGTCTTCTTCATAAGGTTTTGTTTGAAAGTCAGAGCACTAAAAAGAGGACCAAGATTTGGGGGCAGGAAGGGTAGATTAGAAAGGAAGTTCAGTGACATGACAATAGAGTCAGAGGAGATTATGAGCTGTGAGTAAAGAAGAAATTTTGGAAGAATGGAGAAGAGCATCCACACTTCAACAGGTTTATTCATAGTCATAATTCCCTATAACTCTATTGTCGTTTTGGAGAGGTTTTTGCTATAGGGCACGTGCGCTCGCCAGACAGACAGAAACAGAGAGACAGAAAGCGAGAAATCACCCCCCAGGGGGGATGGCCACACCGCAATCCCTTCTCCTCCATTCTTCTCTCGGGAACTTGGGCACGCACGCACACGCGCCGGGCGTGAGTTTTAAGCCACCAGGTCCAGGACGCCAACCGCAGTCGACTACGTGGGAGTCAAGCGACATAGCCATTACGCTAACTGCTGGTCCCTATTGTTGTCGTTTTAAAAGCATTAATTTTATCATTGTTATTATTTTTTTAAAAATTGCTACAAGGCACTGCACTCACCAGAGAGAGAAAGGAGGAAAGAGAAAGCAAGCCACTAGGTCAGGGATTCAAACCAGTTAACGGTGCGGGAGTCCAGTGCCTTAACTAACATACCACTTGCTGGCCCCTAATTCTATTGTTTCATTTTATTAGATATAGTGTTGAGGCAGTGTCCTTGGGTAAACAGGGTCGAATACTTTCTTTTTATAAAATAAACACATCATTAAACTTATATAAAATATAGAAAACTACTTAGAATAAAGTATTCACACCTGCTTCCTTCCCCCCCCCCCCATCCCAGTCCAAAACGTGCCTTCTCCACTTAGTAATTATGGCAGGGATATACTTTCTTCCTTTTTTTTTTTTTTTTTTTTGTTTTTTTTTTTTTGTTTTTGTTTTTGTTTAATTCTCTATCTTTGGAGCCCTAATTAGAACTGGGCTGCCCCCTTGTGGTCTCTTCAATGTCTTGTCTTCAGTCAGCCGACAATGCGTGGGCTCCCCTTTCTCTCCATTGTGCTCGCTCAATACTGCAAGGGGAAACCAATAGTAAAGTCCCAGTTACTTTCCAGACTCTATAAAACTCTAGACCTTCCCTCTGCCACCGTCCTCCCTTCAATGCCTTTCAAATCTTCTCCAGCGGACAGATGAAGAAACGGAAGCTGGACAAAGCCGTAACATAGGAGATCAGGATTTGCCCCACTCTGTTCCTGGTGCTGGGAATCAGAGAATTCAGGGCGCAAGGCTCGAGTAGCCCGGGCAGAAAAGTCAGGAACAACCGAATTCAGCTTTGACCTCTAGAGCTGGGCTGGCATCTGAGCTGGTAACGTGCGTGGCAGGTTATGTAAGAAAAGAGCTGGAGGAGCCGCCCCAGCGGGAGGCCGGAGAGGACGCGGTGTTCTCGGCCGCAGTCCCCACCCTCTTCACCCAGCTGGGCAGGAGGCACCCAACTTGGGACAGAGAAGAGGGGAGGGTTAGGCAGAGATCGGGGAGTCACGAGGGCTGGCCGCCGAGAGAGGAAGAAGATACATGGTATCACACATCCATTCTCTCACACACGTTGCATACACAAGCCGCGGATGGTTTCCACGTGCAGCGCTCGTGAGCAGAGGCGCTCAAAGAGGGGGCGGGAGTTAGCTCCGGAGTCAGAACGGGGTGTGTGTGTGGGGGGGGGGGGGGGGTGTCCCACGTCTCAGGGCGCTCGCCTCAAGTTGCACAACCAGTCTCTGGACATTCAAGTCGCGCGTTTCCGGAGCATCACCATCCTATTTAAGGCCACGGGCCCCGCCCTTTGCTCCTCTTGCAGTCTTTCTCCACCCTCCTTCTGTTCTGCTCACTGGGTCCTCCCGAGAGCCGCATGTAGGGGCGGAGCACGGAATGCTTCCCTTCCAGCCAATCATCAACTGGCTGCCTCTCAATTGGCCGAGCCCCTGTGTGCTGTAGCAAATGGGCTGTGAACTTTAGAAACTAAAGTCACGTGTTACCGGCTAGACAACCAGTGAGGGCGCGAGATCTGTGTACGCAGGGAGAGGCACGTGCCGAGCCGCACGTGTCTGGGAGGGGGGAAGGGGCGGGACCCACTGAGAGGCGGTGGTGGGTAGCCGAGCCGGGAGAGACTGAGTAGGAACTGGAGACAGAGCTTAGGCTGAGCGGACTGATTAAGGTGAGAATACTCGGAGGAAGAGCGAGCAGCTGAGCCACTAGGGACGTCTGGACCCAGAGTGAGTGGGCTTGGGGACCGAAAGCAGACGGTGGTGTTGGGAGGGATTGCATCACGTGGCAGGCGCGACTGCAGAAGGACCCGCGCAGGGATCCTAATGGTGAAAGATTGGAAAAGGGTGGGCGGCAGGTCTCTACCGCGGAGGTTCCTGTCGGGTCACTAGGTGGGTTTGGGTGCCCAGATTTACGGATCGCCGGAGGCGGGGCCTCAGGCACAAGGCTCGCTGCTAGGTCGGGCTGGGGAATAGCCCAGGATCTCAGCGGGTGGACGGGAAGGTGTCAAATCAGGTATTTACTCTGAAGCGAGGGAAGAAAAGAACAGAAGCGGTGTCAGGCCAAGAGCTGCTCTGCTGAGGCCAGGGAGGCAGCCCCAGTTTCTTAATCGGTGGAGGTGGGGCTGGGGAGATGACTTTTTCTATTGTCTCCAAGACACGTAATATTGGGGAGTGGGAGTGCAGGTGCCGTCCAGCGCAGCCCAATCCGTCTCCCAGTCCGTTTCCGAATCCTTAGACTCTGGTTTCAAACTCCCTCGCTTTGCTCTTCAGTTGCAGGTTCCGATCTTTGGGTGCTTCAGGAGCTGCCCTCCAGCCCCTGCTCTGGACCTATGGAGTCTCCATCTAGCGTTTCTTCCTATTCCTCCTATTCTCTGTCTTCCTCTTTTTCCACGTCCCCAGTAAACAGTGACTTTGGCTTCCCCTCCGATAGCGAGAAGGAGGACAAGGGGGCCCATGGGCCCAGGCCAGACACTGTTGGGCAGAGGGGAGGTTCTCGGCCCAGCCCGGGTCCTATCCGCTGCAGGCATCGATCCAAGGTTTCCAGTAACCAACACACAGGATCTCGCCTGGAACAGCGGGGCATGGCTTCTCCTATGGCAGGATCTGGGGTCAAAAAAGCAAGAGATGATGAATTGGAGACCAGTCTGAACATCCAGGGTGGTACCACAGAGGGAGACCTGCTGTTTGCTCAGAAGGTAAGAGAAAGCAGGAGGAGCCACTGCTGGAGTGGCTTAGCACCCGGCTGGTGGATAAGGGCGCTTTGAGGGTGGTATTGGCTCCCAGATTTGGAGGTGGAGGAAGATTTATGACTGGTGTGGGCAGTTCTTGGTCTTCTCATAGCCTTTGTTCTATTTTCCTACAGTGTAAGGAACTCCAAGGGTTTATACGCCCACTCACCGACCTACTGAATGGGCTGAAGATGGGTCGTTTTGAGAGAGGTAACTATCTGATTAGTTGCATTTGGCTTAGGTTCCTGTTTTTACTATCTTTTATATGTGCTTTTCTCTTAAGATTTTTTTTTTTTTTTTGAGGGGGCACTGTGTTATTTCTCTTTTTGCTTCTGTGGCTTAATTTATTTAGGAGAACGATTTTAACCTCCTTCTGGGGCCAGCTGGTGGCATGATGGTTAAGGTGGCAGGATCCCATATAGCCAACTGTCATTTTTGAGTCCCAGACCCAGTGGTTTGAAAAACACACAGCATGTGTGTGGGTGTGTGCCCCAAATGCCAAGAGGAAAATGGAGGGGAAGAGACTGACGTGGCCATCCCCGCTGGAGGTGTTTTCTCCCTTGCTTTCTCGCTTCCTCTCTGTCTCTGGCAAGCACAGGCTCCCTGTGGAAAATTAAAAATAAATAAATTAATAAACTAAAAAGCCCTCCTCCTGTTCTTTTCTTGCCTGAACCTCAGACCTTGATCTCCCTTTCTTTCTCCCTGACCTCAGGGTTAAGCAGTTTCCAGCAGAGTGTGGCAATGGACAGGATCCAGCGTATTGTAGGTGTTTTGCAAAAGCCACAGATGGGGTAAGTTCCTCCTGCCTTTTTCCTCAGTGCATCATACAAAGGTGCTATCTCCAGTCCTGTCTTGATTTTTCACACTTAATGACTTTTTTAAATGCCCTTTTCACAGGGAACGTTATCTAGGAACCCTGTTGCAGGTAGAAGGGATGTTAAAGACTTGGTTTCCTCATATAGCTGCCCAGAAGTCGTCACTGGGTGATAGAAGCCATCAGCTGACCAAGGTAAGAACTTTAAGTACCTGAGGAAGAGGTGGGAGAAAAACCAAGCAAATGAGATGTGCATACAGAAATGGGCACCCCCTTCCATTTTCTTCTGGGTCTTTTTCTTGGGTCACTTTGTAGAGAAGGAATGCCTCAACTTTCTGCACTGTCTTGATTTCTAGATGTTTTTGTTTTGTTTGTATCACTGGGAAGAACTCCATGAAGTTTAATCCTATCCCTCATGTTGCAGCTTATCTGCTTTCTGCACAGATACAGAAGGCTTTTTAACCTGGCCAGATGATTCATGCGGAAAGGTGGTTTGGTATCTCTCTGCAAATACTTTCTTCTCTGCTGTACTTAAAGTCCTTCCTTCTTCCTCTTCTCACTCCTGCCGGAGTATTCCTGTACCAAAACCTCTGAAAGCTTTTGAGTCTATACTCAAAGGTTTCAAGGACTGGTCTTAGAAGATCACTGGGAGTTGGGGAGAGAGCACTCGTGAGGCACCATATGGAGAGCACAAGGTCTTAGACTCAAACCTGGTGTGGAGGTGACCTATTTTCTATAGATCTTCAAATAATAGGGTATTTAGAGAGCATTCAACCGATGGAGCGCAGAGTCTCCTGTAGATAATGGCCCGCACTTGCTTCCAATCAGCTACAGTTACTATTGCTGTGAGAAAAATTTATTAAAAACAAGCAGCAGGGCCAGCGCTGTGTTCCAGTGGTTAAGGGAGCTGGATCACACATGGTCAAGCGTGCTGATCAATTCCCTGCCCAGGGGGCTTGAGAGACATGTGGGGTGCATGTGCACATGTGCCCAAGATCCCAACATGATGGAGAAATGGAGAAAAAGGGATTGCGGTGTGACCACGCACCATGGGTGGGTGCTTTCTTCTTTTCCTTCTCTGTCTTTGGCGAGTACATATGTTCTCTGGCAAATTTTTTTAAAAAGCTGCAAAATTCTGCCAATGTATTAATTTACAATTATTAAAGAATTTAACAAATTATCATTTAAGATACAGAAGCTGGTAAATGATTCCAATTAAAAATAAACTGGCAGATGGCATGGTGGTTAAGGGCACCGGCTTCCCACTTGGCCCACCACGGTTCAATTCCCAGACCTGGTAGCTTGCTTTCTCACTCATTCACTCTCTCTCACTCTGTCCCTCTCTGGTCAAATCTAAATAAATAAGTAAAGTTAAATAAAATAATTCTTTAAAAAAATAAACTTTCCTTTAAAGAATTTTGAATGAGGGAACCAGCAGTTAGCATAATGGCTATGTCGCTGGACTCCCACGTAGTCGACCGCGGTTCGCATCCCGGACCCGGTGGCTTAAAACTCATGCCGGGCACGTGTGTGTGCGTGCCCAAGATCCCAAGAGGAGAATAGAGGAGAAGGGATTGCGGCATGACCATCCCCCCGGGGGGTGATTTCTTGCTTTCTGTCTCTATGTCTCTCTCTGTCTGTTTGGCGAGCGCACGCGCCCTATCGCAAAAACCTCTCAAAAACAAAAAAAAAACAGAATTTTGAATGAAAATTATTTTATAAGTAGTGTGAATCTAGGGTTAGCCAGGTGGTATAGCAGACTGTGCAGTTTAAGTCCTGGATTCAGAGGCTTGAAAAACATGGTGCATGCACATGCGCGCCCACTTAAAAGCCTGAGAGGAGGAGGAGGAGGAGGAGAGGGGGATTGTGACATGGTTGGTGCCTCCGGAGAGTGATTTCTAACTCATTTTCTCTCTCTCATCTTTGGTGAGTGTACATGTCCTATAGCAAAAAATATGTTAAAAAATAAAAACAACTATGGGACTACTTGTCTTCTTCATCTCTGCATATCGAGTGTCTGAAAATAGTATGTGATACATAGTAGACCCTCAAATATTACGTGAATAAATGGAAGTATAATTTGGTTACTAATATTTTATTTACTGTGGTCTGGCAAGAACATATCTGTTGAAATAAACAAGGGATGTTTGCACTGAATTCCCAAGGAAAACAAAGGTTTGAGCAGCCAGGCAGAACTCATCTGAAAGCTTTTCTCCACAATTCATTTCTCATTTCTCCCTGTCCCTAGCATTTTCCAAGCCACCACAGTGATTCAGCGGCTTCTTCTCCTGCGCCTCCTGTGGAAAAGATGGGCCAGACACAGCTGGGACATCTAGTTCTGAAACCAAAGCAGCCTTGGCACCTCACAGAATGGCCAGCTATGAACCTTACCTGGATCCACACCACTCCAATTTGCAATCCCCCCCTCAGTTCCCCAGATACAGTCTCCTTGAGCCATGGTACGTTGGGCACTGGAACCAGCTTTGGGGTCATCCTTTTCCTCCAACATGGAGTGCAGCCCTTCACTCACTCTGCCCCAGCTACTCCAGTTCCACCTACTTCAGCAGCTCCTGTCGTCCCGGGTGATTCTAAAACACTATCTGGAGAGGGGCCTCGTTGCCACAGTTTGCCAGTAACTCTGCCATCAGACTGGAGTTGTTCCCTGTCCCCTTCTAGTCTACCCAGCATGGCCAACGAAATGACCACAGGACGTTTAGAACAGCAGATGAGAAGCCATCCTCCAGTTGCTCCTGACGCTCATCTTCTCAACCCCTGACCTAGGGTGTGCAGCTGTCTTTATGGTTTCTAATTTGTGTAAATATATCTGTATATATTTTTTACTTGTAACGAGTGTATTTGTGTTGAGAGAAGACAAACCCTTTCTGATTAAAGACTTTTTTTTAACCTGTACAATGCTTACCGATTGGGGGAAGTTAACTTTCTGCTTCAAATATCAGTTTTGATTCTCTGAGCCACAGAAAAGAGGAACCTAGCCAGTTGGAGTATGTGCTGGGATGCTGTGCTCTGCAGGCTAGGAGTTTCAGGGTGGCGTGGATTTGATTCCTGGTCCAATTGAGGAGTCTGGTGCAAAGCTGTGCACTTGTAATCCCAGAATGTAGGGGAGGCCGAGGTATATGGGATGGAAAGCTTGAGGCTGGCCTGGGCAATATGGTGACACCCTGTCTGAAAAGAACTAGGCATGGTGAGATGGGCATTTAGTCCCAGCTGAGAGAATGATCTAGGACTGTCATGTAGCAAAACTCTTTTGTTTGTTTGTTTGTTTTTTTGAGAGGTTTTTGCTATAGGGCATGCGTGCGGTCACCAGAAAGACAGAGACGGAAAGCGAGCAATCACCCCCCACGGGGAATGGCCACACCGAAATCCCTTTTCCTCCATTCTCCTTTCGAGATCTTGGGCACGCACGCACACACACACCTGGCGTGAGTTTAAGCCACTGGGTCCAGGCCTCGAACCACAGTCAACAACATGGGAGTCCAGGGACATAGCCATTACGCTAACTGCTGGTCTCCCTCAAGTGAGTGTAAGCCACCAGGTCTGAGACTCGAACCTCGGTCAGCTACATGGAAGTCCACCTGGCATGAGTTTAAGCCACTGGGTTCAGGCCTCGAACCGCAGTCAACTACATGGGAGTCCAGGGACATAGCCATTACGCTAACTGAGTGAGTTTAAGCCACCAGGTCTGAGACTCGAACCTCAGTCAGCTACATGGGAGTCCAGCGACATAGACATTACTCTCAACTGCTGGTCCCTAGCAAAACTCTCTTTTAAAAAAATAAAGGGCCAATAGATGACATGGAAGTTAAGGAGGCTGGATCCCACATGGCCAACTGCGCAGTTCAAGTCCTGGGTCCAGCAACTTGAAAGTCATGCCTAGCATGTGTGCATATGTGCCCAAAGTCCTGAAAGGAGAAGAGAGAGGATTGTGGCTGCCGGGGGGGGGGGGGGGGGGGGGTTGACTTCTCATTTTCTCTCTTTGTTTGACAAGTGCATGTGCTTATAGCAAACTAAAAGTAATAAAGAAGAGGGATATGAATATTTGTGAATGCTACCAAGTTAGAGTCTGACTGGGAATATAAATCCTGTGGGAGAGAAGGGATTCTCTGCTGCCATTTTCCTAGGGAACACTCTTGGAACAGTTGTAGGCTTCAGAGGTTTTTTTTTTAATTCAGCCTCAGAAACCAGGTTTCTCCCGTTGTGTCTCTCACCTTTGTAATCTTCCAGCTGGCCCAGACTAGCAGGTTCCTCTGCTCTGAATTAGCGCTTGCTTTGATGGGAGCTGTTGATGCTTGGGTGTAAATGCATATGTTACCTTCTGCTGCCAGAGGAGGGGCACGAGAGCCCAAAGAGCCACTGTGGTTGCCAGTTTTGAAGAGGGAGGACTGTTCTAGAATTGTCGGAGTTGGGGGTCCCCCTCAGACACTGGGCCTCGTCTTCCCTCAAAAAGCTGCAGCTGCTAAATACGTAAGCTAGACTAAGGAAGGCAACCAGTGTTACAGGAGGCAAAAATAAGTCCCTGAATGTTTCTGTATTTACTCTTCTCTGTGTATTGATCTCTAATTTGCCTCAGTCTCCACTAAACCTGTTTCTTCTCCATGCTAAGCCTCTGTAGTGTGTTGGATCTTCGTCACTGCTTACCGGCACCTTAGCATGCTTCTCAGCGTTAATTATACACCTTTCCCCATTTCTCAAGTCTTGTGTTCTCAATGAATAACTGCCTCCCCGTACATCAGAAAATAAGCCCTCCTTGGGGCCGGCAGCTGGCTTGGTGGTTAAGAGTGCTGGACTCCCACATGGCTGACTGTGGTTCGAGTCCCAGACCTGGCAGCTTGCTTTCTCTCTCTCTCATTCTATCCCTCTCCGGTCAAATTGAAATAAATAAATGAATAAATAAATAAAGTTAAATAAATGTAAAAACAAAACAAAAACAATAAAAGAAAATAAGCCCTCTTTTGGTGTTTTACTCCATCAAATGGCATCATGTATATAAGGCAACCTTTCCATTTGTGCTTTTGATTACCTTTCACCTTGAACTTTCGCTGAATCATGTACCCCTTCTTTATCTTGTAACTTCAACTTGTTTCCAATATTTATTTCTCCTACAGGCATGACTCCCTCCTTGAAAATGTCCTTTTTTTTCTCCATAATTCTCGACACAAAGAGTCTAATCATACTCTTTCATTTTTTTGTCCCACTCAGTTCTTTGTCCCTTGTAGTCCAGCTTCCACCGCTTTCACGTTGCTGCACCTTCCAAAGTCACTAAGGAGTGATCCCACGGAATCAGTATTGCAAGGTAGCGTCCTCAACAGCTAAACCCAAGGGGCCTTTAAAAGGCTGTGTACTTCATGCTCTCTGTATCGTCTGACAAACTTGATGCTGCCTCGTGAAACTCCTCCCCTGGATCCCATGACAGCACACTATCCTAATTCTCCTCTTACCTATCTGGCAGAAACTCCTAGGTCTTTTAATGGCCCCACTTATGCCTATTCCAGAGCAGGTGTTCCCCTAGACTCAGACCTTGGCCCTTTTTTCTGACTACATTCTTTTTTTCTTTTAAAAACTTTTTCCAGAGGGCACTTGTGTTTGCTGGAAAGACCGAGAGAGAGAGAGAGAGAGAGAGAGAGAGAGCATTTCTTTGTGGGGGATGGTCACACTACAATCCCTTCATTTCTTCCTCCTTTTAGGATTTTGCGCTTTCATGCACATATTCCCGGTGTGTTTTTCAGGCTACCAGGTCTGGGACTCAAACCACACAGTTGGCCATGTGGGATCCAGCCACCTCAGTTGCCTTCGGCTAGCCCTCTGACTATATCCTTTCATAGAAACGTTTCATCTTCTTTCATGACTTTGATTATAGCATCAACTTTTAAGAGACTGCTAAAATTTCATCCAGTCCAAACCTTTCCCCTGAGATAGCATAGTGAATTCCTAAATTTTCCCTGGACAGTGCTATTTACATATTGTGGGTACTTCAAAAATTATTTAAAACCAAAATATATCTTTTGTATCTTGTTCAACCCAACCCCCTCATTTTAGAGATGAGAAAACATATATGACTTGGTCAAGACAACACAATATGTGGTATAGAACTCTTTGTTTCTAGTCCACTACTTTTCCCAGTAATCACCAATCAAATGATTTTTTTTAGTGAGAGAGATTTTTGCTATAGGGCATGAATGTGCACCAGAGACAAAAAATGAGAAAGCACCCCCGCCCCAGGGAAGATGGCCATACTGCAATCCCTTCTCCATTCTCCTCTTGGGATTTTGGGCACACATGCACACATGCCCATTGTGAGTTTCAAGTTGCCAGGTCCAGGACAACAATCCCAGTTGAAAGGTGGGAGTCCAGCACCTTAACCACCATGCCACCTGCTGGCCCCAAATTATTCTTTCTTTAAACATGTTTTGTGCCTTCTTTTTACAGTCTCCTCTTATGTTAGTGCTATGTATACTACCATCATTTTTCTAGGTAACTAGGCTTAAAATATGGTGCAATTCAGTCACAAAATTCTTTTTACTCTTTATTCAGAACATCTCTTAAAATCTACCTGCAGCCAGCAGGTGGTTAAGGCACTGGACTCCCACATGACTGATTACAGTTCAAGTCCCAGATCTGGTGACTTGCTTTCTCATTTCCCCTCTCTTTCTCTCTCTGGTGAGTGTATGTGTCCTATAACAAATTAAAATAATAATAAATTAAATTAATGGGACCAGCAGATGGTGTAATGGTTACATCTCTGGACTCCCAAGTAGTCGACTGTGGTTTGAGTCCCAAACCCAGTGGCTTAAAACTCACGCCAGACATGTATGCATGTGTGCCCAAAATCCTGAGAGGAGAATGGAGGAAAAGGAATTGCGGTGTGGCCATCCCTCCTGGGGGATGATTTCTCACTTTCTGTCTCTGTCTCTCTCTGTCTCTCTGGCAAATGCACATGCCCTATAGCAAAAATCTCTCTAAAAAAATTTAAGTAAATAAATAAAATAATTCTAAAAAAATCCATTTCTTCCTCTCCATCCCATTCCTACCACTCTAACCCCTTCTTACTGATAACCAGATTAATTTTCCTAGAACAATGTTTTTGCATGTGGTTCCCTATGCAAATCCTTCAATGGCTCCTCAATGCTATGAGAAGTCTAAAATCCTTAATCAAGTTTTTTATTTCTCCCTCTACTGCCCTGCATGATTCCTGTTATGATTTTTATTTTTTAGAATTATTTAATTTTATTTATTCATTTATTTATTTTAGCTTGATCAGAGAGAGACAGAGAGAGAGAGGGCAAGTGAGAAAGCAAGCCACCAGGTCCGGGACTCTAAAACTGTGGTTGGCCATGTAGGAGGGTCCAGCACCTTAACCACCACGCCACCTGCTGCCCCCGCCCCCATTATGATTTTTCTAATTCATGTCCAAGTGCTGTAAGCTTTTTCCTCTTTAAACTTTTGTTCATTTTGTTCACCTTGCCTAGCCTTTTCTGATCCTGTAATCTAAACACTACTCTCTTTCAGTGACTCACTCAAGTGCCTCTCCCTTTCATTCCTTCTATTAAACATGATCCGTGGACTGAGTCTTTGGTCTTTTACTCCATCAAATAGCACCATGTATATAAAATGCCTAATACAGATTTGGTATATGATAGGCTCTCAAAAATGTTACTTCCCCCTTTCCTTTCTTTCAAAGAATCTTTATATTTTATCCCATTTGATTCCCATTATAAATTTTGTGAGATCAACAGGGCAGATATTAGTCTCATTTTACAGATAAAGAAATAGACTGAGACTTTAAATGTGGCAGGGCTAGATAGTAAATATTGTAGGCTATTTAGGCTCTGTCTTTCTTGCAACTCTTAACTCTTTGTAGCCCAAAGCAGCTATACTTAAACAGATGAGCATGGCTGTTTTGAAATAGTATATTTACAAAAGTAGGAGTGGAGCTGGATTTGACCTCTTGACAGTAGTTTGCAGACCCCTGTTTTAAGTGACTTATTCATGGTCAAATGCCTGATAAATATCACAGCTGGGATAGAATCCAGGTCTCTTGACTTTTAATCTGATGCCTTTCCACCATACTACACTATTGCCTGTATAATTCATTTTGCATTCATTATATGCTACCTTATTTTACTATTTATCTTTTATGTTTATGTACTGTCTTCTAGTGGTCCACAAGGCACTGAAATGGTTTCAGTAGTACCTAGCACAAAGAGTAGACATTCCATAGAAGTTTGTTTGCGAGCATAAAGATGTCCCAGATTAGCTCTGTTTTTATACTTTGGACTTGGCTTACTCTGAGGTGGACTTAAGTTTTTCTATGAGTTCCTATTAGTATAACTGATGGAGATGCCTGTGTGTGTGTGTGTGGCGTGAGTTCTAAGGGAAGTATGTGTTCCCATAGCCATTAGATCTAAATTTATGTGAGTAGCCATAAATGGCTATGTAGAAGCATACAAATAAAAGGAAGGCTGTCTCCACAGTGAAGAATAAAAAAGGAGGTAATTCTATAGTCCCACTAGGGGACAAGAGCCATGGACGCTGCATTAAAGGGTCTTTGACTCTAAATACTGCGGGTGTTTCCCATATCTTTAAAGATTTATTTAGTGAATGGTTGGGATGATGACGTTATAGGAAACACGCCATATGTTCCTTTCTTTTCCTTCGTTTTTAGACAGATGAAGGGTGTGGAGCTGTTTTCCATCCGAAAGCAGATCTCACAGAGTCTGTCCTTTCCGAAGGAAAACAGGAAGCATCCCAGGAAGACCCAGCTCTACCAGGGCTCTCATTTTCCATCTAGAAAAGGAAATGGCTTAAGTACCTACGGTGTACGATGAAGGGTATGGAATGGGGCGGGCCTTCCCAGAAACTGCGGGGCACGACTCCATGGGAGGGCAAGGGACGAGTTTCGGCGTGATGCCAGCACTGTCAGGTACAGAACCCAGGCCCCGGGTCGGCTGAAGTGAGATCCGGAGCCGGAATGGACGTTGCCATGGTTGCCACACACTGTGTTCTCCCCCGCCCCGGCCCGGGCGGCTTTCTTCGCTCGGCGCCGGCCATCCCGTAGTTTCCGCTTCCGGTCGCAGGCCAGCCCGGAGTCGGCCCCGGCGGAGCGCGGGGTGAGGGGCCTGTGCGGCGGGGAGGGGAAGGCGGGCTCCGGGGGAGGGCGCGTCTGCGCGCTGGGGTCCCCTTTCCCAAAGGCTGACAGAGACCCTTCCCAGCCCTCCGCCCAGGCCCTTCTTGGCCCGGGAGCTGTAGTTGAGGGGGTGGGGTGGGGACGACGTGGAGCCTGCGGCGACCCCGCTCTTCCTGTCCTCCCTTGCCCAGCGACGCGGTCTCCGCGGTGACGCCTGCTGCCAGCTCTTTTCTCCCCTGGGCTGGAGCTTGTATTGGCGAAGGGTACGAGGAAGTCTTGGTAACGATTCGCGTGTACTTCCTCGGAACTGAACACTTGCACGTGCCTCGTGTCGCGTGTCCCTGCGCACGTTGCATTTCCAGGCCCTATTGATAAGCTGCAGGGTAAAGCGTTTGTCGGGTTTCTCTTTCTTACCTGGTCTCTATGCTTTCTTCGCCCTTTCTTCCTCATCTTTCAGGTCTTCCAAAGTGGAGACTTAAATCCAAAGTCATGGCAAACCACCTGAAGTTCATTGCTAGGACTGTGATGGTACAAGAAGGGAATGTGGAAGGCGCCTACAGGACCCTAAACAGGTAGCTCTTGGGGGGGTGGTGGTGGTTATTTTCCTTTCCCTGTCATAGATTGTTCCAACTGGTGCCAGCCAGGTGTTCACAGTCTCGAAACTTCTTAACCCCCCAGGTTTATTAAAAATAAAGTTCTTCCCCAAACCTGAATAATCTTTGAAGCTTATTCAATGATATACTTGATAATGAGTCAGTCCCAGATTTAAGAGCTTAGGAAAAAAAATCAAGATGTGGAGTTGCTAGAAACAGGAACTTAGTACATACAAAACTGAAGGAGGGATTGATGTGGGGTAAGGCTAATGGAAAAGATGACTTCACATTGGGATTTTGGAGAAAAGGCAAGAGATGGGAAGGCGTACAGGTTTCCAAGAAGATTACAAGCCTAAGCAAAATACATAGGTGGAAAGGAACTAGCTGGAGTGGGATAGCTGTATTGGAAGATTTTGAATGCTAGGCTGAGATGGAATAACCCTTATAGTGTCTTCCCATTCAGATTTCTCAAGCAAAACGTTCTTAGCCTTCCCGCCTCATGAGTTATAATACTTTTTACTTTCTTATATCCCTCATTCATCATTTCCTCTCCCAGTATGAAGTAGGGTTTGGAGAAACAAATGCTAGTTGAGTGTAATTGTCTTTTTTGTTTGTTTGTTTTAATATTTTGGGGGCCAGCAGGTGGCATGGTGGTTAAGGTGCTGGACACTCCCACATGGCTGACCATGGTTCAAGTCCCAGACCTGGTGGCTTGCTTTCTGCTCCCCCTCCCCATCTCTCTCTGATCAAATTACGATAAAATTAATGAATAAATACAGTTAAAATAAATGATTTTTTTTTCTTTTTTTTGGAGAGGTTTTTTTTTCGCTATAGGGCGCGTGCGCTCGCCAGACAGACAGAGAGAGACATAGAGACAGAAAGCGAGAAATCACCCCCCAGGGGGGATGGTCACGCCGCAATCCCTTCTCCTCCATTCTCCTCTCGGGATCTTGGGCACGCACGCACACGCGCCCGGCGTGAGTTGTAAGCCACCGGGTTCGAGACGCGAACCGCGGTCGACTACGTGGGAGTCCAGCGACATAGCCATTACGCTAACTGCTGGTTCCCAAAATAAATGATTTTTTTAAAAAAATATTTCGTTTAACTTTATTTATTTATTTGACTAAAGAGGGATGGGGTGGGGAGGGGCAGTAAGCTGCCAGTTCTGGAACTCAAACCGCTGTCGGCCATGTTGGAGTCTAGCGCCCTTAACCACCACACCACCTACCGCCCCAAGTGTAATTAGTAGGAAAGACCTATGACCTAACCTTCTGCCTTAAGGCTCTTAATGTGGTAATTTTATTTATTTATTTTTTTTTTTTGGAGAGGTTTTTGCTATTGGGCACGTGCGCTCACCAGACAGACAGAGACAGAGAGACAGAAAGCGAGAAATCACCCCCCAGGGGTGATGGCCACGCCACAATCCCTTCTCCTCATTCTCCTCTCGGGATCTTAGGCAGGCACGCACACGCACCCGGTGTGAGTTTAAGCTGCCGGGTCTGGAACTCGAACCACGGTCAACTACGTGGGAGTCCAGCAACATAGCCATTACGCTAACTGCTGATCCCTTAATGTGGCAATTTTATTTTACAAGTAAGAGAAGGCTAGGAAGATTAGACTGAATTTCTTGGGTTGTGCAATTATTGAATGATGGAAAGGAGCATAAACATCTCTTTTTAGTGTGATGTTTTCTGTTCTGTATTAGTTCATTATTTATTAGTTTTTCTAGAAACAGAGAGCTCCATGCAGTCACTTTCTAATTAAGAATGCTTGTTTGATTGGGTTCAAATATTGGTGGAGTTCAGGCTGCCTCGTGAAGTGGTTGTTAAGGTGGCTAGATTCCACGTGGCTGGCTGCACGGTTTGAGTCCTGGACCTTGTGGCTTGAAAACCACACCAGGCAGGTGTATGTTCCTGTCCAAAATTCCAAAAGGAGAATGGAGAAGAAAGAGATCACCATGTGGCCATCCTCCCTGGAGTGGTGCTTTCTCATTTTCCCTTTTTCCTTCTGTATGGATCTCTCTGACTAGTGTTTGTACCTTGTGGGGGGGGTAGAAAAACTATGGATAGGTGGGTGGATTGATGGATGGATGGATGGATGGATGGATGGATGGATGGATGGATGGAGTTCTTGGGAACTGAGAAAGCAAATGAAAGGGAACCTAGTTCTTACTAAAGCAGAGAGTTCTAGATGTAGAGGGCCAGGTGGTAGAAGACCGCAGTTAATGAGGATAAGGATGTTACCAGAAGCTGTGTCAATGAGAAGTTCTAGGCCCAGGATGGTTTATATGTCTTTTTAGTAAGCCTAATCACCTCATTCTGTATCTGTGCATGCCAGTAGTCATATCCTTTCCAGAAGCTACTCTCTGCACTGTCACTTATCCTTAGAGTAAAAGCAAATGACTATCAGGTGGTAAGATGCCTTCTTTCTTTCTTTTTTTTTTTTCAGTTTGCTATAGGGCACATGTGCTCATGAAGAGACAGAGAAGGAAAGTTGAAATTATTTCCTAGAATAGGGTGGCCACACCACAGTACTTTCACCATTCTCTCAGAATTTGGGACACGTATGCACATGTGCCCCAAATTTTTCAAGCTGCCAGTTGGCCATGTGGGATCCAGCCCTTAACCTCCATACTACCTGCTGGCCCACGATACCCTATTTTTTTTTTTTTTAATTACTGCTCAGGGACGAGCGGCTGGTGTAATGGCTTTGTCACTGGACTCCTACATAGACTACCATGGTTCAAGTCCTGGACCCGGCAGCTTAAAACTTGGCCATGTGCATGTATGTGTGTGCCCAAAACCCCAAGAGGAGAACAGAGGAGAAGGGATTGCAGTGTGACCATCCCCCTGGGGGGGTTGGGGGGGTAATTTCTCACTTTCTGTGTCTCTTTCTCTCTGGTGAGCACACATGCCCTATAGCAAAAATCTGTCTTTGAAAAGAAAAATTGCTGCTCATTCCACAGCTTTCCTATTTCAGACCTTCTAGTGGCATGTCTGTGAGAGGTTTGAGGTATTTAGTGACCTTTCTTTGCCCCTATATGGGAAGCACAACATGAATATCTTTATAGGTATCCTGCAAACTATGGTGAATTAGCTAGTTAGATGAAATACTGAATCTGGAAAAAGGAGTGTCTTATATATAACTGCATCCTTTTTTTCTTCTCCCTGTATGTCTTTTTCTTTTTTTTTAGAGAGGTTTTTGCTATAGGGTGTGTGCACTTTGCCAGAGAGACAGAAAGCAAGAAATCACCCGCTGGGGGGATGGCCACACTGCAATACCTTTTCCTCCATTTTCCTCTTGGGATTTTGGGCATGCACACACACTGACCTGGCATGTTGTTATTGTTGTTTTTCCTTTTTTGGAAAGGTTTTTGCTATAAGGCACGTGCACTTGCCAGAGAGAGAGAGAGACAGAAAGCAAGAAATCACCCCCCCGGGAAGGATAGCCACACCACAATCCCTTCTCCATTCTCCTCTCCGGATCTTGGGCATACACACACACATTCCTGGTGTGAGTTTAAGCTACCGGGTCCAGGACTTGAACCACGGTCAACTACATGGGAGTCCAGTGACATAGCCATTATGCCAACTGCTGGTCCTGCCTGGCATGAGTTTTAAGCTATCAGGTTTGGGACTTGAATCGTGGTCAACTCTGGGAGTCCAGCAATGTAACCATTATGCCATCTGCTGGCCCCATATGTCTTTTTCTTTATGGCTGTTTTTATGGATTTAGATGAGTCTTCCAGTCAGGGTAGTTGAGATGTCTTGAGGGATAGGAAAGGGGGAGGTAGCTGTTACTTGATGATAAAAACAGATTTCTCACAGGCTCAGTTTTAGCTCCTTTCACCTCCCTATTGCTAAAGTGTGGACAAAGCAAAAGTGAGAACTTAGTTTTTTTTTTTTGGTTTCGTTTTTGGTTTTTTGCTATAGGGCGCATGCGCTCGCCAGACAGACAGAGAGAGACATAGAGACAGAAAGCGAGAAATCACCCCCTGGGGGGATGGTCACACCACAGTCCCTTCTCCTCCATTCTCCTCTCGGGATCTTGGGCACGCACGCACATGCGCCTGGCGTGAATTTTAAGCCACTGGGTCTGGCACGCGAACCGCAGTCGACTACGTGGGAGTCCAGCAGCATAGCCATTACGCTAACTGCTGGTCCCCAGAACTTAGTTTTTTGGAAATTAGCTACTTTGGGGGACCAGCAGGTGATGTGGTTAAGGAGCTGGACACTCCCACATGGCCAACCATGGTTCAAGTCTTAGACCTGGTGGCTTGCTTTTTCATTCCCCATCCCCATGTTTCTCTCTGGTCAAATTAAAATAAATGAATGAATAAGTAAAATTAAATAATTTCAAAAAAAAAAAAGAAAGAAAGAAAATGAGTTACCTTGACAAAACAAAACAAAACAAAAAAACAATTTTTGATGTAGCATTATTTTTGGAACCATTTCTTATCATGTACCAAGAAAGTAGTTAGAATTTTAATACTCTTGCCACAGCCATAACCTGAAAATATGTAAATGAGGCAGCATAACAGATTGCCTGGTTTAGATCCCAGCTCTGCCTCTTATTAGCTTCATGATGTTTACTATTAGGTGGTTGGGAAAGTCGTGACATATTTTTCTGTGTTTTCTATGCAAAAATGCACCATGATTTTCACAATGACCCAATACTTAATGTCTCTCTGCCTTACTTTCCTCATTTATAAAGCGGAACTATTCATTGTACCTACCTCATTGGGTTGACATAAGGATTGTTAATACATTTGAAGGGCTCAGAATTGGTATGTACTAGGCATAATATGTTAGCTATTATCTTCATATGGAAGTAATTGCAAGGAAATGTTTACCCTTTTGGTTTTGCTTAGTGAATGATTTGTATGTGTATTTATTTATTTTGAGAGTTGGAAGGTTTTTTTTTTAAGAATTATTTTATTTAGCTTTATTTGTTTATCCATTTTTAATTTGACCAGAGAGGTTCAGAGTGAGAGAGAGAGAGAGAGAGAGAGAGAAAGTGAGAAAGCAAGCTGCCAGGTCTGTGACTTGAACCTGATTGGCCATGTGGGAGTCCACTGCCCCTAACCACACGCCACCTGCCAGCCCCTAGAGATTGAAAGTTTATGTTAGTTTTTTTCTCCTGTCTTCCTGAGTTCTCAGATTATGCTTAAAATGGCCTAGAGATGAAAATAATTATACACTGCTATTTATTTTTTTAATTAAAAATTATTTTTATTCAGTTTTCTATACATTGTTATTATTACTCTTTTTTTAGAATTACTTTATTTAACTTTATTTGTTTATTTATTTATTTTAATTTGACCAGAGGGGGACAGAACGAGAGAGAGAGAGAGAGAGAGAGAGAAAAGCCACCAGGTTCGGAACATGAACCATGGTTGACCATGTGGGCGTCCAGCACCCTTAACCACCATGCCACCTGCCAACCCCTTATCGTTACTTTTCAATTTGACCAGAGAGAGAGAGACAGGGGAAGATAGAGAAGGAAAGTGAGAAAGCAAGCTACCAGGTCTAGAACTCAGACCATGGTTGGCCATGTGGGAGTCTAGTACCCCAATCACCACACCTCGTGCTGGCCTGTTACTCTTACATGAGGATCCAGTTTACTACTAGTATTGGAAGGACCTTTTTTTTTTTTTTTTTTTTTTTTTTTAAGGTTTCTGCCATAGGGCACTTATGCTTGCTAGAGAGAGGGAAAGTGAGAAATCACCCCCACAGGGGGGAATGGCCACGCTGCACTCCCTTCTTCTGCATTCTCCTCTCTGGATTTTGAACGCATATGTGCCCCATGTGATTTTTTTTTTTTAAAGAATTATTTAACTTTATTCATTTATTTATTTTTATTTGAATAGAGATGGATAGAGTTAAAGAGGGAAAGTGAGAGCAAGCCACCAGGTCCGAGACTTGAACCGTGGTCGGCCATGTGGGAGTCCAGTGCCCTTAACCACCATGCCACCTGCCAGCCCCAGCCCCATGTGATTTTCAAGCCACTGGATCAGTGACTCAAAGTATGGTCAGGCATGTTGGAATCCAATGCCTTAACCACCATGCCACCTACTGGTCCTAGAACTTTTTTTAATAGATAGTAATACTTTCCAACCCAGGCCCTTCTCACTTAGCCAATAGCTAATCCCATTTAACAGCATTTATTTCTTCTGCATTCACTATTACATAGATGGAATGCATCCTCTGTTTTCACTTAAAATATTTAAAACAAAGAACCTGGAAAACAGAGTTCCTTTTTTCCCCCTCAAGGGACCAGGGCTCAAACCCTGGCCAACTACATGGGATCCAGCTGCTTCTTTGCAACACTTAACCGGTGCCCTATAGGGCTGGCTAAACAAACTATGGGACCATCAATTGGCGTGATGGCTATGTCTCTGGACTTCCATGTAGTTGACTGCGGTTCGAGTCCTGGACCCGGTGGTTAAGCTCACGCCGGGCGCATATATGTGTGTGCCCAAAATCCCGAGAGGAGAGTGGAAGAGAAGGGATCATGGCGTGCCACTGGGAGGTGATTTCTCATTTTCTGTCTGTCTGTCTTTCTGGCGAGCACACGTGCCCTATAGCAAAACCTCTTAAAAAAAAAAAAAAAAAAAAAAAAAAAAACTATGTATTTCTAATCTCCTGCCTGCAGAGATTGATCATCTCTTCATTGAGGCCAGGTCTGTGAAAAGCATAAGGCCGACTCTTATCTTCTGAGAAGAGACTTCCTTCCTATCTTTGTCTGGGGTTGTCTAATTAATTTAGAACTGTATCTCTGTTTATCTTGTTTTTCCAAAATTCTTATTCAGCCAGTATCTTTTGTATATAATTAACACCAGGTCTTTGCTTTTCCTGCCTTTTCTTTATTGCTTTTCATTGTATCTAAAATGCTTCCTGATCCTACGCACAAGTAGATGGTGAGGGAGGGAAGAATAAATAAATGGCAGAGGAAAGAGGCATATGTATCTTTTACCATCTGACTGAACCTGATTCCATTTCAGATCTTGTTCTCAGAAATCTGTTTTCAAGTCGGTTTCTTTCCTTTTATTTATTTATTTATTTCCCAAATAGCAGCCCCAAACCTCTGTTAAGGTTCCTTTTTTTTTTGAAGTGGTAACTGGCAGGTTACACATACTTTCTCCTAGATGGAAATGTTAATTTTAGTCAGAAACAACAGGAGATCAGTCTGACACATTGTGGTTTTCAACCCTTTCTGTCTATTAGAATTACCTGGAGATGGGGCTAGCAGGTGGCATGGTGTTTAAGGTGTGGACTCACGTGGCCCACTACAGTTTGAGTTCCAGGCCTGGCGACTTACTTTACCTCCCCCTCCCTTTCTCAGATCTCCCTGCCCACACTGGGCATGTGTGTGTGTGCCCAGTGGCTGGCTGAGGCTGAGGGTAGATCCTGGCATGACAGTCATGTTGAAGATACATCTTTCTCTCTGGCACTCTCTCTTATGGAAAGGAAACTTTTTTTTTTTTTTTTTTTTTTGAGAGGTTTTTGCTATAGGGTACATGTGCTTGCCAGACAGAGAGACAGAGAGAGATAGAAAGCGAGAAATCACCCTCCGGGGGGATGGCCATGCAATCCCTTCCCCTCCATTCTCTTGGGATCTTGGGCACGCATGCACATGCGCCCGGTGTGAGTTTAAGCCACTGGGTCCAGGACTCGAACTGCGGTCGACTACATGGGAGTCCAGCGAAATAGCCATTACGCTAACTGCTGTTCCCTGGAAGAGAAACTCTTAATGTAAGATTAAATCAGAATCTCTGGAGGGTGGTGCCTGACCAGCAGCATTTTTTAAATGTCCCATGTAAGGTTGTTATTCTGCCAGGGTTGATAATGACTATATTGGACTATATATAGGCTCCTTAAAGACAGAGACCAAGGCTTTTTGATTTATATATCTCCCCCCCCCCATTTTTTTTAAGAGGTTTGTGCCTTATGGCACATGTGCTCGCTGGAGAGAGACAGAGACAGTGAAAGGAAAATGATAAATCACCCCCCAGGGGGCATAGCCACACCACAAGCTCTTCTCTATTCTGGGATCTTGGGTATGCACACACACGCACCTGACATGAGTTTCACGCCACTGGTTCTGGGAATCAAACCATGGTCAGCTATGTGGGAGTCCAGCGACATAACTGCTACACCATCTGCTGGCCCCCGATCTATATATCCCTCACATTTACCAAAATGTCTGGCACATAGGAAGCTATCATTAAACATAATGAACTTGGAACATTCCTTTATTTTTTGTCAATTCCTTCCTTGGCTTTTGTTAATTTGTCAAACTTCCACTGAAGAAGTATTCTTAACAGCTGAGAAGACTGGAAGAACTATGAGGTTCTGCCACTGTACACAAACATGGAATTTTGTTGGAGCTCCTCTTTTTTTTTTTTTAATTAAAATTTCAGGCAAATTTGTGTTCATTGCCATTGCATCTATTTTAGGACTAGCATCCCCATCCTCGCTCGAGTTAAAATTGGTGCTCCAAGCAGATGCTTCAGATTTATCCAGAAACTCTGTATCCCTTGGCACTCTACCAAGTACCCTAGTTAAGAAGCACAGCGGTACTTTTTCTTACTGTAGGGATTAAAACACCAAGGTAGGAATAGGTTGTAGAGGAAAACAATTTACATTGCTTAAAAAGAATTTGATCAGGAAGAAGGGAGGTGGTTAGAAAAAGAAATGAAGAGATTCAGGTTAAGTCCCAGAGACTCAGAGACTATGGTACGATGATCTCTTTTAGGCTTCCTCGTGAATTTGCAAAAATTGGAACTTTGTGGCTATGGTTGTCTAGGAAACCAGTGCAGGAAGTACATTGGTTGGAAGGAGCTACTTGAGGAAAGAGTAATGGTAGTGTTTTGTTTCTTTTTTTTTTTTGAGGAGTTTTTGCTATAGGGCGCGTGCGCTCGCCAGAGAGACAGAAAGCGAGAAATCACCCCCCAGGGGGTATGGCCACGCCGCAATCCCTTCTCCTCTGTTCTCCTCTCGGGATCTTGGGCACACACGCACATGCGCCTGGCGTGAGTTTTTTTTTTGTTTGTTTGTTTTTGAGAGAGAGAGGTTTTTGCTATAGGGCGCATGCGCTCACCAGACAGAGAAAGAGACAGACAGAAAGCGAGAAATCACCCCCCAGGGGGGATGGCCACGCCGCAATCCCTTCTCCTCCATTCTCCTCTCGGGATCTTGGGCACGCATGCACACATGCCCGGCATGAGTTTTAAGCCACCGGGTCCGGGACTTGAACCACAGTCGACTACGTGGGAGTCCAGCGACATAGCCATTACGCTAACTGCTGGTCCCTTTTTTTTTTCTAAGAGAGATTTTTGCAGGACCAGCAGTTGGCATAATGGCTATGTCGCTGGACTCCCATGTAGTGGACTGCGGTTTGAGTCCTGGACCCCGTGGCTTAAACTCAAGTCGGGCGCAAATGCATGCGTGCCCAAGATCCTGAGGAGAAGGGATTGCGGCGTGGCTATCCCCCTGGGGGGTGATTTCTCGCTTTCTGTCTCTCTGTCTCTGTCTGGCGAGCGCATGCGCCCTATCGCAAAAAAAAAAAAAAAAAAAAAAACACTATACATGGAGGGCCAGCCCCATAGCACAGTGATTAAGCACTGTACACTGGGAGCCAGATCTCACATGGCTAATTGTAGTTTGAATCCCACCCCTCACAGCTTAAACACTTCAGGGTCGTGTGTGTGTGTACGTGTGTGTGTGCGTGCGTGTACGTGCCCAAAGTCCTGATGAAATGGAGGAAAGGGGTTGTGAATGAACATGCTCCATTGGGTCCTTCCCTCTCTTACTCTTTTTCTCTCTTATGTATATACCCTCTGACAATAAAAAATTTTTTAAAAAATACAAATTTCAAAAAGTTTTTGCACCAAAATAAACTAGTGCTTTTTTTTTTTTTTAATAGCTATAAAGTCTGTGCCATCACTGGAGAGATGTCTGAGGAGGGTAGGGTGGGAAAGCAACCCACAGCAGGAATGACCACCCTGCAGTCTTTTCTCCTCCTTTCAGGATTTAGGACATGCACACACATGCACCCACTGTGTTCTTCAAGCCCCTGGCTCCAGGACTCAAACTGCACTGGCAGTCAAATGAGATCCAGTGCTTTTAACGCTATGCCACCTGCTGGACCCACTTGAACTTTTTTTTTTTTTAAAAGAGGTTTTTGTCTTAGGACAAGTGCACTCACCGGAGAGAAGGAGAACAGAGACACTGAGAAGGAAAGTGAGAAATCACCCCTCAACGGGATCAGCAGTTAGCATAATAGCTATGTTGCTGGACTCCCCATGTAGTCAACCACAGTTCGAGTCCTGGACCCGGTGGCTTAAACTCACGCCGGGCACATGTGCGTGCATGCCCAAGATCTCAAGAGGATAATGGGGGAAAAGGGATTGCAGCGTGGCCATCCCCTCTGGGGGTGATTCTTAGCTTTCTGTCTCTCTGTCTGTCTCTGTCTTTCTGGCGAGCACACCTGCCCTATAAAAAAAGCCTCTCAAAAAAAAAAAAAAAAAAAATCACCCCCCAGGGAGGATGGCTATGCCACAATCCCTTCTTCATCCTTCTTCCAGGATCTTGGGCATACATGCACATGCACCTGGTGTATTTCAAGTTGCCAGATCCAGGACTCGAACCACAGTCAGCTATGTGGGAGTCCAGCGACATAACTGGTACATTATCTCCTGGCCCCCTAACTTGTTTTTTTGTTTTTGAGAGAGATTTTTGTTACAGGACATGTGTGCTCACAGGAGAGACAGATAAGCAAGAAGTCACCCCCTGGGGAGATGGCCATGCTGCAATCTCTTCTTCATTCTCCTCTCGGGATTTTGGGCACATATGCACATGCACTTGATGTGAGGTGTTTTTTTTTTGTTTTGTTTTGTTTTTTTGAGAGAGGTTTTTTTCTATAGGGCATATGCGCTCACCAGAAAGACAGAGAGACAGGAAGCGAGAAATCACCCACCGGGGGGATGACCACGCCACAATCCCTTCTCTTCCATTCTCCTCTCAGGATTTGGGCACACATGCACACGTGCCTGGCATGAGTTTAAGCCACTGGGTCCGGAACTCGAACCGTAGTCGACCACATAGGAGTCCAGCGACATAGCCATTGTGCCAACTGCTGGTCCCTTTTTGTTTTTACCTGCCGGTGTGAGTTGTAAGCCACCAGGTCCAAGTCTTGAACAGTGGCCAACTACGCAAGAATCCAGTAACATAACTATTACGCCACCTGTTGGTCCCTCCCACTTTGTATTTTTTTTTTTTATTAATTACTTTATTTATTTTTGTATATACTTTCAATCATATTGTTTGGCTTACAATGAGACCATTTCGATATGTGAACATTTCTCCCCAGACCCGTTGATCGAAATATCTTCAACAGATAACACCACACCTCCCCATCCCGTCAATGCTCTACCTCTGTATCCCTTCTCTAAATGTCTTTCGTTGGGCCCCACTCCTCCACATACACCTCATCTGACATTCACACCCATCTCTTGTGTTTGTTCAACTGTTAGTCAATCAGTTTCCGACATAGAATGCAGACAAACGGTATATGTTAAGTGGGGACATACAATGTCTCTCCTTCATAGCCTGGCTTGCCTCACTCAGCAGTACATCTTCCATATTCTTCCACTTTCTGTCAAAAGCCAGGGCTCTGTTGGTTTTTATGGCTGAGTAGTATTCCATAGAGTATATGTGCCACAGTTTTTCAATCCATTCCTCCATACGGGGGCATCTGGGTTGGTTCCATGACTTAGCAATTGTGAATAGTGCCGCAATAAACATCGATGTGCAAGCACTTTTCCAATGAAGGATTCTTCTGTCCTTTGGGTAGATACCGAGGAGTGGGATCTCTGGATCATATGGCAGATCTATCCCCCACTTTGTATTTTTAATTACATTTTCTACAGGTTTTTTGAAGTCCCCTCGTGTATGTCCCATAGTTGTATTTTAGGCTTGGGGGGGGGAAAGTAAATATTTTTTTCTTAGAGTAATATTCTAGGCAAGGCCTTTCTTTCTTTCTTTCTTTCTTTTTTTTTTTTTAAGAGATTTTTGCCATAGGGTGCGTGCACTCACCAGATGGACAGACAGGAAGTAAGAATGAGAAATCACACCTCAGGGAGATGGTCACACCACAATCCATTTTCCTCAGGATCTTGGGTGCACGCACACACACACGCCCTGCGTGAGTATCAAGCCACAGGGTCTGGAACTCAAACCATAGTCGGCCACATAGGAGTCCAGTAATGTAACCATTAAACCATCTGTTGGTCCATAGGCAAGGACTTTTAAGCTTATACATCTGAGCAGACTGATTCCGGAATGTCCCAGTCTTCTCTCATCTTACCTGTTAAACACAGTGTTTTCTCACACGCGTTTTATCCTTTTTTCCTGCTTTTCCCTAATGTCCTCTCTCCAGCTATCTTTTTCTGAATAACGCTAACTTCTCTTTACCTCTCTCTTAGCTTTCTGATAATTAGTAGTTTAAAAATAAGTTGCTTGTTCTGTGGTCTAATTACAACATTAGGTAAGAGAACAAAGGCGAGAGAGAGAGTTAAAGCTTTACCATGTTTGGAGCACAGAATCTTATAAAAGAAGCAGCCATGTGTCTGCCCAGCGAGACCGCCACAGCACGCCTGTTACATAACCAGGGCCCTCACTGTGCCCTGGGATGAGGAGATGGAGAGTGGAGGTTGCTAGGAAGCCCTGTGTGATTGGCCGGCCCCCATGCAAGGCAAGGCAAGCCCCCTGGAAGTGTGCCCGGGTTGGCCCCTTTTACTCCTGGTGAGTGAGCGTCTGGGCCCATTGAGTCTTTCTGCATACACGTTGTCCTGACGTAGGCTGGCTACAGTGACATGTGAGTCTGCCACCCCACCTCCCCCCTTCAGGCAGCCTGGCTCCCTTTACATAATCAGTTGAATTTCACTAAAACTGGCAGCTGGTTTCTCCTCCAGTGTTAGGTTGCCAGGCGCCTGAACGCCAGGCTGATCTGTTTACTCTAAAGCTCTCGGTCTGCTAGGCCTTGAACTAACTTTGGGAGCAGAGCATCATTAGTAACATCCTCCCTGTATATTTCTTGGGTTCTACAAAGCTCTTCCTGCATCCTTTTCTACTAGGGATGAAGTCAAGTATATGCCCCAACTGTAGGGACTTGAGCATTTGAAGATAATCTGCGCTTTCAGGATTATAAGAAGGTACAGGATATGGGAGAAAATATATTTGGTCTGTTCTGGAAGTAATTAGAATGGCCAGGGAAAACCATTTACCAATCCTGTCAATACGTTCTTTCCCTTCTACCTTTTTTTTTCTTGCCTTTTCTGCTTGACAGCTCAGGCATTTACTTAGTAAAAAGAAAAATCACTTGTTTCAGGTGCTAGCTAGTGGCATGTGGTTTAGGCAACTGAATCCCACATGGCTGACTGCACAGTTTGAGTCCCAGATCCAGCGACTTGAAGAACATGGTAGGTGCATGTGCATTCGTGCCCCAAATTCCAAGACGAGAATGCAAGAGGAAGGATTGCAGTGTGGCCATTCCTCTGGAGGGGGGTCTCTTTTTCTCTCTTCTCTGTCTCTCTCTGGTGAGTGCATACACCCTATAACAAGTTTACTGGGGAAAAGTTTGTTTCAAAACCCTTTTTGTTTGTTTTTTAAAGAATTATTTTTTATTTTATTTGTTCATTCACTTTATTTTAATTTGACTGGAGAGAGACACACACAGAGAGAGAGAGAGGGAAAGTGAGAAAGCAAGCCACCAGGTCCGGGACTCGAACCATGGTTGGCCATGTGGGAGTGTCCAGCACTTAACCACCACACCACCCGCTGGTCCCCAAACCTTTTTTGTTTGTTTTTAAGGTTTTTGCCATCGGGCGCATGTGCTCACCAGAGAGACAGTGAGAGGGAAAGTGGAAATTCACCCGAGGGGGATGGCCACACTGCAGTTCCTTCTCCTCCTGGGATCTTGGGCATGCACACACGCACCTGGAGTGTCAAGCCACCAGGTCTGCGACTTGAAACATGGTCAGCCATGTGAGAGTCCAGCAATGTAACTACTATGCCATCTACTGACCCAAAGTCTCTTTGGAGAGGTTTTGTGGTTGTTTTTTTTGTTTGTTTGTTTGTTTGTTTGTTTTGCTATAGGGCATATGCACTCGCCAGAAAGACAAAGAGAGAAAGCGAGAAATCACCCCCCACGGGGGATGGGCACACACGCACATGTACTGGCGTGAGTTTAAGCCACCGGGTCCGGGACTTGAACCACAATCGACTACATGGGAGTCCAGCGACATAGCCATTATGCCAACTGCTGGTCCCTCCAAAGTCTCTTTGTATATCTAATATTTTTATTTCTCTCCCTCTCTTTTTTAAAATGAAGGAAGAGAAGGTCTTGCTGTGTTGTTCACACTAAACAGGGATCTATCTGAATTGCAGTTGCCCTGTGGGGCCCAGTGTGAAAACCCTCCTCCTGTTTATATCGCTACCTCTTCCTTCTCCAACCCAATTTTCTGTTACCTTTCTCTACAATAAACTCAATCGCTTATATGTAAGAAGTGCATATATAGGAGATGGAGAATGAAGGAATTTGGGAGTTTCAACATGTACTGGTCATGTTCCTCAAGCCACCACGACCAGGACTTGAATTTGTGGTTGGCCTTAATAGGATCCAACTCCTCCTAACTGCCAGGCTATAGGGCTGGTCCTAAATTCAGTTTTGTGTAGGGTTTGAGGCACTAGGAAATAACTAGTCTACCTCTAAGGTAAAACTGGGCCAAGAGGTAAGGATTTAGGAGTCAGCAGTCTTGGTCAGTTCTCAATCCCAGTTCTACGTTAAGATTTCCTGGGAGACTCATAAAGCATTCTCGGTGTCTGTAGGCCACACTCGAGACCAACTAAATCATAGTCTCTGGTGGGTGCTAGATATCAGCACTTCCCCTTCCTCCCCCCAGGTCTTAGCCATAGGACACATGCACTCACCAGAGAGTCAGAGAGGGAAAGAGAATCACCCCCAGGGGAGATGGCCACATCACAGTCCCTTCTTTCTCCTGTAGAGATTTTGGGCACGTATACACACATCCCTGGCGTGATTCTCAAGCTGCCAGGTCTGAGACTCAAACCCCAGTTGGTTATGTAGGAATCTAGCACTTGAACTACCACACCTACCCCTGGCCCCCATAAGTACCTTTTGAAAACTCTAGGAAATTATTCCATTGTGGATCAGTATTGAGACCCACTAGTAAAGGTTAAAGGAATTACATAGAACCAGAAAGAAAATTTACAGTCAGAATCTGTAGGGATAGTAACTCTTTTTGGAGAGTTGTTTTTTTTTTTTTTTTTTTTTTTTTTTTTTTTTTTTTTTTTTTTTTTTTTTTTTTTGCTATAGAGCACGTGTGCTCACCAGAAGACAGAGAGAGACAGAGAGACAGAAAGCGAGAAATCTCCTCCTAGGGGGCGGGGGGGGGGGGGGGGGATGGCCATGCCACAATCCCTTCTCCTCCATTCTCTCGGGATCTTGGGCATGCATGCACATGCACCCGGTGTGAGTTTAAGCCACTGGGTGTGGGACTCGAACCACAGTCGACTACGTGGGAGTCCAGTGACATAGCCATGACACTAACTACTGGTCCCAATAGTAACTCTTTTTTTTTTGGAGAGGTTTTTGCTATAGGGCGCATGCGCTCGCCAGACAGACAGAGAGAGAGAGAAAGAAAGCGAGAAATCACCCCCCAGGGGGGATGGCCACGCCGCAATCCCTTCTCCTCCATTCTCCTCTCGGAATCTTGGGCATGCACGCACACGCGCCCGGCGTGAGTTTTAAGCCACCGGGTCCGGGACATGAACCACGGTTGACTACGTGGGAGTCCAGCGACATAGCCATTACGCTAACTGCTGGTTCCCCCAATAGTAACTCTTAAGGATAGGGGTCACCAAACAGCGTAGCAGTTACATTGCTAGATTCCCACATGGTCACTACAGTTCAAGTCCTGGATCTGGTGGCCTGAAAATCACATCGGGCACATGTACATGTTTGCCCAAGATCCCAGGAGGAGGGAACCAGCAGTTAGCGTAATGGCTATGTCGCTGGACTCCCACGTAGTCGACCGCGGTTCGCGTCCCGGACCCGGTGGCTTAAACTCTCGCCAGGCATGTGTGCGTGCGTCCCCAAGATCCCGAGAGGAGAATGGAGGAGAAGGGATTGCGGCATGACCATCCCCTCGGGGGGGGGGGTGGGGGGGGGTGGGGTGATTTCTCGCTTTCTGTCTCTCTGTCTGGCGAGCGCACGCGCCCTCTATAGCAAAAACCTCTCCAAAAAAAAAAAAAAAAAAGATCCCAGGAGGAGAATGGAGAAGGGATTGCTGGCATAGCCATGTCCCCCAAAAGGGTGATTTCTCACTGTCTCCACCTCTCTCTCTCTCTCTCCACCCCTCCCTCTCTCTCTCTCTCTCTCTCTCTCTCTCTCTCTCTCTCTCTCTGGTAAGTACACACATCCAAAGGGGGAAAACTCAGGGAAAAAAAATTTAAGGGTAAATTGAAGACGAAAGCCAGTGAGAGAGATCCTTTGTGGCCAGAATGCATCTTTTAGTCTTTGGTACCTCACCGCTTTACCATAACACTAGTGTTGTATCCATTTCTGCATAAGTGACTTCTGGACATGACTATTTCCAGCAGGATCTGCATTAACATGCTTTTCCCAATTCTGGGAGTTTACACCAGTTCCCTTGCTTCCTGTTCCCCTGCCACTAAAACTGAGTAATCCAAACAAATAACAATTCTCTAGTACCCTACAAATCATTCTTGTTAAAAAAACAGCAGGAGCCTGGGAGAGGATCCCATAGGACAGTGTTTCCCATGTCTATTCACATTTGTAGTTTACCCAAAGCCCAATTCTTTTCAGGTTCATGTTCAATCTGTTATCTCAAGCTTTGTGATGTAATATAGCAGCAATAAATGGGGTTTCCTGCTGGGCAGAGGTAGCTGGTAGTTTTTCTGATTTTTATTTTCTCTTTCCTCTGTGCTCCTTTTTCCCAGTTATAATAGCCATGTCTCAGCCTTCTTGTCTTCAATTGTTTGTGACTTACTTTTTGCAGGAATGGGGCCATATAAACATTGCTAGGGATGGAAGGCAGCAGCAGCAGGTGCTTTCCGACCTTAGGACCACTTGATGAGGGCTTGAGAGAGAGACTGATTGCAGAGTGGAGGCAGAGGTCTCAGGAGCCTAGAGCTTAGGTTGGTAATAAAATAGTTCCCGGTGTCTGGCCCAGGCACATGGCACACTCTGCTAAGGTGTTATGCTCTGCACCTAGGACCATCTGGGAAACTAGAAAAGAGTAATAATGAGCCAATTATCTAACCTTATTGCCTGCCTTTATACAGAATCCTCACCATGGATGGGCTCGTTGAGGACATTAAGCGACGGCGGTACTATGAGAAGCCTTGCCGCCGCCGGCAGCGAGAAAGCTATGAAACCTGCCGGAGGATCTACAACATGGAGATGGCGCGCAAGATCAACTTCCTGATGCGAAAGAATCGGGCAGATCCGTGGCAGGGCTGCTGAGGCCTGTGGATAGGAGGCCTAGTGTGAATGAACACCTTCTCCAGTTCATGTCTCCACTTTTCCTTCTCCAACCCAGCTTTGTTACCTTTCTGTACAATAAACTCAGTCATGTATGCAAGAAGGGTGTCCCATAAAGAAGCAGTCCCACTAGTTAGCAGTGGATGCTCTTATTGAGTGAACTAGAGACTGAGTCCAAATGTAGTGTAGCGATAGGATGGCTACCAGGGGCATGGGAGAGGGCAATGAGAAGTTACTATTCAATGGGTAGTTTCAGTTTGGGTGAAAATATTGTGTGTTTTACTATAATTATTTTTTAAACAAACTTTTATTATTTGCTATAGGACACACACACTCACCAGAGACAGAAAGTGAGAGAGCAACCTCCCAGGTCTGGGATTCAAACCATGGGCCAGGTGGGAGTCTATTATCTTAACCACCATACCACCAGCTGGCTCCAGTTTTTTTTTTTTAGTCTAGGAAAGGTGAGGAAATTATCCAAAGTGTAGTGGAATATATATATATATCATTTTGCACTGAATGTTTGTGAAAACCCCAGTACAAAATCTTGGAGACCCTCCATTACTCTTTTTGGAGAGGTTTTTGCTATAGTACGTGCACACTCGCCAGACAGGGAGACAGAAAACGAGGAATCACCCCCCCTCAAGGGGGATGGCCACACCGTAATCCCTTCTCCATTCTCTTCTCAGGATCTTGGGCATGCACTCACATGCGCCTGGCGTGAGTTTAAGCCACCGGGTGCAGGACTCAAACCACAGTTGACTACATGGAAGTCCATCAACATAGCCATTACACCAACTGGTGGTCCCACCTCCATTACTCTTTACTGGACTATCACCCAGTTGTTAGGTAAAGAGAAAGAAAGGTTGTGTATATAAATTTAGAATAAATTCCACTTCTGGGGAAACCAGCAGGTGTTGTGATTAAGGCACTGGACACTCCCACATGGCCAACCACGGTTTGAGTCCTAGACCTAGTGGTTTGCTTTCTCACTTTCTCTCTCTCTCTTTCTCTCTCTCTCGCTCGCTCGCTCGTGTCAAATTAAAATAAATGAATAAGTAAAATCGTTCTTAAAAAAAAGTGAATTCCACTTCTGAAATATTTGTCAGACAGGAGTGCTGTAATCCTTGCCCAAAGGAATTCTTAAGACAAATCTAACTTAATGTTGATTCCTGTTAACTCTTTAGTTTTCTCAAAGGAGAGATAGTGGGAAAGAAATAAAATGTATGGTAGGAAATAAGAGAGTTGAGGGAAAGGAGGGCACAGAGCCAGACACACGATACAGTAGTCAGTGGTCCTCAAAATGTTTTCTGTTCAGCAGCATCAATGTCACTTAAGAACTTGTTTGAAATATAAATTACGGAACTCTAATCTGTTAATAAATAGCATAGCAGTCTAGTTTAACAAGCCCTACAGGTGGAACCAGCAGTTAACATAATGGCTATGTCGCTGGACTCCCACGTAGTCGACTGCGGTTTGAGTCCCGGACCCGGTGGCTTAAAAGTCACACCGGGCACGTGTGCGTGCGTGCCCAAGATCCTGAGAGAAGAATGGAGGAGAAGGGATTGCGGCGTGGCCATCCCCCCTGGGGGGTGATTTCTCGCTTTCTGTCTCTGTCTGGTGAGCGCACGCGCCCTATAGCAAAAACCTCTCCCCAAAAAAAGAAAAACAAAAAACAAGCCCTGCAGGTGATAGAGTTTGAGAATCCACTGTCCGTGTGCACTCAGATTCTAGGTGGGGATTTCTACCACAACTACTTTGCCTGGCAGGCAGTCCTGGGTGTCTTTGACAGCTGCAGCATCTGACCACTGTGGAAAGACCAGCTGCTCTGCCTCTCCTGCTGTCCATTTCCTCTGCCCTTGGTCCCCCAGTAGCCATTCTCTGAGTATAAGGAGACTTGGAGCCAACTTTTTATTTTATTTATTCATTTATTTTAATTTGACCAGAGAGAGAGAGAAGGAAAGTGAAAAAGCAAGCCACCAGGACCAGGACTTGAACCATGGTCAGCCATGTGCGAGTGTCCAGCGCCTCAACCACCACACCACTTGCTGGTGGAGCCAACCTTTTCTAAAGATCATAGAGGGGAGGCAGAGGTTGCTGGGCTACTTCTTACCCTGGCTTCAGCCCTCACGAAGGTGTTAAAAAAAAAAAAAGCTAAGTCAGCCAACCCTCCTGTCACTTCATATTGCTAGTGTTTAAACATTGCCCCCTTGTGGTGTAGTAGACTGATTTTTCTGTCTTTCAAAGTATCTTTCCTTTGACAACTACCGGACAATAAAACCTGCAGGAATAATGCTAGGACCACTGTGTTCCCTGCTTCTCAGGGCTTGATCATTGTCCTGCAGCAGTAGGGCTCAGAGAAGAAAGTGTATTATTGGACTCTTCATAGGAATTGCTTAGAAATAAGTCTGCTCCTTGTCCTCTGGAAACTTATATTATGGTTGGAGAAAGTCTATATTCAGGTTATCTTCATCTTTGTTACCTTTATTTTTTTTCAAGTTTCAATACACTTAAAAGGCTTGAAATAACATGGAGGATTACTGACCACAGTAAAATTAAATTATAAACCATAACAAAAATATATCTTGAAAATCTCCAGACATTTGGAAATTAAATTACACAGGTTTACATAATCCTTGGGTTAAAGAAAAAATATTTTGAATAATATTTTAAAAGCTATCAAGGGACCAGCACTTGGCGTAATGGCAATATCACTGGACTCCCATGTAGTCGACCACAGTTCGAGTCTTGGACCCAGTGGTTTAAACTCACGCCAGGTGTGTGTACGTGTGTGCCCAAGATCCCGAGAGGAGAATGGAGGAGAAGGGATTGTGGCATGGCCATCCTCTCTGGAGGATGATTTCTCGCTTTCTGTCTTTCTGGCAAGCACACACGCCCGATGGCAAAAGCCTCTCAAAAAATAAATAAATAAAATCCAATGTATATAAATGGAGGGAAATAGTAAAAGCAAATTAAAATTAGCAAAATAAATGTATAAGCAATAGAGAAAAAAAGAAACGAAACTGAACTGGTCCTTTGAATAGAAGATAAAAATGGTGAACTTCTAAGCAAACATAATAAAAAGGTCAGTAGAAGCCAGCAGGTAACGTGGCAGCCAAGGAGCTGAGCCCCCATGTGGCCAACCCGTTCAAGTCTCAGACCTGGTAACCCAAATCTCATGCAGGGTGTGTGTGTGCATGGAGAATGGAAGAGAAGGGGCTGCAGCATGGCCATCCCTGGGGAGTGGAGTAGGGTGGAAAGGGAGTGAAGCCACTCCCCTACCTCTGTCTCCTGTGCCCTATGGTAAAACTATGGAAAAAAAAAAGATCAATATTACTCATAACTATAAACAATCCTGAATAAAATGTTAGCAAATTAAATCCCAAAGTACATCAAATTTGTACTGCACTCAAGTAGGCTTGAACCCAGGAATGCAGTTGTTAACCCAGGCCTAACAATTAATTGAATTGGCATAATGGTTATGTCAGTGGACTCCCCCGTAGTCGACTGCGGTTCAGATTCCGGACCCGACAGTTTAAACTCACAATGGGCCCATGTTCATGCATGCCCAAAATCCCGAGAGGAGAATGGAGGAGAAGAGATTGTGGCATGGCCCTCCCCCAGGAGGGTAATTTCTTGTTTTCTGTCTATCTCTGCAGCGAGCTCACGCACCCTATAGCAAAAATCTCTCAGAAATCACCCCCCAGCGGGACCAGCAGTTAGTGTAATGGCTATGTCGCTGGACTCCCACGTAGTCAACTGCGGTTCGCGTCCCGGACCCGGTGGCTTAAAACTCATGCCAGGCGCGTGTGCGTGCGTGCCCAAGATCCCGAGAGGAGAATGGAGGAGAAGGGATTGCGGCGTGGCCATTCCCCCTGCGGGGTGGTTTCTCGCTTTCTGTCTCTCTCTCTCTGTCTGTCTGGTGAGCGCACATGCCCTATAGCGAAAAACCTCTCAAAAAAAAAAAAAAAAATCACCCCCCAGGGAGGATGGCTATGCCACAATCACTTCTCCGTTCTCCTCTCAGGATTATTAATTATTAGAAAAGAAGGAAAAAAATCTTGCAGTCTCTCTCTTTTTGAGAGCTAACAGTCTTTCCTTCACGTGTTTGGCTGCTCCTGAGTTGGGTGCATAGATACTTGTAAATGTTATTATCTTCTTGAGGAATTAGCCCTTTTCCTACTATATAATGCCCTCCTTTCTTTTGTCTTACAGTTTTTGTCTTAAACCCGATTTTATCTGAAATTAGTATTGCAACTCCAGCCCTTTCTTGATTTGTTTGCATGGAATAGCTTTTACCAGCCCCTCACTTTTAGTCTATGTATGTCTTTATTTCTTTAAATAATTTTTTTATTTAACTTTATTTATTTATTTTAATTTGACCAGGGAGGGAGAGAGAGAGAGAGAGAGAGAGAGAGAGAGAGAGAGAGAGAGAGAGAGAGAGAGAGAAAGCTGTCAGGTGGAATACTCGAACTGTGGTCGGCCATGTGGGAGTCCAGTGCCTTCCACCACCACACCACTTGCCAGCCCCCGTCTATGTATGTCTTTATCCATGAGGTATGTTTCCTGTAGGCAACAGATATTTTTGTTTTGTTTTGTTTTGTTTTGTTTTGTTTTTTTATAATTATTTTTATTTAACTTTATTTATTATTATCATCACTATTGTTTTCCAGTTTGATCAGAGAGAGACAGAGAGAGAGAGAGAGAGAGGAAGTGAGAAAGCAAGCCACCAGGTCCGAGACTTGAAAACCGTGGTCGGCCATGTGGGAGTCCAGAGCCTTTAACCACCATGCCACCTGCCAGCCCCTTGTTTTGTTTTTTAATGGATTCAGCCAGTCTGTGTCTCTTGATTGGAGAATTTATTAACATTCTTTATATGAATATTATTATCAATGTTTTAATATTCATTATGTGAATATTAAAATCAATATTAATATCATTATTTCCAGACTTGTCCCTACCATTAAGTTAGCCATTTTCTTGTTATTGTTTTTTTGGTATTTTTTGTTCTCTTATTTCTGTCTCTCTGGCATAGCACTACCTTCAGAACTTCTTTTTTTTTTGAGAGGGCGTGTGCACTTACCAGAAAGACAGAGACAGAGAGTCAGAAAGCGAGAAATCACCCCCCAGGGGAGATGGCCATGCCACAATCCCTTCTCCATTCTCCTCTCGGGACCTTGGGCACACACGCACACATACCTGGCATGAGTTTAAGCCACCAGGTCCGGGACTCGAACTGCGTTTGATTACATGGGAGTCCAGCGACAACCATTACACCAACTGCTGGTCCTCCTTCAGAACTTCTTGAAGAGCTGGTCTGGTGTTGATAAATTCTTTCAGGTTTTGTTTGAGAATCTTTTCTTCCCATTTGAAGGATAATTTGCCAGGTAGTTAGTTATCTTGACTGATTATCTATCTATCTATCTTATCTATCTATCTGGGAGAGAGTTTAGCTACAGGAACTGTGAAGACAGAAAGAGAAATCACCCCCCAGGGAGGAGGGCTATGCCACAATCACTTCTTCTCCTCTCAGGATTTTGGGCACTCATACTCACACACACCCATTATGAGTTTCAAGTCATCAGGTCCAGGACTCGAATTATGGTTGACTGTGTGGGTATCTAGCATCTTAACCAGCACGCCACCTGCCGGTCCCCTTACAACCTAACTTTAAAAAGAGATAATTGAGGCTGGCAAGTGACGTGGTTAAAGGTTAAAGGTGCTGGATGTGGCTGATTCCTGTTCAAGTCCCGGACCTGGTGCCTTGCTTTCTTACTTTCCCTCTCTGTCTCTTTCTGAACAAACTGGAAAATAATAATAAATAAATAAAACAATTTTTAAAAAGAGAAACTGATACCTCTTCTTTTTTAAAGAATTATTTAATTTTATTCATTGTCATTGTTTTATTTTATTTTTTGAAGTTGACCAGAGAGAGACAGAGAGACGGAAAACGAGAATGCAAGCTGCCAGATCTGGGGCTCAAACCACAGTCAGCCCTGAAGGAGTCCTGCCACCTTAACCACCACACCACTTGCTGGCCCCAAGAGAAATCAATACTTCTGAATCACCTTTCAGTCTCTGAATTTGTTCTGTAATATTTCACTTTAAAAAAATAAATTTATTTTACTTTATTTATTATTACTATTATTTTAATTTGACCTGAGAAAGACAGAAAGAAAGAGGAAGTGAGAAAGCAAGCTGCCAGGTCAAGGACTCAAACCACTGTTGACCATGTGGGAGTCCAACGCCTTGACCACCACACCACCTGCCAGCCCCCACCTTTGAATGATTTTTTTTTTTTTGAGAGGTTTTCGCCAGAAAGAGAGAGAGAGAGAAAGCGAGAAATCCCCCAGGAGGTATGGCCACGCCACAATCCCTTTTCCTCTATTCTCTTCTCAGGATCTTGGGCACGCATGCACACGCGCCCGTCGTGAGTTTAAGCCACTGGGATTCAAACCGCAGTTGACCACATGGGAGTCCAGCGACATAGCCATTACGCTAACTGCTGGTCCCAATAAGTTCCTTTATATACACACATTTACTTGCTATTGAAAAGTAAAATAGCATTGGGACCAGCAGTTAGTGTAATAGCTATGTTGCTGGACTCTCATATAGTCAACCGCGGTTCGCGTCCCAGACCCGGTGGCTTAAAACTCACGCCGGGCGCGTGTGTGTGCGTGCCCAAGATCCCGAGAAGAGAATGGAGGAGAAGGGATTGCGGCATGGCCATCCCCCTGGGGGGGGGTGCCTTCTCGCTTTCTATATCTCTGTCTCTCTCTGTCTGTCTGGCGAGTGCACGTGCCCTATAGCAAAAACCTCTCAAAAAAAAAAAAAAAAGTAAAATAGCATATAAAAATTTCCTTATATTGAAATTCAAATTTTTAAAATAATTATTTAATTTTTTTTAAAGTTGACCAGAGAGAGAGGAAAGTGAGAAAGCAAGCTGCCAGGTCCAAGACTCAAACTGTTGGTCAGCCATGTGGGAATCCAGCTGCCTTAACCACCACACCACCTGCCAGCCCCTATTTTATTTAATTCTACTTATTTATTTTAGGAGAGGTGTTTTGTTTGTTTGTTTGTTTTTTTAATTTGACCAGAGAGGGACAGAGACAGAGAGAGCAAGAGAGACGGAAAGTGAGAAAGCAAGCCACCAGGTCCAGGACTCAAATCATGGTTGGCCATGTGGGAGTCCAGCGCCCTTAACCACCATGCCACCTGTCAGCTCCAGGAATTCAAATTTTTGAAAACCGAAAACCTGCCCTAATTATTGTGCTCTAGCCAATATAGAATTTTTTATCTGTTTTTTAAAGAATTACTTTATTCACTTATATTATTATTTTTTCACATGAGTTTTGCCAGAGAGAGAGAAAGAGAGAGAGAGGGAGGGAGACGGAGGGGGAAGGAGGGAGAGTTAGAAGGCAAGTCACCAGATCCTGGACTCGAAATTCCAACCCCTTAACCACCATGCCACCTGCTGGCCAAAATTCAGTATTTTCTTTACATTTTTACCCACAAATGACTTCACTCCATGATACTGAGTTTATCTCAGACTTCAGGCTCCTAAAACATATCTTTGAGACCTACTGGTGCTTCTTTCGGTCAAGTCAGAAAGTGGAAATAAAGTACTGTATTTTGAACTCATTCAATTACATTCAAACTACACATTCCTTATAAATCACTGGTATCAAAATTGATACCAGAGGGGACCAGCAGGCGGTGTGGTGGTTAAGGCACTGGACACTCCCACATGGCCAATCATGGTTCGAATCCCAGACCTGGTGGCTTGCTTTCTCACTTTCCCTCTCCCTCTCTCCCCCTCTCTCTCTGTATGTCTCTCTCTGGTCAAATTTTTTTTAAAAATGAATAAATAAAATTAAATAAAAAATAATTCTTTAAAAAAAATTGATACCAGAAGAAAAATATGTCACGACTCACAAATTATCAAAATTACTGGTATACAGTCTATCCTAGCAAAGAGTAGCTTTACAATTACTAGCAGGAAAGAACAAGACAAAGTTTGTGGTTAAACTGGCTGTCGTAATTGTTCCCTACTTTAGCATTTTCAGAGGGATCACATCTATGGTATCAGCAGTAACTGCAGGTACATTTGAATCATTCACTTCTTGATTCATTCTGAACTAAAATGCTCATGTCTTCTGTCTTTCTAACAACTCCCTTCAGCCTCGTGTCTCCTAGTTGGGTTTTTTGTTTGTTTGTTTGTTCTGAGAGATTTTTTTTTGTGTGTGTGGGAGTGTTCGCTCACTGGAGAGACAGAGACAAAAAATGAGAAATCACCCCCACCCCCGCCCCCAGAGGGATGACCATGCCACAACCCTCTCCTGGGCATACACACACACGTGCCCAGCTTGAGTTTGAAGGCACCTGGTCCAGGACCCAAACCACAGTCAACCATGTGGTTGGGCCAGCAACGTAACCACTATGCCATCTGCTGGTCCAAACTCATTTTTTAAAAAATGTTTTTGCCATAGGGCACATGTGTTACTGGAGACAGAGAAAGGGAAAATGAGAAATCATCCCCTCAGGGGATGGTCACACTGGAATCTCTTCTTTTCCATCCTCCACTTGGGATTTTGTGCACTGCACATCCATATTAGGCGTGATTTTCAAGCCACAAACCACAGTTGACCAGGTGGGAGTCTGGTGCCCTATCCACTACACCACCTGCTGGCCCCTTCTTGTTCTAGCTAAAAAAATTTCTTGATTAAAAGGCATTACAGGGCCAGTGGGTGGTGTAGTGATTAGGGCACTGCACTCCCACACAGTCAACTACAATTTGAGTCCGGCAGCCAGTAGCCTAAAACTCACAGTGAGAGAGTGTGTGTGTGTGTCCAAAATGCCAGGAGGAGAATGGAAGAGAAGGGATTGTGGTGTGGTCATCCCCCCTGGGATTTTTTGCTTTATGTCTCTCTGTCTCTGTCTCTCCAGCAAGCACACATGGCCTATAGCAAAAATCTCTCTTAAAAAAAGGCATCACAGTTTTACTATTCTTTTCTTTCCTCATAGAAAATGATATCCTTCTTCCTCTCCTTCTTAGAGGAAGCCATCTCTGATCTGAAAGATCTCATCTCTTCTGTTCTGCTGTTCAGATGGACCTTCTGATCAAGGAGAAAGGAATCTGGTACTGGGCTAGAAAGTTAAATTACTAAATGCATTTGTTAACGTTTCAAGCAGATGGGAGAAGAGACCAGGACCAGACCAACCTCCAAAGCCAAATCCAGGACTGAGTGTTGCCACAGTAAGAAATAGGTTCCAGGGACCAGCACATGTCATAATGGTTATGTCACTGGACTCCCACGTAGTCGACCAGTTTGAGTCCCGTACCCAGCGGCTTAAAACACACCAGGCACGTATGCATGCATGCCCCAAATTCCAAAAGGACAATGGAGGAGAAGAGATTGAGGCATGGCCATCTGATTTCTAGCTTTCTGTCTCTGTCTCTCCAGCGAGCACACGTGGCTATAGCAAAAACCTCTCTTAAGAAAAAAAGAGGGGAACCAGCAGTTAGCGTAATGGCTATGTCGCTGGACTCCCACGTAGTTGACCACGGTTCGCGTCCCAGACCCGGTGGCTTAAAACTCACGCCGGGCGCATGTGTGTGCGTGCCCAAGATCACAAGAGGAGAATGGAGGAGAAGGGATTGCGGCGTGACCATCCCCCCTGGGGGGTGATTTCTCGCTTTCTGTCTCTCTGTCTCTCTCTGTCTGTCTGGCGAGCGCATGCGCCCTATAGCGAAAACCTTTCAAAAAAAAAAAAAAGAAAAAAGAAATGCGTTCCACTCCAGGGAGCTCTCTGGAACACTGCACCTGAATATTCCTGGGAATTTTCTTCAGTGGGCATCGGAGAAGACTACAGGCTCAAGATCGGGCTAAGCTTTTCCAGTGGGCCCATCAGTGGCCTAGTCAGAACTCTCAGCTCTCGCTGGCTCTTTGGGTCCCAGTGGAAGGCAATGCTAGACTCAGATAGCTCCTAGGTATCTTGGAAAGAACTATATAGCCCAGAACAAATCTGAAGACCCAAACACCAACAAATGGTGCTGAAAGACCCAACCGACAACCCTGATTATTATTTTTAAATTTTATTTGTTTATTTATTTAGAGTTTTGCCATAGGGCACATGTGCTTGCTGGGATGTGAGAGAGAGTGAGAAATTACTCCCTGGGGGGATGGCCATGACACAATCTTGTCCCCATTCTCCTTATTTTATTTTGGGCATGCACACACATGTGCCAGGAGTGGTTTTGAAGCCACTGGGTCCAGGACTCAGTCCTTGCAGTCAGCCATGTGGATCCAGTGCCTTAACCAGCACACTGCCTGCTGGCTGGGCAATAAGTTTTTAAAAAGAGCAGTTTGGAGGCTACTAAAATAATTCATCAAAATTTAAACGTGGTAGTGGAGGAGGGGGCAAGAAGCAAATGGGCTCTGTATATATATTTTTTCCAAAGAATTATTTTATTTAACTTTATTTACTTATTTTTTAATTTGACGAGAGAGAGAGAGAGAGAGACAAAGTGAGAAAGCAAGCAGCCAGGTCCAGAACTTGAATCGTGGGAGTCCAGCCCTCCAACCATCATACCACCTGGTATCCTCTGTATGTATTTTGAATATAGGGAAATGGACATTGCTGACAGAATAGAGAGAAATAGAATTCCAGTATAACTATAAGAATGTAGTTGTCATTAACTGAGAAGAGGAAAACTGCCTTGGGGGAGGAGGTAGCTAGTGGAGATGGTGATGATAGTTGGAATCAGGAGCTTAGTTTTCATCTTGTCAAGTTTGAAACGTCTATTACACATTTATATACACAATATATTGGGTATATTTTACATACTGTATCTTGTGTTACTGTTTTTTTCCTTAATTCAGGAACTCTGCCTTTTTTTTTTCCTCCTCAGTCACCCTGTGATCCTCACAGCAGCCCTATGAGGTGGATTTTAAAAATAAATCCCATTTTACAGGTGAAGAAACAGAAGGCTTAGGTAACTTACCTAATGTTACACAACTGAGGGGAAAAGCTAGACTACAAATCCAGGTAGTTTGACTTTTTCTTTTAAATAATTATTTTTATTAACTTTATTTATATATTTATTTTAATGTGACCGAAAGGGAGGGAGAAGAGAGAGAAAAAGCAAGCTGCCAGCAGGACTGGAACCACGGTTGGCCATGTGCGAGTCCAGCGTCCTCAACCACCACGCCTACTGCTGGCCCCGGTAGTTGGATTTTAAAACCCGTGTTCTTTCATTTACTTACTTATATCTATTTACTTAGTTTTAGGTTTTGCTATTCAGCACCTGGGCCCGCTAGAGCGCGACAGGAGGGAACGTGAGAAAGCACGGGGGCGGCGGTGGTGGATGGCCATGCTGCAATCTTCTCCTCCATTCTCTTATCGGAATTTTGGGCACGCGGGCACGCAGGCACACACGCACCTGGCCTGTTCTTCCACCTTATTCAGGCTGCCGGTCTAGGACTTGAACTGCGCCGTGGGACTATGGCATCCAGCTGCCCTGGCTACCGCCACCTGCTGGCCCCAAGGTTATATTCTCACTTAAGAGAGAAGCAATGCTTCTCAGAGGGTACCCCGGCTCCTAGTAGGAGGCAGTTCGTAAGTTATTTGTTCTGTGAACGAATGAAATAGAATGCTCAGAAGGAACTGCTTTTTTCAGAGTCTTCTGGGTACTTCTCTTTTTTCTGTGTATCTCTGGCACCACCGTTGAATTACGGGGAAAGGTTCTGCGGGATGGCTAACGCCAGTAATGACAATTCTGAGCGGGTTTACTTCCTTCCAAAACGCAGTGTCCAAACATGAAGGCAGAAGCCCCGCTCTTAGTTAGACCATAACTTTACCGCGCTTATTCTCCACTAGAGGAAAACTGCAAGCAGTTCAACCTCTGTCCCAGGCGACATTAATTTTGCCGTAATCTAGTTAAATCGATTTAACCCGGGAAAGCTAACACTAGACACTTGGAGGCGTAAACTTCGGGTTTCCGCCACGCATGCGCTTGGTGGTGGAGAAAGCGGCGACTACGCCTGCGCAGATGCGCGACCCGGCCCTCTCTGGTCACGTGTTGGGAGATCGCGGCGTGGCGGCGGCCGTGGCGGTAGCGACGGCAGGCCGTACGGCTAACAGCAGGTTTCCGGTTCCGGTGTAACGTTCGGGCTCCGTCTCTGGGGCTGAAGTTTGTGAGGTGAGTAGTGGCCCCGGGCCCGAGGAGGGTATCCTCGGGTCTGAGCAACGGGGGCCCGGGCTCCGTCAAAGGGAAGGACCAGGCGGGAGGGCTCAGCTGGACGGAGACTGAAAGAAGTTCCCGGTGCCGGGGGAGAAGGGGTTAGAATGGGATTGCCGAGAGGAAAAGGGCGGGGGCGGGAAGGGACCGGGTGGGAGACCAGCTCTGAGAGGAGGAGTTGGAGGAGAGCAAGGTGGGGTCGAGGGTCAGTGGAAGAGACGGAAAGAATAGAGAGAGAAGAATGGGGGTGCAGGGGAAACTCGGTTGTAGCAAAGAACGGAGTAAGGGATCTCTGCAGAAGAGTAGGTTCTGTTACCTGCTCATTCAGAGGAAACGATCGCGCCTTACAGTCCTCCACATCCCAGCTCCCCACCACCACCCCCGCACAGTCAGCGCTGCACGTTTGACCCCTGACAAAGCTAGTTGCTGTTTGAAACTTTTTTTTGTCCATTGGTTGTTCAGCTTGTACATCATTTTGTGGAGGACTGGGTGGAACGTGAATACGTTCATATGTGTGGTGCCTGGGCACACTGAATGTGGTAACAGTGGCACCTCCTTTACTGCTCTGGGTCTTCACGTTGCCTACGCTTTCTAAGCTATCACTCAGTTCTGACGGAGTGTAAGCCCGCTAAGGTGAGGATTCTTGTCTTTCTGTTCACTGCTGTATGTATCCTCAGCACCTGGTACACTACTGGCTAATGTTACAGGACTGGGTAGAGCTCAGAAGAGCTAGACTACAAATCCAGGTACTTTGACTTTCTTTGTTACTCAGTAAGTATTTATTGAATGAATTAAGTACAGTGTAAATATGGCAGTGTGCTCATCATTTTGTAAAATGACTAAACTGAAGTTCAAAGACTATAACTAACCTGCCCGAGGGTTTTTAAATAGTGAGGCCCAATGTCTCACCTTTTCAGTGTGAGCCCATCTCTTCAGTCTCTATAGTACATGAATATACTTTTAAACAATGTACTTTTTTTTAAAAAAAAGAATTATTTTATTTAACTTTATTTATTTTTATTTGATGGGGGGTTGGGGAGGTGGGAATGAGAAAGCAAGCCACCAGGTCCAGGACTTGAACCATGGTCGGCCATGTGGGAGTGTCCAGCGTCCTTAACCACTGCACCACTTGCCGGCCCTTAAACAATGCACTTTTAATGTGTAGAAAGTGATAGGCTGTAATCTGTCTCATCTAGGCATAATAGAGTTACCATAGAATTATTGTTGCTGATGCACAAGTTATGTGAATAACTTTTTAAAAATTTGCCCAAGTGTGCATCAGCTGGCCAGAAAGGGAACAAGAAAGAACCCTTGGGACCAGCAGGTGGCATAATGGCTATGTCACTGGACTCCCGTGTAGTCAACCATGGTTCAAGTCCCAGACCTGGTGGCTTAAACTCACACCGAGCACACGTGCATGCATGCCCAAGATCCCAAGAGGAGAAGGGATTGCAGCATGGCCATCCCCCCGAGGAGTGATTTCTCACTTTCTGTCTCTCTTTGTCTTTCTGGCGAGCACACGTGCACTATAGCAAAAACCTTTCTAGAAAAAAGAAAACACCCTCTATGGGGCATGGTCTTGCTATAATCTCTTCTCTATTCCTTTCTACTCTTGGGATTTGGGGAATGCACTCACTCACACCTGGCATTTTTTCAAGCTTCTGGGTCCAGGACTCAAACCATGTGACTGGTCATGTGGGATCCAGTGGCCTTAACCACCAGGTCATGGGTATGGCCCCCAAAAACTGTTTCAGTCTTAGTTTCATGACTTTTACTTGTATTAAAGTAGATCATCCAACATTTTGGATATAGCAAAATTAAATCCACTCTTTGGCAGTAGATCTTTAAGGAGGGCAAACCTGCCAAGAGTGTAGAAGTAAGCAGACTATATCTTTTATAAGAAAAGATGTTTTGAAAATATCTTAAAAAACTAATTCCAAAATGACTGGCATTGCTGGGAAGAGATTAACTTGGAAATTGAGGTCAGTGCAGATTTTTGACGATCTTAGTTTTTACTATAGGGCACATGTGCTAGCCAGAGAGAGACAAAGAGGAGGAAAGGGAGAAATCACCCACCAGGTGGGATGGCCATGTTGCAGTCCCTTCTCACTTTCCTTCCTAGATTTTGATCACACATGCATGTACACTCAGTGTGATTTTCAGGCTGGGTCTGGGACTTGAGCTGCGAAGCTGGCCATGTGGGATCCAGTGCCTTAACCTCTATGCCTTCTGTTGGCCCATAAAATTTCTTTGTGTGTGTGTGTTTTTTGGGTTTTTTTTGTTTTTTTGGTTTTTTTTTTAGAGAGAGAGAGAGCGCGCTTGTGCACTCACTGGAGAGAGAGACAGAAAGCGAGAAATCACCCCTTGGGGGATGGCCATGCCACCACCCCTTCTCTTCCATTCCCTCTTGGGATTTTGGGCACTCATGCACATGTGCATCCAGTGTGAGTTTCAAGTCACCAGGTTCAGGACTCGAACTGTGCTTGGACATATGGTAGTTGAGTGACATAACCATTGTGCCATCTGCTGGTCCCTAAAATTTCTTTTTTAAAAGATTGTTTTTAATTGCCAGAGGAGGGATGCACTTACTCACCAGAAAGAGAGGAAAGAGAGAAGCACCTCTCAATTGGGGATGGCCATGCCACAGTCCCTTTTCCCTTTCTTTCCTTGTCCTCTCATGATTTGGAGGCACACATGCTCGTGCACCTGGCAAGTATTTTAAACTGCTAGGGCTGGGATTCAGAACTACGGTTGATGGGGTTGACAAGTGGCATGGTGGTTACGTGCGCTGGACTCTCACATGGCTGACCACAATTCAAGTCCCAGACCTGCTGGCTTGCTTTCTCACTCCCCCACCCCCATTCTGTTCCTCTCTGGTCAAATTAAAATAAATAAAGTTAAATAAAATAATTATTTTTTCTTTGGACAGGTTTTTGCTGTAGGGTGCGTGCGCTCGCTAGAAAGAGAGAGACAGAGAGAAAGTGAGAAATCACCCCCCAGGGGGATGGCCACGCCACTATCCCTTTTCCTTCATTCTTCTCTCAGGATCTTGGGCAGGCATGCACGCATACACGCCCAGCATGAGTTTAAGCCACCCAGTCCGGGACTTGAACTGCGTTCGATTACATGGGAGTCCAGCAACATAGCCACTATGCCAACTGCTGGTCCCAATAAAATAATTCTTTAAAAAAATTAAAAAACTACAGTTGGCCAAGTGAAATCCAGCTCTCTCTGAACAATGCTTAACCACTATGCTACAGAGCTGATCCAGATATAACATGCCTAATGAGTTTTGAGATGTATGGAGATCAAAATATAAACATAAGTAATATTGATTTTTTTAAATGTTAACTTCCATTATATAATAAAGGATTTGTATGGAGAGTCCTTTATGACCATATTTTCTGTGCTGAGCTAAAAAGTAGAATACAGGTTAAAAAAAAAAAAAAAAAAAAAAAACAAGAACATCCAAAATGAGGATATTCTTAGCTGAGAGATTATGTTTATCAAGTCAGCTGATGGAAACCCTGTAGACTATGATAGAGAATTATCTCTGCACAGTTCCCATTGGGATGAATGTTACTGCAGAGAAATTTGACAGCATTCTTAAGGATTATGAGATTTAATACAGGATGACTTGATTTGGGTAAATCTTCCCTTATTTGCATCCCTTAGGAAAAAGGAAACCCGTAAGTCAGGGCTAGATGAGGGAATGACTGCCTGGAATTAGAAAGAACAGAAAGGCTGACCTCCAAATGGATGTTTTTTAGTCTTTTTTAAAAAACATTATATTGGCGGGAACCAGCAGTTAGTGTAATGGCTATGTTACTGGACTCCCACGTAGTAGACCGCGGTTCACGTCCCGGACCCAGTGGCTTAAAACTCACGCCGGGTGCGTGTGCGTGCGTGCCCAAGATCCCGAGGGGAGAATGGAGGAGAAGGGATTGCGGCGTGACTATCCCCCCTGGGGGGTGATTTCTCGCTTTCTGTCTCTATGTGTCTCTCTGTCTGTCTGGCGAGCGCACGCGCCCTAAAGCAAAAACTTATCCCAAAAAAAAAAACAATAATAAAAAAATATTATATTGGGACCAGCAGTTGGTATAATGGCTGTGTCGCTAGACTCCCATGTAGTTGACCGCGGTTCAAGTCCCGGAACCTGTGGCTTAAACTCACTCTAGGTACATGTGTGCATGCCCAAGATCCCGAGAGGAGGATGGAAGAGAAGGGATTGCTGTGTGGCCATCCCCCCTGGGGGGTGATTTCTCGCTTTCTGTCTCTCTGTCTTTGTGGCAAGCGCACGTGCCCTTTAGCAAAAACTTCTCCAAAAAAAAAAAGAAGAAAAAAATTATATTTATCAGTCCTTGTTGATATGACCAAAAAAAGAAAAGCTAGAACTCAGAGTAGGTTATTCCTAGAATATGTTCTACAGGTTTCATTTATCTACTGATACTTAGTGAGTTCAAATTTCAAATCATATACAATCTATTTCTTTCTCCTTTGAAATACGGTTCTTGAGAAAAGTATTTGCTTTCAAATGAAGTGGAGGAACTTGCCTAGGGATTGAAATAGGGGTGGAGAAGGCATTCCTGATATTCTAACGACTGCCTCAGATCATTTAATCTTAACCTATTCTATAACTTAACTCTTGCCTGGTTTGTTTTTAGGTGCAGTATTGAGTCCCATTTGAGCTCTTTTTCTCTTTTTCCTGAAAAATGGCACTGTCTAAGAGGGAGCTGGATGAACTGAAACCATGGATAGAAAAGACAGTGAAGAGAGTGCTGGGTTTCTCAGAGCCCACAGTGGTCACAGCAGCATTAAACTGTGTGGGGAAGGGCATGGACAAGAAGAAGGCAGCTGGTATGTATCTTTCCAAGTCTTGTAGCTTCATATATAGGATGACCTCAAACATGGCTTTGAACTACCTCCAAATTCTCTCTGTTGGAGGTGTCTTAGAAAAGATCAGGTCACATTGTTTTTTTTTTTTTCCTTGCATTATAACGGAAATAGCTTAAATAATTAATTTTGCCTTTCCACTTATTGCTTATTTTTTGCATTACTTGTGACATATTTTGGATCTCATACTGTTTCCCTTTGGCCACTATACCAAATCATGTAAGTTAAATTTACTTAGGAAATAAACTAAAATCACATAGGTATATTCAGATTCAGAATGACATTTCAACATATAGAAGTCTTCACAAGCTACATGAAAAAGGTTGAGGGAGGTTGATTTTGCTAATGGTATTTGGGAAAGGCTAGAGTGATTACTCACTCTAAACTTTTTTTTTTTTTTTTTTTTTTTTTTAGTCTTTTGCTATAGGGCACATATGTTTGTCAGAAAGGGACAAAGAGGGAACCAGCAGGTAGCGTCATGGCTATGTCGCTGGACTCCCACGTAGTCAACCATGGTTCGTGTCCCGGACCCGGTGGCTTAAAACTCATGCTGGGCGCGTGTGCGTGCGTGCCCAAGATCCCGAGAGGAGAATGGAGGAGAAGGGATTGCGGCGTGACCATCCCCCCTGGGGGGTGATTTCTCGCTTTCTGTCTCTATGTCTCTCTCTGTCTGTCTGGCGAGCGCACGCGCCCTATAGCGAAAACCTCTCCAAAAAATAAAGAAAGGGACAAAGAGAGGGAAAGTGAGAAAGCACCCCACAGGTGATGGCTACACCACAATCTCTTCTCCTCCACTCTCCTCTAGGGATTTTGGGCATGCATACACGTGTGCTCAGCTTTTCTAAAGCCGTTGGGTCAGGGACTTGAGCTGCAAAGTTGGCCCCGTGGGATTCAGCACCTTAACCTCTGCTGGCCCTCATTCTGCACTTAGCTCATCCTAAACAGGTTGTTCTAGCTAGGATCCTTCCTACTCTAAAAAACTTTATTTTTGCCTCTTAGAGAAAGGTAATTCAATGTAAGAAAATTTATGGGCCTTCTACAAAGAACTTAAAAAAAAAATCCCTTCCTCCTGGGGGCAAAATTTCAGTGTTGGTGTTTATTATATTGTACTATGTACTCTTACCTTTTCAAGCCTACCACCTCTTTTTTCCTATCAGACCATCTGAAACCTTTTCTTGATGATTCTACTCTCCGATTTGTGGACAAACTCTTTGAGGCCGTGGAGGAAGGCCGAAGCTCTAGGCATTCCAAGTCTAGCAGTGACAGGAGCAGAAAGCGAGAGCTAAAGGTAGGTAACAGTTCTTTATCTAATGAGTGAACAGTTCTTTATCTAATGGTAACACAGTTGCTAAGATTACCTGGCTAATGCTTTGATCTCCACTCTTAGAAAACCTAATGTTCAAGAGAGGTACTTAGTTATTAAAGTAGAGGAAATGACTTTGTGTTGTCACCATCTTAGGATGATGAGCTTCCTAAATTCATCATGGGCTGAAATATTCCAAAGAAATAATTGATAGCTTTGTCCCTTTTTAGAGTTAGGAGTTTGGGTTCTCATATTTTTCTATGTCTCCTTTTTCATATTTCTTACTGTTCCGTATAAACTATTTGCTCAAAGATTTTATGCCTTGATTTATTTGATACCTAATAAGTTGCTTCAGAGTGAGACTCTCTACAGCTGTCTGAGCTGTAGACCTCATTATTGCTCCTTTATTAATACAATTGCTTATATTCTTGAGAGCCTACCACTTGCAATATAGCATATTGCAGGTCGTCTGGCCCCATGAATAGAGTACTATAAGTTCCATCAATACTCCCTTACCTACTATAATTTTCATAGTGTGTTTGCTGATTAGCCATGGCGTCTTTCAATATTAACAGTATCAAGTAGCTAATCTATCTCATTTCCCTCTGTCTTTCTCTTTAAAGAAAATATTTCTGAGACTCTCATCACACCTTCCAAAATGTTTTTGCTACTTTGGCCATCCCATCATTTTTCCTGAGGCATAAAGAGTGTTAGACAAGCAATGTCTCCTTGATTCCCTAGCCACATCAGAACGAAGAGAAAATAGAGATTTGTGTGCCCTTTGTGCTAAGAGCATTGTAGGGTGATCAGAGGAATGAGAGACAGTCTTTGCCTTAAAAGAATTTGCAGTTTAAAAGGGGCAGACGGTGCAAAAAGATACAGACACAAGTGATAAAATCTGAGTAGCAGTTTTATGTATACTTTAGGGTTGACTATAAAATTTCAGACTTATGTTGAATATTGTTATATTTAAGGAGATATGATTGATCCCCAGTATACAAGATCTGAGCAGTGGTGATTATATTAATACTATAATAGGGCAGATTACTGTGTAGGTGCTGAGGGCATGCTGTGAATGAAGTGACTACATTGGGTGGGATTAATAAAAATGGTTTCTTAAAGGAGGTATCTAGATAGCTTTGGGATATGGGTCCCATTTTTGGTCCATTCAAGTCCCCCATCCCACACAATATATTATGGGAGAGTCCTTTTTCTTGAACTGTAGGAGTTCCAGGAAGCGCTCACCCCTGGCTGAGGATATGTCCTTGCAAAACACGAGCCCTCCTAGTGAAGAGGGGATGTCACCCAAAGCCTACCACCGGTGTGTACATTTGCTTTTTCCCATTGTCCCTTCCAGTTGGCCACTCTTGGTCCTTTTAAATTCACCTTGCAAATTAGTCAACATATTTGAGTTCCCAGTGTTTGATGAGAACAAAGTTGTTAATGGGGAATACTAAAGAAGAAAGAGAAAGCCCCTGTCCTGAAGAGTTTAGATACTAGTTGGGAGGAAATGTTAACATTGAAGGACTAACAATGGCAAACAGAATATCACCAATGTAATTTAACCTAATTTGAACCAAGCTCTTAGTGCTGAGAAGTTATAAAACAAAAGCTTGATCAGAGTGGGGTAAAGTTTTAATGAGAAAACTTCCTGGAGGAGGTGAGTTTTAGGCAGGATTTGGAACAGGGGTTGTGGAAAAGTTGAGGGAGATCATATTGTGGGCAGTAGCATTTGCAGAGACTTTGAGATGGGAACATTTATAAAATTATGGGGATGCAATTTGGCTGACTGGAGTAGAATGATGGAGGTGGGTAAGACAGTCCACTTGGTGGAAAGCCTAGAAAACCATGCTTCTGGCGAGTAGCTATTTGCAAGGTTGCATCATAATCCCCTGGGAAAAGCTACCAAATGCTGATAGAGACTAGGATGATTTTTTTCCCTTCTCTCCCCATGAGGAAGGATACAGCTCTTTTTTCATCTTGGGTTCCCTTAGGAGGTGTTTGGTGATGACTCTGAGATCTCTAAGGAATCATCAGGAGTAAAGAAGCGACGAATACCACGTTTCGAGGAGGTAGAAGAGGAGCCAGAGGTGATCCCTGGACCTCCATCAGAGAGCCCTGGCATGCTGACTAAGCTCCAGGTTAGTGATTAGGGACTGGAAGCAAAATAATTTTGCAGGTTGAAAAGGTAAAGAGTGTGTGGATCTATATTTATTGTAGTCATAACTTTAATTAGATACAGCATTTGGGGAAATTTTATTTCCTGCTTTATGTTTTGTCATTTTTTGGTTTAACCAGGAGGATTTAAGTTAAGGATTATTGAAATCACATTTACTGAGAACTTACTGTGGCAAGCAAGATGTATTACATACATTACTTGCCCAGTTATCTACTTCATTGGCTCATTAAGAATATTAAACAAAATCATCAGAATTCATCTTGACTGCAGAGAAGAATCTTCTAATATAATGCAAAAGAAAAGATATAGTCTATTTATAAATAATTTCACTTGACTTTTTTTTTAACTATTTTATTTAACTTTTATTTATTTACTTTAATTTGACCAGAGAGGGACACAGAGAGAGAGAAAGTGAGAAAGCAAGTTGCCAGGCCCAGCACCTGAACCACGGTCTGCCATGTGGGAGTCCAGCATCCTTAACCACCATGCCACCTGCCGGCCCCTACATTGACTTTTTTTTAAACAGGAAGTATCTTTTTATTATCATTATTATTGTTACTCTTGTAAGTTTTTGCTATGAGGCGCATACACTACTAGACCCAGAAAGAAGGAAAGGGAGACGTCACCCCCCTGGGAGGATGGCCCTGCCACAGTCCCTTCTCCTTCAGTCTGCTCTCAGAGATCTTGGGCACACACACGCGTGCCCAGTGTGATTTTCAATCAGCCAGGTCTGGAACTCCATATTGTGCAGTTGCCTATGTGGCATGCAGTGCCTTAGTCTCTAGGCCACCTGCTGGCCCAGGAAGTTTCTGTTTTTCAGTAGGCACCATTAAACAGCTTATCACCCATTTTAAAAAAATATTAAGTTAAAAAAAATGTAAATGTCTTGAAGCACCTAAGAACAGGTCTCTTGGAAAATGCAAGAATTATTTGACAGTACCTATGAAGCTTATTTTTCAGAACTTTGGGACAAAAGAAGGGGGTTTTTTTGTTGATGGTAATTTCATTTCTTTCTTCTTTTTTTTTTTAAGAGAGAGTTTTACTATAGGGCACTGTGTTTGCCAGACAGACAGAGACAGAAAGGGAGAAATCACCCCCCAAGTGGGGAAGGCCATGCCGCAATTCCCTCTTTTCATTTCTCTTCTTGGGATCTTGGGCGTGCTCGCACAGGCGCCCAGCATGAGTTTTAAGCCACCAGGTTTGGGACTCAAACCACAGTTGACTATGTGGGAAGTCCAGCAATGTAACCATCACGCCACTTGCTGGTCCCAGTTTTTGGTTTTGTGGTTTTTAGGTTTTTATGTACTTACTTGAGGGACACAAAGATAGAAGGAAAGTGAGAAATCACCAGGGCAGGTGGCTATACCGCAGTCCTTTCTCTGCTCTTCTTGGGATTTTGGGCACACATGCACATACTCTTGGTGTGATTTTCAAGCTATCAAGTCTGGAACTCAAACCATGGTTGACCATGTGTTAGCCCAATGCTTTAACCACCATACCACCTGCTGGCTCCAGAAGAAGGGGTTTAGAGACTCTAGGGACCAGGTCTTTGCACCTTCACCGCTGATTATCCAAACTAGGAATTTGGGACTAATGCCGTGATTTTTAAAAATTTAAATGTAATAATTTGTGCAAGTTCTGTTGGATTTGCACGTATTATTTAAATGTTCATGATAGCCCTGCAAGGTAGAGTTCCTTCTTGAATTTCCCCTTTCTAAACACTTGGGAGGTTTAGAAATAAGTACTTTGTCCTAAATAACATAGGCCTTAAGTGACAGAGTTATGATTCAAACTCGGGGTTGTCTAATTCCAGAGTCTTAATCTCATGCCAGTTCTGCTCTGGAAAGATAGATTGAAAAATTCCAGAGTCTAGCTGCATAGACACATCTTTGCTAAATTTTCCAGCCTCTGGTATAGGCAGAATATGATGGAGTCGTTCAGAAAATTTTAAGCCTCTAGGCCTTTAGACCTGACAGCTCTTTTGGTTTAGGAAAATGGGAAAAATTAAAAAGAAATTAACAATTTTTGAATACTTCTTTTCTTGGAGAACAGATCAAACAAATGATGGAGGCAGCAACACGACAAATTGAAGAGAGGAAAAAACAGCTGAGCTTCATAAGCCCCCCTACACCGCAGGTATCGTACCTAGATTTTTATATTTTGAAGAGAATAATTTTTAACACATAATGTCCTATCCACTTAAATGAGAGTCCAGGAGATGACTGTATGTTCCACTCTACGATCATTACCACAGTGTGTGTGTGATTGCATACATATGTTTGTGTCTGTCTAACCATCTCAGTTTCTCAGATTTCTATTTCTTTATCTCATAGACAAAGACTGCTTCCTCCCAACAAGAGCGACTTCCCATTGGAAATACAATTCAGCCCTCCCAGGCTGCCACTTTCATGAATGATGCCATTGAGAAGGCAAGGAAAGCAGCTGAACTACAAGCCCGAATCCAAGCCCAGCTGGCACTGAAGCCGGGGCTCATCGGCAATGCCAACATGGTGGGCCTGGCTAACCTGCATGCCATGGGAATTGCTCCCCCGTGAGTAACCGTTTCTTGGAATCTTTTGTCATTTCTTTTTTTTAAAGAATTATTTTATTTAGGGGGCCAGCAGGTGGCGTCGTGGTTAAAGGGATTCCCACATGACTGACTGGTTTGAGTCCCGGACCTGGCGGCTTGCTTTCTTGCTTTCCCTTTCTTTCTCTGTCTATTTTTCTGGTCAAACTTAAAAATAATAATAACAAATGGAATGAAATAAGTAAATAATTCTTTAAAAAAAAAGAATTATTTGGGATGCAGTTAGCATAATGGCTATGTCGCTGGACTCCCATGTAGTTGACCGTGGTTTGAGTCCTGGACCCAGTGACTTAAACTCACGTCAGGCACGTGTACATGTGTGCCCAAGATTCTGAGAGGAGGATGGAGGAGAAGGGATTGTGACGTGGCCATCCCCCCTGAGGGGTGATTTCTCGCTTTCTGTCTCTCTGTCTTTCTGGGGAATGCACACGCCCTATAGCAAAAAACCTCTCCCAAAAGAAAAAAAAAAAATTATTTTGGGCTGGGAGGAGGCATGGTGGTTAAGGGCGCAGGACTCCAAAATGGCCGACTGTGGTTTGGATCCCAGACCTGGCAGTGTACTTTCTCTTTCTCTCTCTCATTCTGTCCCTCTCTGGTCAAATCTAAATAAATAAATAAATGGATAAATAAAGTTAATAAAATAATTATTTTGAAAAAAGAATTATTTTATTTAACTTTTATTTATTTATCTTTAATTTGGTCAGAGAGGGACAGAGTGAGAGAGAGAGAGAGAGAAAGTGAGAAAGCAAGCCGCTAGGTACGGGGCTCTAACTGTGGTTGGCCGTGTGGGACTCCAGCGCTGTTGATCACCATGCCACCTGCCAGCCCCAAGAATTATTTTATTTAACTTTATTTATTTATTTTAATTTTACCAGAGAGACACAGAGCAAGTGATAGTGAGAGAAAGGGAAAGTGAGAAAGCAAGCTGCCAGGTCTGGGACTCGAACCCTGATTGGACATGTGGGAGTCCAGTACCCTTCACCATGCCACCTCCCGTCCCCAATAGGCTTCATTTTTAGCACCTAACAGTGGTCTGGTATTCCATGCTGACTCAATAATTCAGGGGTGAAGAAAAAGTAAAATTATAAATCTTTCTTGATGAGTTTTTTTTTTTTTTTTTAATTGGTATGTCTGGTTTTAGGTTCTTGCCATTAGTGATCCTCCTTCATCAGCCTCCCGAATAGTTGGGATCACAGGGTTACACCACATTGCCCAGAGTTTAGAGTGGGCCCTTGCCTCCTGTGTGGCCTTAACCTGCTGAGCAACAGCATTTAGCTTGTGCTACTGTGGCTGAGTCTGCACATTCAGTTTATGTTCAGGTATCCAGTTTTATCAAGGTACTATTCACTAATGAGATTTTGTTCTCTTAAATGATTGAGCCTAGTTATCTTTGTTGGGTTTTGCTTTATTTTTTTGTTTTTGTTTTTTGTCTTTCTTTTTCCTAAGAATTGTTTATTTCTGTTTGTTATTTTTTTAATTTGACCAGAGAGAGAAAGGGAAAGTGAGAAAGCAAGCTGCCAGGTCTGAGGCTCAAACCACAGTTAACCTTGTGGAAATCTAGCGCCTTTAACCACCACACCACCTGCCAGCTCCTCTTTGTCTTTTTTCTTTTTGTTTTAACTTGATTTATTTATTTTGACCAGAGAGGGACAGAGTGAGACAGAGAAAGAGAGTGAAGGTAAGTGAGAAAGCAAGCTACCAGGCCCAGGATTTGAATCATGGTCAGCCATGTGGGAGTCCAGCACCCTTAAACACCACACCACCTGCTGGCCCCTTTTTCGTCTGTCTTAATGTTCCTTCCAGGATTTATTTCTTAGTGTTCTGTTTTTCAGGAAGGTGGAGTTAAAAGATCAAACCAAACCTACACCACTGATCCTAGATGAGCAAGGTCGCACTGTAGATGCAACGGGCAAGGAAATTGAGCTCACACACCGCATGCCTACTCTGAAGGCCAATATTCGTGCTGTGAAGAGGGAACAATTCAAGCAACAGCTTAAAGAAAAACCATCAGAAGACATGGAGTCCAATACCTTTTTTGACCCACGAGTATCAATTGCCCCTTCCCAACGCCAGAGACGCACTTTTAAATTCCATGACAAAGGCAAATTTGAGAAGATTGCCCAACGATTACGAACAAAGGTATCTATCAGTAGCTCAGAGTATAACCCAGAATTTAGAAGTTAGGAAGCTTACTGAAAGGAAAATACAGTCAGCTCAATTCTCTGTGTTTTAGGGAGTTAGGTAAACAGGTAATTTAAAGTAACGAGTGTGAATGTAAGTGAGTGTGTATATATTGGGTTGTTGGAAAAGTCATGATGCATTTTTGCATAGAAAAACACATCATGGACCTCCCTTTCTGCCTCTGCTGCTGCCGTGACGCCTGTGAAAAAGCTTCTGGTGAAGAGGTGCAAAAAAAGAAGTAGGTTCTGAAGTTTACCCTTGACTGCACCCACCCTGTAGAACATGGAACCATGGATGTTGCCAATTTTGAGCAGTTTCTCCAAGAGAGAATCAAAGTGAATGGAATAGCTGGGAGTCTTGGTGGAGGGGTTATAACCATTGAAAGGAGTAAGAAGAGCAAGATCACCATAACTTCTGAGGTGCCTTTTTCTAAAAGATTAACTGTGATGAAGAGGAGGAAGATGAGGATTAAAACTCATTTTTCTTGGGCCCAACAGTTGGCGTAATGGTTATGTTGCTGAACTCCCATGTAGTCAACTATGTTTTGAGTCCCGGACCTGGTGGCTTAAGCTCATGTTGGGCACGTGTGCATGCGTGCCCCCAAGATCCCAAGAGGAGAATGGAGAAGGGATTGCGGTGTGGCCATCCCCCCAGGGGGTGATTTCTCACTTTCTGTCTCTTTGGCGAGTACACACGCCCTATAGCAAAAACCGCTCCCCCTCCCGCCAAAAATAATTCATTTATCTGGAATATTTTATATGAGTTCTTGAATAAAACTGAGGAACTTAAAAAAAAAAAAAAGAAAGGGACCAGCAGGTGGCGTGATGGTTAAAGGCACTGGATTCCCACATGGCCGACCGTGGTTCAAGTCCTGGACCTGGTGGCTTGCTCTCTCACTTTCTCGCTCTCTCTCTCTCTCTGTCTGATCAAACTGAAAAATAATAATAGTAATAAAAATAAAGTTAAATAAAAATAGTTTAAAAAAAAAAAAAAAACACGTCATGACTTTTCTGATGACTGGATTATATACATATATATTCACATATAAAATTTGAATATCCAAGGGAAACAGGTAATTAATTGGATAAGTTGCATATATGTGTGTGTATTTATATATATGTATACACACACTACATTTTTCAATTTTTTTCGGGGGGGGGGAGTTTTCGCTATAGGGCGCATGCGCTCGCCAGACAGACAGAGACAGAGAGACAGAAAGCAAGAAATCACCCCCCCCAGGGGGAATGGCCATGCCATAATCCCTTCTCTTCCATTCTCCTCTTGAGATCTTGGGCATGCATGCACACACGCCCGGCATGAATTTTAAGCCACTGGGTCCGGGATGCGAACTGTGGTCGACTACGTGGGAGTCCAGCAACATAGCCATTACGCTAACTGCTGGTCCCTCAAATTTATTTTTTAAGAGGTTTTTGCTATAGGGCACGTGCGCTCGCCAGAAAGAGACAGAAAGCGAGAAATCACCACTCCTTGTGAGGGATGGCCACGCTGCAGTCCCTTCTCCATTCTCCTCCTGGAATCTTGGGCATGCACACACACGTGTCCAGCGTGAGTTTAAGCCACCGGGTCCGGGACTCGAACTGCGGTTGACTGCATGGGAATCCAGCGACATAGCCATTACACTAACTGCTGGTTCCTCATTTTTCAAATTATTTTTAAAGAATTATTTTATTGAACTTTATTTTATTTATTTATTTATTTATTTTAATTTGACCAGAGAGGGACAGAGTAAGAGAGGGAGAGTGAGAGGGAAAGTCAGAAAGCAAGCTGCCAAGTCCAGGATTCAAACTACGGTTGACCATGTGGGAGTCCAGTGCTCTTAACCACCATGCCACCCTCCAGCCCCACATTTATAAAATTTTTATACTTAAAAAAAAAAAAAACTTATCAGAGGGGGGATCAGCAGTTGGCATAATGGTTATGTTGCCGGACTTCCATGTGGTCAACCATGGTTCGAGTCCCAGACTTGGTGGGACTCACACTGGGAATGGGGGTGTGCATGTTCAAAATCCTGAGAGGAAAATGGAGGGGAAGGGATTGTGGCATGGCTACCCCCCCACAGGGGGTGATTGCTCACTTTCTGTCTCTGTCTCTCTCCTGTGAGTGCACGTGTCCTCTAGCAGAAATCTCTCTTAAAAAAAAAAAAAGAAAGAAAGAAAAATATTGCCAGAGGGTAGTGTGCTAGCCAAAGGGAGGTAAGATACGTGAAAGTGTACCCAGTGGCACGGAGTCATGCCGCAATCACTTCTCCATTTCTCCATCACGTCAGGATTTGGGACATGCGTGTACACACACACACACAGTGTGTTTTTCAAGCTACCAGGGCCAGGATTCAAACCATGCAGTCAGCCATGTGGGATCTGCCTCCCTTAACTAGGCCACTGGGCCAGCCCATGAGTAATTTTTTTTTAAATACTTTAATTTTGAATACTTGCTTTTTAGCTAATAACTCTCCCTAATTACTCTTTTTTTTCTTTTTCTTTTAGTGTTGTATAGGCTGCATGTGGTCACTAAAGAGAGACAGAAAGAGAGTGAGAGGGAAAGTGAGAAACCACCCCCCAGCAGGGACAGCCATGTTGCAACCCTTTTCATTCTACTTGGGATTTTGGGTATGCACACATACCCAAATTCCCAGTGTGTTTTTCAATCCACCGGTTCTGGCACTTGAACTACAATGTCAGCTCTGTGGGATCCAGCCACCTTAACCTCCGTGTCCCCTATGGTCCCCCAAATTACTTTCTACTTAGGTGGAAATAAATTGCATTTGAAAATTTTACACATACAACTGACGGTGGAAGGAAATAATTCAAAACCCTCTGGATAATTGAAGAGAGCTAGCCTGACACTAAGTTTACTGCAGGCAATCCATATACCTGGAGAGTTGAGTTGACTGTATGTTTAATGATTTGTGTCTTTTTGTTCTCTGGGAGAGATTTTCATAGAATTTCATTTCTGCATGTTTGTAGTAGGCACATACTATGAGGTAAAGAGAGAGAAGGGTAAGATACATGAAAATGAATAAAGGATAATATAAAGCAGAATAACTCTTTTCTAACCTTTTAGAAATTATGAGCTCGTTACATTAGGTATAAATAGTTCCAAGGAATGGCTTAAAATTTGGGATTATACCACTTCCTTGTTTTCAGTGATTCTAATGCATCTTGTCTCGGTTTACCTTGTTTTTAGGCTCAACTGGAGAAGCTACAGGCTGAGATCTCACAAGCAGCTCGAAAAACAGGCATCCATGCCTCAACTAGGCTTGCCCTTATTGCTCCCAAGAAGGAGTTAAGGGAAGGAGATATCCCTGAAATTGAATGGTGGGACTCATACATCATCCCCAATGGCTTTGATCTGTGAGTTTGTTAGTAAATCCTTTTGTTTTTGGTTTTAATTTGTTATAGGTCACATGTGCTCTCCAGAGATAGCCAGCACGGCTTTCCCCGCCCTAGGGAGGATGGCCATACAGCAGTCCCTTCACTTCCAGGCTCCTCTAGGGATTGTCAGCTTGCATGTATGTGTGCCTAGTATGTAAGCCACCAGGTCCTGGACTTGACAGCACAGTCAGTCATGTGGGATCCAACTGTTTTAACCACCATGCCGATGACTGGCCCTTACTTTTAAAATTTATTTGCTAGAAGGAACATACACTCTCCAGAGACAGAGAGTGAGAAGGAGAAAGTACCCCCTCAAGTAGGTCATGGTTATACCATAATCCTTTCTCCTCCATTTCTTCATTCACTTGGCATTTTGGGTACCCAGCATGTTTTTTTTTTGGGGGGGGAGAGGTTTTTGCTATAGGGCACATGCGCTTGCCAGACAGAGAGACAGAAAGCGAGAAATTACCCCCCCAGGGGGGATGGCCACGCTGCAATCCCTTCTCCTCCATTCTCCTCTCAGGATCTTGGGCACGCACGCACACGCGCCTGGCCTGAGTTTTAAGCCACCAGGTCCGGGACGCGAACCGCAGTCGACTACGTGGGAGTCCAGCGACGTAGCCATTACGCTAACTGCTGGTCCCACTCCAGCATGTTTTTCAAGCTGCCGGGGCTGGGATTCTTTTTTTTGAGAATTTTTTTGCTATAGGGTGCGTGCGCTTGCCAGACAAACAGAGAGTGACATAGAGACAGAAAGCGAGAAATCACCCCCCAGAGGGGATGGTCATGCCGCAATCCCTTCTCCTCCATTCTCCTCTCAGGATCTTGGGCACGCCCGCACATGCACCCAGCATGAGTTTTAAGCCACCAGGTCCAGGACGTGAACCTCGGTCGACTACGTGGGAGTCCAGCGACATAGCCATTACACTAACTGCTGGTTCCCTAGGGTTGGGATTCTAACCAGAAGGTCAGCCATGAGAGATCTGGCTCCCTTAGCCACCAGGTTATGAGGCTGGCCTGAGGCTAGTGTTAATGAGAGAAATAATACTTATATAATTAAAATTTTAATATTCAAGGGTGATAGATAACTAACTACACAAAGCTTGTATATTTGTAAACAATATACTATTTAGGTTATTTTTAGCTTTTTGGGTTAATGTAGGAGAATCAGGGACATAAATATAAGAAAAACCAAATAGGTAAACTTTTTGTTTGCTTTTTTGCATATTACTTGTTTTTAACATGCTAGGTTTTTTGTTTGTTTGTTTGTTTTTAAGATTTTTTTGCTATAGGGCACATGCGCTCGCCAGAAAGATAGAGACAGAGGGACAGAAAGCGAGAAATCACCTCCAGGGGGGATGGCCATGCCACAATCCCTTCTCCTCCATTCTCCTCTCAGGATTTTAGGCGCACACACGCCCGGCATGAGTTTAAGCCACTGGCTCTGAGGCTTGGACTGTGGTCGACTACATGGGGGTCCAGCAACATAGCCATTACGCCAACTGCTGGTCTCAACATGCTAGTTTTATTTTATTTTACCTTTTTAGATTTTTGCTATAGGGCACATGTGCTCATTGGAGAGACAGACAGACAGAAAGTGAGAATTCACCCCCGGGGGGATAGCCACACTGCAGTTCTTCGCCCTCTACTCTCCTCTCAGGATTTTGGGTATGTACACACACACACACACACACACACACACACACACACACACACACACCTGGTATGAGTTTTAAGCTGCCAGGTTCAGGACTTGAACCTCAGTTGACTATGTGGGAGCCCAGCAATGTAACCGTTATGCCATCTGTTGGTTCCTGGCATATTTGTTTTCTTAATTACGTTCCCTTACTGCATATTATAGATGTTTAGATTTCTTTTATTTTTTTTTTTTTTTTGAGAGGTTTTTCGTTATAGGGCGTGTGCACTTGCCAGACAGACAGAGAGAGACATAGAGACAGAAAGCAAGAAATCACCCCCCCAGGGGGAATGATCACGCCTCAATCCTTTCTCCTCCATTCTCCTCTTGGGATCTTGGGCACACACGCACACGCACCCGGCGTGAGTTTTAAGCCACCAGGTCCGGGATGCAAACCGCGGTTGACTACATGGGAGTCCAGTGACATAGCCATTACGCTAACTGCTGGTTCCCAATGTTTAGATTTCTTAAAGAAGCAATCATAGGGACCAGCAGTTGGCCTAATGTCTATGTCACTGGACTCTCATGTAGTTGACCGCGGTTGGAGTCCCAGACCCGGTAGCTTAAACTCACGCCGGGCATGTGTGCATGGGTGCCCAAGATCCCGAGAGGAAAATGGAGGAGAAGGGATTGCAGCATGGCCATCCCCCCGGGGGGTTATTTCTCACTTTCTGTCTCTCTGTCTCTCTGTCTTTCTGGCGAGTGCACAAGCCCTATAGCAAAAACCTTTCACCAAAAAAAAAAAAAAAGGCAATCATAGATCAAGGATGGCCAGTAGGTGGCATTTGGTTAGGGTGCTAGACTCCCATGTGGCTGAGTATGGTTGAGTCCCAGACTTGGCGGCTTACTCTCTCTTTCTCTGGTGAGTGTGCATGCTCTATAGCAAATATAAATATGATAATGGTACATACAATTAAATAATTCTTTTTTTCTTTCTTTTTTTGAAGAGGTTTTTGTTATAGGGCGTTGTACGCTCGCCGGAAAGATGGAGAGAGACAGAATGCGAGAAATCTCCCCCCAGCGGGGGATGGCCACGCCACAATCCCTTCTCCTCCATTCTCCTCTCAGGATCTTGGGCACGCACGCACACGTGCCCGGTGTGAGTTTAAGCCACCAGGTCCGGGACTCAAACTGTGGTTGACTACATGGGAGTCCAGTGACATAGCCATTACACCAACTGTGGGTCCCAACAATTAAATAATTCTTAAAAAAAAAAAAAAAAAAATAGAGCAAGGATTCTTAGATGATGGGAGAGAGATTGGTAGATAAGGTATCTGAGATGCTTTTGGAAAGCCTTAACTGTATCTGCTCCATCATTCTGCTACATGGCTTTAGAAGATGATGTCTCTGTTTTTCCTTACCTTTCCTCTGTTGACCTCTGTTCCAAGAATGTATTGACACTAATGAGAGAATATGGCATCACTCAGGGTGCTAGGGTAGGAAAAAGATCAAGAATAACTGATGTGAAGAGTATTTCTATCTGGAATTAATGAGTTATTCATCACATATAGATATGTAAATGCTAAAAAGCCCTAGAACACATTATGTAGAATTTATTTTTTCATTGTGTTTCTGAGACTCGTCTCTTGGAATCATCTCTACCCATATATTTTGTTTTTTGTTTTTTGTCCAATTTTAGTACAGAGGAAAATCCCAAGAGAGAAGATTATTTTGGAATCACAAATCTCGTTGAACATCCAGCCCAGCTTAATCCTCCAGGTAATGTACAGGTTATCCAATCAAGGCTCTAGAGCAGCATTATCCACTAGGACTCTGCCCAGTACAGTGACCATCTGTTATCTTTATGTGATCAGTGAACATTTGAAGACAAGTTGGACTAGTATTATATAACCAAGGAACTAAGTTTTAAATTTTCTTTCGTTTTAACTAATTTAAATAGTGGCTCCTGTATTGAACAGCATAGCTCTAGAATATTGAGGCCTAAACTAGAGATGGCCTTACTACTGTATATTACGAGTTGAACTTTTGCCATAGTGCTAACTTTGATTCGAGTCTTACACACCACCTATACTCCTACCCATCTTCGATCTTTGTCTTTAACCTATGTTTTATCTTTTTGTAGCAAAAATATTTTGATATAGTCAAAAGACATGGGTTTTAATTATGATTGTGTTTTTAGCTAGCTGAATGAATGCCTTGGATAAGTCACTTAGAATACTAAGAATTTCCTCAATGATGTAACTGATATTACTTCTTCAAGAGTAGTACAGATCATAAAATATTTTTACACTTTTACCAGGCTTGGGATGGACAGAGGAGATAATACCCCAGTTGGTGAATTTACTTTACTTTGTCTACAATAAGTTTAGAAAAATAAATTGAGACCTAAAAATATTATAAGTTACAGTATTTGTTGCATTTTATTTAACCAGATTCTGCTTAGCTGTCATCAGCATAAATTACGAGAAGAATGTGGGGTTTTTTTAAAAATATTATTTATTGATTTACTTTTTTTTTTTTTTTTTTTTTTTTTTTTGGAGAGGTTTTCGCTATAGGGCGCGTGCGCTCGCCAGACAGACAGAGAGAGACAGAGAGACAGAAAGCGAGAAATCACCCCCCAGGGGGGATGGTCACGCCGCAATCCCTTCTCCTCCATTCTCCTCTCGGGATCTTGGGCACGCACGCACACACACGCGCCCGGCGTGAGTTGTAAGCCACCGGGTCCAAGACGCGAACCACGGTCGACTACGTGGGAGTCCAGCGACATAGCCATTACGCTAACTGCTGGTTCCCTTGATTTACTTTTTAAAGTTTGAACAGAGAGCAACAGAGAGAAAGAGGAAGTCAGAAAGCAAGCTGCCAGGTCCGGGACTTGAACCACTCTCGGCCATGTGGGAGTCCAGCATCCTTAACCACCTGCTGCTCTGGGCTTTGTTTTTAATAATTGTGGAAATCTGCTTTGAGCATCCAGAGGATTTTTCCTATTTCTTGTGACTCGGATTACTAATTTTATCATCTAGGCCAGTGATTTTGTGCTCCATGGCAAAATTATGGTTCAGGAAATGAGATCTAAATGAGATTCCAAATACTTCCCACCTGCTCCAAATCCTCACCCAGAGCAACTAGAACTGTTCTTATTTTGTTTTCTATATCTGCCACATTTCATCTGATAAAAGGATTCAACTGCTTAAAGAAAAACAATTTATAACACTACTTATGAAAGATAAGAATGCTTTTTTTTTATGCTCACTACAGAGACAGAGTAACAGAAAGTGAAAAATAACCCCCCAGGGGGATGGCCATCCCGCAGTCCCCTCTTTATTTTTCTCTCAGGATTTTGGACATCCAGCATGGGTTTCAAGCTACTGGGTCCAGGACTAGAACCATGGTCGACTATGTGGGTGTCCATCGACGTAACCGTTATGCTATCTGCTGATCCCAAGAATGCTTTTTAATTAATTTATTATTTTTTAAAAAGATTTATTTATTTAATTTCGTTTGGTAGTTTTTGTTGTTGTTGTTGTTGTTTTTAAGAATTATTTAATTTTTTATTTATTCATTCATTTTAATTTGACCAGAGAGAGAGAGAGAGAAAATGAGAAAGCAAGCCACCAGGTCTGGGACTCAAACCATGGTCGGTCACGTGGGAGTGTCCAGCACCTTAACCACCTGCTGGTCCCGTTACTGTTATTTTTTTAATTTGACCGGACAGAGACAGAGAGAAAGAAGGGGCAAGTGAGAAAGCAAGGTGGTAGGTCTGGGATTCAAACCACAGCTGGCCATGTGGGAATCCAGTACCTTTAACTACCATGCCACATGCCAGCCCCTTTTTTTAATTATTTAACTTGATTCATTTATTTATTTTAATTTGGACAGAGAGGGACAGAAAGAGTTAGAGGGAAAGTGAGAAAGCAAGCCACCTGGTCCAGGACTTAAACCGTGGTCGGCCATATAGGAGTCTAGCACCCTTAACCTCCATACCACCTGCCAGCCCAAGAATGTTTTTTAAAACAACCATACTTCCCCTGTCCCAACTTAGAAATAACAGTAATTAAACTAAGTATTTTTTTTTAATATGATTGATACTGATATAGTCCCTCTAATATTTTTACTGCTTTGGTATACTTATTTCTCTGCCTAATAGTTGACAATGACACACCAGTTACTCTGGGAGTATATCTTACCAAGAAGGAGCAGAAGAAACTTCGGAGACAAACTAGGAGGGAAGCACAGAAGGAACTACAAGAGAAAGTCAGGCTAGGCCTGATGCCTCCTCCAGAACCCAAAGGTATACATCTTAGTTGCCTTTATTGCTAAAAAAGAGTGACATCTTTATCTGATTTTAGAGGTGCTTTAACATCTCCATATTTGGGTGCTTTCTGTTTCTCGGTATATTTCCTCTTTCTTTCCCTAAATACTTTTTCCCTCTTAGGACAAGTCAACACAGATTACAGAAGTCATTTAAGGCTTTTTTTTTTTTTTTTTACGTTATTTATTATTATATTTTTTAATTTGCTATAGGACATATGCATTCACCAGAGCAAGACAAAGAGAAAGCAAGCCACCAGGTCTGGGACTAATCATGGTCAGCCATGGGGGAATCTAGCACCTTAAGCACTGTGCCACGTACTGGCTCCTTAAGACTTTTTTTTAATTGCCAGAGGGCATGTGTGCTTGCCAGAGAGAGACAGAGAAAGAAGGAGAGGGAGAAAGCAACCCCCAGTGGGGTGTAGTCACACTGGTACCCCCTTTTCCATTTCTATTTTTTTTTTTTTGGAGAGGTTTTTGCGTGCACTCGCCAGAGGGAGAGAGACAGAGAGACAGAAAGCGAGAAATCACCCCCCCAGGGGGGATGGTCACGCCGCAATCCCTTCTCCTCCATTCTCCTCCTGGGATTTTGGGCATGCACACACACGCACCCAGCGTGAGTTTTAAGCCACCGGGTCCAGGATGCGAACTGCGGTCGACTACATGGGAGTCCAGCAACATAGCCATTATGCTAACTGCTGGTTCCCTCCATTTCTTAATTCTGTTAAGATCTTGGGCATGTACGCACATGGACCTGGCATGATTTTCAAGGCTGGGTCTAGAAGTTGAACTACTGTGCGGTTAATTATGCAGGATCCAGTTTCCGTAAACATCTGGCCACAGAACCCATCCAAGACTTCTTTTTTCTTCTTCTTTTTTTCTTTTTTTTGATAGGGCACATGTTCATGCACACGAGATCAGAAGAGAGAGGGAAGGAGGAAAGTGAGAAAGTACCACCCTGAGGGCGGGGCGGAATGATATGGCCACACCACATACCTTTCTCCTCCATTCTTTTAATGATTTTTGGCGTGCATGCAAACGTGCCTGGCATCTTTTCCAAGCCACTGGGTCTAGGACTCAAAACTATGCAGTCAACCATGTGGGATCTAGCCTCCTCAACTCCACACTACCAGTCAAGCCAACTTTTTTTTTTTTTTTTAAGGCATGAGTGCCAGTCAAGGAGAGGAAAAAGCACCCCCTATAGGGAATGTCCATTGCAATCCCTTCTCTGTCTCTCCCTACTATCAGAATTCTGGGTACACATGTACATGCTCTTGGCATGTTTTCCAAGCCACCAAGTTGGGATTTGAACTATGTGTTCAGTGATGTGTGGGATCTGGCTGCCTTAACCACCCAGCTATGGAGCTAGCCCACAACCTTTTTTTTTTTTTTTTTTAAAGGAATTATTTTATTTAACTTTATTATTATTATCACTATTATTTTCCAGTTTGATCAGAGAAAGAGAGAGGAAGTGAGAAAGCAAGCCACCAGGTCCGAGACTTGAACCGTGGTCGGCCATGTGGGAGTCCAGCGCCTTTAACCACCATGCCACTTGCCGGCCCGACAACCTTTTTTTTTTTAATTTGCTACAGGACACATGCACTCACTGGAGATTTGGGAGTAGGGAGAAGGCACCTCCCAGGGAGGATAACCACAGTGCAGTCCGTTCTCCATTCTCTGGGAATTGGAGCATGCATGTACATTTGCACAGCATGTTTTCCAAGCTGCTGAGTCTGAAAGTCAGCCATGTGGGATCTAGGCACTTTGTTTATTTTATTTTTTTTTAGAGAGAGATTTTTGCTATAGGGCAGTGTGCTCACTAGAGAGACAGAGAAAGACAGACAGAAAGTAAGAAATCACCCCCCACTCCCCCACCACCCCCCGGGGAGGTGACCACACCACAATCCCTTCTCTTGGGATCTTTGGCATGCACCCAGCATGGGTTTTAAGCCACTGGGTTTGGGACTTGAACTGCTGTCAACTGTATGGGAGTTCAGTGATGTAACAGTTTCGCCATCTGCTGGCACTTTAATCACTATGCCATCTGCCATTTGGCTAGCCCCAGCAAGACTCCTTTTTTTTTTTTTTTAAAGGTTTTTGCTGTAGGGGAACATGCACTTACTGGAAAGAGACAGTATGAAGGAAAGTGAAAAATCACCCCCAATGGAGGCTGACCACACCACAATCCCTTCACTGGCCTGGGATTTGGGGCACACACACATGTTCCTGCCATGAGTTACAAGCTGCTTGATCTGGGACTCAAACCACAGTTGGTCATGTGGGAGTCTAGTGCCTTAACCACTGCTCTACCCACTGGCCCCACGTACATAATTCTTAATAGTTTTATTCTTTTTTTTTTAACTGTGATTTTTATTACTATTTTCCAATTTGACCAGAGAGAGAAAGGAAAGTGTAAAAAGCAAGCTGCCAGGTCCAGGACTTGAACCACAGCCAGCCATGTGGGACTCCAGTACCTTTAACTACCATGCCACATGCCAGCCCCAATAGTTTAATTCTTAAAAAAAAAAAAAAAGAGGGACCAGCAGTTAGCGTAATGGCTATGTCGCTGGACTCCCACGTAGTCGACCGCGGTTCGAGTCCCGGACCCGGTGGCTTGAACTCACGCCGGGCGCGTGTGCGTGCGTGCCCAAGATCCCGAGAGGAGAATGGAGGAGAAGGGATTGCGGCGTGGCCATCCCCCCTGGGGGGTGATTTCCTGCTTTCTATCTCTCTGTCTCTCGCTGTCTGTCTGGCGAGCGCACGCGCCCTATAGCAAAAACCTCTCCAAAAAAAGAAAAAAAAAAAAAAAAGAAAGAAAGAAAGAAAGAAATTAGTGAACAATATGAATCAGTAGAGAAGAGGTAACAGGTTATCCCAGCTGTGGAAGTGATGTAGGAAATTAATTACTGTCCTTTGTCTACTGCAGTGAGAATTTCCAATTTGATGCGAGTATTAGGAACAGAAGCTGTTCAAGACCCCACGAAGGTAGAAGCCCATGTCAGAGCTCAAATGGCAAAAAGACAGAAGTAAGTGCCATGGGGTTGGGTGGAAACCCAGGGCAAGTACCTTTCCCAAACTCTTCTGGGGGATCCATATTTGGAGGGAGGGGAGAGTCCTCCGTTGCTCTCTCTTTCCCTCAGCCCTGCCTCTGATCTGCAATGCCTTTCTCACTTGTGGATGTCCTTCCTGTCACGACAGAGCGCATGAAGAGGCCAACGCTGCCCGAAAACTTACAGCAGAACAGAGAAAGGTCAAGAAAATTAAAAAGCTTAAAGAAGACATTTCACAGGGGGTACACATATCTGTATATAGGTAGGTGTCCATACTGGGCCAGCCTTCCTCGTAGAAACAACCAAACAACTTGAGGCAGAATCATTGCAGTCTAATAACATACCTAACATCAGTGCCTACTTTTTTAATGACCCTCGTGTGAATCAAGAGTTAATAATCTTTTACAGTAGTAAGGGTAGAAGACTTTTTATAGTTATCTAATAATTTCATCTCAACTTTTCTCTATTAACCATTATTCTGAAGAATGATCAAATGCAAATACGTGTTCAGGACAACTAAGGATCATTTGTCCTTCGGGAGTATAAAATATCCTATTTATCCAAAAATCATTATATTTTCTTTTCTATGAGACCAGCAGATGGCATAATGGTTATGTTGTTGGACTCCTATGTAGTCAACTGCAGTTTAAGTCCAGACCCGATGTGGCTTAAAACTCATGCCGGGCATGTATGCATCTGTGCCCAAGATCCTGAGAGGAGAGTGGAGGAGAAGGGATTGCAGCACAGGGGAGAGTGATTTCTCGCTTTCTGCCCCTCTCTCTCTGGCTCTGTCTCTATGGTGAGCATCTGCACCCTATAGCAAAAATCTCTCAGAAAATTTATTTTCCCTTTCTCAGTAATTCTTTTTTTTTTTTTAATTCGTTCACTTATTTTAATTTGACCAGAGAGAGAGAGGGAGAGGAAATGAGAAAGCAAGCCACCAGGTCAGGACTTGAACTGTGGTCGGCCACGTGGGAGTATCCAGCACCTTAACCACCATGCCACCCTGCTGGTCCCTCTCAGTAATTTTTATCCTAATGTGCTGTAGTAATCTTTTTATCCTCACTCCAAAATGCATTTTATACTTTATAAATATTTTTCTATCTTTGTGTTGATTTAATGTTTTCATTTTATTCTTTTAGGTTGAGTATAGTTGTATTTTTTTAATGGGTTTATTTCTATTAACTAGTTCCTTAGTATAAAAATGTTACATTGTAGGGCCAGTAGGTGGCATAGTGGTTAAGGTGCTAGACTCCCACATGGCTGACCATGGTTCGAGTCCTATACCTAGCAGCTTACTTTTTCACTTTAGTTCTCTCTCTGTCTCTCACTCTGGTGATTTCAAATAATAATAACAACAACAACAATAATAAATAAAATTAAATAATTATTTTTTTAGCTGTTACATTATTACCAAAGTAGTGAACATTTAAAGAGAGATTTTTTGCTGTAGGGTACATGTGCTCTCCAGAGAGACAGAAAGTAAGAAATTATACGCCCCCCCCCCCCCCCCAGGGATGGCCACACTGCAATTCTTTCTCCTCCATTCTCCTCTTGGGATTTTGGGCACACATGCACGTGTGTCCGGTGTGAGTTTCAAGCCTCCAGGTCTGGGACTCTAACCACTTTCAGCCATGTGGGAGTCTAGCAACATAGCCATTAGGCCTGCTGCTGGTCCCCTTACTAAGATTTTTTCAATTCTAATTCAGAAGGGCACTTAATGGAAAACCTTCTTTCTATTCTCTGATCTCTTAGAACCACTCTCTCTAGATAACTGCTGTTAACAGTTTTTCATGCATCCTAGAGAATTTTCATGCATACATAGTAACTACATCTAGAAGGCAAAGAATTTGTAGACCTTTAAGAACAGTGAGCTTATAAATATTCTTGGATGATAATAAATACCTATTTCTCTTCCTTAGAGTAAATTTTAATTACCCACTCTTTGTTATACAGTACTAGACTTTGAAGAAAGTGGAAATATTTCTGGAGACATCAGTTCTACTTTTTAAGCATTCGTATTTTTCTTTACTCCAGAGGCCTTTGTTTTTAGAGAGGAAGCCATTTTGGATCCATCTGATTATTTGCCATTCCATTCAGGCAGTTACTGATGCTAAAACAGAAGACATAACTAAACTTTCCCTTCTCCAGAGTTCGAAATTTGAGCAACCCAGCCAAGAAGTTCAAGATTGAGGCCAATGCTGGGCAACTGTACCTGACAGGGGTGGTGGTACTGCACAAGGATGTCAACGTGGTAGTAGTGGAAGGGGGTGAGTCTGAAAACAATTGAGGGAGACTATCCCCAGACAACCCTAGGCCTAGAGTGATTAGTGTTGTGGGGAGAAGGGAGAAAAAGATAGTATTTTAGAACCATACCTGGGTATACGGTGGGCCTCTGTTTTTGTGTTTATTGAAGTAGAAGGCCCCGAGATGTGGCTCCTGGGATTGTGTCAAATACCACATCTGAGCATTAGATGAGCTCAGAGGTTCTTTCTACCCCACCGTCCTCCACAGATCTGGCAAAATTCTCCTTCTCTGTTTCCAGGCCCCAAGGCCCAGAAGAAATTTAAGCGTCTTATGCTGCATCGGATAAAGTGGGATGAACAGACATCTAACACGAAGGGAGATGGTGAATGGGGGTTAGAGGGGATTAAGTGGGAGAGCTATGGGAGGTGGGGATGCTGCCTCTGTCTATTCATCTTAATCCTTCCCAGTGACACCCTTTCTAACAGTCAACAGTATTCAGGAATTTTAGAAAGACCTATTCAGATTGTGAGCCTGCTAGATATTTATGCAATATTTATTACATGGTCATATACATGTATGTTCACAATTATTCTTGTGTGTCCTTTAAGACTTTTCTTCCAACTGGTTTCCTGCCCTGGATCTGGGTACTGATTTACATGAGTATATTTGGTTCATGAAAATTCAGCAAGCTATACATTCATCTTCACGGTGTCCATATTATATTATTATTTGATAGTAAGTCTTTTTATGGATGAAGGCAAACATTTTTCAAATAAAAAAAAAAACTCTCAGGCCAGCTGCTGGCATGGTGGTTAAATCAGCTGGATCCCTCAAGGCCAACTATGTGGTGTAAGTTCTGGACTAGTGGCTTGAAAAACACATTGGGCACGTGTGCATGCAGTCCTAAAATCGCAAGAAAATAGAGGAGAAGGGATTGCTACATGGCCAACTCCTGGGGAATTCTCTTTCTCCCTCTCTCCCTCCAGCAAGCAGATGTGCCCTATGACAAGTAAAAAAAAAAAAAAAAAAAAAAAAAAACAAAAACAAACTCTGCCTTGTTCAGGAAAATATAATTCTCATATTTTTGCCCAACTGTATCTTATAATCTTACATATTTATTTGATATTCTCCTGGCCAATATATTTCCATCAGAGACAGAAAGTGTGAAATCAACCACTGGGGGATGGCCATTGTACAATCCCTTCACCTCCCTTCTCTTTTTGGGATTTTGGGCATGTACACACACATGCCCAGCATGAGTTTCAAGCTGCAGGGTCTGGGATTCAAACCACAGTTGACTACGTGGGAGTCCAATGACACAACAACCATTACTCCATCTGCTGGTCCCATATGTGTTCTTAAGATATTTTCACTTGGGGGGGTAGCAGGTGGCATGGTGGTTAAAGCACTGGACTCCCACATGGGCTACCACAGTTCAAGTCCCGGACCTGTTGGCTTTCTTTCTCTCACTTTCTCTTTTCTGAGCGCACAAGCCCTGTAGCTAACTAAAAGATAATGATAAATTTTTAAAGATACGTTCATTTAGTATGTCTTGCCTCCTCTGTTAGGCTAAAAGTTCTTTTTTTTTTTTTTTTTTTTTTTTTTTTTTTGAGAGGTTTTTGTTATAGGGCGCATGTGCTTGCCAGAAAGACAGAGATGGGGGAACCAGCAGTTAGCGTAATGGCTATGTCGCTGGACTCCCACGTAGTCGACCGCGGTTCGCGTCCCTGACCCGGTGGCTTAAAACTCACGCCGGGCGCGTGTGTGTCGTGCCCAAGACCCCGAGAGGAGAATGTGAAAACCTCTCCAAAAAATAAAAAAAAAAAGACAAGAGACGACAGAAAGCAAGGAATCACCGCCTGGGGGGATGGCCACGCTGTAATCCTTCTCCATTCTCCTCTCAGGATCTTGGGCACATAGACACACGCGTCCGGCATGAGTTTAAGCCACCGGATCCAGGACTTGAACTACATGGGAGTCTAGCGACTTAGCTGTTATGCCAACTACTGGTCCCCAGACTAAAAGTTCTTTGGGAAAACTCTATCACATATTAAATCCTGGCTCCCAAAGTGCCTAGGAGAGGTTCTTGTTGGCCACTTCTCTGTCTTGGGTTTTTGTTTTTTTTTTTTTAAGAATTTCTTTATTTAACTTTATTTATTTATTTAATTTGACCAGGAAAGGACAGAGTAAAAGAGAGAGAAAGTAAGAAAGCAAGAAGCAAGCTGCCAGGTTCAGGAGTCGAATCACAGTTGGCCATGTGGGAGTCCAGTGCCTTTAACCACCATACCTGCTGGCCTTAGCCACTTGTCTTTTATTTCCTTATTCCCAGTACCTGGCACAGCTTGTGCCACACAGTAGATGCTAAGTAAAAGTTTATTGAATTAATGCCTATGTGCAGCTGCTGGTCTAATTTTGGGGGAAAAAAATAACAAAAGAAAACGTTTCATTCAAACACATGGGGAAGGGTGACAATATTTAAGAAAATCTAGGTCCACTTAAATAGTATTCAGGTTACTTTTAGAACCTGAATCTGTGATCTCTAGTCTAAGTCTGGAACACAATTTAGCTATATTGTCTTTTCCAGATGATGAGGAATCTGATGAGGAAGCTGTGAAGAAAACCAACAAATGTGTACTAGTTTGGGAGGTAGGTGATCTTTTGTAAAGCATTAAAGCACAATTTTAGCCACTTCCTTATTGTTCATACTATTCAAGGGGAACAACAAAAGAGTAAAAAGTGAAATATTTTAAAGAGAAATTATCTTTTATGTAATTCATATTTATTTTTGGAATCTATTTTTCAATTACTGGCAGCAGATTCTTGGGCTGTTTTTAGTTAAATTGGTTCATACATAATATGTGCCATCTTGGGAAGTATGTGGAAAATGCTGGTGGTGGGAATACAAATTCTGAACTGGTTATTTCTTTCACAATCATGAATACAAGACTTGGAAAAAAGAGGAATGAATTATTGGGGGATTGTCCTTTGGTATAGTGAAAGAAGTACTAGACTTAATAGATAAAGTGAGGGGCCAGCAATTGGCTTGGCGGTTAAGGGCGCTGGAGTCCCACATGGCTGATAGTGATTCAAGTCCCATACCTGGCAGCTTGCTTTTTCACTTTCTCCCTCCCTCCCTCCCTCTCTCCTTCTCCCTCTCTGGTCAAATTAAAATAAACAAATAAATGGATAAATAAGGTTAAATTCTTGATATATATGTATGTGTATGTGTGTGTGTGTGTGTGTGTGTGTGTGTGTATATACACACACACACACACACACACACACACACAAGACACAGCCACACTAGGTAGTATCATGCTGCTCTGCAGTGCTGGAAGCCACACGGCCATCCCTGGGTTCAGATCATGGGTCAATCTGAGATACTCTGGGCATGCACTTGGCCAGAGGTACTGACCAGCTGAAGGGCTGGTGGAAGAGGATGGTGGTGTAATGAAAATCAGACAGAGGTATTTCTTTCTCTCCAAAGAAGTAAAATAACTGAAAAGAATATAAAGTGGGTTGTGCCATTTACTAGCTGTGCAATTGATGAGTACACACGTCAGATTCTGTTGCCTTGTCCATAAAATGTAGACTACATTGCTACACATTTGTTGCTAGATTTTATAAAAGAATATTTTATCTCATTTAAGTACATTGCAGTGTTTGATTACAGTCTTTCTATTTCCTAGGGTACAGCCAAAGACCGGAGCTTTGGAGAGATGAAGTTTAAACAGTGCCCTACAGAGAACATGGCTCGTGAGCATTTCAAAAAGCACGGGGCTGAACACTACTGGGACCTCGCACTGAGTGAATCTGTGTTGGAGTGCACTGACTGAGACTACTGCAAGCCCTCACCTCTTCCCTCTTGTCTTTGTCTCTTCAGTCTACTCCCTTCCCAGCACTTGTTTCCCAACCCACCCCACTTGTGTGTGTGGTGTCAGAACTGTGCCAAGCAGACAGTGGGCTGAAGGAGAACACCTTGCTCCTTTCCCCAGTCAGCCTGGTGCTGCCCTTCATTCCCCTTATGTGTATATGATTAAAGAGTTATTTTTAAACTTGGTGTGATATTTTTCACACATTGATAGGTATTAGAGTTTAGGTATTCAGGTGATCTTTTTCTAGACTTCTAGCAATTGCTGTGAAAAAAAAAGTATTATTGATATGTGTATATAAATGGACAGATGGATAAAAGGGTATGTAATTTTGAAGTCTGTTGGACGTTTGACCTCATCCTGGAGCAAGAATGATAAATACTGTTTTCTTGGAGCAGAATGAAGCGAGAAGAAGTATAATTAAGTGGGTAAAGGAAGGGAGACCAAATGAATGTTCATCTTTTTTTTTTTTTTTTAAGATTTTTGCTATAGGGCACATGTGCTCATCAGAGAGACAGAAAGTGAGAAATTACCCCTACAGGGGATGGCCATACCCTGATCCCTTATCCAGTTTCCTCTTGGGATTTTGGGGCATGCGTGCTCGCTCTCCCGGCATGAGTTTCAAGCCTCCGGGTCTGGGACTAAAACCACAGTCAGCCATGTGGGAGTCCAGCAACCAACCATTATGCCATCTGCTGGTCCCCATCCTATAACTTTCAATGTAAGAGTCACACGGTAGGGCGGCTGCGACGGCAGAGGTGTCCGCGGTGGCGGGTGGGAAATGGCGGAGTACTTGGCCTCTGTCTTCGGCACCATGAAAGACAAAGTCAACTGTTCATTTTATTTCAAAATTGGAGCATGTCGCCATGGAGACAGATGCTCTTGATTGCACAATAAACCAACCTTTAGCCAGACCATTGCCCTCTTGAACATTTACCAGAACCCCCAAAACTCTTCCCAGTCTGCTGACGGTTTGCGCTGTGCTGTGAGCGATGTTGAACTATGATGAGTTTTTCAAGGAAGTTTTTACAGAAGTGGAGAAGTATGGGGAAGTGGAAGAGAGAAATGTCTGCCACAACCTGGGAGACCACCTGGTGGGGAACGTCTATGTCAAGTTTCGCCGTGAAGATGATGCAGAAAAGGCTGTGATTGATTTGAATAACCACTGGTTTAATGGGCAGCTGATCCATGCTGAGCTCTCCCCTGTGACCGATTCCAGAGAAGCCTGCTGCCGCCAGTATGAAATGGGAGAGTGCACACCAGGAGGCTTCTGCAACTTCATGCACCTGAAGCCCATTTCCAGAGAGCTGCGGCGGGAGCTGTACAGGCGCCGGCGCAAGAAGCGTAGATCCAGGTCCCGATCCCAGGAGCGGTGTTCTCGGTCTAGAGACCGTGGTCATGGCAGTGGTGGCGGAGGCGGCGGTGTACAGGAGCTTGACAGGAGGCGGTCGAGAGACCGTGAAAGATCTGGGCGATTCTGAGCCATGCCATTTTTACCATATGTCTGGTAGAAAGTGTTGTAGTTGATGACCAAACCAGTTCACAATGGGAATTTAAAAAAAAAAAAAAAAAAAAGATGGGTTTCTGAATAAAATTTGTAGTGATACAGTAAAAAAAAAAGTCACATGGTAGACAGATGACCTCAAGTCTACCAAGTAGTCTTTCCAGGAAATCAATTCTTCAGAAGGGTGAATATGTGCTATGGTTGACGTGGACACAGGGAACGTCTGAGGGAGGTGTTATAGACTAGTTTGTAAAATGGAATAGGATTCAAGAATTTAGCCCATTTTGTCTTTCACTAATGGATAATCCTCTTCTAAAAGATAATGTGTAATTTTTGTTTTTCCTGTCTTAATCTGACTAGATATAGTTGGTTCTATCTCAGCATGTTTCAGTTTGATTTTAGTATTTAGGTCAGAGTAAGTATCCAGAGTAGTCAAAATTCTTCCTATACCTATCCTGTTTCATGTTGCCTGTTGATTAGGGATGGGTCCAACAGAGCCAGTAGAGCTCCTGTAACTTCCTCCTAGGTGGAGGTTCCTATGAAGTGATGTTGTAGAATGGGTACTTAACAAGTTAAAACATTCTGTTACAAAACAGACTCGTTTTAAGTTACATGTTTCATGGCCAGTAGGTTTGGAGGTTAAAGCAGTTGGATCCCACATGGCCAGCTGTGTGGTTCAAGCTCTAGACCTGGCAGCTTGAAATACTCACCAGGTCTATTTGTTCATGTGTGCCCAAAATCCTGAGAGGAGAGTGGAGGGGAAAGGATTGTGGTGTGGTGGAGGGGGAAGTGCTTTCTTACTTTGTGTGTGTGTGTGTCATAAGCACACACGCCCTAGAGCAAAAATTTTTTAAAAATTGTAAAGGGACCCGCGGATGGTATAACGGTTGTGTCGCTGGACTCCCATGTAATTAACCGCGGTTTGAGTCCTGGACCTGGTGGCTTAAAACACTGCGTGTGTGCCTAAAATCCCTAGAGGAGAATGAAAAAGGGATTGTGTTATGGCCATCCCCCCTGGGGAGTGATTTCTCACTTTCTATCTCTCCAGTGAGCCCACTCGCCCTATAGCAAAAATCTCTCTTAAAAAAAAATTTTTTTTAAAGAATTATTTTATTAACTTTATTTTATTTATTTAAATTTAACCAGAGAGAGCAGGGAGAAAGAGAGAAACCAAGCTGCTAGGTCCAGGACTGGAACCACAGTTGGCTATATGGGTCTAGCACCATTAACCACCACGCCACTTGCCGGTCCCCCAAAATTATGTTTTAAGTCTTGGTTAAAGATCTTTATTAAAGGCAGTATTAGGGAGCACTAGGCTTGAAAAGTAGATATAGACAAGGGACTGAAAAGGATCTTAAAACTAGTACAGCTTCTCAGAGAAAAGCAAACTAACCCAGTAAAGATGAGGTCGCTAATTCCTGAAGCAGGATGAAATCTGAAAAACTAGCTTGACACAGCAATGAAGACTTTGGGTACTTACTAGTATTAGAATTATATCTGAGATAGGAGATATAATTGACCTGATTCTTAGTATAGTTTTATGAAAATCCAGGGGAAAATTTAATTGTCATAAAGATGAGTGCTTTTGTTTATCACAAGTATATGTGTAAATAATTTATATACTACTTCAAAAATGTACTGATTGCTTAAGATCTAAAAGGAATATTTATACTGTAATACACTATATTCATTATGACAATACCCATGAGAATTATCCTTGTTGTCTTGAACAAATCACTCATATCCTTGTACCTCAGGGTATTCTTAATTGTTGTTTTTTAAGTTTTCTCAGCTCCATGCTGTGTTGAGCATCACTTTCAATAAGCCTTACCTTATCTCTTGTAACAACCTTGTGAGAGTATACATTTTAGGAGATGAGGAATCAGACTTTGCATAAATAATTTGCCCAAGGTAATTGCTAGTGAGTAGTAAGAGTTTAATTTGAACCCAGGTTGGTTTGACCAGAGCCCAAATTCAGCTCTAAGCATATTACTACCTCATTTGTGAAATAAAGGTGTAGGAGCAGGTGTGTGTGTGCTTTTTTAAATTTTGCCAAAGGGTATATGTGCTTTTCAGAGTGAGAAAGCACCTCCCATGGGGAATGGTCAGCCAAATCCCTTCTCCCATTTCTCCCTTCCATGTGAGATCCAGCTGCCTTAACCACCCTGCCACCTGGGCTGACCCCAGGTGTGTTTGTTCACATTAATGCTATTCTCAAGGTAGTTCCTACCCTGAGATGCTGTTAGCACTTACAGTACTTGTGAACTTCAAGTAATCTCTGATAATCAGTTTCAGATACTTTTAAATATCTTTACTTAACATGCAGTTATTTCTCAGTAAATATGTCTTGGAGAGAGTTTCAGCAGATGGTGTGGTGGTTAAGGTGCTGGACTCTCATATGGTAGACTGCAGTTCAAGTCCTGGATGTGGCGACTTGCTTTCTCACTTTGTCTCTCTCTGATTGAATTAAAAATAATATGAAAATATAATTCTAAAAAAAAAAAAAGCCATTGGACTAGAACTAACTGATTATAGCAAAGTTATAGCATATGAAGTTAATGTACAAAAATCAATTCCTATGTACCAACAATAAACAACTGGAATTTTTAGTGAAAAACAATAGGCCAGCCATATAGCCTAGTGATTAAGGGAATCCGATCCCACATAGCCAGTCACAGTTTAAGTCCCAGCCCCAGTGTATTCAAAAACAAGCCAGGTATGTGTGTGTGTACACGTGCCCCCAAAATTCCAACACAACGGGGAATTAGAGAAGGAATTGTAATATAACCATGTGCCGTGGGGGAGTCCTTTCTCCCTTCCTCTCTCTGCCTGGTGAATGAATGTACTCTTCTATTGGAGTGTCAGGAAAGTCATGACATTTTTGTTCTGTTTTTGTACAAAAATGTCTTGTACCCAATAGTAACTTAAAAAAAAATAAGGGCTGTCCCAGTCAGAATCTCAGCAAGTTATTTTGTAGATAGACAGATTGACGCTAAAGTTTATGAGGAGACATAAAAGACCCAGAATAGCCAACACAATACTGAAGGAGAACTGGCATTACCCAATTTCAAGATTTATTATAGGGAGGGACCAGCAGATGGCGTGGTGGTTAGGGCACTGGACACTCCCACATGTTCAACCATGGTTTGCTTTTGGTTTCCTGCACCTAGTGGCTTGCTTTTTCACTTTCCCCCTCTCTGTGTGTCTCCCTCAGGTCAAAATTAAAAAAAAAAAGTAGGGACCAGCAGTTGGCGTAATGGCTATGTCGCTGGACTCCCACGTAGTCGACCGCAGTTCGAGTCCTGGACCCGGTGGCTTAAACTCACGCTGGGCGCATATGCGTGCGTGCCCAAGATCCCAAGAGGAGAATGGAGGAGAAGGGATTGCGGCGTGGCCATCCCCCCTGGGGGGTGATTTCTTGCTTTCTGTCTCTCTGTCTCTGTCTGTCTGGCGAGCACATGCGCCCTATAGCAAAAACCTCTCCAAAAAAAAAAAAAAAAGTGAATGAATAGATAATTCTTTTTTTTTTAAAAAAAAGAAGTATTTTATTTAACTTTATTTATTTATTTATTCATTTGTTTATTTTAACTTGACCAGAGAGGGACAGCGAGAGAGAGAGAGAAAGCAAGCCACCAGGTCCAGGACTCAAACCATGGTTGGCCATGTGGGAATCCAGTGCCTTTAACCACCACAACACCTGCCAGCCCCAATAAACAATTCTTTAAAAAAAATTTACTATAGGGTTAGCAGATAGTATGGATGTTAAGGCAGCTGGATCATGGCCAACTGTGTGGTTCGAGTTCCTGACCTGGTGGCTTGAAAACATGCTGGGTGCATGTGCAAGCCCAAAATCCCAAGAAGAAAATGGAGAAGGGATTGCAGCATGGCTGTGCCCTCTGAGGGTGCTTTCTCACTCCCCCCACCCCCTGTGTCTCTGTCTCCAGCGAGCACACATGCATTATAGGAAAAAACTTCAAATATATATATTTTGGGGCCCAGAAGGTGGCATGGTGGCTAAGGTGCTAGACACTCCCACATGACCAGTGATGGTTCGAGTCCCGGACCTGGTGGCTTGCTTTCTCAGTTTCTCTCTCTCTCTCTCTCTCTCTCTCTCTCTCTCTCTGTATTTCTCTGCTCAAATTAAGAATAAATGAATAAATAAATAAACAAGTAATTATTATACACACACACACACACATATATATATATATATATATATATATATTTTTTTTTTTTTTTTACTATAAATCTGTAATAATTGGTCTATTCTGCTAGTACAATGGTTAAGGAAACTGGATCCCATATGGTGGACTGTGGTTTGAATCCCAACAGAAGCTTAAAAAGCATGCCAGGTATGTATGCCTATGTGCCCAAACACATGAAGGGCTAGAGAAATAATGATTATATTACTGGACTCCTATGAAGTCAATCGCCGTTCAAGTCCTGAACCCCATGGCTTAAACTCAAATCAGGCATGTGTGTGTGCATGCCTAAAATCCCAAGAGGAGAAGGGACTGTAGTGTGGCCATCCCCCTGGAGGGTGATTTCTTATTTTCTCTCTCTCTTGGCTCTCCGGTGGGCACACAACACGTACCCTACAGCAAAAAAAAAAAAAAGGCTGTCGTATTGGTGAAAGACTAGACAAACAGATCAATGAAACAACTGAGAGCCCAGAGATACCCCTGGAGCAGAAGTTTTTTGGCTACCTGACGAAGAAACATAGGCAATACAATACAGGAAAGAGGCTTTTTGAACAATGGTGTAGAAACAACTGGACTTGAACATGCAAAAAAATAAAAATAAAAACAGATTTTACAAACTTCACAAAAATTAAAATGAATCCAGACCTAAATGTAAAATTCAAAACTATAAAACTATTAGGGTCGGGCCAGCAGGTGACATGGTGGTTAAGAAATTGAACTCCAGGGACCAGCAGTTAGCGTAATGGCTATGTCGCTGGACTCCCACGTAGTCGACCGCGGTTCGAGTCCCGGACCCGGCGGCTTAAACTCACGCCGGGCACGTGTGCGTGCGTGCCCAAGATCCCGAGAGGAGAATGGAGGAGAAGGGATTGCGGCGTGGCCATCCCCCCTGGGGGGTGATTTCCTGCTTTCTATCTCTCTGTCTCTCTCTGTCTGTCTGGCGAGCGCACGCGCCCTATAGAAAAAACCTCTCCAAAAAAAAAAAAGAAAAAAAAAAAAAAAAGAAATTGAACTCCACATGCTCAATCACAGTTAGTCCTGGATCTGGTGGCTTACTTTCCCATTTTCTATCTGTTTCTCTCTAGACCAATTAAAAGTGGTAGTAATTGGGACCAGCAGTTAGTGTAACGGCTATGTCACTGGGCTCCCATGTAGTCGACCGCTATTCGAGTCCCGGACCCAGAGGCTTAAACTCATGCCGGGCATGTGTGTATGCATGCCCAAGATCCTGAAAGGAGAATGGAGGAGAAGGGATTGTAAGATGGCCATCCCCCCTGGGGGGTGATTTCTCACTTTCTGTCTCTTGTCTCTGTCTTTCTGGCAAGCGAACACGCCCTATAGCAAAAACCTCTCCAAAAAAAAAAAAAAAAGTGATAGTAATTGGGCCAGCAGGAGGCGTGGTGGTTAAGGGCACTGGACTCCCACATGGCTGACAACTGTTCAATCCCAGACCTGACAGCTTGCTTTCTCACTTTCTCTCTCTCACTCTGTCCCTCTTCAGACTTGTGGCCAGTACCACTGTGGCATGTAAAGTCACTACTCTGGCACTTACACCCTGGAATAATTCTGTGAAAACAAGAACCCTTACAATGAAATCCTTTCTATCCAGTGCTCAAACCGTGGAAGTTTTCTGCTGTCTTTGGGACTTTGTCTGCCACTAGCTTGAAGGAGATGGGGCCTGAGGGCTCACCATCTACAGCGATGTCAAAGAACATGGTGGGGTTGACCATGGTTGAGAGCAAGAGACTCAGGTGGTGGTGTCCGCAAAACGTTTTGTGATGACTTTTTAGACAACACCAAGAGTATGATAATGAAAGAAAAAATTGATAAGTTAGATGTAATTTAAAATTTCTGGGGACCAGCAGATGACACAATAGTTGCATTGCTGGACTCCCACATGGCTGACTGCAGTTCGAGTCCCAGACCTGGAAGCTTGAAACACGTTGGGATCATGTGCATGCATGCCCAAAATCCCGAGGGGAGAATGAAGAAGAAGGGGTTGCAGTGTGACCATCCCTCTTGGAGGGTACATTCTCGCTTTCTCTCTCTGTCTTTGTCTCCAGGAATCACAAGTGCCCTGTAGCAAAAACAAAACAAAACAAATGAAATAAACCAAAATCTATGAAACAAGGGGGTGATTTCTGACTTTCTCTCTCACTGTCTCTGTCTCTTTCTCCAGCAATTGCATGTGCCCTAAGGAAAAAGCCTCTACAAAAAATTTAAAGGGGCCAGCAGGAGATATGGTGGCTAAGGGCGCTGGACTCCCACATGGCTGACCTTGGTTCAAGTCCCAGACCTCGCAACTTGCTTTCTCACCTTCTCTCTCTCTCATACACACTCTGTTCCTCTCTGGTCAAATTAAAATAAATAAATAAAGATAAATAAAACAATTCTTTAAAAAAATTTTTAAATAATTTAGTAAATAATAATTAAAACAAAAAATAGGAAAATGAAACTGGGACCAGCAGGTGGTGTAGTGTTTACTTCATCGTACTCCCACATGGTCGACCATGGTTCAAGTCTCAGATCTGGTGGCTTGAAACTCATGCTGGGCACATGTGTGTGCATGCCCAAGATCCTGGGAGGAGAATGGAGGAGAAGGGATAGCTGAATGGTGATGCCCCCCTGGGGGGTGATTTATTGCTTTCCCTCTTACTGTATCTCTCTCTGTCTCTCTCTCTCCCACTCTCACTCTTTTTCACTCTCTCTCTCTGGCAATTGCACACAGCATAAGACAAAAACCTCTTTTAAAAAAGAAAAAAGAATTTAGGGGTGCCAGCAGGTGGTATGGTGGTTAAGGCAGCTGGATTCCCACATGGTTGACCACAGTTTGAGTCTGAGACCCAGTAGCTTGAAAATCACTCTGAGTGAGTGTGCATGCATGCCCACAATCCTGAGAGGAGGATGGAGGAGAAGGGATTTCAGCACGGCCATATCCCCAAAGGGATTATTTCTTACTTTCACCCTCTCTGTCTCTCTCCTCTCTAGCAAGTACACATGTCCTATGGCAAAAATGTAAAACAAAAATAATTTAGGACCAGCCAGTGGTGTGTGATTAAGATAGTTGGACCTCACATTGCTGACTGTGCCGTCTGAGTCCCTAACCTGACAGCTTGAAAAACATGCCTGACATGTATGCATGAGTGCTCAAAATTCCAAGAGGAGAACAGAGGAGAAGAGATTGAGATCCTTCTCTTTCTTTCTCTGGTGAGATCATGTGCCCTATAGCAAAAACTTAAAATTTTTTTTTTCATTTCTCTTTTGTTGAAGAAGGTTGGATATTTGGATATTTTTTGAAAAATTACTACATCACTGTCATATATTGATATAAACTGTTAATTTATGTATGTAATTTGATAAACTACAATTTATATAAGTTTTTTTTTTTTTTTGGAGAGGTTTTTGCTATAGGGTGCGTGCACTCACCAGACAGACAGAGAGAGACAGAGAGACAGAAAGCAAGAAATCACCCCCCAGGGGGGATGGTCACGCCACAATCCCTTCTCCTCCATTCTCCTCTTGGGATCTTGAGCACGCACGCACACGTGCCTGGTGTGAGTTTAAGCCACCGGGTCCGGGATGCGAACCACAGTCGACTACGAGGGAGTCCAGCGACATAGCCATTACGCTAACTGCTGGTCCCATATATAAGTATTTTTAATGCTTATTTCAGGGGGCAGCTGGTAGCATGGTGGTGAAAGCACCTGGATCCCATAAAACTGACTGCGTGGTTTAAGTCCTGAACCCGGTGACTTGAGAAACATGCCAGGCATAGGTATATGCACGCCCCAAATCCTGAAGGAAAAATGAAGAAGGGATTGTGGCATGACTATTCCCCATGAGGGGGTGCGTTCTCACTTTCTCTTCTCTGTCTCTCTCTGGCGAGTACACATGGCCTCTAGTAAATTAAAAAGAAAAAAAAGCTTACTCAGAAGACATAGTTATAAAGTTCAATGAAATATTGACATTTTTAAATTTTTTAAATTTAATTTTATTTATTCATTCATTTATTTTAATTTGACCAGAGACAGACACAGGGAGAGAGGGAAAGTGAGAAAGCAAGCCACCAGGTCCGGGACTTGAACCATGGACAGCCATGAGGGAGTGTCCAGCACTTTAACCACCATGCCACCTGCCGGTCCCTGATATCTTTTAATTTTTTTTTTAATATTTTATTTCATTTCTTTCATGAGTGAGAGAGAAAAGGAATGAGCACCCTTACAGATCTTATCGTGCAACAAAGCCCTCTCCCCAGCCCTCAGTTAGTCAGAATGTAGCACGACACACTCCTCCTTGCTTCGGGTTCATTTGGGATCTGAATCTTCAGTTGACCCTAAGTCTTTTAGCACTAGAGATCAGTACTCTACCACCTGTGCCACTGTGACTGGGTCACTTTTTGAATTTTTATTTTATTATTTTTAGAGACAGGGTCTTGCTATGTTGCCCAGGCCAGAACTGGAATTTGATATCCTCCAGCTTTAGCCTCTTGAGTGGGTGAACTTTAAAATTTTTAATTATAATTTTTGTTTAGCTATTTTTTTAAATTATTTTATTTAACTTTATTATTTTAATTTGACCAGAGAGGATTAGGGAGAGAGAGAGAGGAGAGAGAGAAAGCCACCAGGTCTGGGACTCAAACCACGGTTAGCCATTTGGGAGTCCAGCGCCCTTAACCACTATGCAACCTGCCGGCTTCAGCTATTATTTTTTAAAAGAATCATTTATTTTATTTATTATCATTATTATTTAAAATTTTGACCAGAGAGAAAGCAAGCTACCAGGTCTGGGACTCAAGCAAGCTACCAGGTCTGGGACTCGAACTGTGGTAGGCCATGTGGGAGTCCAGCGCCTTAACCACAACGCCACCTGCCAGCCCCAAAAAACTATTTTATTTTTTTAAGTAATTATTGGGACGAGCAATTGGTGTAATGGCTATGTTCCTAGACTCCCATGTAGTCAACCGTGATTCAAGTCCCCGACCTGGTGGCTTAACTCACACTGGGTACATGTTCGTGTGTGCCCAACATCACAAGAGGAGAATGGAGGAGAAGTGATTGTGGCGTGGCCATCCCCCTGGGGACACACACGCCTGACATGAGTTTAAGCCATCAGTTCCTGGACTCAAACCGTGGTTAACTACATGGGAGTCCAGAGACATAGCCATTATGCTGTCTGCTGGTCCCAAACCTATTTTATTTTAAGAGAGATTTTTGGGTGCTCACTGAAGAGAGAGAGCAAGAAATTATCCCCCGGGGGAGAGAATGGTCACACCGTGATTACTTTTCCTCTCAGAATCTTGGGCATGCATGCACATGGCGTGAGGCAGGTGTGACTTTTAAGCTGCTGGGACCATGACTCAAACCATAGTCAACCATGTGAGAGAGAGTCCAGCAACATAATCATTACGCCATCTGCTGGTCCCCAAAGCACACAAAAACCTATTAAAAATATTTTATTTAACTTTTTTTATTATTAGTATTGTTATTATTTTAATTTGAACAGAGAGAAACAGAAAAGTGAGAAAGAAGGCCGTCAGGTCCAGAACTTGAACCACGGTCGGCCATGTGGGAGTCCAGTTTCTTTAACCACCATACCTCCTTCCGGCCTCCAGGCAAAAACCTATTTGACCTGTTTGTTTTTTTCAAACCCCACTTAAATATATCTTGTTGGCTGTACTTCAGAAAATATCAAGATCTGACATTACTTGTCATTACCTTTTTTTGTCATTATCATTTTTCTAGCACGCTGGTCCACCATCATTTCCTTGTCTGAATCATTCCTAATAGCTGAAGTCTATTTTCAACATAGCAACCAATGTGTGTCTGTGCGCGCGCGCGTGTGTTTAAGGTTTTTGCCATAGGATACATGTGCTCACTGGAGAGAGGCAGTGAGAGGGAAAGTGAGAAATCACCCCCAGGGGAGACAGCCACACCACAATCCCTTCTCCTCCATTCTCCTCCTGGGATTTTGGGCACATGCACAGATGTATCCAGTGTGATTTTCAAGCCACCAGGTTCAGGACTCAAATTGTGATTGGCCAGTGGAGTCTAACACTGTAACCGCCACCCCACCTGCTCACTCCCAATGTGATCTTTTTAAAACATCCCATAATAGTTACCATATAACTTCTTTTTTGGAGAGGTTTTTCGCTATAGGGCACATGAGTTCGCCAGACAGAGAGAGACATAGAGACAGAAAGCGAGAAATCACCCCCCATGGGGGATGATCACGCCGCAATCCCTTCTCCTCCATTCTCCTCTCGGGATCTTGGGCATGCATGCACACGCACCCGGCGTGAGTTTTAAGCCACCAGGTCCGGGACGCGAACCGCGGTCAACTACGTGGGAGTCCAGTGACATAACCATTACGCCAACTGCAGGTTCCCACCATATAACTTCTTTACATAAAACTCCTTTGCTTTTGGGGCCAGGTGGTGGCACACTGGATCCACATGGGAAAGGTCCTAGGTTTACATCCTAGGAACTCACTGGGCAGACCAACTGAGATGGGTAGGGGCGGGAGGGGGGGATTGATAGGGGCAGAAATGTGCTCTTGGGGTGCCCGTACCCAAATATTTTTTTCTCTCTCAATAAATAAACAACAACAAAATTTTAGAAACGAAAAAAACAAAACCCAACTCCTAATGACTCTTGGGGCCAGCAGGTGTCATGGTAGTTAAGACACTGGATTCCCACATGGCAAACAATGGTTTGAGTCCTGGATCTGGTGGCTTGAAAATCATGCTGGGGGGACCAGCAGTTGGCGTAATGGCTATGTTGCTGGACTCCCATGTAGTTGACCGCGGTTTGAGTCCCAAACCTGGTGGCTTAAACTCATGCCGGGCACGAGTGCACGTGTGCCCAAGATCCTGAGAGGAGAATGGAGGGAACGATTGCAGCATGGCCATCCCCCCGGGGGCAATTTCTCGCTTTCTGTCTCTCTGTCTTTCCGGCGAGTACACGTGCCCTATAGAAAAACCTCTCAAAAAAAAAAAAAGAAAAAAGAAAAATCACACTGGGTGCATGTGCATTCATATGCTCAAAATCCATTCCCTAAGGAGAATGAAGAAGGGATTGCAGTGTGGCCAACCCCCGCAAGGGGGTGATTTTTCACTTTCCCACTCTGTCTCTCTCTGGCAAGTGTACACACCCTATGGCAAAAATAAAAACAAAAACAAAACAACAATAAAAACAAAACAAAACAAAACCTCTCCATTTCACAGTTAAAAGTCAAAGTCCTCGGACCGGCAGATGGTGTAATGGTTACATCACTGGACTCCCACGTAGTCGACTATAGTTCAAGTCCCAGACTCCACTTAAAATTTGCACTGGGGGGACCAGCAGTTGGCGTAATGACTATGTCGCTGGACTCCCATGTAGTCGACTGCAGTTCGAGTCTCGGACCCAGTGGCTTAAACTCACGCTGGGTGCGCGTGCATGCGTGCCCAAGATCCCGAGAGGAGAATGGAAGAGAAGAGATTGCGGCGTGGCCATCCCCCCTGGGGGGGTGATTTCTCGCTTTCTGTCTCTCTGTCTCTCTCTGTCCGGCGAACTCACGTGCCCTATAGCAAAAACTTCTCAAAAAAAAAAAAAAATTTGCACGGGGCACATGTGCGTGTATGCCCCAAATCCCGAGACAAGAATGGTGGAGAAGGGATTGTGGCATGGTCATCCCCCCAGGGAGTGATTTCTCACTTTCTGGCTCTCTGTCTTTCTCTGTCTCTCCTATGAGCACATGTGGTCTATAGCAAAAATCTCTGGAAAAAAACCCAAAAAAGTCAAAGACCTGGGCCAGCTGGTGGTATGATGGTTAAAGTGGCTGTGTCACATTGCTGAGTGCTCAGTTCAAGTTTTGGAACTAATGCCTTGAAAAACATACCCAGCTCGTGTGCATGTATGACCAAAATCCCAAAAGGAGAATGAAGGAGCAGGGACTGTGGAATGGCCGCCCCTCCTCTTCTCTCTGTCTCTTTCTGGGCTAGCATGTGCCCTATAGCAAAAAAAAAAAAAAAAAAAAAAAAAGCCAAAGTTCTTACAGTGGTCTGTGAGGAAGGAAATAAGAATAGTAAGGATTCTTTTTTTTTTTTTTTTTTTTTTTCTATAGGGCACATGCACTTGCCAGAAAGACGGAGAGAGACAGAGAGACAGAAAGTGAGAAATCACCCCCCTGGGGGGGGGGTGGCCACACTGCAATCCCTTCTCCTCCATTCTCCTCTCACAGGATCTTGGGCACACAGGTACACACACACCCAGTGTGAGTTTTATCCACTGGGTCCAGAACTCGAACCCTGGTCTACTACATGGGAGTCCAGCGACATAGCCATTACACCAACTTCTGGTCCCCAAATTTTAAAAATCTTTAAACAAAACAAAATGATTTTCATTGACTTTTGCTATTCTAGAATTGGGCAGCACTTCAATCTAGGAAATAGAATGTGTTCTAGTTAGTGGGACAGAAGGGGTTGGTTTTATAGGCAGAAAAGGACTGAGGAAAGCAGAAACAAGAAGCAGACTGTTTCAAACCTTTACTTATAAAGGTTAAAGCAGAGGGTACTTTCATATCATGGTGGCTAAAACTGGTCTGTTTGGGAATTTAGTATTACTTCTCTCTCCTTTGATTTCTTGTAATGTCAGATAAACAAGTTAATTTCATCTTCCTGGCATGAAACTTCAGCATGAGTGACTTCATTTTTGTTTGGCCTGTTGGACTTAACTGCAGGAGCTCAGTCCAAACCAATTGCCTCCTATACATTTTATTTAATATATATTGAGACATTCCTGTTATATTCTTTGCACTTGGTATTCTTCTTTACCAACCCAGTCTTCCCCCATAGTTGCTCAATTATTACCTTTTCCTTAACATCCAGGTCAAGTGTCACTTTCTTTCAGAAGGGCCAGAGCACCATTCCCCATCCACAGATCAGATATCTCTCACACACACACACCGCTGTCTCCCTTATCCTGCTTCATACTTTATAGAATTTATCACTCCCTGAAATTTACTAGTTTGTGGTCTCCTGCCACCCTAGAGGGAAGGGAAGTTTGTCTCTTCTTAGAGGCTCCTACTCCCTAAACATCTAAAATAGTACTTAGCACAGAATGTTCACGATTTTTTTTTTGTTGAATTAAAGAATACTAGATAGGAACTTGACAAAACAAAGTCTCCTGCCTCAAAAAGTGAGTTCAGTGAGACTAAAAAGAACAAAAATACATTTGTATCTGTTCATCGGTAACAGAGGAGCTTCCAAATCTGCCCGGAGGATATTCATAGTCCTATGAGAAGGAATGGTTAATCTGAAGCAGCGCTAATCAACGTAATAAAACCCCCATACTCTTGTAAACTATAACCTATTATGCAGCTGCGAGACGTATCATAACCGGCAAAGGTGAAGTCGCGTCCTGCCATTTATTCTTTCTTCGCCTAGAAAATTCTATGGAGAAATTTTTCGTTTCATTTCTACACTTAGTTCCTCTTCCCATATTCCAAATGGCCAAGCGGCTGTGAATGGTATCGTCCAAGGGGGTGCGTGAAATATTTTTCGGCCAAGGAGCCTGCGTAGTGAATGGCCCGCTGGACGTGGCGCATGCGCATCTTCCGCGACGCTGCAAGATGGCTGCCAGCCATTTTGTCCCGCTCGGGGTCTCCGAAGAATTAGCGGCGGCGGCGAAGGCGGCTGCGGCCCTCAAAGACTAACGGTGGCTTGTGAGCTGAAGGACTTTCCTGGCCTGATGTGTGAACTGAAAAATTCCGAGAGCGACGCTAAGAAGCAAAAGGCAGGGCGGAGTGGTACAGTCCCTCTCTCCTTAGTTTGACCAGCGCCAATATACTCTGTCCCTCCCAGTTTTTCCTCCCAGGTCGCTACACGCTGATCTCTTGCACAGGCGCACGAGTAACCTAAGCGCCTCCTTAGCCCTTGGGGTTTGCGGGCTCCTGCGCGCGCTTCTCTTTTGCGCCCCTTGATTGGTCAGATTGCCCCGCCATCACGACTCCCTCTGCTTTCTAGGTTGAGAAGGAAGCGGGGGGGCGGGGCCAAGCGGCGCGTGCGCGGTACTGTGGCTGTCTCTGCTGCTATTGCGTTGCAAAAAAAAATCCTGACTAGGTAGCCTTGGGCCTTTTCTGTGCTAGAGAATCTAAAGGAGAAAGATTTCTGCCACTGAAGGGACAGTCGGTAGTAGCAAATGTAAGATCTTAACGCCCGCCGTGGCTCACAGAAGTGTGGGGAAAGGGGTCGGGAAGGGCCGCAGCGTTGAGAGCCGTGTAGTATTTGAAAGAACCCCAAAAACATTAGTTTCGGAGCCAGGCGTTCTGGGAGGTTTTGCAGGTCCTGTTTTCTGCGTAATTTTTCCGTGATTACTGACTGGTTTAAACACGACCCCTCGAACAATACTGATAAACCTTGGAAACCTGCAGCCCCTCCTTGCGGTGTGTAGGAGCCGCCAGCGTGCCTGGCAGCTGGTCCTCCCGTCGGTGCCTCCAGAAGAGCTAGCGCGTGCTCCCTCCCACCCCCTTGGCCTCCCTCCCCACCTACGGCTTTCACGCACTCGCAGTGATTGTTTTGCCCGCTCCCGCCGCCGCCGCCGCCGCCGCCGCCGCCAGAGGAGCAGCAGCGCTTGTGCAAACCGGGAAGATGGCGGCCGGCGGCGGCGGAGGCAGCAGTAAGGCCTCCTCCTCGTCGGCCACTTCGGCAGGGGCTCTGGAGTCCTCGTTGGATCGAAAATTCCAGTCGGTAACCAACACCATGGAATCCATTCAAGGCTTGTCGTCTTGGTGTATAGAGAACAAGAAACACCACAGTACTATCGTCTACCATTGGATGAAGTGGCTCCGGAGATGTGAGTGTTGGGGGTGACCAGGGAAGGGAAGGCTGGGGAAGTGGAAGGAAATTCGGCCCGAAACGCTTGGGGTTGTCCCACCCAGCCGCTGCATTCGGTCGGGGTGGTTCACGTTAAAGCCTTGACCCGAGTGTTGGCAATGCCAGACTCCATTCGTAGCCAGGGTTGCCCTGAACTGCAGGAGGCTCATTTGTTGGATTTTTTAGCCCCTGACTTGGTGTGACCTTGGGCCGTTGGACCGAGATCTATATAGATTTACGTGTTCTTTCATTTCAGAGCCTTGTGAGAGGTGTTGTTGATTTTGCTGAACCTTCTTGGAAATTGTCGCGTCCATTTAGTTCTCATAGGCCTTGATGTGTTAATGATTTCTGATTTTCCTGATGGTAGACAAGTTAAGCAGTAGTAAATCCACCGACTTTGCCGGCTAGTCTGTTGATTTAAAACTTGTGATGTGTAATGAGGAGGGTCCTAGCTACACAAATGTACCTGAAACTTGTGATGTGTAAAAAGGAGGATCTTAACCTGGATGAATGTTAAGAAGCAACATGAGCTCTAATAGATCAGAGAGTACCGACCTGGGAGGTTTTCCCTGTACCTATGTTTGCTGCAATAAAATAGTCCTGATAGCTGATCAGAAACAACTGCAGTATTATAGTCAGTATCATCACTAATACCTTAAAATATAAACGTATCCGGTTAATTTTTAATTACCTATAGTTTCACTCAATCTAAATTAAGTTTGGTTTCATAGATAATCAAAACAGAAACTTTGCTTTTTAAATATAAGATTTTTTTCAGCTATTGTTAATTTCTTCATCCTGAAGTTTTTCTTTCCACTTGCTGCTTTACTCCAGAACAGAGGTCTATTAAAGCATGAATCGTTTGCAAAAGATTTAAAATCTTATAGGAGGAAGTGTGAAGTTCATTGTTGCTTGTTGCTCAGGAGAGAGGGTTAACCTTAACTCCATCTATACCTATTTGAATTTTAGTTTGCTTTCTATGTATGGCATGTCATCTGTAAGACCCATCACAGAGATGTTCTCATGTCTTATTACTCTTCTGCTATTGCCGTTACAGTGTTTGATTTGTGTTTACCTTTTAAGGAACAGGTGGCTAAACCTTGCAAAATTATAGGCCCCAAACTTCAGACCATTTGTGCTTATAAGTTGTTGGGAAAGATGTTTTGTAGTTCTTCAAATAATAACACTGAGAAGTTATTAGTGATAAGACAGGATTAGTTATATTTACCAATAGCAGATCATATATTAATAATTACTTTCTACCAAGATTGTAAAATTAGAACATGCAGTGTCAAATATACTAATAGTCATCATCAAAGATTCTCACATGTTAAGTATCTGCTGTGTGGCCAGCCAGCTCATTCATTATACCTTAACATGTACTGAGAAGTTGATATTTAAAAAAAAATTTAATTTTATTTATTATTATTATTATTATTTAATTTAACCAGAGAGAGAGAGAGGGAAAGTGATGAAGCATGCTGCTAGGTCTGGGACTTGAACCGTAGTGGCCATGTGGGAGTCCAGCGCCTTAACCACCATGCCATCTGCTGGCCACAGAGAAGTAGGTATTTTAATTACTGAATTACAAATAAGAAAATTAGGGCTCAGAAATGTTAGGTGAAAATGTTAAAGGTTACTCAGTAAAATGGTGGAGGTAGAATTTGACCCTACTGTTAACTTTGTAAAATAAAGTTTAATGTGCTTAGTACACCAGCGGTAGCAAGCAGAGCTAATGTAGTGTGAGAACATATTCTTCACTGTGTTTTAAAACATTTTTACTAAATTATGCAGGCATTTTACATTTTCTACCTTTTGGCTTTGATGCTTTAATTGCATCATTTGCAAGAATAAATTGATCCACTTCCCTTTGTGGGATTACAAGTGATGATTATAGTATTTTTTCTAGTCAGCAATTTTGGAACCAGAATTTTTCTTCTGCTTTTGCAGTTGTCAGTATTGTTTCTGAGTTTATTTTCTTGGTTGATATCTCTCTCTCTCTCTCTCTCTCTCTTTTTTTTTTTGAGAGGTTTTTTGGCTACAGGGTGCATGCGCTCTCCAGATGGACAGAGAGAGGCAGAGACCGAAAGTGAGAAATCACCCCCCAGGGGGGATGGCCACGCCGCAATTCCTTCTCCTCCATTCTCCTCTTGGGATCTTGGGCACACATGCACACGCGCCTGGTGTGAGTTCCAAGCCACCGGGTCCGGGACTCGAACCACAGTCAACTACGTGGGAGTCCAGTGACATAGCCATTACACTAACTACTGGTCCCCCTCTCTCTCTTTATTTTTATATTTTTGCTGTACATGTGCAGAGAGAGGGAAACTAAGAAATCACCCTCCTGGAGGGATGGCCATGCTGCAATCCCTTCTCTATTCTCTCAGGATTTTGGACTTTCATGCACATGGACCTGGTGTGATTTTTCAAGCCACCAGGTCGGGGTCTCGAACTGTAGTCAGCCATGTGTTAACCTCTATGCTACCTGTTGACCTCCCTGTTGGTTGATATCTTAAGAGTGAAAACATGATTACTCTAAGAGGGCAGTACTTCATTTGAAGTGCATTTTATATACTTTGTATAATTAAATGCTATGGGCTTTCTTTTTTTCTTTTTCTTTTTTAAATGTTTGCTGTAAGGCGCGTATGATTACTGGAGAGAGAAAGAGAAAGAGAGAGAGAACAAGCAACTCTTGGAGGGATGGCCATGCCACAATCCCTTCTCCACTCTCCTCTTGAGATTTTGGTCATGCACACATTCCCAGCATGTTTTCATGCCTCAGATCCAGGACTCGAACCTTGCAACCTGCCTTGTAGAATCCAGCTTCCTTTACCATGTCATTGGCTGACCCAAATGCTTTTGGCTTTCTAAAACACTGATGTTTTCCTTGTGGGATGGAGTTGAACTTTTTTTAAATGGCTAAGAGTAATTTGTAGTCATTTTGTGTTTGCATTTAATCTTTTATTATCTGTTTATGATCATTGTAGAATATCATCTATCTCATTGTAAAATGAAGCTTTTGGAAAGAACTGTTCAGCAGAGTAGTGAAGGGCAGAATGTAAATAATCTATACAATGGGCCTCATTTTAATTGAAATTCACATTTCCTGACAGGTAAACTTATTTGAGATTGATTTTTTTTTTTTTTTTAAGAGAGAGATTTTTGCTATAGGGTGCGTGTGCCTGCCAGAGAGACAGAGAGAGACAGAATGCGAGAAATCACCCCCTGGGGGTGTACCCATGCTGTAATCCTTTCTCTTTCATTCTCCTCTCAGGATTTTGGTCATGCACGCACACGTACCCCATATGAGTTTAAGCTTCCAGGTTTGGGACTTGAACCACAGATTAACTATGTGGGAGTCCAGTGACCTAGCCATTATGCCATCTGCTGGTCCCTTGAGATTGATTTCTAAATCAGTTTTAGGCACAGTTGTGAAGACATGTCTTTTGCATTTCCAGTCTATTTTCCTGATGCCACTTTTGCTTCTCTCTCCCTTTTTTCCCTGACATCCATTATTGATAATTTGTAATTAGACCACAGTGTAAATTTAAGTAACTCTTATCTATTTCAGAGATATTTTCTTTTTTGGAGAAGTTTTTGCTATAGTGCACGTGCGCTCACCAGAAAGATAGAGAGAGACAGAGAGATAGAAAGTGAGAAGTCAGCCCCCTGGGGGGATGGCCAGGTTGTAATCCCTTCTCTTCCATTCTCCTCTCGGGATCTTGGGCACATATGCAGATGCGTCCAGCGTGAGTTTTAAGCCACCTGGTCTGGGACGCAGTTGACTACGTGGGAGTTCAGCGACATAGCCATTATGCCAATTGCTGGTCCCTGCACATATTTTCATTTTGTCCTTTATTTATTTATTCTTTAAAGAATCATTTTTATTATTTTAACTTTATTTATTATTATTATTTTCCAGTTTGACCAGAGACAGAGCAAGAGAGAGAGAGAAGGCAAGCCAATAGGTTCAGGACTTGGCCATGTGGGAGTCCAGTGCCCTTAACCACCACGACACCTGCCAGCCTCTGTCCTTTATTTTATTTTTTTATTTTATTTTATTTTATTTTTTTTAATCCCCCTCCCCTGTCCTTTATTTATTTATTCATTTTTTTTTTTTTTGGAGAGGTTTTTGCTATATGGCGCGTGCGCTCACCAGACAGGCAGAGACAGACAGAGAGATAGAAAGCGAGAAATCACCCCCTGGGGGGGGGATGGCCACGCCGCAATCCCTTCTCCTCCATTCTCCTCTTGGGATCTTGGGCACGCACGCACACGCGCCCGGAGTGAGTTTAAGCCACCGGGTCCAAGACTCGAACCGCGGTCGACTACGTGGGAGTCCAGCAACATAGCCATTACGCTAACTACTGGTCCCCCCGTCCTTTATTTTTTATTGGTGTGTTTTTATAGATTTTTTATTTGAAGGAAATAATTTAGAGAAGGCAAATAGGCTCCCCAAAGATAATACTTCATAGATGGGTTCTATTGATTTTATCCAGGCTTCATTTTAATTTGCTTGACTATAGCATTCATTGGCATAATTTTCTAAAGTGGTCTTTCTCCAGTATAAATAAGTAACACTTTTTTGCTTTAAGATCCTCCAGTGATATCCATTGCAACAAGTATTCTTTTTTTGCTTTTTAGTTTTTGCTATAGGGTGTGTGTGTGTGTGTGTGTGTGTGCGTGTGTGCTGTCTGGAAAGAGAAACAGAGAGAAAAAATGAGAACTCATCCCCCCCCCCCCCCCCCCAGAAGGATGGCCCACACTGCAATCCCTTCTTCATTCTCCTTTTAGGATTTTGGGCACAAGTGCATACGTACTTGACATGTTTATCAAGCCAGAGTGTCCGAGACTGGAGTTACACAGCCAGCCAAGTGGGATCTAGCCAGAGCAACAGGGTTAAGTCTAAGCTTTTTTTTTTTTTTTTTTACTTTGAGTTCCAAGATTTGTATTATTATTATTTTATTTATTCATTTATTTTAATTTGACCAGAGAGAATGAGACCATACGCGAGAGAAAGAAAGAGAGAAAGTGAGAAAGCAAGCCACCAGAGCCGGGATTCAAACCATGGTCAGCCTTGTGGGAGCGTCCAGTGCCTCAATCACCATGCCACTTGCTGGTCCCTGATCTACAAGATCTTACACCATCAGCCTTGCCAACCTCTCTGGCTTCTTCAGATCCAAACTCATCATCATATAGATCTAAGCTCAAATAGTATTTCCTCAGAAAGGCCTTCTCTTCTTTCAGATAGTCCCTCAGTTGCTATCACTTCACCTTATTTTCAGTATATGAGATTACTTGAAAGGGGCCAGCAGGTGGCATGGTGGTTAAGGTGCTGGATTCCCACACTTCTAACTGCAGTTTGAGTCCTGGATTTGGCCTTTTCTGTTCTCACTTTCCTTCTCTTTCTCTCTGTCTCCCTTTGCTGAATACACATGCACTATAGCAAATTAAATGATAATAATAAAATTAAGTAAACAATTTTAAAAAGTAGAAATTACTTTATGTATTGTTACATGTTTATTTTCTGTTGTCCTCAACCAGATGATAGAGCTGTCTTATTTGCTGCTGAATCCTCAAGCCACTAGAACAGCCTTGGCATATAGTAGGTGATCAGTAAAGGTTTGCTCATGTAATGTTGTGAAATAGTTCATCAGGAACTTGAGAAACAGAATTGTTTTCATTCATTTTTCAGTAGGAGGAATTAATAATTTAGTGAAAGAAATTATAGGCCTGGTTGTCAGCTTCTTCAGAATATGGCTCTTGTATGGTTGACATGGAGTTTGTCCAGATGATTATTTCTTTACTTTCTTCTTCTCTCCTTTTTTTTTTTTTTTTTTTTTTTCCTAAATTATCAGAGAGTTGTGTGTGCTGAGCAGAGACAGACAGAAAAAGGGAGATGGGGAAAACACCCCTCAATAGGATGTGGTCTCACCATAATCCCTTCTTCTCCATTTTCCATCTTCTTGGGATTTCGGGTACACACAAACACACACACACATGCCCAACATGTTTTCTAAGCCATTGCAACAGGGATTCCAACCACCATTACCTATATGGGATTCAGCTCACTTAACCTGTAGGCTATAGGGCACGTGCGCTTGCCAGAAAGACAGAGAGAGACAGAGAGACAGAAAGCGAGAAATCACACGGGGGGGGGGGGGGGGGGATGGCAACGCTGCAATCCCTTCTCTTCCATTCTCCTCTCAGGATCTTGGGCACACACGCACATGGGCCTAGCGTGAGTTTAAGCCTCTGGGTCTGGGACTTGAACCATGTCGACTACGTGGGAGTCCAGTGACATAGCCGTTATGCCAACTGCTGGTCCCTTCTCCCATTTTTAATGTAAAAAGGGAGTCACTATTGGGGCCAACAGGTGGCGTAGTGGTTAAGCTACTGGACTCCCACATGGCTGACTGCAGTTTGAGTCCCGGACTTGGTGGCTTGAAAATCACACCAGCTGTTATACGTGTGTGCCCAAAATCCTGAGAGGAAAATGGAGGAGAAGGGAATTGTGGTGTGGCCATCCTCTCGGGATGTGACTTCTTACTTTGTCTTTGGCAAAGCACACACATACCCTGTGACAAAAACCTGGAGGGAAAAAGAGGGAGTCAGTATGGGAAATAGAAAAACACAGACTTTAGGTTTAGATCTTAACTGTGTCACTTAATGCTGGATGACACTACGCAAAGTACTTACACTAAGAGCCTCAATTTCTCATTCGTTAGTAGACTAATGATCTCTCATAGGATTATCATCTCAATTTGAGAATATAATGCATGTATTTCAGCATAGTGTTTCGCAAATAGAAACCATTCCAACCAGGCCAGCAGTTGGTGTGGTGGCCCCGGGCTTCCACAAGGCTGACTGTAGTTTGTACTCCAGACCTGGCTACTTGCTTTCTTGTTTTCCCTCTCGCTTGCTCTCACTATCTGGTGAATTGAAAAACAATAATAGGGACCAGCAGTTAGCGTAATGGCTATGTCGCTGGACTCCCATGTAGTCAACCGTGGGTGAGTCCCAGACCCAGTGGCTTAAACTCAAGCTGGGCGCATGTACATGGTGCGTGCCCAAGATCCTGAGAGGAGAATGGAGGAGAAGGAATTGAGGCATGTCCATCCGCCCTGGGGGTTGATTTCTCACTTTCTGTCTCTCTCTCTCTCTGTCTCTCTGGCGAGTGCATGTGCCCTATAGCAAAAATCTCTCCCCCCTAAAAAGAAAAACAATAATAATAATTAATAAAATAAAATAATCATTAAAAAATAACCATTCAAACCATTTATTATTTATGATTTTTTTAAATCCTCTGGCAAAACGGATGGTCTTGTGCAAATTTGAAGTTCTGATAAGCATTTATCTGAACTGTTTTTGATCAGTAAAGAAAAATAAGTTGAATAGACTACTTATTTAAGCCGTACTAGATTTAAAAACTCCTAAACACAAAGTTGTTTAGATTAATTAATCAGAGGGAGTTTTGGTGGCACAATGATTGGGGTGCACGCTGGTTGGTGGAGAGTGCAATCTGCTGTTTTATTTTGATATGCCACTTCTTTCAGTCACGACTGTTTTCTGCTGCTCTGGCCTTGGAAATGTAGCTCTTCTTTTAACTGTTTGCTTTCTTTGTAATCTGTCCTTTGTAGCAGACAGTGTAGAGTATAACAATACTACCATAGGCATTTTTAATCACATATGCATACGAATGAGTAATTTGTTTTTTAATTATGAGGCATGTGAGCTCACCAGAGAGAGAACAAGACAAGAGAGAGGGAAAGTGAGAAATCACTGCCTTGGAGGATGACCATTTCTCAGTTCCTTCTCCTCCACTTTCCCTTCGGGATTTTGGGCACGCATGCACAGGCACCCAGTGTGTTTTTCAGGCTGCTGGGTTTGGGACTTAAGCTATGTTATCAGCCATATAGATCCAAGTGCCTTAATCTCCATGCCATCTATTGGCCCTAGATGAAGATATTATCTTTGAGTTTCAAGATTAATTTTGCTTATATAAGTCCCCACTTTACATTCATTTCTTTTAACAGTACCTGCTATGCCAGGTACTGTCCAAACACTGGGGGGTATAAGAAGTGCATGACATGGACAAATTTTTTTCCCTATAGAACTTACATTCTAGTAAAGGGAGATGGCGAACAAATAAAACAGTGAGGGGCCAGCAGGCCAGCAGGTGGCTAAGGTGCTGGACTCCCACATGACTGATCACAGTTCGAGTTCCTGGACCTGATGGCTTGAAAATCATGCTGGACGTGTGTGCATGTGTGCCCCAAATCCTAAGAGACGAATGGAGAAGAGATTCTGGTACAGCCATCCCCTCTGGGGGCTGATTTCTCACTGTCCTTCTCTTTCTGGTGAGTACATGTGCCCTTTGGTAAAAACCTAAAAAAAAAAGTACTAAATATATTTAGAAGATGATAAAAATTTGTAAAAGAATTATTTTACTTAACTTTATTTATTTATTTATTTATTTATTTATTTATTTATTTATTTTCATTTGACTGTAGAGGGGCAGAGTAAGTCGGTGAGTGAGAGAAAGAAAGTTAGAAAGCAAGCCACCAGGTCCAGGACTCGAACTGTGGTCAGCCATGTTGGAGTCCAGTGTCCTTAGCCACCACGCCACCTGCTGGCCCCCAAGATAATAAATATTACAGAGAAATATAAACTAGAGAAAGATAACACAGAGTGATACAGGGATTTGTAGTTTTTAAAAATTATTATTATTTAATTTCTCCCAAGAACAAGAAACAGAGTGAGAGAGAGCTAGAATCTAACACCACAATCCACCCCTGGCCAGCCCCAAATCAGGGGCATGTGTATGTTCTGTGCACTAAGGAAGGCCTTTGGACTTGAATTGGGAATTCTCCCATGTGGGATTGCCTCACGGTGTTTCATTTTACTGCTTTCCCTTGCCACCATCTGGCTCTTTTGCAGTTTTATTTTTAAAAATTTTAGTTGTCAGAGGGTGTGTGTGCTCACTGAGAGAGAGAGAGAAGAGTGAGGTGTGGCCATACCGCTGTTGCATCTCCATTTCTCCATCCTGTCAGGATTTTGGGCATGTACAGCCACAGGTCTGGGCTGTTTTTCAGGCCTCTGGGGCCCGTATTTGAGGCCCGTATTTGAACTGTAGTTGGCTGTGTGGGCTCTGACTCCCTTCCCCACTATGCTGTGGGCTGGCCCTGCAGTTGTAGATTCAGAGACAAGGAGAAGGCCTCACTGAGAAGGTGACTTTTGATTAGGAAGGTGGGAGCAGAGAACATTCAAGATCAAGAGAACTGAAAAACAACAAAGGACCTGAAGTTAGAGTTTACCTGGCGAATTTGACGAACAGCAAGAATGCTTTTGTGGTTGAAAAGGAGTAGTTAAAATGGACACTAACAGATGAGCTGAGAGAGCTTATAGTGGATGATTGCAGGAAGAGGGGCAATCACCAAAAGTTTTACAGGCATTGTAAGGACTGACTTTCATTCTGAATGAGGGGTAGCCCTTTGAGCAGAGGAGAAGTATGAACTAAGTTATGCTTTTTCCTTCTTAATAATTATTTGTTTAGTGTGTACATATGAGAGAGACTTTTGATGGGTCTTGCCATGTTGTGATCCTCTTTCCCTAGCCTCCCAGTTAACTAGGACTACAGGTGTGTACAGCTGTACCTGGTCTGTTCAGGTTGGGCTGGGTATTGAACCCGATCCTCCCTTGCAGACTCAGCCTCTGAGTAGCAGCGTTTTAGCATTGTGTGCCACTGAGGCTGAGTCTTGATTGATGTTTTATTTTTTTTTCTTTTTTTTCTTTTTTATTTTTTTGGAGAGGTTTTTGCTATAGGGCGCGTGCGCTCGCCAGACAGACAGAGAGAGACAGAGAGTTAGAAAGCAGGAAGTCACCCCCCAGAGGGGATGGCCACGCCGCAATCCCTTCTCCTCCATTCTCCTCTCGGGATCTTGGGCACGCAGACACACGCGCCCGGCGTGAGTTTAAGCCGCCGGGTCTGGGACTCAAACCGCGGTTGACTACGTGGGAGTCCAGCGACATAGCCATTAAGCTAACTGCTGGTCCCAATTGATGTTTTTGAAAGGTCATTCTGGTTGCCACAGAAACAGATGCCAGTAAGATTGCTGTTGTAATCTAGCATAAGCCATTGGTGGCTCAGACCAGCCTGTGTGGTCAAAGTGATAAGTAGTAGTTTAATTCTGATTCTGTCTTGAAGGTCAATCCAGCTGGATTTCTAGAGATTAAATGTGGGTTGAGAGGAGAATGGTAAAGAATGACTAGTTTTGGGGACCAGCAGTTAGCGTAATGGCTATGTCTCTGGACTCCCATGTAGTCAACTGCAGTTGGAGTCCCAGACCTGGTGGTTTAAACTCACTCCAGGCGCGTGTGTGTGCGTGCCCAAGATCCTGAGAGGAGAATGGAGGAGAAGGGATTGCAGTGTGTCCATCCCCCTGGGGGGTAATTTCTCGCTTTCTGTCTCTATGTCTCTCTCTGTCTTTCTGGTGAGCGCACACGTCCTATAGCAAAAACCTCTCAGAAAAAAAAAAAAAAAGAATGACTAATTTTTTTTTGCCTATGGGACTAGAAAGATAGTGTTGACATTAGTTGATATGGGGAAGGCTGTGAAAGGAACAGATTTTGGGAGGAGGATGAATTTAGTTTTGAATATGTTAGATTTGAGGTGTCTTCCCCCCCCCCCCCCCCAGGATCACATGGGCTTCCTGGAAAGAGATGGAGAGAGAGAGAGAGAGAGAGGGAGAAAGTGAGAAAGTACCCTCCGGGGGGATGATCATACTGCACTCCATCTTTTTCAAGCCTTTGGGTCTGGGACTTAAGCCATGAAGTGAGCCATGTGGGATCCAGCTGCCTTTACCACACTACCTGCTAGCCCAGGGGTATCTATTTTTATTTACTTATTATTTTTTAAAAAAATTATCCATTTAATTCTACTATATTATTATTTTTAAAATTTGGTATAGGATGTGTGTGCTCACCAGAAAGAGACAGAAAGAAAGAGAGAGAGAAAATAAAATGTGAGAAAGCAAGCCGCCAGGTTCAGGACTTTGAGAGTGAGAGAGAATGTAAGAAAGCAAGTCACCAGGTTCCGGACTCAAACTGTGGTTGGCCACGTGGGAGTCCATTGCCTCAACCACCAAGTCATCTGCTAACCTGGGATATCTATTTTTAAAAATATCTTTATTTAAGGGCCAGGAGATGGGATAGCAGTTATGTCGCTGGACTCCCACATGGCTGACAGTGGTTTGAATCCTGAACCTGGTGGCTTGAAACTCATGCTGGGTGCGTGTGCTTGTGCGTGTGTGCCCAAAATCCTGGGAGAATAGAGGAGAATGGATTGCTGCGTGGCCATCCCCTCTGGGGGATGACTTCTCACTTTCCCCTCTTATTGTGTCTGTCTGTCTCTCTGGTGAATGCATGTGCTCTGAGACAGAAACCTCTAAAAAAATTAAGAAAAATATCTTTGTTGAGATACAATTTACAAATATAAAATTAAGTAATTTAAAGTGTACAATTTGGACTGTTTCTCTAGCCCAATGGTTAAGGGAGCTGGATCCCACATGACCAAATGGCCAACTGCTCAACTGCGTGGTTTGAATCCTGGTCCCAAGGGCTTGACAAACATGCTGGGCACATGTGTGTGAATGCTTGACAAGATGGAGAAGGAGAAGGGATTGCAGCATGACCATGCCTCCCATCCCCCAAGTGCAAGCCCCTTGACAATAAAAGTGTACAATTCACATGTTTTAGTATTTTCTCAGGTTTGCGCAACAGTCATCACAGTGTGTCTGTTTAGTGTATGGGTGGTTTTTAGAGCCCTGAGGCTGGAAGAGATCATCTAGAGTACGTGTGGATAGAGAAGTAAGGCCAGTGCGAGGGAGCAGTAAATGTCCATAGAGAAGAGGTCCCGAGGAAAGGCTCTGGGGCATCCTGATAGTTCAGATGTCTCTTTCTGCTTACTTGGTCTAGGGTGTTCTTGCCTTATGTTCTTTGAGGCTCAAGGTAAATTTTGTCTCAGCTCTGTAAAGAAATGATAGGTCAGTTTTGATCTACTCTTGCATTGATTGAACAGTATCTCTGTTATAATTCCCAAATTATAAGATCAGTGTTGCATTATTTGTCTTCTGTGTCATCTTTGATTTAATTTTTAAAATTTATTTTTATTTTATTTATTATTGTTATATTTTTAAATTTGACCAGAGAGAGAGAGAGAAAGTGAGAAAGCAAGCCACCAGGTCCGGGACTTGAATTGCCGTTGGCCATATGGGAGTCCAGAGCCTTAATCACCATGGCACCTGCTGGCCCCTGGTTGAATTTAAAAAATTGCTAGAGGGCATGCACGCTAGCTAGCCCAGAGAGGAAAAGAGTTAGCAAAAGAGGTATAGGGAAAGTGAGAAATCACCCCTGGGAGATCACACTGCAGATCTCCTTTCATCCCTTCTTCTCTTGGGATTTTAGGCAGGAACACACTTGCTGGGTGTGTCTTTCAAGTCACTAGGTCCAGGACTCAAATTATGCAGTGTTTGAGTGTGGGATCCAGCCACCTTAACCACTAGGCTACCTGGCTAGCCATGTATCCCCTTTGAATGTCTAGATCTGTCTTTCTTTGTTCCATCGTCCTAGGATCGTAGAGTTCTAGATAATATTTTTCCATGCTCCCTAGTGGTATTTCAAAACAGGGAATTGTCTTAATTATAAAGTATAATTATTATAATGGTATATATTAAATAAGTGTGCCTTTTTATCTGTATTATGAGACTTTATAAGCAGTTGTTACGTTCTTCACTTAATTATCGCTTACATGCATAAGGATGATATTACTGTGGCCTTAGGTTGGTTTGAAGCAGTATGTACATAATTTCTTTTTTTAAACTGAAGCAATTTTTTAGAAAATGTATTTATTTCTTTTATGAGAGAGAGATAAAGACAGCACTTCTAATAGGATCTTTTTTTTTTTGTAAGAATTACTTATTTAACTTTATTATTTTAATTTGCTATAGGGCACGTACACTCACCAGAGAGAGATGGAAAAATAAGAAAGAAAGCTGCCAGGTCTGGACCTTGAACCACTGTCAGCCATGTGGAAGTCTGGCACTTTAAGCACTATGCCCCCTGCCGGCCTCCTCCAGCAGCATCTTGACGCTGTGTGTACTCCTGAGTTTTAGCTAGCCTCAGATCGTGGGCACTCATGCCTTGCATACTCAGGGAGGTCTCTGGATGCAAGTTTGGAACTTTCCCATCTGGGTTAGCCTGGCAGAGTATGGTGTTTTACTGCCCCTATTCGTCCACTGTGGAACATAATTTCGCTATTCTAGATTTCAGAGTAAGTTAAGTTTTAAATTTTGTAACAAATAAATATTCCTATAATGCAAGTTAAGACAGTATTGACAAACTTCACGTGGTTCTGTGGAATGGAAATATATTGTAAGGAAAATTACAACGGCAGTGGGAAAAGATGATTGAAATTTGTTCAAGCAAAGCACCCCTTGACACTCACACTTGTTTTTAAGTTTATTTATCCTGTGAGTGAGCGAGACAGACAGAAATACAGAACCCCACCCAGGGCCTCAACACCGTGATCCATCCCCAGGTTTAGCCAGCCCTGGATCATGGGCACATGCGAGCCAGGCACACTTGGGGTCTCCAGAGGGAAACAGCAACCCTCTTACCTGGGTCTGCCTCACAGGATGCCCTCTTGAGTTGGTCAAGCCCCTCCAAAATGATTTCAATGTCATTTTTGTCTGTAGTGCAGAGTGTATTTATATGCACAATTTCTTAGGGAATGGAAGCTTCCTGACTTTATTCTTAGTGATCTGACCTCTTTCATAAACTAAAAAAAGAGCTGTGTCCAGGTTCTTTTTCCTTCTAGGCTTTTGTCAATCAGTTATGATCATTTCTCCCCCTTCATTTTTGACAGTGTTTTCTGTTTTGCATAGCAGTACTTGAAAAAGTTCAAAGGCAAGGTTTGGGTTACTTAGACAATTTCAGCTACGTTTGAGGTTTAATTGTAGAAGGCGCTTGGCGACCTTAGTATCAGGTATCCGAGAATTTAACACTATTTTGCAAATCAGCTTGACTGACTTTCTCATCTGTTCTTCAAGGGAACAAAAAGTAGCTGCTGTTTTGTAGTGATTTCAGATTTCACTGCCCCCCACAGATTTTAATTATACAACACGGAGAAATCCATCTTGTCAGGAAGAGTAGAACCTGGAAAATGGGAGCAACTCCATCTGTGCTTTGAAATATTAAAGCTTTCCTGACTAAGATAAAGATGGGTTTCAAGAATACTTTGTTGTTCTCATTGTCTTTTGGAGAAACATTGAAATAGAGGCTGTAGGATAAAAGAAATTAAATGTTTAGTGTGCTGGGTTTAAATTTTAGTAGTTTGGTTGTGGCCTTTTTCTCTCACATCTCTCTTCCTTCCACTTCACGTTGTAATTAATTTCACTTTCACTTTCCAGTTCTTTGGTACCCATTAGTAGAGGGAGACAGCATTTTCTTTATTACTTTTTTCTTTAGTTTTGCCATCAGGGCATGTGTGCTCGCTGGAGAGAGACAGACAAAGAAGGAAACTGAGAAATCTACCCCCTTCTCCTCTAGGTTGGCCATGCCTCAATCCCCTCCCCTCCTTTTTCCCTTGGGATTTTGGGTATGCTCACATATGTGCTTGGTGTGTTTTTTAAGTCGCTGGTCTGGAGCTTTACTATGCAGTTGGCCATGTCGAATCCAGCTGCCTTAACCTCCATGCCACTTGCTGGCCATCTTTATTACTGTTAAGTAAAAGTTTCACTGAGAAAGAAAAAGATTTTATAGAGTCAGGAAATATAATTCATCATTTTTATGTTAAAAAAATATAGTACAGGTCCCGAGCTGTTTTTATGTTTTTACCATCACAATTTTAATAGTGCAGCATGATGCATTCTTCTTTTCTTAAAAAATTATTTTATTTGGGACCATTACACAATTGGCGTAATGGCTATGTTGCTGGACTCCCATGTAGTCGACTGCGGTTCGAGTTCCGGACCCGGTAGCTTAAACTCATGCCAGGCGCATGTGCGTGCGTGCCCAGGATCCCGAGAGGAGAATGGAGGAGAAGGGATTGCTGCGTGGCCATCCCCCCTGAGGGTGATTTCTCACTTTCTATCTCTCTGTCTGTCTGTCTGTCTTTCTGGTGAGCACATGCACCCTATAGCAAAAACCTCTCCAAAAAAAAGAAAATTATTTTATTTAATATTATTATTTAATTTGGCCAGAGGGAGAGAAAGAGAGAGAAAGTGAGAAAGCAAGCCACCAAGTCCAGGACTTGAATCAGGGTCAGCCATGTGGGAGTCCAGCATCTTAACCACCACGGCACCTGCTGGCTCCATCATGTATTCTTTTAAAATGATTTCTGTGTCTAAGAGGCAGTCAATATTACTTGAATAATTGAAAGTTCTTTTATAGTATGTTACTGTGTCGAGAAATACAGAATTCAGTAGATAAATTTGGAAATACTGAGTGTTTGCTTAATAGCAGTCTGTACTGGGTATTGAAAAAGAATTATGGGGCCAGCAGTTGGCGTAATGGCTATGTTGCTGGACTCCCATGTAGTTGACCGCGTTTCGAGTCCCAGACCTGGTGGCTTCAACTCTTGATGGGCATGTGTGCGTGCATTCCCAAGATCCAGAGAGAAGGGAGGAGAAGGGATTGTGGCATGGCTATCCCCCCTCGGGGGTGATTTCTAGCTTTCTAGCGAGTGCATGTGCCCTATAGCAAAAACCTCTCAAAAAAAAAAAAAAAAAAAAAAGAGAGAGAGAGAGAGTGATAAGAAACTTAGCATCTAGTAACTAAGAAATGAACAGAAATAATTGGTTCTGGGATGTATGATAGTATGAGTTTATTTTGTTTTTGTTCTTTTTTTAAAAAGAATTATTTATTTAATTTTATTTATTTTAATTTGACCAGAGAGAAACTCATAGAGATAGAGAGAGGGAAAGTAAGAAAGTAAGCCACCAGATCCAGGACTTGAACCATGGTCGGCCATGTGGGAGTGTCCAGTGCCTTAACCACCATGCCACCTGCTGGCCCTCTCCTTTCTTTAAAATTTTTTTTTTCTGTAGGGCATGTGCATTCACTAGAGAGGATGAGAGAGAAAGAAAGTGAGAAATCACCCCCCACCCCCCGGGGGAAAAGGCCAAGCCACAATCCCTTCTCCATTATCCTTCCAGGATTTGGGGCATGCATGCACACAGGTCTGGCATAATTTTCAAGCCACGAGATCTAAGACTCAATTCGTGGAGTTGGCCAAGTAGGATCCAGTGTCTTGACCTTCACACCACCTGTTGGCTCCAATAATCTGAGTATGTATATGTTATACCTGTTTTAGAAGAGTTGTTACTGCCTCTTGATTAGAATGTAGGTATTGTTTATTGAGCATACTTACTAGCTATGGTATTTAATTTATAATCTTGACAGGAACTCTGTATGATTGAATTATCTCCCCTCTTTTTTTCTTCTTTATTCATAATAGAGGGAGAGAGAAGCACCCTCTACAGGGTTTGGCCACGCCATGATTCAGTTCCTCCAGTACTCCATCACTCCAGCCCCATTGGATCTTGGGTACTTGCAAGTGTGTCTGGCATGTTTCAGGCTGAATGGGCTGGGAATTATGACTATGACTTCCATGTAGGATCTGACTTTTCTTGAGTAGTGCATTACTGTTGTACCATGGAGCTAGCCCAGATTATCCCCACTTTACAAATATATAAACGGAGGACTGGCAGGTGGCATAGTGATTAAGGGTGCTGGACTTCCACATGGCTGACTGTGGTTCAAGTCCTGGACCTGGCGGCTTGCTTTCTCACTTTCCCTCTTTCTCTCTCACTCTGTCCCTCTCGGGTCATATTGAAATAAATAAATAAATAAAGTTAAATAAAATATTTTAAAAAAGAATGACCAGGGGAGATAGCTTTCCCCAGGGGGGAGAGAGAGAGGGAATGGGGCGGGGGGAATAGCTATGCTGCAATCTCTTTTCCTCTTGGAATTTTGGGCATGCATGCACACACACCTGCCTTGAGTTTTAGGCTGCCAGGTCCAGGACTTGAACCATGGTCGAGTATGTAGGAGTCCAGCAATGTAAATATTACTCCAACTGCTGGTCCCTGACCTGATTTTATGCAAAAATGCATCATGACTTTCCTGACAACCCAGTATTTGCTTATTTACTGAAGCACATGTTCCCCCTTACCCCCAATTAAATGTAAGTCTGTGACAGCAGAGAATTGTTTTTCTTCACCACTACATCTTCAGCACCTTGATGAAGGCGTAAAACATAAATCTGACCCCTGACCGTACTTTGAGAACTGCTGCTGTAGAGGTTAAACAGTTTTGTTAAATAGATTTACAAATGTAGGGAGACATACAGTGTGGTATATTGGTTAGTTGTTCAAGAACATGGCCTTTGAATTCAGACATAGTTGCTACTTAACCTCTTAAAGCCTTTTATTTAAAAAAAAATTATGATAAAGAGCACACACATGAAAGAGAGAGAGAGATGCACCCTTGATGGGGTCTTGTCATGTGATCCCTTTTCCCCAGTCCTCTAGCTTGCCAGGATCTTGGGCATACTCCTGATTTCCCCAGTCCTCTAGCTTGTCAGGATCTTGGGCATACTCCTGATTTCCCCAGTCCTCTAGCTTGTCAGGATCTTGGGCATACTCCTGATAAGTTTCCAGGCCCATCGTGGAATCCAAACCTGCCATCAGCCATGAGGCTTCCAGAAGTGCAGTTTTCTGTGGACTATGCCACCAACAGGATCTCTCCCTTTTTTCTTTTTTTAAAGGATTGGGGGTGGGAGGAACCAGTAGATGGCATAATGGTTACGTCCCTGGATTTCCACGTAGTTGACTGTGGTTCGAGTCCTGGACCCAGTAACTTAACAAACTCACACTGGGCGCATGTACGTGCGTGTGTGCTGAAGATTCCAAGAGGAGAATGGAGGAGAAGGGATTGTGGCATCCCCCCTGGGGGGTGATTTCTTGTTTTCTGTCTGTCTCTCCAGTGAGGGGATGTGCTCTATAGCAAAAATCTCTCTCAAAAAATAAATAAATTAAAAATTAAAAGTATGTATAAAAAGTATGTGTGCATGAGAGGGGAGGAGAGGGATGGGTGCATCCTTTACACACTGATATCCCCTTTGTCCAGGCTGAGTCTCTTAAAACCTTTAAATGAGGACAATAAATAGTATACTTCACCCTATAGGATTGTGGGATTGAATAAAATAATTCCTATAAAGTGCTTTGCAAACTACTTGACATTTAGAAAGCTTAGCAAATAGTGACTATTGCCATTTTAAATGTAGTCAGAGTGTATGTTTCATTATACCATGTTTCATATGGACCTGTCTGCTTAGTCTTTAAAGTCTTCCAATTAATCTTTGCATACCCTACACAGAGAGTTAAGGTTAATAATCCCTAATAATATTTTTTCCCCAATCCTTTCATATTAATCATAGTGAATGCCAGCAAGAACACGTAATTTGGAAACTGTTTATTTCAAGGGCCTATTCATATAGTAACATCTTGCAGTTCCAGAAATAGGCAAATTTAAGAATCTTATGTTTTTATAGCTCTTGTGTTTATGTGAAAAAACATCATGAAGGAATTTTAAAGGATAGCAATATTTTTGGTGTCACTGTATTTTTAAAAATAAATAACAGGGGCAGGTAGGTAAACATGGTGGTTAAGGCGGCTAGGCCCTACATGGCCAAGTGCCATGTTCAAATCCCAGACCTGGCAGCTTGGAAAATGCACCAGGCACGTGTGCATGCATGCCTGCCTGCCCAGAATTCCAAGGGGAGAATGGAGGAGAAAGGATTGCAATGTGGCCATTTCCCTTGGGGATGGTGATTTCCCACCCTGCCACTCTTGTGTGCATACTTTCCCTATAGCAAAATAAAATAAAATAAATAACAGGAAACAAGGTTTCTAAAAATTAAAATTTGATGAACCAAAAACTAAATAGTGATCATTTTTATTTAAAGTTTTAAATTTTAAATTTAAGATTTAATTAAGAGAGATTTTTGCTATAGGGCATGTGCGCTCACCAGAGAAACAGACAGAAAGTAAGAAATCACTCCCCCCACCAGGGGGTTGGTCATGCTGCAGTCCCTTCTCTTCCATTCTTCTCTCGGGATTTGGGGCACGCACGTGCATGAGTCTGGTGTGACTTTTAAGTTTCTGGGTCCAGGACTCGAACCTTGGACTATGTGGGAGTCCAATGTCGTAACCATTGTGCCATTTGCTGTTCCCAACTTAAGGTGTTCTTAAAAGAAAATTTCATATTAAGACATATTTTGGAAGGTCATTTTTAAGAGGCTTAAAAAACTTGATAATAGAAAAGTGATTTTGAAATCTTTTCTTTTTTTAAAATTTGCTATAGGGGGCCAGCAGGTGGCATGGTGGTTAAGGGCGCTGGACTCCCACATGGCCAACCATGGTTCAAGTCCTGGACCTGGTGGCTTGCTTTCTCTCTCTCTCTCTTTTTCTGTATGAATGAATGAATAGATAAGTAAAGTTAGATAAAATAATTCTTTTGGGAAAAAAAAAAGCTTAAAAAATTTGCTATAGGTTGCATGTGCTTACCAGAGAGCAAGAGAAAGTGATAAAATACCCCCAACCCATGGCCACACAATAATCTCTTCTCCATTCTCCTCTCAGGATTTTGGTATTTACATGTGCCAGTTGCTTTTTTTTTTTTTTTTTTTTTTTTTTTTTTTTTTGAGATTTTTGCTGTGGGGCATGTGCACTCACCAGAGAGACAGAAAGCAAGAAATCACCCAGGCTCCCCAACCCCACCCTTGGTGTGGACTGAAATCCCTTTTCCTCCCTTCTTTTCTTGGGGTCTTACATGCCTGGCATGAATTTCAGGCTGTCTGGTCCAGGATTCAAACCACAGGCGCCCACATTGGGAGTCCTGTGTCTTAATCACTATGCCACCTGCTGGCCCCCATTGCATGTTTTAAGCCTCTGGGTCCAGTACTGAAACCATACAATTGGCCATGTGGAATCCAGCTTCCTTAACCACCATTCCACAGCTGGCCCGGAAGTTTTTTTATAGAGCATCCTTACACATGCCTACTATATTTAGTATTAGCTAAGTTAATAATTCATTTCTGTCCTCCTAGGTCTGTCAGATTGTCATAGGAAGCATATACTTATGAATTAATAAATACAATAAAATATAAAGATAATAAACCAATACAGAAAATAAAAATGGTAGTATAAAATTGTACTTTGTACAACAGCATTTTCCAAAAAGTGTTGCTGTTTAGTTTAGGATTTCACAGTCAAAGTTTAGGAACTACCCACTTAAAGTTAAATCTGCTTTTATGCTGCCGAACTTTAATGCCTTTAATAAAATGCTTAGTGATAGGCCAGCTCAGTGCTTTGTAGTTACGGTTGCCAGCTCCCACATGGCTGACTGCATGGTTTGAGTCCCAGACCTGGTGGCTTGAAGAACATGTGTGCCCAAAATCCTGATAAGATGATAAAATGAAAGAGAAAGGCTTGCAGCCTTACATTCCTGGGGGAGGTAGTACTTTCTGTTTCTTTCTCTCTTTGTTTGTTAATCTGGCTATTGCACGTATCCTCTGGCAAATTTTTTTTTTCTGAAAGCTTCATAAAATTTCTGGGAGGAGTGGAAGAGAGATTGATTATTCTACAGTTGCAAACTTACCTGATGGTCTCCTATGACTAGTATTTCATGAAAATACTTTGGGAATCTTTGTTATATAAATTTTTTTTAAAAAAGAATCATTTGATTTAATTTATTATTATTTTAGTTTGACCAGACACAGAGAGGAAAGGGAAAGTGAGAAACCAAATCGCCAGGTCAGGGACTTGAAACACCATCAGCCATGTGGGAGTCCAGTGCCTTAACCAGCATGCCGCTTGCCAGCCCCTATTTATTTATATTTTAATTTGACCAGAGAGAGAGACAGACAAACAGAGAAAGTGAGAAAGCAAGCTGCTAGGTCCGGGACTCACACCACGGTCAGCTATATGAAAGTCCAGCGCCTTAACCCTCGTACCACCTGCTGGCCCCTCATATAGTTTTATAGGAAACCCCCAATTGCAGATCAGAGACTAGTAATTTATATTTGAATATAGTATGAAAGGCTTCATAAAGGGGAACAGTTTTTCAAAAAAGATGTGAAGCAGGTAAAAGAAGGCATCCTAAGTATAAGCAAAGCGGTGAAAGAATTGGAAGCAAGGAGTGACAACCAGAAGGTACACATATCAGTAGAGCCAAGTGAGAGTAGAAAAGACAAAGAGAAGGAATCTTTAAAAGCAAAATTTTTTTTTTTTTTTTTTGGAGAGGTTTTTCACTATAGGGCACGTGCGCTCGCCAGACAGACAGAGAGAGACATAGAGACAGAAAGCGAGAAATCACCCCCCAGGGGGGATGGTCACGCCGCAATCCCTTCTCCTCCATTCTCCTCTTGGGATCTTGGGCACGCACGCACACGCGCCCGGCGTGAGTTGTAAGCCACCGGGTCCGAGACGCGAACCACGGTCGACTACGTGGGAGTCCAGCGACATAGCCATTACGCTAACTGCTGGTTCCCCAAAAGCAAAATATTTTGGGGCCAGCAGGTGGCATGGTGGTTAAGGGCTGGACTTCACAGGGCCAACTGCAGTTCGAGTCCTGGACCTGGCAGTTTGCTTTTTCACTTTCCTTCTCTCTCGCTCTGGTGAATACACATGCCTTATAGTAGATTTAAAAATAAATAATAAAGTTAAATAAATCATTCTTTAAAAACATTATATTTTAAGATACAAGGGTGGCGGGGGTGGGGGAGATATATTTAAAAGAATGTACAAAAGTAGGGCCAGCAGGTGGTGTGGTGGTTGGAGGGCTGGACTCCCGCATGGCCGACCGACCTTGGTTCAAGTCTCAGACCTGGCAGCTTGCTTTCTCACTTTCTCTCTTTCTTTCTTATGCCCTAGAGCAAATTTAAATAATAATAATAACAATAATAATAATAATAAATAAATAAAATGAAGTAATTGAACGTGTACAAAAGCAATAATAAATAGTGATTGTAACACCAAACCAAGATTATTTTTAGTAATACTGGATTAGTATAATGCTGAAATTTTATTCAAAGCTTTAGAATTTACAAAACTGAAATCAAATTAGTGGGGCCATGGGACCAGCAGTTAGCGTAATGGCTATGTCGCTGGACTCCCACGTAGCCGACTGTGGTTCGAGTCCCGGACCCGGTGGCTTAAAACTCACGCCAGGCGCGTGTGCGTGCGTGCCCAAGATCCCAAGAGGAGAATGGAGGAGAAGGGATTGCGGCGTGGCCATCCCCCCTGGGGGGTGATTTCTCACTTTCTGTCTCTCTGTCTGTCTCTCTGTCTGGCGAGCGCACGCGCCCTATGGCAAAAACCTCTCAAAAAAAAAAAAAAAATCAATGGGGCCAGATATTTACTAATTTTGTATTTTTAGAATGATCATATTCTAGAACATCAAGTGGCAATAGTAATTTATAAAAAAAGTCAATGTTAAACACAGACTATCCTTTTAATATAAGTCACTCACAAGCTGCTCCTGGCTTTGTCACTGTGTGACTTTTAGTCTTTTTGCCTGAGACCTCCTTATAGTTGCCTTGTGTGATGTAGCTGATAGGGTTGGACTTCGGCATCTTCTTGCCATGTTTAATTCCCTCCAGAAGTGCTTTTAGAACCATCTCTCTGTTCACAAGTTCCAATTGCTGAAATTTAAGTTTTTCTCTTGGTAGGGAAAGATTATCCTAATGGAGATTTAAATCCTTTCCCCCCCCCAAGGAGAGCCCTTGGCTATGCAGGGTCTTTTCTCCTATATGCACACTCTCAGTCTATAAGTCGGAGGTGACAGAGAGGAGTGAGGTAGGGGCGTTTCCTGAGCTCCCTTGTAAATAGAGTAGGGTTTGTGGTATCGGTTAGAAGGCTGGGAGTGAGTGAGTAAATGGGGAAGACATTAAGATAATCAACAAAGATTAATGCAACTTTTTATATTATACCAACAAAAATATTTGTTTTGGTATTGCACAGTGAACTGCAATATTTGAAACTGGTATTGACGTTATTAAAACTAAGCAATAATGTGTTTGTAGGAAATGTTAGAAGGCCATTATAATAATCCAAACCAAGTGGCAAAGAATTAATGTAGTGGTAGTGGAGAGGAAAAACAGAGCTAAGAGGAGTTTAGAAAGTAGAATTTGAAGGCTTATTCATGACCAGATGATCAGAGCAGCTGGCTCCCACATGGCCAACTGCAAGGTTTGAATCCCAGACCTAGTGACTTGAGAAATGTGCTGGGTGCATGTGTGTGCGTATGCCTGGAATCCTGACAGGGTGGCGAGGTGGAGAAGGGAAGTGGCATGACCAGTCTCTGTAGGGGGTGCTTTTACCCTCTCTCTTTGTATCTCTCTGGCCTGTCCATACACCTACTGGGAAGAGTTTTTTTTTTCTTTTTTTTTTTTTTTTTTAAGTGGAATTTTATAGAACTTCTTGAACAGTGGATGTTAGGGTTGGAGTGAGGGTTGAGTTCGGAAGCTGAGTTCTATGGATCTCCTTGGGTGACAGAGTTTGGGAGGAAGAGGTAGAGAGATGATAACAGAACACATGGAGTTGGCATGTCTGTAGGGCATCCCAGAAGAGTTTTTCAGTCAACAATTAGCCATTTAGATCGTGCTTGTAATCCTTATATTGGTTATTATTTCTTGGCAATAATGCACTTGTACACTATACTGGGGATTTTACCTGTTTTATGTCATGTAATCTTGAAGAGGTGGGTACTGTTACTACTCTGTATAAATAAGGAAAGCAGAGTTTTGAAGGGTCACACAGTTGGACCTATGACTTGGGCTTTGAAACTAGTTCTGACTGACCTGAGATATGTTTGTAACCCCCATATTGTGTTTGAGAGGAGGGTTTGGACTGGAGAAGACGCTGTGGGAATTGTAAGCACATAGGTAGTAGTTAATGGATGATCGTTACAAAGAAGTGTTAAGTGAGGAGAGAACAGGGTCAGTGAAAGAACCTTGGCGCATCCTGGGTTTAGGGGTTAGCCCAAGAAGAGGGGTCCTACAGAGAGGAGAGGACCAGAAAAATAGTGGTTTCTCAGAAACTAAGGGGAGAGAGAGAGTTCCCCAGAGGGAAGGAGCATGATTTTACTGTGCTGTAGGGTATGGGAGACTTACTATCCTGGCGGTTTGACAGGCTAGATATTTTGCAGGATTTTCTCACTAAAAATACAACTAAATCCTGTAGAAATCACAACAAACATAGTCTTTAAATAAATGTTTCATTTTGGAACAGTTTTAGATTTTCAGAAAAGTTACAAAGGTAGTCTAAGGAGTCCTTGTAGTACAAAGAGTTCTTGTATACTCTGAACCTGCTCCCCCCACTGGTAACATCTTACATTAGCACAGTGCATTTATTAGAACTAAACCTCTTGTTAATACACAGTTATTAACAGTGCACGCTTTATTTGCGAATGTTCTTAGTTTTTGTTAAATGTCTTTTTCTGTCCAGGACGTATCCAGAATTCCATATTACATTTATTTATCATGTCTCTTAAGGTTTCTGTGGTCTGGTTTTTGAGGTGTACTGATCAGGTAGTTTGTAGAGTGTCCATGAGTATTAGTTTGTCTGGGGAACCAGCAGTTAGTGTAATGGCTATGTCGCTGGACTCCCATGTAGTCGACCGCGGTTTGCGTCCCGGACCCGGTGGCTTAAAACTCACGCCGGGCGCGTGTGCGTGTGTGCCCAAGATCCCGAGAGGAGAATGGAGGAGAAGGGATTGCGGCGTGGCCATCCCCCCTGGGGGGTGATTTCTCGCTTTCTGTCTCTATGCCTCTCTCTGTCTGTCTGGTGAGTGCACGCGCCCTATAGCGAAAACCTCAAAAAAAAAAAAAATTAGTTTGTCTGATTTAAAAAAAAAATTTATGGTTAGCTGGGATCATTGGTTCTTTGGAGGAAGACCACAGAAGTGAAGTTTTGTTCTTATCACATTATATCAAGGGCATCCGATCAATCTTTTGCTAGTGATGCTAACCTGTATCACCTGGCTGAGGTAGTTTTTGTCAGGTTCCTTCACTGTGATATTATTCCTTTTTCCCTTTGTGCTACACTGTACTCTTTGAAAAGACATCTCTGGGCATAGTTCACACTCAAGGGGCAGTGAGTTATGCTCCACCTCCTTGAAGGGACAGCATCTATGTAAATTATTTGGATTTCTGCTTGGAAGTTTACAAGCATACTATTTAGTGCATTACTGGCTACATTAAAAAGTAAAGGAGAATGAGACCGGCAGGTGGTGTTAGGGGCGCTGGACTCCCATATGGCCGACCGTGGTTCCAGTCCCAGACCTGGTAGTTTGCTTTATCACTTTCTCTCCCTGTCCCTCTCTGGTCAAATTAAAAAAAAAAAGAGAGAGCTAAAAAATAATAAGGGAGCCCTCCAAGGGTCTGTTCACTCACAAAAGTGAAAAGAATCACCTGAAAAACAAGTGCAGTGGCCAGCAGGTGTTATGGTGATTAAGGTACAGGATTCCCACGTGACTGTCGTTGGTTTGAATCCCAGACCCAGTGACTTGAAAATCACACTGGTGGGGCTAGCAGGTGATACGGTGGTTAAGGCACTGGACTCCCACGTGGTTGACTGAGGTTTGAGTCCTGGATCTGTAGGCTGGCTTTCTCATTCTCCCTTTCTCTCTCTCTCTCTGGTCAAATTGAAGAATAACAATAAATAAATTAAATAAGAGAAAATGGCGGGGCCAGCAGGTAGTGTGGTGGTTAAGGCGCTGGACACTACCACATGGCCAACCATGGTTTGAGTCCCAGACCTGGTGACTTGCTTAACCACTCTCTCGCTTTCTCTGTCTTGCTCTGGTCAAAATAAAATAAAATAAATGAATTAATAAATAAAATAATTCTTAAAAAAAAGAAGAAGAAAATGGCATCGCTGTCTTTAAAAACAAAAACAAAAAAAGAAAGAAAAAAGAAAATCCCACTAGTGTGTGTACACCCAAAATCCCGAGAGGAGAATGGAGGAGAAATGATTGTGGTATGGGCAGTTTCCAGGGGTGGGAGGATGTGATCCTCATTTTCTTTCTCTCTCTCTCTCCCTTTCTCCCCCTCCCTCCCCCCTCTCCAGTGAGCACAGGTGCCCTATGACAAAACCTGAAAAAATAAAAAAGAGCAGCTAGTTAGTAAGTTTGTTAGCAAATGGGAAAGACAAAGTTGCCTTGAGGGCAGATGCCCCTGTCTGCACTTGATGGCTTCCGGAGAAGTGGCAGAACCCTGAGAAGCATGCTAAATCAGACCAGGATCAGTACCACCCTGACTCTGCCAGAAGCAAATGCGAATATGTTTTAGGAAAAGGGAGGAAGTTTTTATTCCCTTTTGTATTTTATTTTATAATTTCTTATTTACATTTAATTGTTTATTTTTGTGGGGCACAACCTGGATTTTCAAAGCATGCATGCAGTGTGCAATAATCAGATAAAATTTTTTTTTTTTTAGTTCATGATAGAGCATGAAACAGAAAGATAGAGAAGACACTGCCCATAGGACTTGATCATGCTGCGATCACCTTCATGTAGTTCTCCAGTCTGCCAGGATTTGGGGCACATGCATTTGTGCCCAGTGTGTTTTCAGGACAGTCAGGCTGGGGGCTTAAACCGCAGTTGGCAAGTGGCTTCCAACTCTGTGGCCAGGTATGCTACCAGTTGTACCATAGAGACTGGGCTAAGAAAGCTTTCTTTGATTAGACTTAGAATTTCCACAGATAAAATTTAGTAAATTATAAGCTCACAATAAAAAATGACCAAACACAAGAAAATAAGCTTCTGTGAATGAGATTTCATAGAAACAAGCTTTTAAAGATTTAAACTACTGGAATGATAAAATATGAAATATAACCATGTGTAAAATGCTTAAATTAATAAAAGATAGAATCTAAAATATAGCAAGGTATGAAATATGCTCAGATATAACTATGTAGATTTGAAAAGAACCAGAGAAATATTAGAAATGAAAAATAAAACCTGAATTTTAAAAAGCTCAGTATGGAGCCAGCCTATATCATAGTGGTTACGTTGCTGGACTCCCACATGGCCGACTGTGGTTTGAGTACTGGACTTGGTGACTTAGGAATCATGCCAGGTACCTGTGCGTGCATGTCTAAGATCCTGGGAGGAGAATAGAGAAGGGATTGCAGCGTGGCCATTCCCCTGGGGGTGATTTCTCACTTTCCTTCTTACTGTCTCTGTCTGTCTCTGGCGAGCATCTGTCTCTCTCACTCTTACTCTTGACATACAAACCCTAAGGCAAAAACCTTAAAAAAAATAAGCTTAGTTGATGGGTTAAACAGTAGATTAGACCACTCACAAAGGCAGAATTCATGAACTGAAAATCTGAAGTAATTTCTTATAGTATAATGCTGAGAGGTAAGTTGATGGGAAGGATGTAATGAGTCTAACATATGTGTAGTTGAAATCTAAGAGGAAGGAGTGGAGAACAGGCAATATTTGAAGGAATAGTGACTAGGAAATGTGAAAAGTTAATGAGATGTGAGTATACAAATGCAGGAACATAGTATGTGTGAAGGAGGTTAAATAAAAAGAAATCTACACTCGTACCTTTTATAGTTATATTGAGTACTAGAGATCAGTAGAGGCTATTAAACACAGTCAGAGGGGCCCAACCGAAGCGTAGTGGTAAAATGTGTCGCTCTGTGATGCAGTCCCACGTGGGGAAGTCCAGAGACCTTCCTGAGTATGCTAGGCACCTACATGCTTGCCTATGAGCCAGGGCTGGCTGATGGCTGGAGGTGGATTGTAGCATGAGAACCCTCTTGGGGGCACTGTCTCAATCTCTGTCTCTCTCGCTCATAAAAGAAAGAAGTAAACTTAAGAGAAAAAAAAAAGATTAAAAAACCCCAGAGATTGGGCTAGCAGGTGGCATGGTCGTTAAGGTGCTAGATTCCCACATGGTCAACTGCAGTTTGGGTCCCAGACCAGGCAGCTTGAAAAATCACAAGAAATAATACACAAATTAATAAATGTTAAAAAAAAAAACAACAAAAAAAACAAAGAGGGATCAGCTTGTGGTGTAGTGATTAAGACGACTGGCTCCTACATGGCCAACTGAAATCGTTCAAGTTCCAGACTCAGCAGGTTGAAAATCATGTTGGTCGTGTGTGTGTGTGTGTGTGTGTGTGTGCGCGCGCGCGCGCGCTCAAAATCCCGAAAGGAGAATGGAGGAAAAAGAATTGAGGTGCAGTCATCTTCTTTGGGGTGTGATGTCTCATTTTCTTTGCCTCTCTGAGCACACATGCCCTATAGCAAAAACAAATAAACAAACAAAACAAACAAGTGACAGCAACAATAAATAACAACAGCAACAAATCAGAGAACCAGATAGGTAGCTTACAAAAGAGTTAACAGACTGATAGCAACAGTGGAAGCCCAGAGGACACTGGAGTAAAATATTCAAGCTGCAGAGATAAAACAAGTTATCAATCTAGAATTGTATACATAGCAGAAACTGCTTTTTTAAGAACTAGGGTAAAATTAGGCCATTTCCAGAACTACAAAAGCAGGAAACCAGTATATCTTCATCTAGTGACCTTCAAAAGGATATATGCCTTTAAAAAATTATTTAATTTTATTTATTATTTTTTAATTTGCTATAGGGCATGTGCACTCCCACGCGCCCAGTATGAGTTTCAAGCCACTGAATCTGAGACTCGAACTACGGATGGTCATGTGGGAGTCCAGTAATGTAACCATTACACCCTCTTCTGGTTTCTAAAAATTTATTTTTATTGTCAAAAGGTGTGTGCACTTGCCAGAGAGAGACAAAGATAAATAGAAAGCATCCACTAAGTGGAGCATGGTACGGCTGTCATCCCGTCCCTCCATTTCTCCATCCATGGGGCATACGTGTGCACACTCCCGGCAACGTTCTTCTAGTTGCTGGGGCCCAGACTCAAATCACAGTCCCAGTGCAGTGCTTAACCATTAGACGACTGAGGTGGCCATGTTTTTGTTTGTTTGCTTTTAGCCATCTAGTGATTACAAATTACATACTCTGTTTGCACTCATTCATTAGCTATTCTTGAAGATTTAACACATATGTATTTAAAAAAGTATCAAGTTAAATCGTATCTTTTTCTTTAAGAGGGTTTTTTTTTTTTTTTTTTTTTTTTTTGTAGTTTTCAACACAGGAGAGTCTTGATACAAATAAGAGAAATATAAGTGATGAAGAACTAGTGAAAAGCTTTTGAAATACTTTTTATTTTTGGGAGAGGTTTTCGTTATAGGGCGTGCGCTCGCCAGACAGAGAGAGAGACAGAAAGCGAGAAATCACCCCCCCAGGGGGGATGGTCATGCTGCAGTCCCTTCTCCATTCTCCCCATTCTCCTCTCGGGATCTTGGGCACGCATGCACACGTGCCCGGCGTGAGTTTTAAGCCACCGGGTCCAGGGTGCGAACCACGGTCGACTACGTGGGAGTGCAGCGACATAGCATTACGCTAACTGCTGGTTCCCCAAGAGAGATTTTTTACCATAGGGTGTGTGCTCACCAGAGAGACAGACAGAAAAGGAGAAGTCACCCTCTGGGGGGATGGCCACGCCAAAAGCTCTTAAATAAAATAAATCTTTATTTTAAAGAATTATTTTATTTAACTTTCTTAATTTATACACTTTTTAATTTTAATTTGACCAGAGAGAGAGAAAGTGAGAAAGCGAGCTACCAGGTTCAGGACTTGAACCGTAGTCACCCATGTGGGAATCCAGCGCCTTTAACCACCACGCCATCTGCTGGCCCCAATAAAATAATTCTTTTTTTTTTTTTTTTTTCTTTTTTTTTGGAGAGGTTTTTGCTATAGGGCGCGTGCGCTCGCCAGACAGACAGAGAGAGACAGAGAGATAGAAAGCAGGAAATCACCCCCCAGGGGGGATGGCCACGCCGCAATCCCTTCTCCTCCATTCTCCTCTCGGGATCTTGGGCATGCACGCACACGCGCCCGGCGTGAGTTTAAGCCACCGGGTCCGGGACTCGAACCGCAGTCGACTACGTGGGAGTCCAGCGACATAGCCATTACGCTAACTGCTGGTCCCTCCAATAAAATAATTCTTTAAAAAATAAATAAAATAAAAGAGAGAGAGATTGTTCGCCAGGCACACCTCCCCTACCCCCGAAAGGATACTGTTACTTCACAGTCTCTTTCCCTGGCCCTCCAGCTAATCAGGACCTCCAGCTAATCAGGATCTTAGGTGAGCAATGCCTGGTATTTCAGCTGAACTCAACTCTGGATCAGGTTGACTTGGGATCCAAATCTGTATTTGGCCATGTGACTTCCAGGACTGCCTGCAGGTCAGTAGGTAGAAGTCTGTGCCACTGAAGCTGGGCCTAGTTTTTTTTTTCTTTTTCAGCCAGTTTCTTGGTGTATGATTTATATACAGCAATTCTGGGGAACAGGGTTCTCTCTATGTGTAAATCCTTTATTTATCTTATTAAAAATTATATATATATATGTGTGTGTGTGTGTGTGTGTGTGTGTGTGTGTGTGTATATATATATATACACACATACATATAATTTATTTATTTAAATTTGACCAGAAAGAAAAATGAAAGCAAGCCACCAGGTCTAGGACTCGAACCAGTTGGCCACAGGGGGAGTCCAGTGCCTTCACCACCACACCACCTACTGGCCCCAATGTAAATTCTTTATTATATTGCATGTAGTAGAATACAAATTTTCTGTCTCTTTACCAATTTTATACCTGCTTAAACTAGCAATGATTAAGAGCTATGTTTAACTCTTCTATTAATAGAGCTGCTAAGTTCTCATAGTATAGTATACCAGTGTTTGCTTTATACATTGACACTATTTTATTAGGTACATACAAACTATATCTTTGAGGTGTACTGAATTTTTGTCATTTTTAGGGACCCTCTTTATCTCTAATAATGTTTTGTTTTATCTTACCCTAAAGTTTCATATAAGTGAGACAGTGGTGTATTCCTGTTTTGTCCCTTACCTCTTTTTATTTTAGGTATGTCACTATATACAGTTAGATGTTTTTTAAATAAAAATGATCATCTCTACCTTTTAACTAGAATTATTAAGTTTACATTTAACTCTGTTTAACTTATTTGAACTTGTTTCTATTACCTATATTTCATTGTTCTTTTTTCTTGTTTGCCAGTGAGTACATGCACTCACCAGAGAGACAGAAAAGAAAGCATGTCCCACCCCCAAACCCCCCAAAATGGGGCATTATGACATCACAATACTTTCTCCTTCATCTCTCTATTCTGTCAGGATCTCTGGTACTCATGCACATTCATCTGGTGTGCCAGGATTCAAACAGCTGTTGGCCACGTAGGATCCAACTCCCAGTGCACAGTGTCTAGTCACTGCACCACAGGGCGGGCCCACCTATGCTTTTTATCTGTCCTGTTTTTTCTTTTCTTTTCTTTTTTTAAAGAATTATTTTATTTAACTTTATTTATTATTATTATCATTATTATTTTCCAGTTTGATCAGAGAGAGACAGAGAGAGAGGAAGTGAGAAAGCAAGCCACCAGGTCTGAGACTTGAACCGTGGTTGGCCATGTGGGAGTCCAGCGCCTTTAACCACCATGCCACTTGCTGGCCTCTCTGTCCTGTTTTTTCTATGCTTCATATTTCTCTATTCTCCCTTCATGTGTCTTTAGGAACATTTTTTTGTATTTTATCCTTTTTTTTTTTTTTTTTTTTTTTTTTTTTTTTTTTTTTTTTTGCTATGGGGCATGTGTGCTTGCCGGAGAAACAGAGACAGAGAGACAGAAAACAAGAAATCAACCCCCAGAGGGTACGGCCAACCTGCAATTCCTTATTCTCCATTTTCCTCTTAGGAAAAATCACCCTTATTACAGTTCTAAAATTTTGGTAAATTTATAGTTGTGTAACCTCCACAGTTAAGATATAGTTCTGTTGGGGCCAGCAGGTGGCATGGTGGGTAAGGCACTAGACTCCCAGGTGATTGACCGTGGTTTGAGTCCTGGACCTGGTGGCTTGAAGCTCATGCTGGGCACATGTGCTCAAAATCCCAAGAGGAGAATGAAAGAGAAGGGATTGCAGTGTGGCCATCCCCCTGGAGGGTGATTTCTCATTTCCTCTTTTTGTCTCTCATCTCTCTGGCAAGAACACATACCCTATAAGGGGAAAAAAAAAAAAAAAAAAACTCTCTAAAAATAAATAAATAAAACAAGGGACCAGCAGATGGTGAAATGGTTGTGTCACTGGACTCCCACATAGTTGAATTCTATTCGAATCTTAGACCTGGTAGCTTAAAACTCCAGCCAGGCGCGTGTGCATGCATGCCCAAAATCCCAAGAGGAGAATGAAGAAGGATTGTGGCATGGCCATCCCCCTGGGGAATGATTTCTCACTTTCTGTGTCTGTCTCTCCAGTGAGTGCATGTGTCCTATAGCAAAAATCTCTCTTTAGGGACTAGCTGTTGGCGTAGTGGCTATGTCACTGGACTCCCATGTGGTCGACCACGGTTAGAGTCTTGGACCCAGTGGCTTAAACTCATGCTGGACACATGTGCGTTGTGTGCCCAAGATCCAGACAGACAATGGAGGAGAAGGGATTGTGTCATGACCATCCCCCCGGGGGGTGATTTCTGTCTCTTTCTGTGTCTTTCTGGCGAGCGCATGCACCCTATAGCAGAAACCTCTTCCCAAAAAAAGAAAAACTGAAGGTGCGGAAACATCGTTGTTTATATCGGCAATTAAAGGCATTCACATTGTTATCTTTGTTTTATAAATATTTTTTGTTTTTAATTTGCCAGAGGATGCATGCATTCACCAGAGAGAGGGAGGGGGAAGGAAAAAGCACCCCTCAACAGAGCAGTGCCATAATTCCTTCTTTACTTCTCCATCCTGTTGGGATTTTTGGGCACATACCCACATGCACCCAGTGTAATGTTCAAGCTGCTGAGGTTAGAATTCCAACAGCACATTGTCCATGTGGAGTCTGGCTGCCTTAATCACCAGGCTGCGAAGTTGGCCCTCATAAAGATATTTTAGGGGCCAATAGGTGGTGTAGTGGTTAAAGTGCTAAACTCCCACATGGCCAACATGCAGTTCAAGGCCTAGACCTGGCGACTTGAAACTCAACCAGGCACATGTGTGCACATGCCCCAAATCCCAAGAGTAGAATGGAGAAGAATGGATCACAGGCTGGCCATCCCCCAGGAGGTGATTTCCCACTTTCTCTGTTTCTCTGGCGAGCGTATGTGCCCTATAGCAAAAATAAAACAAACAAGAAAAACTCTTAAAATTAAAAAAAAAATTAATTATTTGAAAAGTAGGAAGAAGATAATAAATAACAGTCCTTTAATTTGGATGCATTGCACTTTAGGACAAATAAGGTGTGACCTTATTTTCTCATTTCTTAGTAAACCAGTAGAAATTGCATCTCAGTTCAGGGCAGAATTTGGCAACTGTTGACCAGGTTATACTGCTTTTCGGAAATTTTTCTTTGCTTATTATAGATAAATAGAACTTAAGTCAGAGTACAATATTTGAAAAGTGACACTATATTATAAGAGTTTTCTGGAAAACTCTCCTAAGTTTTTTTGTAAATGTATAATTTTACAGTTCTTTGTCTTAGATATGTTTTGTTGTTTTTGGTGGTAATGTTGGTATGGAAATGTCAAATAATATCCTGGTTAATGTATTGTTTTGTCATGGATTATTCTGTACTGCTCTTGTAGCATTCTTTTTTTTTTTTTTTTCTTTTTTTTTTTTTTTTGGAGAGGTTTTTTTTTTTTTTTTTTGCTATAGGGCGCGTGCGCTCGCCAGACAGACAGAGAGAGACATAGAGACAGAAAGCGAGAAATCACCCCCCAGGGGGGATGGTCACTCCGCAATCCCTTCTCCTCCATTCTCCTCTCGGGATCTTGGGCATGCACGCACACGCGCCCGGCGTGAGTTGTAAGCCACCGGGTCCGAGACGCGAACCGCGGTCGACTACGTGGGACTCCAGCGACATAGCCATTACGCTAACTGCTGGTTCCCTCTTGTAGCATTCTTTATAGAGCAGTATAAGTATGGAGAATGAGATTATTGTTTGTAATCTTTTTTTTTTAAGGCTTTATTTTAGTAAGATCAGAAAACATCATACTATTTTTAAAAATTTATTTATTATTATTGGTATTTTTAAATTTGACCAGAGAAAGAGAAAAAGAGGTAAAGTGAGAAAGCAAGCTGTTAGGTCTAGTTGGCCATTGAGAGTCCAGCATCTTAACCACCATGCCACCCTCTGGCCCCAGTTGTCTGTAATCCTAACAGCATAGCTGCCAAGATAGTTGTAAAATAATTGATATGACACATTCTAAGTCCACAATGAAAATGTTTTTGGGATTAGTTTGTTCATATCTGCCACAGCAGTATTTCCCTTCACTGATGTGAATAATAAATAGCTGTGTTAATATTTATTCAAGATGGGGACGTGCAGTTGGCGTAATGGCTGTGTTGCTGGACTCCCATGTCGTCAACCGTGGTTCAAGTCCCGGACCTGGTGGCTTAAACTCATGCTGGTCATGTGTGCATGTGTGCTCAAGATCCTGAGGGGAGAATAGAGGAGATGGGATTGCGGCATGGCCGTCCCCCTGGGGGGTGTTTTCTCGCTTTATGTCTCTCTGTCTGTCTCTGTCTTTCTGGCGAGCACACATGCCTTGTAGCAAAAACCTCTCAAAAAAATTATTGAAGATGTAAAGGAAAAATAAATCTCTTTTTTTGCCATGGTTAGACTAAAGCAGATTAGCAGTCAAGACATGCATATTGAAAGGCCATTTTAGAGCTAGTAAGTGGCATGGAGATTGAAGCACTGGATCCCACATGGTTAACTACATGGTTTGAGTCCCAGGCATGGGGGCTTGAAAACCACACTGGGTGTATGCGTGTACATGACCAAAATCCTGAGAGGGGAATGGAGGAGAAGGTAGATTGTCTCTGGTCATTGAGCATATTCAGGTGAACAAGGTACCCAAGATGTGGCATTGTACTTACGGAGCTCCTGGTCACATTAACTCATACATGAGTTCCCCAGCCACATTGAGATAGCCTCACTGAAAAGGAATATATTGTTCTGAAACCTGAAGAGGAGGTTACGCAGAAGAAAAAGATATACCAGAAGAAACTGAAGAAAAGGAAACTTACAGCATAAAATTCAGCATAAAATTGGGGCCAGTAGGTAACACGGAGTTTAGGGTGCTGGACTCCACATCACCAACTGTGCAGTTTGAGTGCTAGACATGGTGGTTTGAGGATCACACTGGACTTGCGCGCACGTGTGTGTGTGCGTGTGTGTGTGTGTGTATGCGTGCCCAAAATCCCAAGAGGAGACTGGAAGAGAAGGGATTGTGGTGTGGCCAAACTTCCCTGGACCCCTCCCCGGCGTTGTGATTTCTGACTTTTCCTCTCCCTGTCTCTCTCTTTGTGGCGAATGCACATGGCCTATAGCAAAAATTTTAGAAAATCAGTGTAAAATAAATGCAAATAAAAGTAAAAGGGGGGGGGCGTGGTTGATAGTGCGGCAGTTAAGGCAGCTGGATCCTAATGTGGCGAAACTGCACAATTCAAGTCCCAGACCCAGTGGCTTGGAAAACACACCGCACATCTATGCCCCAAATCCAAAGAGGAGAGTAGAAGAGATTGCAGTCATCCCGATTCCTGGGTGATTATTTCTCACTTTCCCTCTTCTCTTCCCTGTCTCTCTGTCTTTCATGGACAGTGCACATGCCCTGTAGCCATTTTTTTTTAATAAAAAGATTTTCAAAAAAAGGTGGAAATGGTTTCAGGAGCTTTCATTGAGCACCTGGGATTCGAATTGAGTTTTAAGATGAGAATTCAAATGAAATGGAAGGAAATTAAGGGCATTTTAGTTGAAAGAACATTATGAACAATTTTAGTTGAAAGAACATTATGAACAATTTTCTTAACCCATGAGCAAACTGGTTATATGATTAACCAACATTTGAGTTATGCGTAAACAGTTTTGTTTGAAAACGTTTTGGTGGTTGGGACCAGCAGTTGGCGTAATGGCTATGTCACTGGATTCCCATGTAGTCAAGTGTGGTTCGAGTCTCAGACCCAGTGGCTTACACTCATGCCGGGCGAGTGTGCATGCGTGCCCATGATCCCTGGAGGAGAATGGAGGAGAAGGGATTGCAGTGTGGCCACCCCCCACCCGGGGGCTGATTTCTCGCTTTCTGTCCCTTTCTTTCTAGCGAGTGCACGCACCCTATAACAAAAACCTCCCCCCCAAAAAAACACAAAAAGTTTTGTTGATTAAATATGTGCAATTAAATGATTGATATAGTTCTAGATACTTAGTATAACTACAGGGAGACACAATTTTTCTTTTTTGAGAGGTTTTTGCTATAGGGAGCGTGTATTTGCCAGAAAGAAAGAGACAGAAAGCGAGAAATCACCCCTCAGGGGGGATTGATTGTGGCCATGCCTCAATCCCTTCTCTTCCATTTTCCTCTTGGGATCTTGGGCACGCACGCATATATACCCAGCGTGAGTTTAAGCCACCGGGTCCAGGACTCGAACCGTGATCGACTACGTGGGAGTCCAGCAACAGTCGTTACACCAACTGCTGGTCCCAAGGGAGACCACATATTTCTGAAGTCAACTAAAAGTAAAACAGTTACTTGAAAGCCTGTGACTTCTACTGAAAATTAGACCAAGTAATTGAGCCTCTGATTGGTGACCTAGATGTTCACAACTTTCTGGATGTTAGGAACCAGGACAGATAAGGAAGTCCAGGTCTGAGATTGGAGAAGATGGAATCATAAAATCTACTCCCTCAATGTTTCAGTGAACACAGTTAAAGAGAGGAAACTTTCATTGTAATCTATACTTAATCTGGCTTATTTAATCAGATGGCTCTCTTTACCCTCACTTTGTGTAGAAGGAAAGCAAACTGGGGAAGACAGTGCAGGTGGAGTTGTGACTGGCTCTGTAATGCGTACTACAAACATATTTTTTGTGTATTTCTTCCTAAAGCCTTTTAAACTATTATCATTTTCACATAATGGAAATTAAGGCACAGAGGCATCTTTTTTTTATTTTTTCTTTCTTTTTTTGAGAGGTTTTTGCTATAGGGTGCGTGCGCTTGCCAGAAAGACAGAGAGAGACAGAGAGACAGAAAGTGAGAAATCGCCCCCCAGGGGAGGTCCATTCTCCTCTCGGGATCTTGGCCACGCACACACACACGCCCGGTGTGAGTTTAAGCCACCAGGTCCAGGACTTGAACCGTGGTCGACTACATGGGGGGCCAGTGACATAGCCATTACGCTAACTGCTGGTCCCCAGAGACATAATTTAGTCAGTTATTTTTATTTATTTTTTCTTTCAACTTTATTTTATTTTCTTATTTTAATTTTACCAGAGAGGGACAGAGTGTGAGATAGAGAGAGGGAAAGTAAGAAAGCAAACCGCCATATCCGGGACTCAAACCGCAGCCAGCCATGTGAGGATCCAGTGCCCTTAATCACCATGCCACCTGCCGGCCCCTTTTTAATTTATTATTATTATTATTATTTTTTGTAGAGGTTTTTGCCTTAGGATGCATATACTCACTGAGGAGAGAGAGAGAGAGACAGAGTGAGAGGGAAAGAGAAATCACCGCTTGGGGGCAATGACCAAGTTGCAATCTCTTCTCCTCCATTCTTCTCCTGGGGATCTTGGGCGTACACACACATGTGTCTGGTGTGAGTTTCAGGCCTCCAGCTGTGAGATTTGAGATGTTTCTGGCCTTTTGGGAGTTCAGCGCCTTAACCACTGTTCACCTGCTGGCTCTTCCTGCAGTCTCTGGATGGCAGACTTTACGGTGACAGAGTGCTGTTGTAGGCCCAGGCACCATCAGCTAAGTTTTCATGCAGGGACCACAGTGCCAGATCCCCAGAGCCCATCTCTTCATCTTGGTTTTGCCACAGAAGAAGCAAGTGTATTTGGTGTGTTGGCTGATTTCGTTTTTTTCCACCATTTTCCAGAGGGAGGCACCATAGCAGGTCCATATTTACCCACGATGCCAACCTTCTTGGTGTGTTTAGCCATATCTCCGCTAACTGGGCCTGAGTCCATTGAGCCTCTGCACTCTGGATTATAACACTAGAAATTATTCCCTCTATCTGCAGTTTTATTTCCATTAATTGACTAGTAATTCTTTTCTTTTCCTTCCACCTAGCCTCTAGCAGTCATTCTTCATCCCTCTACTTCTATGAGGCTATTTGTTGTTTGTTTTTTTTTTTTTTTTTTGAGAGAGATTTTTGTTATTGGGTGTATGCACTTGCCGGAGAGAAAGAAAGCAAGAAATCACCCCCTAGTGCTAGTCTCACAGCCCTCATTTTTAACGGTTATTCGTCTTTTCTTTTCAGTTGCTTAGACTAAATCAGAGGTATTGTCTTCAAGGTCAGAGATTATTTATTTATTTATTTATTTATTTTTTTGGAGAGGTTTTTGCTATAGGGCGCGTGCGCTCGCCAGACAGACAGAGAGAGACATAGAGACAGAAAGCGAGAAATCACCCCCCAGGGGGGATGGCCACGCCGCAATCCCTTCTCCTCCATTCTCCTCTCGGAATCTTGAGCACACACACACATGCGCCTGGCGTGAGTTTTAAGCCACCGGGTCTGGGACGCGAACCACGGTCGACTACGTGGGAGTCCAGCGACATAGCCATTACGCTAACTGCTGGTTCCCAAGGTCAGAGATTATTTTCTATCTGTAGTTTGATAATGCTTTTGATACTCCCAAGGGAATTTTTTTTCCCAAAATTTTTTGTTTAGAATTAATTAATTAATTTTTAATTTGACCAGAGAGGGACAGAGTGAGATAGAGAGAGAGAGAGAAAGTGAGAAAGCAAGCCGCCAGGTCCGGGGCTTGAACTGTCACCATTGGCCATGTGGGAGTCCAGTACCCTTAACTACCACACCACCTGCTAGACCCAGAAGTTTTTTTTTTTTTTTTTAAGAGAGTTTTCTTTTTGTTATAGGGCGAGTGTACTTGCTGGAGAGACAGAAGTGAGAAATGACCCTCCCGGGGGAAGGCCATGCTTCAGTTCCTTCTCCTCCAGTCTCCTCTCAGGATATTGGACACACAGGCACATGCATCCGGCTTGAACTTCAAGCTTCTGGGTCCAGGACTCGAACTGCAGATGACTAAGTGGGAGTACAGAGATGTAACCATTATGTCATCTGCTGGTCCCAAAGGAAGTTCTGATTTCTGGCATCGTAATCTTTATTTCTAGAAATTCTGTTTGATTCTTTTTCAGTGTGTGTATCTTTTTTTTTTTTTTTTTTTTTTTTTGGAGAGGTTTTTGCTATAGGGCGCGTGCGCTCGCCAGACAGACAGAGAGAGACAGAGAGATAGAAAGCAGGAAATCACCCCCCAGGGGGGATGGCCACGCCGCAATCCCTTCTCCTCCATTTTCCTCTCGGGATCTTGGGCACGCACGCACACGCGCCCGGCGTGAGTTTAAGCCGCCGGGTCCGGGACTCGAACCGCGGTCGACTACGTGGGAGTCCAGCGACATAGCCATTACGCTAACTGCTGGTCCCAGTGTGTGTATCTTTTATAGAGTTCCTCCTTTTAATCGCAGAAGGACTTTCTCGTCTCCTGGAATTGGTTCTGTTTTCTCTTGCATCTAGTTGAGTTTTGTTGCCAGGAATATTCTGAATTCTTTTTTGGACATTTCTGCAATCTCCTATGTTTTATCCATTGTTGGTGAGGAGAAATTTCCTGTTTTTCTCCTATTTCTTGGGGCTCTGCTTTGATTTTTAGTCATCTGGTGATACACTCACTTCCTACTACTTCTTTGGCGTATGTTTCTGTACCTGTGTACTTCTGTACTTCTCTATGATTTGTGTAAGCTCTGTGCCAATTTCCCTCCTTTGCTGAGAGTGGGAGTGTGGAAGCCACAGTTTTTGGTTCAGGTTTTCAGAGGGAAGTGTCTCTCCTTTTACTGCTCAGGGAGCTATGGGGAAAGATTTCCTCCGAGTCTCCTATTTCAGGTGTACGGTTCTTGTAAACCCAGCCTAACTGCTCCCAATGTGGGTGGAGGTTGAGCTGGCAGGTGGAATGTAAGGAGGTAAACTACTTGGCATGGTGCAGCCAGAGAACCCCTTCTTCCCCACAGCAGGCTGGGTGGGGGTCCCTGCCAATGAACTCAAGTGGAGGAGTTTGGCTTGGGCCTGCCTGTTGGTCCTGGGTGGGTGAGGGGCAGAACGGCATCAGTACGGGTGGAGCAGCAGCTCCTACCTCTGTCTCCCTGTTGCTTCTCCTTTCTGTGGGATTACAGGAACCAGGTAATGGCTATGTTGCTGGACTCCCATGTAGTCCATTGCAGTTCGAGTCTCGGACCCGGTGGCTTAAACTCACGCCGGGTGCATGTGCGTGCGTGCCCAAGATCCCAAGAGGAGAATGGAGGAGAGGGGATTGTGGCATGGCCATCCACTCTGGAGGGGGTAATTTTTCACTTTCTGTCTCTGTCTTTCTGGTGAGCACACACATGTGCCCTATAGCAAAAAAAAAAAAAAAAAAAAAAAACCTCTCCAAAAAAAGAAAAAATTTATCTGGCCAGTGAACCCTTCAAACTGCTGGTACCTGTGTTCTTTTGACTCATCATTCAAATACATTTTTACTTTCTGGTACAAGATGATTTATGTTCTTGTATTTTTTTTTTTTTCTTGGCCTGGAATCAGTCCCTTCTCCAAGGATTCCTGATTCCTCTTAGAAACCAAGGTCTCAGCAGCAGGTGTGCTTGTCACTACTGTAATGTCATTCTTTCTGGCCTTTACAGAGGAAAGAGCTAGGAAATACTTGCATGTATACCACACACGTGGGCGCACACACATATCTTTATTCTTCTGTATGTTTTTCAAATATAAATGTAAATTTATACCAAGACTTCCAAATACAATTCAGTACCTTAGGGTTTATTCTATCCTTCTCCCTTTCTGTGTTTGCAACTCCCTAGTAAGTGTATGTTTCAGAGGGCATTAATAAGATCTGATAGTTATGAATATGGAGTGTGAACCATAGGGAGGAGTCAAAGATGACTCGGGATTTTTTTTTTTTTTTTTTTTTTTTTTTTTGAGAGGTTTTTGCTATAGGGCGCGTGCGCTCGCCAGACAGACAGAGACAGACAGAGAGATAGAAAGCAGGAAATCACCCCCCAGGGGGGATGGCCACGCCGCAATCCCTTCTCCTCCATTCTCCTCTCGGGATCTTGGGCACGCACGCACACGCGCCCGGCGTGGATGACTCGGGAGTTTTGTCAGAGCCACCAGACAAAATAACAATGTCATTTACTGAGATGAGGAATCTTTAGAAAGAAGTAGTTTAGATGAAGAGATCAGTTTAGTTTTGGACATACTGATCTTGTTTGCTTGCTTTCTTACTAGATTCTTGCTATAGGGTGAGTGCCTTCGCTGGAGAGAGAGAGACAGAGAGTGAGAGGGAAATCACCTTCCAGGGAGGATGGCCATGCCACAGTCCCTTCTTCTTTATTCTTTTCTCGGGATTTAGGCATGCACGCACATGCACCTGGCGTGTGTTCAAGCCTCTGGATCTAGGATTTGAACTGCAGAGTCAGACATGTGGGATCTAGTACGTTAACCACCATGCCACCTGCTGACCTGTCAACCGAGCTTTCTTTCAGACATGTGAGGGGAGATGTTAGGTGGACAGTTGGATATTTGAGCGTGCAGTTCATAGAGGTCCAGGATGGAAATGGAAAGTCAAATTTTCAGAGGAATAATTATTATTATTTTATTAATAGTCTTTTATTTGGGGAGTAACACATATATTTTGCAGAAAATTAGAATACAAGTAAGCAAGAGAAAATAATTCAAATACACCTGTTAGAGATCAGTATTATGAAAACTTCATTTCATATCCTCTCTGCTCTTTTATACAAATAAACATTTTTTTCCTAAAACAAGAGTATTCTGTTACTGCATTTGCATTTTTTTTTTTTTTTTAGTTAATGTCCACATTTTCATTTCATTACATTTTCATTTTAACAAATCCCAGACCACATTTAGACTTCCTCAGTTGATCCAGAGTGTCACAGCTGCTTGGTTAGTCCAAAACTATGTCCACTGAGGGAACGCTAATTAATTACATCAGATAGCTGTGTCCCTTGAGTCTCTTAATCTGTCGAATACATTTTATGCCACTGATAATGTAGGTGAGGCTGAGCCGGTTGTCCTGTAGAGTATTTTACCTTCTGGATTTGTCAGTTTAGTGCTTTGGGTGTCACCAGTTCTTTTTATTATTTTGCTAATGCTAAAATTATTTGTTGTTAAACTTCCTTCTGTAGAAGGAAGAAGCGTTTCATGACTTCTTCTTGGCCATAAAATGAAAACTGTAAAACATTTAGCTCAGTACTCAAGTCTTACCAGAATTTGTCATCTTTGCATATGTGTTGTTTTTCTTCTGTGCAAACTTTTGTGGTCAGATAGAGGTAGAAACAGACAGTGGTTAAGAGCGTGGACCCTGGAGCCAAGTCATCTGGATTTGAATCCCAGTTCTACCACTTACTAGCTGTGGCTTTGGGCAGTTCACTTTCCATCTGTTACATGGGAGTGATAACAGTACCAGACGTGTACAGTTGATGTGAGGACTTCACTTACTGTGGGTGTCATCTTTAGAATAGTGCCTGTCACATGAAAGCTATATAATAAATGTTTGTTAAGTAAATTCAGAATTCTAGCCCATCTCCAAAACAAGACACTCATTGCCCAGGCCTACTTAGCACATTTGCTTATGGCCTGCTCTCTCTGGAATGCTCCTCCCCTTCTTTCTGTCCTGTGAAAACTTAACCTTTTTATTAAGCATTTAACTGATATTAATTGCGTACCAGACACTAAATTAATGATTTTGAGGACATGGCATTAAACAAGACAGAATCCCAGCCTTCAGAGAGCTTAAGGTAAGGGGGGAATGCAGACAAGCACACTGCAGTGTAAGAAATGTTGCAGTAGGTTTAAGTATTAAAGGTGTAGTCTTGTGGAGTCAGAGGACACTTCGTGAAAGAAGATATTGTATATAAGCAGAGATCTAAAGAAAGAAAGGGAATTAGCTTATTGAAACGGGTAGCAAGACTAGGGAAGGGGGAAGGGGCTTGGAGATAAGACTGAAGAATAGTTCACTCTGCTGGAGCTTTAAGGAAGAGTTTTATAAAGCTGAGGCTCAGAACTTCAGCAAGAAACAGGCTACCGAGGACTTTGTGAAGAATTCAAGATGTACCATCTCGGTTTCCTAACATCTTGCCAAACTCTCTTAGCTCACTTTTCTCATTCTTTTGTAATTTCTTTTTTAAGAATTATTTTATTTAACTTTATTTTAATTTGACCAGAGAGGGGCAGAGAGAGAGAAAGAGAGAGGGAAAATGAGAAAGCAAGCTACCAGGTCTGGGACTCAAACTGTGGTCAGCCATGTGGGAGTCCAGCACCTTAACCACCATGCCACCTGCCAGCCCCTCTTTTGTGATTTCTGTGGTACTCTGACTACATTGAAGAGAAGTGTGTTTTTTTTTGGAGAGATTTTCGCTATAGGGCGCATGCGCTCTCCACACAGACAGAGAGAGACAGAGAGAAAGCGAGAAGTCACCCCCCAGGGGGGATGGTCATGCCACAATCTCTTCTCCTCTGTACTCCTCTCGGGATCTTGGGCACGCACACACACGCGCCCGGTGTGAGTTCTAAGTCACCGGGTCCCGGATGCGAACCGCGATCGACTACATGGGAGTCCAGCGACATAACCATTACGCTCACTGCTGGTTCCCTGAAGAGAAGTTTTTAAAAAAATTATTTGGAAAAAAAAAATTATTTGGGTTGGTTTTAAGAAGTAGAAGTTAGGGACCACCTGTTAGAGTAATAGCTATGTCGCTGGACTCCCATCTAGTCAACTGTGGTTTGAGTCCTAGACCCAGTGGCTTAAACTCAAACCGGGCACATGTGCGTGCATGCCCAAGATCCCAAGAGGAGAATGGAGGAGAAGGGATTGCGGCGTGGTCATCCCCACTGGGGGGGGTGACTTCTCGCTTTCTTTTCTGTCTGTCTGTCTGTCTTTCTGGCGAGTGCATTGCATGTTTCCCAGAGCAAAAACCTCTCCCTCCCCCCCCCAAAAAAAGAAGTAGAAGTTAAAAGTGGGGAAGTTCGTCAGAATCTGACATGAATTAAGTTTAAAATAATGGACTTTGGGGCCAGCAGGTGATGTAGTGCTTAAGGTGCTGGACTCCCATGTGGCCGACCATGGTTCAAGTCTCAGACCTGGCGACTTGGAATTCATGCCAGATGCGTATGTGTGCATGCCCAAAAAATACTGAGAGGAGAACGGAGAAGGGATTGCTGAGTGGCCATCTCCCTTGGGGGGGTGGGGGTGGTGATTTCTCTGTCTTTGGCAAACACATACGCCCTATAACAAAAATCTCTCAAAAAAAAAAAAAACCAAAAAACACCAAATTGAACTTTTTTTCCTATGGATGAGTAGAAAACCACTGAAGATTATTCAGGATGGATTATCATAGAAAAAATTTTGAGAGTGTGCAAGAGAGAGGAGAGTGGGGAATCTAGATGAGCATGGTTTCTGAGAACTATATAATTCATTAAGGATGGAACTTTGAATTTGAAAGGAGAGAGTTGAGACTGCACATTAGAGGCGGCAGAGTAGAGTAAATCTGAGGGGAGCAAGTCCGGAGACAAGAAGCCCAGTTAGAGGCTGCTGTAGATAGTCCAGGTCAGAGGTAATGAAGCCCAGCAAAGGGCAGGGGTAGGAAGAGAAGAGAAAGTACTTTTGAGAAATTTTATTGAAGGCAAAGTTGGCTAGACTTCGAGATTTACTAAATGGATATGGGGGATAGGGAGAAAGAGGAGGAAAAAATTGCTAAAATTTTGGTCAAATACAAGAGCAGTAACAGATGGAAGAAAATGATGATGATTAATAAAATACTGAAAAATCAAGTTTAAATTGCTGCTGAGACTTAGACATGGATGCGTGCGTCGACTGGTAAAGGAAGTGCAGGTTTCATGTCTATGGATGTGGGAGTCATTGACCCATAGATGGTAGCACTTAAAGTCACGGAAGTGGATGATTATGCTGATAGAGTTTCATGTCTGTGCTAACAAACCCAGTCCTAAATGCTTCATGTACATCGCTTCATCTAGTTCTTGTGACGACAGCCCTGTAAGGTCATTCTAAAAAGAAGAAAAGTGACTTATAAACGAATTAAGGAATGTGCAAGACCCCAAAGCTAATAAATGACAGCGCCAGGAAAGGAATGGACTATCTGACTTAAAAGGCTGAAATCTGGGACCAGCAAGTGGCATGGTGGTTAAGGTGCTGGACACTCCCACATGGCCAACTATGGTTCAAGCCCCGGACTGGTGGCTTGCTTTCCTCACTCCCCTCACCCCACCTCTCTCTGGTCAAATTAAAATAAACAAGTGAATAAATAAAATTAAATAATTTTTTTTTTAAGGCTGAAATCTTAGAACATTATACTACGAGTCAGTAGGGAGGAGTGTTTAGGAGAGAACTCTAGGGAGCATCAACATTTAAAGGAAGGTGCTCAGGGGCAGGCTGCTTACCTGTACGTGACTGTGGAGGAGTCGAGAGAGGTCGGGAGACCAGGACAGCGGCTGTGACAAAAGCAAAGGAGAAATGCTGGAACCGATTATTCTGTATATAAAAAGCCACAAAGACATTTTTAAAATTCCCCATTGGGGGAATAAAAAGATTTCCATTGTGTTTAATAAATTGGAATTTATTGGTAACTTTGGCAATTACTGTTTCAATGGGTTGTTGGCCTCATAAACGAGATCATTTAAATAAATCTCTTGGCAAAGTAGATTGCATCCTCCTACACCCATGCGAAAAAGCAGTTACAGTTTGATGACACTGTGTTGGGAATAAGTTGGCTTGAGTATAAATTGACTCATTTGGTTTTGTTTCTTTTGTCATCTCCAGCTGCATATCCCCACCGTCTGAATCTTTTTTACCTTGCCAATGATGTCATACAGAATTGTAAAAGGAAAAACGCAATCATATTCCGTGAATCGTTTGCTGACGTACTTCCTGAAGCAGCTGCTCTAGTGAAGTAAGTACGTTCTTACTGCTCTTTGGGATCTAAGCTTAGAAGTTTACAATTTTAGTTCCCCCTTTAGCCCACTAGTGAGAGTTGTAATAGTCACAAATGCTTGAACATTAAAGGATATTTCACCCAAATGGTTTATTGTACCTTTCCTGCAGACTTCAGAAAGTTCATGGAAAAATGGAATTGAAAGTACAAGTTTGTTTTGGTGCATAAACTTTTCAAAACTAACTTTAAAGTCCTGCGTATGGTATTCTTTTTTTGGGGAGAGATTTTTGCTATAGGGCGCGTGCACTCGCCAGACAGAAAGACAGAGAGATAGAAAGCGAGAAATCACCCCCCAGGGGGGTGAGCACGCACGCACACGTGCCTGGCGTGAGTTTAAGCCACCGGGTCTGGGATGCGAACCAAAGTCGAATACATGGGAGTCCAGCGACATAGCCATAACGCTAACTGCTGGTCTCATGCATATGGTATCCTTAAAAAACCTTTTCTTCCATTTGCAAAACTGGTCTCTTCTCTCCTAACTTGACCGTGTATATCTCTTGGTCACATTCTTAGGAAGTACTTATCTCTGACTACTGTTGTTTTTGTGCTCTTTTTTTAAATACTTTTCTTTTTTAATTTCATTTTCTGAAATCTTGCCCGCCTCCTTACATCTGTGTAGTTAAAGAGAAATGGAATTCTGTTCCTAACCCCATATTGATTTACTTTTCTCTCCCTCTCTTTTTTTTGGAGAGGTTCTTGCTACAGGGCGCGTGTGCTTGCCAGAAAGACAGAGAGAGACAGAGACAGAAAGCGAGAAATCACCCCCCCCAGGGGGATGACCACACCACAATCCCTTCTCCTCCTCTCTCCTCTCAGGATCTTGGGCATGCACGCACACGCGCCCAGCGTGAGTTTAAGCCACCGGGTCCGGGACTTAAGCTGCGGTCGACTACATGGGAGTTCAGTGACATAGCCATTATGCTAACTGCTGGTCCCGATTTACTTTACTCTTAGTAGAATCTGTATCCAGCATGTCCTACAGTGTATTTGTATGAAGTGGTCAGAAAAGGAAAGGGTCCATGTTCAAATATGTTTAGAGAATGATCCATACTACCTTTCCTTTCCTGAAGATTCAGTGTATGCTCAGTACCATATCAATAATTTGGTTTCTTTTCTTTTTTTTTCTGGAGAGGTTTTTGCTATAGGGAGCGCGCACTTGCCAGAAAGACAGAGAAACAGAAAGTGAGAAATCACCCCCAGGGGGGATGGCCACGCTGCAATCCTTTCTCCTCCATTCTCCTCTTAGGATCTTGGGCACACGTACATGTGCCTCGCGTGAGTTTAAGCCACCGACTAGGTTCGGTACTCGAACCACGGTCGACTACATGGGAGTCCAGCGACATAGCCATTACGCCAACTGCTGGTCTGGTGTGATGTGGTTTTCATGTCATCCAATCTGGAATTCAAACCAGTCAGCCATATGGGAGTCCATCATCGTAGCCACCATGTCACCTGCTGGTCCCTTTCTGAATATCGATTTATTTATTTATTTAGAATTATTGTATTAAACTTTTATTTATTCATTTGTTTATTTTAATTTGACAAGAGGGAGAGAAAGGGAGAAAGTGAGAAAACAAGTCACTGGACCTAGGACTTGAACCACGGTTGGCCATGTGGGACTCTAGCACTCTTAACTACCACACCACCTACCAGCCCCCTATTTATTTATTTATTTATTTTAGAGTTGTTGTTGTTTTTACTATAGGGCATGTGCACTCTCTGGATAGACAGAAATAGTGAGAAATCACCCCCTAAGAGGATAGCCATGCGTCAGTCCCTTCTCTATTCTCCTCTTGGAATTTTGGGCATACATACACATGTGCCTGGAGTGAGTTTTAAGCCACTAGGTCCAGGACTTGAACTGTGTTCAACTCTGTGGGAGTCCAGTGACATGACCATTACATCATTTGCTGGTCTCCTGAATATCTATTAAAAATCCTTAAATTTGAGGGAATTCTGTTATATTTAATACAAACTTTATTTTTGCTTTGATTAAAGTGTTTTGTTTGTGCTATTTGTTTTGTAGAGAGACACACAATTACAGAATAAACTTTTTTCTTGTTTGTTTTTAGTTTTGCTATAGGGCATGTGTTTGCTGGAGGGAGACAGAGATAGAGAAAGTGAGAAATCACCCCCCTGGGAGGATGGCCACACTCCTATCCCTTCTCCTCCATTTTCCTCTTGGGGTTTTGGGCGTGCATGCTCATATGCCCAGCATGTTTTTCAAGTGGCTAGGTCTAGGACTTGAACTGTGTAGTCAGTCATGTGGGATCCAGAGCCTTAGCCACCACACCGCCTGACTGACCCCAGATAAACAATCCTGTGGAACAATTTATAGCTAAATGCTTCCTTACATTATATATTTATTAGCATTGACCTATTTGATAGTATTGACCTAGTCAAAACTGAATGGTCCTTGTTCCTTTCTTTGGATTGTTAACTTGCAGTGCATACTTTGCTATCACAAAATATTAAAATATGGTCTTACTTGAATGTATTAAGCAATATAATACATAAAATAATAACAGTAATATCTACCGTTTGTTGAAAACTCATAATTGATCAATATTATACAAAATACTTTGTCATCTAATGCTGAGAGCAGATTTATGTTGTGAGTACTATGGTTATCCTCATTTTAAGGAAGAGGAAACTGGCTTAGAAAGGTTGGTAGCTTGCCTATGCTCTTACTGCTGCCTGGGAGTGGATAGCCAGAATTTCCACCCTAGGCAGTCCATTCTCCAAAGCCCATTTCTTTTTATTTGGAGAGATTTTTTTGCTATAGGGCGCGTGCGCTTGCCAAATAGACAGAGAGAGACAGAGAGCTAGAAAGCGAGAAATCACCCCCCACGGGGGATGGCCACACCACAATCCCTTCTCCTCCATTCTCCTCTCGGGATCTTGGGCACACACGCACATGCGCCTGGCGTGAGTTTAAGCTACCGGGTCCGGGACTCGAACCGCGGTCGACTACGTGGGAGTCCAGCGACATAGCCATTATGCTAACTGCTGGTCCCCCCCCTTTTTTTTTATACTATTTTTTATATTTTTTTTTCCTTTTTTTTTTTTTTTTTTTGAGAGGTTTTTTCGCTATAGGGCGCGTGCGCCCGCCAGACAGACAGAGAGAGACATAGAGACAGAAAGCGAGAAATCACCCCCCAGGGGGGATGGTCACGCCACAATCCCTTCTCCTCCATTCTCCTCTCGGGATCTTGGGCACGCACGCACACGCGCCCGGCGTGAGTTGCAAGCCACCGGGTCCGAGACGCGAACCGCGGTCGACTACGTGGGAGTCCAGCGACATAGCCATTACGCTAACTGCTGGTTCCCTATACTATTTTTTATTTTTAAGAGATTTTTGCTATAGGGCGCGTTTGCTCGTCAGACAGAGAGACAGAAAGTGAGAAATCATCCCCCAAGGGGATGGCCACACCGCAATCCCTTCTCCTCCATTCTCGTCTTGGGATCTTGGGTGCGCATGCACACGCGCCCGGCGTGAGTTTTAAGCCACTGGGTCCGGAACTTGAACTGCGGTCGACTACATGGGAGTCCAGGGACATAGCCTTTATACCAACTGCTGGTCCCGTATGTGTATTTTTTTAAATTTCTAGAGAGCATGTGCATTCCTCAGAAATAGAAGAGAAAGGGAGAAGGCACCCCCCCTACCAGTGGGGTGTGGTCACACTGCAGTTTCTTTTCCTACATTTCTCCATTTTTTCAGGATTTGGGACATAGACCACATATATTTGGCATGTTTTCAAACCACTGAGGCTGGGATTCAAACCTTGGTCAGTCACGCTGGATCCAGCTACCTTAATCATTAGGCTCTGGCTGGTCCTTCCAAATTTTAAGTGTGTGAAGTTAAATCAGATTTTTTTATTGTTGTTATTGTATAAGAATTATTTTATTCATTATTTTTTTAAGAGAGATTTTTGCTATAGGGCATGTATGTTTGCCAGAGAGACAGAAAGTAAGTTATCACCCCCCAGGGGGGATGGCCACGCCATAATCCCTTCTTCATTTTCCTCGCAATTTTGGGAACACACACACACACACACACACACACACACACACGTGCCTGGCATGAGTTTGAAGCCACTGGGTCCAGGACTCAAACCATGGTTGACCATGTGGCAGTCTAGCAGTGTAACTGCTACTCCATCTGCTGGTCCCAGAAACTAGGGTTTTCAGATAAGTTGGGATGTTCATCTTTTTTCTCAAAATATTTATCTTATTATTTTATCATTTCACTTTATCTTTTCCTCACTAATTTGGAATTCCATAGGCTGGAATCTGGAAATTTCATTTTAGATACACTAGTTATTGTAATGAAAACATATGTCAGAGGGAGGATGTAAATGAAGGTAAGCAACCAGATTTTTTTTAAGAGAGTTTTTTTTTTTTTTTTTTTTTTGGAGAGGTTTTCGCTATAGGGCACGTGCGCTCTCCAGAGAGACAGAAAGTGAGAAATCACCCCCAGGTTGATGGCCATGCTGCAATCCCTTCTCCTCCACTCTCCTCTCAGGATCTTGGGCACACACCCACACGTGTCTGGAGTGAGTGTAAGCTACCAGATCCGGGACTCGAGCCATGGTCGAGTAGGTTACGCCAATTGTTGGTCCCTTAAGAGAGATTTTTGCTTTAGAGTGCGTTGGCTCCCTGGAGAGACAGAGAGAGAGAAAGAAAGAAAGCATCCTTTCCTCCTCCCCTCAGGGTAGGAGCATGACCACATTGCAATCCCTTCTCCTCCATTCTTTTCTTGGGATTTTGGGCAAGTGTGCACACTTGCTCAATGTGAGTTTCAAGCCTTTAGGTCCTGGACTCGAACTGCTGTTGGCTTTGTGAGAGTCCAGCACCTTAAATACTACGTCATCGTCTGGCCTACAGCCTGATGATACTTAACTGCCATTTGTGTCCCAGGATCTTAGCTAAGGGACAAAAATGCAAGTTCATTTGAATGTGCATCACTGAACATTATATATTTGAAAGTACAGTTTATATTACAAAGTACCGTTATGAATGTCAGAGTGGTTACCACCTGGAAAACTGGGTACTGGACTTCAGTAAGTTATTCTTAAATGGTAGACGAATCTCTTTAAGAACTGAATGTTTGGGAACCAGCAGTTAGCGTAATGGCTATGTCGCTGGACTCCCACGTAGTCGACTGTGGTTCGCGTCCCGGACCCGGTGGCTTAAAACTCATGCCGGGCTGGGCGCGTGTGTGTGCGCGTGCCCAAGATCCCGAGAGGAGAATGGAGGAGAAGGGATTGCGGTGTGACCATCCCCCCTGGGGGGTGATTTCTCGCTTTCTGTCTCTCTGTCTCTCTCTGTCTGCACATGCGCCCTATAGCGAAAATCTCTCCAAAAAAAAAAAACAAAGAAAGAACTGAATGTTTGATTGTATTCTGCCAGCATTGTGTTAAGAGTAAGTGCATCTTTGATGCAAGTGGAACTTTCTGAAACCTTCTTTCTTATCCCAGGATTTAATAAATGGCAGTCATTAGTGCTTCAGCTTGTTTTTCCCCCGATAGGGTGTGTACATTCTATGGAAAGAGAGAAAGAGAGAAGGAAAGTGAGAAATCACCAGCCAGGGGGTGGCCACACCACAGTCCCTTTCTCAGTCCTCTTCTTGGGATTTGGGGCCTGCAATGCACACGTGTCTGGCATGATTTTCAAGTTGTTGGGTGTGATTTTCAGGCCCCACGATTGGCCATGTGGGACTCCAGCACCTTAACCTCCATGCCACCTGGCCCCTGACATTTTTTTTTTTTCTTTCCTAGGTTTTTGTCATAGGGCGCATGTATCATGAGACAGAAAGTGAGAGGGAAAGTGAGAAATCACCCCCTGGGGGGGGTTGCCACCCCTAAGTCTCTTTTCTTTCACTTTCCTCCTGGAATTTTGGGCATTCATGAACACACACCCATAAGCTGCCAGGTCCAAGACAAACAAGACTCCAACCATATGGGAGTCCAGCGCCTTAACTACCACGCCACCCGCAGGGCCCTGAGGAGTTCTTTTTTTTTTTTTTGAGAGGTTTTTGCTATAGGGCGCGTGCGCTTGCCAGACAAACGGAGACAGAGAAACAGAAAGCGATCACCCCCCAGGGGGGATGGCAACTCCACAATCCCTTCTCCTCCATTCTCCTCTCGGGATCTTGGGCGGGCACGCACGCACACGCGCCCGGCGTGAGTTTTAAGCCACCGGGTCTAGGACACGAACCACGGTCAACTACATGGGAGTCCAGTGACATAGCCATTTCACTAACTTTTGGTCCCTAAGGTGTTCATTTTTAATTGAACCAAAAAGTAAATTTATGCTAATTGTTTTATATAAGAACTTACTGCGATTTTATTGCCTCCCAAGGGTATAAATAGAATCATATCCATGACTAGTGATTTATTGATTGAGAGAGAGAGAGAAAGAGAGAGAGGTTTTTGCTATAGGGTATGTGCACTTGCCAGAGAGACAGGAAGTGAGAAATCACCCTTCGGGAGGGATGGCCACACCGCAGTCCCTTCTCCTCCATTCTCCTCTCGGGGTCTTGGGCACGCATGCACTCGTGCCAGGAGTGAGTTTAAGCCACCAGGTCTGGGACTCAAACTGCGATCAACTACATAGGAGTCCAGCGACATAGCCATTACGCCAACTGCTGGTTCCCCCATGACCTTTATTGAGAAAAGGTACGACAGGTTTGGAGGAAACAATGAGATTGATACCCGTAAATCAACCCACACAAGTTCTTCATGACCTCTGGGTTCATCGTTAGTTAGTGAAAAACTCCTGAAACCATTTGGAAGTTTGGATTTTTTCAGTTTTTCTCTCATTTTCCAATTAACTTGTCTGACCACCTCCTTTCTTTTTTCTCTACCCTTTCCCTTGGATGCTATGAACTTAGCTGTTATTTCTATAATATAGTAGGTTGTCGGGAAAGTCATACCATTTATTTCTATGCAAAAATGCATCATAACTTTCCCAACAACCCAATACTTACTGCTATATCTGTATCTAGGTTTTTAACCCTGTCTTTAACTACTTTTTGGGGATGACTGCTTCAGATGTTACTCAATTCATATATCTAAAACAATAGCATGCATTATATTTGTATAAAGTCCTGCTGCTACAGTTTATATGAAAATATATTATAAATTTTTTTGAGGGGTTTTTGCTCTAGGGTGCGTGCGCTCGCCAGAAAGACAGAGAGAGACAGAGAGATAGAAAGTGAGAAATCACCCCCCGGGGGGATGGCCATGCCTCAATCCCTTCTCCTCCATTCTCCTCTCGGGATCTTGGACACACGCTCACATGCGCCTGGCATGAGTTCAAGCCACTGGGTCCGAGACTCGAACCGCGGTCGACTTACATGGGAGTTCAGTAACATAGCCATTACGCTAATTGCTGGTCCCAAAATATATTATAAATTTGAAAATTGCTATATAAGTCTTTGAAACTCACAGAAAACAACTTTGCAGATAAACCAATTGGATTTTTTTTCTTTCTATAAGATAAGAAAACTGACGCCCAGCGTAATTAAGTAGTCCAGGGACCAGCAGTTGGTGTAATGGCTATGTCGCTGAACTCCCATGTAGTCGACTGCGGTTCGAGTTCCAGACCTGGTGGCTTAAACTCACGCCAGGCATGTGTGCACGTGTCCAAGATCCCGAGAGGAGAATGGAGGAGAAGGGATTGTGGCATGGCCATCCTCCCTGGGGGGTGATTTCTCGCTTTCTGTCTCTCTGTCTCTGACTTTCTGGCAAGCGCACGTGCCCTATAGCAAAAACTCCTCCCCCCAAAAAAAAGAAAGAAAAAAGTTGTCCAAAGTAAACTGACAGTTTAACAAAAGAACTGGGACTAGAACTCAGATTTTTCTGATTCTGTTAATTTTTTTCCTCCTTTTCTCTCTGCCTTTTAATTTTCACTATTATCACACTATTTGATGTGTTTATTATTATAGTCTCCTAACCAGTTTTCCAGTTTCTATTATCCTTTTCATTCACTTCAGGCTGCATACACAGAGATGTCTAGAGCTGTAATGATTTAAGTCCATAGGCCCTAAAACCATTGTATTGGGTCATCAGAAAAGTCATGATGTATTTTTCTTTGTTTTTCTATGCAAAAATGCATCATGACTTATCTGACTTCCCAATGGTTTCCTAATACATATAGAGCCAGTAGGTGGCATGGAGGTTAAGACATTGCATTCCACCTGGGTCCGGCAGCCTGAAAATCAAGCCAGGCACATGTGTGTGCATGCCTAAGATCCCAAGAGTAGAATGGAGGAGAAGGGATTGTGGCATGGCCATCCCCCCAGGGGGTGATTTCTTGCTTTCTGTCTTTCTGATGAGGGCATGCGCCTTATAGCAAAAAATCTCTCTTTAAAAAAAAAAATCCTGAGAGGAGACTAAGGGAGATTACAGCATGGCAGTTACCCCAAGAGGGGGTGATTTCTTACTTTCTGTCTCACTCTCTGGCAAGTACATGTGCCCTATAGCAAAAACTTTAAAAAATACATATGTATAAAGAGTTTACTGGCATGTGTAAACAATAAATATTAGCTGCTGCTGTGAAGATAAAGATGATGATAAGGAGGATTATGCCTATTATTATTAACATATTAATATTACCAAATGGCTACTCTGACCATTTTTTTATTGTATTTTTATGTTGTTTTGTGACTTACAACTCTTTCTCATCTTTGTTATCTTCTTTCTCAAACCAAGTATCATTAGAGGCAAAGGTCATTATCCTCATTTTACAGATGAATATACTGTTGATAAAATAACTATAGAAAACTACATTAAGGTAGGAAATTGAGGTACCAGCAGATGGCATGGTGTTTAAGGTGCTGGATTCCCAGGTGACCAACTGCAGTTCAACTTCTAGACCTGTCAGCTTGAAAGTCACACAATGGCGTATGTGTTCATGCCGAGTCCCGTAGGGAGAATGGAAGAGAGGGAATTACAGCATGACAGTTCCCCTGGGGGCGACATTTCTCACTCCTCCTCCCCCTCTCCTCCTAGTGAACACACGTGCCATATGGCAAAACCTAAAAAATAGGAGGGGGGTAAGAAATTGAATATTACAAATTATAAGATGGGGGGAAGAGTAGCAGGTGGTATGGTGGTTGAAGGCGCTGGATTCCCACATGGCCGACTGCTGTTCGAGTCCTGCAGTTGGCCATGTGGCTTGCTTTCTCACTGACCCCCCCCCCCCCCGATATTAAACTGGAAAATAATAATAAATTAAATCTTAAAAAATAATTTTAAGACAGGCCAGAATGTGGCATGGTGGTTAAGGTGCAGGACTCCCACATGGTTGACCACGGTTCAAGTGCTAAACCCGGTGGCTTGAAACTGAACACTAGGTGTGTGTGTGTGTGTGTGTGTGTGTGTGTGTGCATGCCCAAAATCTCAGGAGGAGAAGGGATTGTGGTGTGACCATCCCCTTGGGAGGTAATTTCTTGCTTTCTGTCTCTCTGTCTCTCTCTGGTGAACACATGCACCCAATAGCAAAAATCTCTCTCGAAAAAAAAATTGTAAGAGAAAACATATTAAAGGATGACGTCATGTCATTCAGTAGCCTTCATTGTCTTCTTTGTACCTGCAGTACCGTATCCAAGTTAGGCACTCGGTTATTTTCCTGTTCAGTCTGTTTGTCCCCACCTTATAAGAAAAATCACTTTGAAACACTCTTTATGCTTTTTTTCTCTTTTTCTGTTTGCTTTCTTCAGCCTTCTCTGTCAATAAAACCAAACTCCTCTGCTAATTTCATTGGAATACTTACTATTTTATGGAATGAAGTATTGCCTGATCTGGGATTACAATTGAAGCCAAGTGAGATAATAAATAAATAAATAAGAGTCCTCTACAGTAAAATGGCAACCTTCCCAGTATTGCCACCAACTGTTTTGTGTCCTGTTAATAAGCCATTATTCTAGCCAGACACTCATACCCTCTCTTTTTTAAATTTTAATTTTATTTATTGATTTATTTTAATATGACGAGAGAGAGAGAGGGAAAGTGAGAAAGCAAGCCACCAGGTCTGGGACTTGAACTGTGTTCGGCCATGTGGGACTGTCCAGCGCCTTAACCACCACGCCACCTGCTGGTCCCCATACCCTCTCTTTTCTTTTTAAATCTTTTTCTCTTTTATTAAGCCAGAAGGTATATGTACATGCATGAAAGAGAGAGCAAGAAGGATGAGGTAGAGAGGGAAAACACCTCCCAACAGAGCCAGCTCTTGCGACAACCCTTTTTGCCCCAGTTTCTCCACCCTGTCAGGATCCAGGGCATACATGTGCACGCATCGTGTGTAAGCCACTGGGGCTGGGGCTGGGACCTTGGTCAGCCATGTGGGATCTGGCTTCCTCTGCACAGTACTTAACTGCTGTGCTACAGGGTCAGCCCTATGTCTTAATATTAATTCCTGTGAGATTTTCTTCTTGGAATGTCTCCTTTTAGTTGGGAGCAGCAGTGCTTCTAGATTAAAAATACAGTCACTGGAACCAGGTTGCCTTGGTTTGAATCCTGGTTTTACCCCTTGTCAAAGTAATTATTTAACTTTCCTATGCTTTGTTTTATTTCATCTGCAAAATGAGAATAATAATGCAGCTTATCTCTTAGGGATATTCTAAGTATGAAGCAGGCCAATATATATATATATATAGAGAGAGAGAGAGAGAGAGCACTTACAGATGTGGGACCAGCAGATGGAGTAATGGTTATGTTGCTGGACTCCCACATAATTGACCACAGTTCAAGTCCTGGAACCGATGGCTTAAAACTCATGCTGGGTGCATGTGCATACATGCATGCCTAAACATCCCAAGAGGAGACTGGATGAGAAGGGATTGTGGCATGATCATCCCCCCTGGGGGGAATGATTTCTCGTTTTATGTCTATCTGACTGTTGGTCACTCTGGCAAGCACATGCATCCTATAGCAAAAAATCTCTCTCTCTCTAAAAAAAAAAAAGTGCTTACAGATGAACATAAAAATGCTCCAAAATTAATGAGCTAGGTATCCATCTCAAGAAGTTTGAAAAAGAAGAGCAAAATAAACCAAGAAAAGGAAGCATATAGTAAAATAAAAGTAGGAACTAATGAAATAAAAAAGCAGATGCACGGGACCAGCAGTTAGCCTAATGGCTATGTCGCTGGACTCCCCATGTAGTCAACTGCGGTTCGTGTCCCGGACCCAGTGGCTTAAACTCACACCGGGCACATGTGCGTGCATGCCCAAGATCCTGAGAGGAGAATGGAGGAGAAGAGATTACAGCGTGGCCATCTCCCCTGGGGGGTGATTTCTCGCTTTCTGTCTGTCTCTGTCTTTCTGGTGAGCACACGCGCCTTATAGCAAAAAAAAAAAAAAGAAAAGAAAACCCTCTCAAAAAAAAAAAAAGATAGAGAAGGCATAAAGTAATGGGACTATAAAAGGTGGACATTACTACAGATATTACAGTGTTATGGACTAAGAAAAGGATACTGTGAAATAAAGCTTTTACCAATGAATTTGAAAATGTAAACAGAATGGTCAAATTTCTTAAAAATTACAAGTAGCTAAAAAAGTGCACTTACATTCAATATAGAATAAAAATCTTCCCATAAGAGTATCCTTGACAGGGCCAGCTTGTTGTGTGGTAGTTAAAGCTGCTGGATCCTGCATGACCTACTGTGTGCTTGAAGTCCCTGATCTGGCAGCTTGGAAAACACACTGTGTATGTGTGTGTGTGTGTGTGTGTGTGTGTGTGTGCGCGCGCGCGCGCACATGCACCCTAGTTACCAAGTGGAGAATAGAGGAAAAAGGATTGTGGCATGGCCATCTCTAGGAATAGGTGGGGGTGGACAGAAGGGGTGCTTTCTCACTTTCCTTCTCTTCCTCTCTTGCTTTCTCTCTGTCTCTCTCCCTGGTGAGCAAAATTTAAAAAAAAAAAAAAAAAGAATCCCTGACCTACATCCTTCACCAGAAAATTCAACAATATATATGTTTTTAAATTAATTTATTTATCTGAGAAGAGGTGAGAGGAGGAGAAGCACCCTCAACTGGTCTCACACCACAGTTATTCCTGCCACCCACTTTCAGCCAGCCCAGATCAAGGGCATGCATGTGCCCAGTGTGTACAAGTCAACCTAGAAACCAAATCCTGCCTGAATGCCATAGTGGCTGGGCCAAGTTTACAAATATTGAAGGGGGAAAAAGTTTTTTTTTTTTTTTTTGGAGAGATTTTTCACTATAGGGCGCGTGCGCTCGCCAGACAGACAGAGACAGAGAGATAGAAAGCGAGAAATCACCCCCCAGGGGGGATGGTCACGCCGCAATCCCTTCTCCTCCATTCTCCTCTCGGGATCTTGGGCACGCACGCACAAGCGCCCGGCGTGTTTTAAGCCACCGGGTCTGGGACGCGAACCACGGTCGACTACGTGGGAGTCCAGCGACATAGCCATTACGCTAACTGCTGGTTCCCGAAGGGGAAAAAATTTTAATTTTATATATATTCGCTCACAGAAGAGAAAAAGAGTTTTCAGCTCATCCTAATGAGACTGCCATAACTTTGACACCAAACCCAAGAGAAAAGATTGAGAAAGGAAAATTAATGACTACCAATCTTACTCATGAGCAGAGATGCAAAAAAACCTGTTTTGGGCACAAGCAGTTAACATAATGGCTATATTGCTGAACTCCCATGTAGCCGACCGTGGTTAGAGTCCCGGATCTGGTGGCTTAAACTCACGTTGGGCGCCTGTGCGTGCGTGCCCAAGATCCTGAGAGGAGAATGTAGGAGAAGGGATTGCAGTGTGGCCGTCCTCCCTGCGGAGTGATTTCTCACTTTCTGTCTCTCTGTCTCTCTCTGTCTTTCTGGCTAGCTCACATGCCCTATAGAAAAAAAAAAAAAAAAAAAGACCTCACCAAAAAAAAAAGGAATGAGGGGACTAGCAGATAGTGTAATGGTTACACCATTGGACTCTCACATACTCAACTGCAGTTCGAGTCCCAGATCTGGCAGTTTAAACTCATACCAAGCATGAACACATGTATGCCCGTCTAAAATTCCGAGAGGAAAATGGAGAAGGGATTGTGGCGTGGCCATCCCCCCTCAGGAGTGATATCTTGCTTTCTGTCTCTGTGTCTCTCTGTCAAGCACATATGCCCAATAACAAAAATCTCTCTTAAAAAAGAAAAGTAGGGACCAGCAGATGCTTTAATGGCTACGTCGCTGGACTCCCATGTAGTTGACCACGATTCGAGTCCCAGACCCAGTGGCTTAAACTTAAGCCAGGCGCATGTGCATGCATGCCCAAGATCCCAGGAGGAGAATGGAGAAGGCATTGCGGTGTGGCCATTCCCGTTGGGGGGTGATTTCTCGCTTTCTGTCTATCTTTCTGGTGTGCGTACACGCCCCTTCCCCCAAAACAGAACTTAAAATAAAAAAGGAATAAGAATAAAAAAAGGAAAAATATATAATTTACTATGCCTAAAAATTAAAAGTCATGTTATAATCTGTAAAAGTTCAGAGTTAAATATCCATTTCTTGTAAAAGATACCAGAAATTGGAATCAGTAGATGGTATCATGGTTATGTTGCTGGAGTCTCATGTGGTCAACTGCGGTTCAAGTCCCAGACAGGTGGCTTGAAACATGCCGGGCATGTGTATGTGCCCAAAATCCCAAGAGGAGAATGGAGGAGAAGGGACTGTGGCATGGCCATCCCCACTGGGGGTGATTTCTTGCTTTCTGTCTTTCTGGCAGATACACATGCCATATAGTAAAAAGTTTTCTTTATAAAAAACAAACAAACAAACAAATTTAAATGTCATTCTTTAGTCTCATCTTTTTATTTTCCAAAAATACCTTTAGCTACCTAATAGGAACAAAACGAGGATAACTAGTACTTTGTAATAGAGTTCCAAGCTAGAGCAGTAAGATAAGAAAAATAAGTAAATGGTATAAATTAAAGGATTGGGAAAGAAAAAAGTAATTAATTACAGTTGATATTATTATATACATGGACTATTCAAAAGAACCTACAAGTAAACTATTAGCATTTTTAAAAGCGGTTTTTTTTTTTTTTTGGAGAGGTTTTTTTTTTTTTTGGCTATAGGGCGAGTGTGATCGCCAGAAAGACAGAGAAAGACAGACACAGATAGTGAGAAATCACCCCCCGGGGGGATGGCCATGCCGCAATTCTTTCTCCTCCATTCTCTCGGGATCTTGGGCACACACGCACATGCACCCGGCGTGAGTTTAAGTCGCCGGGTCTGGGACTCGAACCGCAGTCGACTACATGGGAGTTCAGAGACATAGCCATTACAGCTAACTGCTGGTTCCACTATTAGTATTTATTAAGAGAGTTTAACAAGGTTGCTGGATTCAAATCAACATAGTAAAATAAATGTCAGTATGCTAGGAACAAAGTGCGAACATATCAACTAATTCCTTATTCTGGTTAAAAAAAAGAAAAAAATGCAGTTTATTGTTATTCGTGTTAATTATGTTCTGTAAACTTGCATTGAACACTGACTTGGCAAGTGTTGAATCACTGCACTTAGAGGAAATAGAGAGTTGGGTTCCTTTGATCCCCTGGTTATAACATTTTCATCAGCTGATGGATATAAATCTTGTTTAATGAGTGTAACTATTCAAAAACTCTTATTAAATATATGTTTTTTGATTCATTAACATTGAACTCGAAGCCACTAGTACTATAATTCCTGAACAAAGTTTGTCTGCATTTGTATTTTCTTCATAAGGCATGTCACAGGCTGGTCTGGAACTTGAACTATGGTTAGCCATGTGGAAATCTAGTGCTTCAACCCCTATGCCACCTGCTGGCCCCATGTAGGGGACCATATTTAACAGTGTTAAAATGCATAACAGGGCCAGCCCGTGGCCTAGTGATTAAGAGAGCTGGATCCCACCTGACTGACTGTAATTTGAATCCTGCCTCTGCAGCTTAGGCACGTATGCATGCATGCCTAAAATCCCAACAGGATGGAGATGGAGAAATGGAGAAGGGAATGTGGCGTGACCATGTGCCATTGGGGTAGCTGGTCACTTGTGCTCTCTCTCTGACTCTTTGGCAAGCGCACACGCCCTCTAACAATTAAAAAAAATGCATAAAAATGCAAAGAAATGTATCACTAAGTAGGCTGCAAAAAGGATACTTGATTATAGTATGAGAACTAAAACAAGAAAGCAGAGCATTACCTTGTTTAAGAAATATTGTAGGGAGCTGGCAGGTGGCAGGGTGGTTGAAACACCGAACTCCCACGTGGCTGACCACATGTCGAGTCCCAGACCTGGCGGCTTGCTTTCTCATTTTCCTTCTTTTTCTCTCCTCTCTCTCTCTCTTGTGAGCACACATACCCTATAGCAAATTAAAAAATAATAGTAATAAATAAAATAAATAATTTTTTAAAAAAAATTGTAGAAAACCTTAATAAATATGGATAAGGAAGATGTAGTACTTAATATCAGTTCTTCCCAAACTGATGAGTAATATTAATAAATCCAATGCAGTCTTCATTAAGATCTCAGCAGGTCTTTTGCTGTGTCTAGGGAAATACTGCCAGTATCACTAGAGTTAAAAAAGAAAAAGAAAAAAACTATCTGTCTTTTTAAAGACCACATAGAGTATCTCATGACCTTACCTCATAAGATTGGTAAGTTCAGCTACATTAAAACGAAGACCAGATCAGCCAGGTGGTGTGGTGAAGGCAGCTGGATCCTACATAGCCGACTGCGCATTTCAAGTCCTGGACCCAGTGGCTTGAAAACTGTGCCCGGCATGTGTGTGTGCATGCCCAGAATCCTGCGAGGAGAGTGGAGAAAAAGGATTGTAGTGTGGTCATTCCCCCTACTTCCCCAGGGAGGCTTTCTCATATTCTCTCTGACTCTTTGTCTCTCCTCAGTGAGTACATGCACCCTATAACAAAACTAAAAGTCAAAATAAAATAAACAAAAAACAAATACCTTCTGGTCCAGATGGTAGCATGGTGGTGATGGCTGCTGGATCTCACATGGCTGACTGTGCATTTTGAGTCCTGGACCCAGCAGCTTGAAAGACACACCAGGCACGTGTGCCTGAAATCCTGAAAGGGGAAATGACCATCTCCCGTAGGAGAGTGCTTTTTCACTTTCCTTCTCCCTTGCTATCTCTGTCTGGCGACTACATGTGCCCTCTGACAAAATTTTAAAATACAAAAGCAAAAATGAAGACCGTCCAAAACATACTATAAAGAGAGTGAAAGACAAGCCATAACATGGAAAAAATCTTTGTAATTCAGTCAACAGATGGTTTATATGCAGAATAAGTTAAATAAAATAATTCTTTTTTTTTTTTTTTAATGTTATTTACTCATTCATTTATTTTAGTTTGACTAGAGAGAGACAGAAAGAGAAAGTGAGAAAAGCAAGCCACCAGGTCTGGGACTCGAACCATGGTCATCCATGTGGGAGCGTCCAGCGCCTTAACCACCATGCCACCTGCCGGTCCCCAATAAAATAATTCTTTAAATAAATAAATAAATAAGGGGCTGGCAGGTGGCATGGTGGTTAAGGGTGCTGGAGTCCCACATGGCCAACCATGGTTGGGGTCCTGGACCTGGTGGCTTGCTTTCTCTCTTCTCTCTTTCTCTCTCCCTCCCTCCCTCCCTCTCTAGTAAAATTAAAATAAGTCAATAAATCAATTAAAAAAGAGTTAAAATAATTCTTAAAACAAATAAACAACAAGAACAAAAAAAACAATAAATGTAGGGACCAATAGGTGGCTTGATCGTTAAGGCACTGGACTCTCACATGGCTGACCACAGTTCAAGTCTCGGACCTGGCAGCTTATTTTTCATGTTCCCTTTCTCTCTGGTCAAATTTTAAAAAGTAATGATAAGGGACCAGCAGTTAGTGTAATGGCTGTGTTGCTGGACTCCCACGTAGTCGACCGCGGTTCGAGTCCCGGACCCGGTGGCTTAAACTCACGCCGGGCGCGTGTGCGTGCGTGCCCAAGATCCCGAGAGGAGAATGGAGAAGGGATTGCGGCGTGGCCATCCCCCCTGGGGGGTGATTTCCTGCTTTCTGTCTCTCTGTCTCTCTCTGTCTGTCTGGCGAGCGCATGCGCCCTATAGCAAAAACCTCTCCAAAAAAAGAAAAAAAAAAGAAAAAGAAAGTAATAATAACAAATAAAATAAAATAAATAAATAGTTCTCTTTCTCTCTTTTATATCTATTTATTTAATTCCATTTGCTTTTTTGGGGGGAGGTAGAGAGGTTTTTGCTATAGAGCGTGTGCACTCTCTAGAAAGACAGAGCAAAACAGAAAGCGAGAAATCACCCCCCAGGGGGGATGGCCATGCCGCAGTCCTTTCTCCCTTCTCCTCTCAGGATCCTGAGCACGCATGCACATGTGCCTGGTGTGAGTTTAAGCTACCAGGTCCAGGACTTAAACTCTGGTTGACTACATGGGAGTCCAGTGACGTTGCCATTACACCAGGTGCTGCTCCCAATTCCATTTGTTATCATTTCTTTAATTTGACCAGAGAGAGAAAGGGAAAGCGAGAAAGCAAGTCTTTAGGTCCGGGATTCAAACCACTGTTGGCCATGTGGGAATTCAGCACCTTTAACCACCATGCCACCTGCTCCCCTCCCCCCTTTTTTGGAGAGATTTTTACTATAGGACACATGCACTCATCAGAGACAGAGAGACAGAAAACAAGAAATTAACCTTCCAGGAGTGATGGCCATGCTGCAATTGTTTCTCCTCCATTCCCTTCTTAGGATCTTGGACACGCGTGCACACATGCCCAGCGTGAGTTTTTTGTGTTTTGTTTTGTTCTTGAGAAATTTTTTGGTATAGGGCATGTGCTTACTGAAGAGACAGAGACAGAAACAGAAAGTGAGAAATCACCCCCCAGGAAGGATGGCCACGCTGCAATCCCTTCTCCTCCATTCTCCTCTTGGGATTCTAGGCACGCACGCACATGCATCCAGCATGAGTTTAAGCCACCTGGACCAGGACTCAAACTGCGATGGACACGGGAGTCCAGCGACGTAACCATTACGCCATCTGCTGGTCCCATAAATACTTCTTTTTAAAATAAATAAAACAATAAATGTAAATAACACTCTAACGAAAAACATTTAAAATTCAGTGAGAACAGTGGTATTGCTTTACATTCTTGCAAATCTCTTAACGTGAAACTTAATAGCAGACAACTAGTCTCTTACCTGCTTCTTCATTCAGGTGGTTGTGATATTTCATGTCATAGAGCCCTTGAACCACTGAGCTATGTCATTCATTACATGCTGTGAAAATCCGTTTTCAATCCCAAGAAACAAAACCACACACCAATCATTTAAACAGGGAAAATTTTTTATAAAGACTTGTTAAGTCAGTATAAGGCAGCCACCTGCTAGAAGGAATAAAAGAGAACTCTAAGGTGTATTAAGATAGTATTTCTGTTGGTGCCGACAGGTGGTGTGGTGGTTAAAGACGTTGGACTCCCACATGGCTGACCGCAGTCTGAGTCTCAGACCTGGCAGCTTGTTTTGTCACTTTCTCTCTCTTTGTCTGGTCAAATTAAAACAAATAATAATAATAATAATAAATAAAGTAATTCAAAAATAAGACGATATTTATGGAAAACTAATACCTTTAGGTCTGAGGGAAAGTGCACCAGGAGCCCCTTATCCCAGCAGAGATCCTGACCTGAGGGAAGAGTGGGTTGCTGCAGGATTGCGGTTGGAGTGGCAAAGAAACAGGGTAGAGAGCATCGATCGCTGAACCGCCTGGGCAGCCTTCTGTTGACCCCTGAGTGCTGATCGATTGGCTTCAGAATTGAACACTGCAAGAATCCCTGCCTCATCTTCAGTGTTCCAGTGTCACTCCAGGGCCCTCTACTGGCAAAATTTAACATATTCCCGGAGGAAATAGAGTTTTCAGTCTTTGTTTTCATAAAATGAGACAAAGAAGAGCAAATGAAAAGCCGTAGGGCAGAAAAATATCATTACTGACATGAATACCTACTAGATGAGGTGGAAATTGTAGGTTCACCAATACCAACATTAGCAAGAATGATACCCATTAGGAAACAGTTTGTTGGAGCCAGGTGGTGGCACAGTGGTAATAGCTGGCCTCCCATGGGAGGGATCCTGGGGTTCTTGTCCCAGGACCTCCATGAGCAAATCAGGCTGAGACTTGGGTGGAATGCAGAATGAAAACTGTTGGAGACATCTTTCTTTTTCTCAGAAGAAGAAATAAATAAACTTTTTTTAAAAAAAGGGGTTTATGCTGTAGGGTATGTGAGCTCACCAGAGACAGAAAGGGAGAAATCACCCCCTAGAGGGGATTGCCACACCACAATTCCTTCTCCTCTATTCTCTCAGAATTTTGGGCATGCACACACATGTGCTCAGCATGAGTTTTAAGCCACTGGGTCCACTGTGGTCGACTATGTGGGAGTCCAGCAATGTAACCATTACACCATCTGCTGGTCCTAAACTTTTTTTTTTAATCCTGTTATATTTGGGGCTGGCAGTGGTGTGGTGGTTAAGGGTGCTGGACTCCCACATGGCTGATCGTGGTTCAAGTCCCGGACTTGGCAACTTGCTTTCTCACTTTCCCTCTCTCTTCCTCTGATCAAACTGGAAAATGTAATGATAAATAAAGTTAAATAATTATTTAAAAAAAAGTTTATTCATACCCTGTGAATTAATGTTCCATCTCTAGACTTCTACTCCTCGAAAACTTTTCTATATATATGGCAAGATTGTTCATGATAATAAAAACTAAAAAATAACTCATATTTTTGTGCAGTAAAATGATTAAATTGTGGCTTATTAGAATACCATAAGGAAAAAATAATACATTTTGGCTACAAGCAACAATATAGATACATCTCAAAATATTTATTGAAAGTACAAAGGGGCCCAGTGGGCTGCATGGTGTTAGGGTGATGGTCTTCCTCATGGCTGACCGTGGTTCAGGTCCCAGGCCTGGCAGCTTGCCTTCTCTGTTTCCCGCTCTTTCTCTGGTGAGCATGCATGCCCTGTAGCAAATTTTGAAAAAGAATAGTAATGATGAGTAAACCCCTAAGTAGTTAAAAATACAAAGGTGGGACCAGCAATTAGCGTAATGGGTATGTCACTGGACTCCCATGTAGTCGACCACGGTTGGAGTCCTGGACCGGGTGGCTTAAACTCATGCCGGGCACGTGTGTGTGTGTGTGTGTGTGTGTGTGTATGTATGTGTGTGTGTGCGTGCCCAGGATCCTGGGAGGAGAAGGGATTGCGGCGTGGCCATCCCCACTGGGGGTGATTTCTCGCTTTCTGTCTCTTTGTCTTTCTGGCGAGCACACATGCTCTATGGCAAAAACTTCTCAAAAAAAAAAAAAGGAATGTTTATATTACATGGTATTCAATTATATGAAGTTCAAATTAGGAAAAAAACTGTAAAGAAAGTTAGATCTGTGGCAGTCAGAGTCCATATGATCAGCCTCATGGTTTGAGTCCCAGACCTGGCCCGGCACTTGATAGGTCGCTAGTAATATTTATAACGTGCATGATGAATGCAGTGTTTTTTTAAGTAGGTGTTCCTGGGTAGGTACATTGATATAGTTTAAATTTCCTAAAAATTGTGTATAAAGAATATGTTTTTAATTTATAATAATTTAGAAGTAGTTATAAACATATTCAGTATCATCTCTCATTAATACCTTTTAACAATTCTGTGACTCACTTCTACTGGCTGTGGTAATGTGTGTGTTCGTGATTACTTTTTTTTTTTTTTAAGAGGTTTTGGCCTTAAGGCATATGCACTCTGGGTTGCTGGGGGCGATGAGAAATCATCCCCTAGTGGGGATGGCCTCCCTGCAATCCCTTCTCCATTCTCCTCCTGGAACCTCAGGCACACATCTGGTGCCCGATCACACACGTGCCTGGTGTGATTTTTCAAGCCACCGGATCTGGGACTCACACTGCGATTGGCCATGTGGTAGTCGAGCAACGTAACCACTACGCCATCTGTAATTACATTGTAACATGAGATTATACTACATTTTAATTGGAACTAATGAGCAAAGATTAAATATAGTTTTTGTTTTTTTGTTTTTTTGTTTTTTTTTTTACTTTTATCTACATTTATTTTATGCTGACTTTATTCCCATGCCATAAGTTTTTGTTTCTTCAGTTTTTTCTGGGATATCTTTTTCTTCTGTGCAACTTCCTCTTCTAGTTTAGGAACAATTTGCTCCTTTTCGGTGAGGATCATCTCGATGTGGCAGGGGGAGCTCATGTATGGGTTAATCCGTCCATGTGCTCTGTATGTATGACGGCACATCTTTGGTGCCTTGTTCACTTGAATGTGCTCAATGACCAGAGAATCTACATCTAACCCCTTAAGTTCAGCATTACTCTCTGCATTTTTAAGCATGTGCAGCAAAAATTCAGCACTCTTTTTGGGCCACCGACCTTGTGTCCAGCCCCACTGTTTAGCCTGGGCACATCTACCAACTCCACCATTGTAACGATGGAATGGCACACACTGCTTCTGTAAAGTGACATCCTTGAGATACTTAGTGGCTTTTTGGATATGCATACCCTTGATGGCCTGGGCAGTTTCACGAGTGTTCTTAAAGTGAACGCGAAGATTTGAACCTCTTGACTTGAATGACTTTGTGGGGTTCTCTGGCTCAAGTGAATAGCGAACCATTTTCAAAGTTCACCTCAGGCCGCTAAGGAGAAGAGGAAGAGCGGTGGCTCCTAGGAGAATTCATCAAAATATAGTTTTATTAGATATAAATAAATCTTTACATCCGTTGAAGGCATTAGTGATTTTATTCCCCCCTGCCCCGTGCAGAAAATAAAACAGGCAGAAACATAATGTTGCTAAGCCATGTCTTCTCATTCTGTATTACTGCAATTTTGTTTTTAGGTCAAATTCCTCCTTATAAGGTTTTATCTTGTTAGCATCATCTTAACTTTTGGAATGCCTGTTGTGTCGGCACATTGACTCGCAGTGTCAACTTTCCATCTATCAGAAAGTTGAATGTGGGGCTAATTGATGGTGTGGTTCAGGAAACTGGATCCCACATGGCCAACTCTGAGGTTTGAGTCCCAGACCTGGTGGATTGAAAAGAAACATTGGACACGTATGTGTGTGTGCACATGTCCCAAATCCAAATCCCTAGAGGAGAATGGAGAGGAAGGAATTGCAGCATAGCCATCTTTTCTGGAGGTGATTTGTCACTTTCCCTCTGTGTCTTGCTCTGGTGACTGCATGTACCTTATGGCAAAAAATCTTCAAAAAAAAAAAAAAGTTGAACATGTCATCCATAGCCTTATGTATGTCACTGATAAATGTTGAATACTAAGTTTTTAGGATATCTTTAGTCCTGGACATTGTAGGGAAAAAATGTTTTGGGACTAGCAGATGGCATTATGCTATGGTTACATTACTGGACTCCCATGTAGTCAACCACAGTTCAAGTCCCAGACCTGGTGGCTTAAAAATCATACCAGGTGTATGTGCATGCGTGCCCAAAATCCAGAGAGGAGAATGGAAGAGAAAGGACTGTGGCACGGCCATCCCCCCTGAGGGGTGATTTCTCCCTTTCTGCCTCTGTGTCTCTCTGGCAACCACTTGGGCCCTATAGCAAAAATCTTTCTAAAAAAAAAAGAAAAGAAGATGTTTTAAAATAAATATTAGAAGAAATCTGAAGAAAAATGTTGATAACCTTATTTTTAGATTTCTAGTTTTGAATACGTCAATGTTTTTATAGTCCTCCTCTTTCTTTCTCTTCAGGGATCCATCTGTCTCTAAGTCTATAGAACGAATCTTTAAAATCTGGGAGGATAGAAATGTATACCCAGAAGAAATGATTTTGGCATTGAGAGAAGCTTTGAGTAAGTGTCCTTTTCACTCCTAAAAGAAAAGTTTGAGTCAGTCTTTATATGTTTTATGGATCTGGTTCTGTTGTTGAATAATAAAGTTTCAGATCTGACCTTTCTTGTTTAAATGTAAATATTTGTTAAAATATGGATGTTTGAATTATAATTTAAGTAGAATTGATTTGGGGGACCATGGGTTGGATTTTGCTTTTATTGACTAAAAAAGCAAAACATACTCAGTAAAGATTATTATCTGTTTATTTTCCTACATTTGCTTTAATCAAGTCTGTCTGATACACTTAAATTTATTTATTAATTATTTATTAAATTTGTATTTAATAAATACTGCCTTGTTCTCTTACTATTGGAGAATTTTTGGACAGGACTTTAGTTCTCACTAAGCTATTTGGTAGTAAGCATAGATTGGCAGCCTTCAAGTGCTTTTGTTTTAAATTTGCAGTAAATTGTATACCTGTTTGGGTTTTGTTTTTTAAATACAGTAATTTCCTTCATATGTTTTAAATGTATATCATTAAGTCATTGGGTAGGAGTTGGTGAAAATCTGTTACTATGATCATTTGACTAGAAATTTCTTTAAAAATAGCATCTTCTAAGAAGCTGTTAAATTCTTCGTTTTAATTTGTTAACTAGTATTTTAAAAATTGTGATTATAGAAATTGTGTTTGTTTGGTGGCAGCATAGATCTGGGGGGGGTGTCTTTTTTTTTTTTTTTTTTTTTTTTTTTTTTTTAATAATTGAAAGAGAAGGAAAGAAAGAAACGACACACAGTCTCGGATTGCCTGTTTTCATGCTACAACTTTGGCACTGAAGTGGACAGACAGAACAGCTTCCCATAATGCCAGATTGCAAAAACTGAAATGTTTTCCAGGTACCACTTTCAAAACTCAGAAGCAGCTGAAAGAAAATCTGAACAAACAACCGAATAAGCAGTGGAAGAAATCACAAAGTAAGGAACAAAATCTCAACTAATATAAAATTACCTCCTCTTTTCGGAGCAGAAGAAAATGTAGACCATTTGACATCGTACCTGGCATAAACCATGGGCAAGCCTGTGTATTTCAGGCCTGGGAATCTCCCAGTGACTTATTCTAAACAAGCCATCATGGAATAACTTCTTTAAAAAAAAAAAAAAAAAAAAACACTTTTAAACAAAGGAAATGCAGACAAAGGGTTTAATTGTGTGAAGATTCAAGAGTAGTTGGGGGATTGAAAGAAGAAGAAAAATACTGATAGTGCCCAGGCTAATTCTCAGGTTCAAAGATCTATGAAGTTAGAGGCAGCTGACATTAAGCAACAGAGCTGAAGAGGAGACTAGGCATTAAGAAGCATTTCTGTGGGAGCCATGAAATCCTTCAGATTTGGGGATACACTCTGCCAGATTAGATGTGGGCCTCAAATCCTGGCCAGAAGCACATGCTCTAACTGGAGCTCCTGTTGTGTTTATCGTATTTACCCAGCATGAGATCAAGGGAGTGGAATACTGCATGTGATAGGCTGCTGTGGGCAAGCTGAGGAATATTGAGAGACTTGAAGGTGTGGAGGGAAAAGACAAGGTGAAAGACAGTAAGACTTGGGAGGTGAAACAAGACACGTGGGATGGTTTTACTCCAGCGAGCGTATGATAATCATCATGATTAGGGAGTCCTCTGACATCCTTTGGTCATAAGTTGCATGCTTAGGAACAAGAGTCGTCATTTCAGCCAAAGTTGATCCACAGTCGTAATGTACTTAGAACTTTCCCTGCCTGTTGTTGCTATGAATTGAGTCAGCAGAGAAAGAAATCCAAAGCTAAATCCATGGAATAGAGTTGATGTTTGTAAGTGATTTTCTTCAGCCAGTGCTCAGGACCAATGGGATGTCCGTTTCTGAACACTCTTAATTTGATGTATTGAGATCCTCTTATGCTCAGTCAGATTAGGAAAAGTTACTTCATGTAGCTCAGTATCTCTAAATCAGTATTTCTAAGACTTTATGACTTCAATAGTCAATTGGAGGTAAGTAGGTTAGGCTGATCTAAATAGCATATTTTTATATTGACCATGCTTGGGAGTGTTTAAATTTCATAGTCCATTATTTTTTCTAGGAATTATATTATGATCTAAAGGTGCATGCTTTCCATATGTTCAGAGTACACCCTTAACTTTAAAGCTAAAAATTTTTCCTGAGTATTAGTCAACTCTTTGTGTTTGTATTCTTAATGACCTTTTGTTTAATTCCAACAGCATCCACGAATCCAAAAGCCGCTCTCAAGTCTAAGATAGTTGCTGAATTTCGAGTAAGTTATAAAATTAATATAGCAAAGTGTTATTCTCCCCTTTTTTGTTAGTTTTCGGTATAATCCAGTAACATTTATTTGTATTCAGTTATACATCAGTTATGTTTTAAGCATGTTTGAGCAATTTTAAAGGCATCTAGATTGGAATTAAGTAGCTCGAAAGTTTCTCTGTTCTGCTAATGGAAGAAATAACCTTCCAAAATTGTCTATTACCAGCTGAGTTCTATAATGAATTTATGCCAGTATAGGGATTCATCTTTCTGTAAAGCTCTGCTAAATTAGAATTTGCTTTGAGTACCAGCAGGTCTATTTCTAATTACAATTTAAAGAGGAGGGGCCAGCAGGTAGTGTAGTGGTTGAAGCATTAGATTCCCACATGACTCACTGCAATTTGAGTCCTGGACCCAGTGACTTGAGAATCATGCCAGGCACGTGTGCCTGTGTGCCCAAAATCAGAGTGGAGACTAGAGAACAAGGGAGTGTGGTGTAGCCCTCTACCCTGGGGGAGATTTCTCACGCTCCCTGTCTCTGTCTCTCTGTGTCTCTCTCCAAGTACACATGCACTATGGCAGAATCCTTTAAAAGAAAAACTTTTTTTTTTTTTTTTTTAAAGAGAATGGACATGGGTCTTTGTCAGTATCCATAAATTAGCTTTGAATCATTCAGGGAAAAAATTTTATTTTTATTTAACTGAAAGCAAGGGAACTGATCGCTGATATCCCTGATTGTAAGGAAAATTGAAGGTTTTTTCCCCCCTCTCAAGGTTGTTAAGCTTTAGTCATCTTCACCTTTTTTTAATGGGGAGAGGTAGAATAAGAATAATGGAATGATCTGTAAGTGAAGCATGACTCTGCTCTGTGTTCAGTCGCAGGCCCTCATTGAAGAGCTGTTGCTGTACAAGCGCTCAGAAGATCAGATCGAACTGAAGGAAAAGCAGTTGTCAACTATGAGGGTTGATGTGTGCAGCACAGAAACTCTCAAATGTCTGAAAGGTAATACTTGGGTTCTTTTCAGTTGAATAATTCAGACTTTCTTCTCAGATATGTCATTTTCCCATGTATGGTTAATTAGTTTGGGTATGCTGTTTAGTTAGTAATCTGGCATAAAATGTCGTTAGCTGGGGCCAGCAGATGGCATAGTAGTTACATTGCTGGACTCCCACATGGTCAACCGTGGTTCAGGTCCAGGACCCAGTGGCTTGAGAACCAAGTGCATGTGTGTGCATGTCCAAGATTCCAGGAGGAGATTGGAGGAGAAAGGATTGCAATGTGGCCATGCTCCCTGAAGGGTGATTTTTCACTTTTCCTCACATTGTTTCTGTTTCTCTCTGGTGAGCACACATGCCCTAAAGCAGAAACCTCTTAAAGAAAAGCAGACAAGCAAAAACAACTAGTTAGCTGTTCTTTTCTTCTCATTATATCTCATTATAAATAATCATAGTAATAACTTGTTAGAATGTAAGCCTCATGAAGGGAGAAATTATCCCTATTTGTTCATTAATCTACCCTTAGACCAGTGTTTGGCATATAATAGGCATTTGATCATTTATTTTAATTGCCAGAGAGCCTGTACACTTACCAGAGAGGGAATATACCACCCAGTGGGGTGTGGTCTCACCACAGTTCTTTTTCTCCCATCCTGGATCTGGGACATGGATGCACATGCACCCAGTGTATTTTTCAAGCCACTGGACCAGGATTTGAACCAGGGGTAGCCATGCAGGATCCGACTCCCCACGCTTAATTTACTGTGCTACAGGGCCAGCCCAGCCCAATAAATATTTGTGAAATAATGAGAAAATGACTACTGGCTATTCATTTCGGTACCTATTTTGTTCCTGAGCCATACTGTACATTTAATATATTATATAGTTTGACTCTCAGAACAATCCAAAAGCATGCAAAAAGTCTCTTTTTTACACATGAGAAATCTGAGGTTTGGGAACCAGTAGTTAGCGTAATGGCTATGTCGCTGGACTCCCACGTAGTCGACCGCAGTTCGCGTCCCGGACCCGGTGGCTTAAAACTCATGCCGGGTGCATGTGCATGTGTGCCCAAGATCCCGAGAGGAGAATGGAGGAGAAGGGATTGCGGCGTGACCATCCCCACTGGGGGGTGATTTCTTGCTTTCTGTCTCTATGTCTCTCTCTGTCTGTCTGGCGAGCGCACGCGCCCTATAGGGAAAATCTCTCCAAAAAAAAAAAAAAAGAAATCTGAGGCTTCATGAGGAGATGAGTAGCTTGCCCAAGTTACATAGCTGGGAAGAGGCAAAGCCAAAATGTATACCCATCTCCAAAGCCATAGTCTAGTAGTCCCCAGGGAAAAAAAATATGTTATCTAATTTTCAAGGATCCTTTTGAGATAGGAAAGAAATTTATTGTGATACAAACAGAAATTATCTTTACTTCTCTGAACTTTAGTTTTTTCATCTAAGCCATGTATCTTACCTTCTGTAATGCAAAATGTGTGGTATATAAGCAGGCAGGATTGAGCTTCATTCTCTCTCTCTCTCTCTCTCTCTCTCTCTCTCTCTCTCTCTCTTTTTTTAGAATTATTTAACTTTGTTTATCCATTTATTTATTTATTTTAATTTGACCAGAGAATGAGAGTGAGAGAGAGAGAAAGTAAAAGCAAGCCACCAGGTCCCGGACTCAAACCATGGTCGACCATGTGGGAGTCCAGCACTCTTTGCTATGTGGCATCAAATTTATGAAGTTAAGAAGAGTTCAGCAGGACTGCAGATGGCATAATGGTTACATCACTGCACTCCCACTTAGTTGACCACAATTTGAGTCCCAGACCCGGTGGGTTAAAACTCGCATCGGGGGCCAGCAGATGGAGTAATGGTTCCATCGCTGGGCTCACATGTTGTCAACCGTGATTTGAGTCCTAGACCTGGCAGCTTAAAACTCACACTGGGCACATGTGCATGCATGCTCAAAATTCTAAGAGGAGAATGGAGGAAAAGGGATTGCAGCATGGCCATTACCCCGGGCCGGGGGGGGGGGGGTGATTTCTCATTTCTTTCTGTCTCTCTGGCGAGTACACGCTTCCTGTAGCAAAAATCTCTCTCTCAAAAACATATCTCACACTGGGCACGTGTGCGTGAATGCCCAAAATCCAAAGAGGAGAATAGAGGAAAGGAGATCCCCAGGGGGTGATTTCTCGCTTTCTGTTTGTCTGTCTCTCTCTCTCTCTGGCTAGTGCACACACCCTATAGCAAAAATCTTTCCAAAAAAAAAAGTAATGGGCTGGCAGGTGGTGTGGTGGTTAAGAGTGCTGGCCTCTCATCTCACATAGCTGACTGCGGTTTGAGTCCCTGGCCCAGTGGCTTGCTTCCTCTCCTTCCCTCCCTCCCTCTCTGGTCAAATTAAAATAAATAAATAAAGTTCAATAAAGTATATATTTTTAAAAAGTAGTAATTAGCAAACTTTTTCTTACTTGAACTTTCTTTTCTTTACATTAACTGTCAGTGACTTGGGATCAGCAGATGGCATATGGTTACATCACTGAACTCCCACATAGTTAACTGCAGTTCGAGTCCCAGACCTGGCGACTTAAAACTTACACTGGGCGTGTGTGTGTGTGTGTGTGTGTGCGTGCATGCCCCAAATCCCAAAAGAATAGAGGAGAAGGGATTGTGGCATGGCTATCCCCCCGGGGGCGGGGGGGTGATTTATCACTTTTTGTGTCTCAGCAAGCACCCTATAGCAAAAATCTCTTTAAGAAAAAAATAAGAACAAAAAAAACTGTGTCTTCACACTTGCCTCACTCCAGCAGGTTCACATGAATCTGTTTTATAAAGAATTTTAATCATCTGTTTTGTAATTTTGTGGAGAAATATCGTTAAGGTAAAGCTATAAACTAAGAATATTACACACTAAGGCAGCAGGAACAGATTCCTATCTAGAGGTTTTCTTCAGAAGATTACATTTTTTTGTTTTTTCCATTTTATCTTGAAATGAATATCCCTCTGTTATTTTAGATAAAACAGGTGGGAAGAAGTTCTCCAAAGAATTTGAAGAGGCAAGCTCCAAACTGGAGGAATTTGTGAATGGATTAGATAAGCAGGTGAAGAATGGGCCTTCACTAACAGAAGCACTGGAAAATGCTGGAATTTTCTATGAAGCACAGTACAAAGAAGTGAAAGTGGTGGCTAATGTAAGTAACAATTACATCAATACTTACTGTGTGTCAGAGACTGTTTGCATGCTATCTAGTTGTGTAGACAAGCATTACCTCTTTTTTTTAATAATTCTTTTAAAATTTATTCATTCAATTATTTTTTAATTTGACCAGAGAGAGACAGAAGGTGAGAATAAGAGGGAGAGGAAGTGAGAAAGCAAGCCACCGGATTCAGGACTCGAACCCTGGTCGGTCATGTGGGAGTGTCCAACGCCTTAACCACCACACCATCTGCTGGTCCCCAGCATTATCTCTTACTAAATGAAGAAATTACTTTCAAAGAGAGTAACCTTTTGTAAGGTAAAATAGTTAAGCAAGGTGGTGAAACCTAGATTGAGACCTTGCTCCTTCTGACGTGAAAGCTCACGTATACCCTACCCGTTATGTTTTACTAAAGCCTAATGTTTTAGCATTTCAGCGGGCCCATGCCAAGTTACTGTTAACAGGATGTAGAAGTATGAAATATATACTTTTTTTTTTAATCCAGAAACTGGATGGATCCATTCTATCGCTAAATTTCATGTAAATTGACTGAACTAAAGACCCATTTTTCTCCCTGCTGGAAGGGGAGGGAGGTGATAAATGGACATTTATATAATGGTCTCTGAAAGAAGCAGTTTTATACTTTTTTTTTTTTAAGTTTTAATTGCGGAGCCGGTAGGTAGCATGGTGGTTAAGGGCTCTGGACTCTCATGTGGCCGTTCGTAGTTTAAGCCCTGGACCTGGTGGCTTGCTTTCTCACTCCCCTCCCCTCCCCTGCCCACTCTGTCCCTCTCTGGTCAAATTTAAATAAATAAATAAATAAAGTTAAGTAAAATAATTATTTTTTAAAATATTTTAATTGCTATATGGGTATAAAAGCATGTGGTAGTGTAGGTTCCTCCAGTCCTGCTTCCTAGACAGTCTCTTTTAACTCATTTAGGTTTTTTTTTTTTTTTTGTCATTTGCTTCCGTATTTCGCCCCTGACTTTTTTTTCCTGTTGCTAGAGGGCGCACATGTATGCAGGAGAGAATAGGGAGAGAGAGAAAGAGAGCACTCCCCCAACAGGACTTGTTATGCCACAACCCTTTTTCTTCCATTTCTCCATCCTATCAGAATTTTGGACGTACATCCACAAGTACTCAGTATATCTTTATAAGTCACCAGGTCCAGGATTAGAACCTTATCAGCCATATGGGATTCAGCTCCTCATGCACTATGCTTAACTGCTGCTCCATGTGGCCAGCCCTCTGTATCATTCTTTCTTAATTTGTGCTACTTTAAAAATAGCTGTTAACTTCTTATGTCACACGTGAGTTTAGTTTATATGTACATGCCTTCCCCCTTTTCCCGATATTGTTGTTTAACTTTTTAAATTCTGTCAGCTACCCTTAAATCTTGAAGTACTAAGTTTACTTTTTTTTTTTTAGTTTAGTTTAGTTTTGTTTTTAATTTACCAAAGGGTGTGTGCACTCACCAGGAAGACAGATAGAGGGAAAGTGAGAAGGCATCCCCTTACCCATGGGGGATAGTCATGTCTCAGTTCTTTCTGTTTCTCCCTCCTTTCAGGATTGTGGGCATACATGCCTGGTGTGTTTATAGAGCTGCCATATTTGGGATTCCAACCATATAGTTGGCCCTGTGGGATTCAGTCGCCTAACCACCGTGTCATGGGCTGGCTGTACTACTTTTTGTCCATTAGCTCTAGACTCCTCCTTTCTTTTTGTAAAGGGCTTTCGTGCTTGCCAGAGAGAGAGGAAGCAAGAGAGCGCCCCCTGTGGGGCATGGTCTTGCCATTTCTTTCTTTGGAGATTTTGGGCACATGTTCCCAGTGTGGTTTTTAACCCACCAGATCTGGGGCTTGAATGATGCAGTTGGCCATGTGGAATCTAGTGGCTTTAACCACCCACACTACTGGCTCGCCCTAGACTCCAATCAACTATAGTTTACTTTCATTTAGTCACGATGATAATATTTATATTTGATTCTATAATCATAATTCTTTCTCTAAAGGTTGAAAATTAATTTTTAAAAAAGTTTACATTATAACTATGTAACATGTTCACTGTGAGGTGTTGCGGTAACCATGGTTATACCAGGAATTTTTTCGGGGGTGGGGGGCTGTTCTTGGATTGTTTGCTTTCTCATCACTTTTTATTTTTCTTTTTTGGACTCAATCACATCAGATATTCTGAGTTCCCATTTTTCCAGGAACATCCCCACCTTAACTTATCCGTCCTCCTGCTCCTATTTCGAGTGTTCTCTAAGTCTCATCTTAAGATTGTTCTGTACTGCTCTTCTAATTTATTTTCCAGATGTCATGTCATTTCATAGTTTTATTTTGCTGGAGCATTCTCAAGTAATTTCCCAAAAACTGGTTTGTGAGAGGTAAATGAACTGGGTCCTTATGTATGAAAATGTCTTAAATTAGGCCAGCTGGTAGCATGGCAATTAGGTGGCTAAACCCTACTGCATGGTTCAAGTCTTGGACTCAGAGGCTTGAGAAATATACCAGGCATGTATGTGTGCATACCCAAAATACCAAGAAGAGAGTAAAGGAGAGGGTTTGGGTTATGGCCATCTTCCATGGAAGGTGCTTTCTTACTTCCTTTCCCTTGCCCCACCCGGGGAGCACATGCCCTCTGGCAAATTTTTAAAACAAAAAGTTACATTGGGCTCCAAGGCCTGATGATTAAGCTTGCCAGATTCCACGTCTGACTGCCTTCTTCATATCCAGCCATGATGGCTTGAAAAACACTCCAGGTGGTATGTGTGTGTGCCCAAATCCCAGCATGATGGCGAGATGGAAAAGGAATTGGCAAGACTGTGCTTAATGTCCCTTTCTGGCTCTGTAGCAAGCACACACACCCTCTGGCAAAAACTTTTTTACAGTTATGTTTATGGGGCCAGCAGGTAGCTTGATGATTAAGGTACTGGACTCACACGTGGCCATCCACTGTCTGAGTTCCAGACCTGGACACTTGAAGATAACACTGGGTGTGTATGCATGCATGCCCAAAATCCCAAGAGAGGAACAGAGAAGAAGGGACTGTGGCATCCTCATCCCCTCTGGGGATTCTTTCTCACTTCAGCTAGCACATTCACCCTACATCAAAAAAACTAATAAAAATGAAAAGTTATGTTTACACTATATTGTAGTTTGTAAAGTGTGCAGGTGCATGTTGTCTAAAGAAAGACAATGTAATTGAGCACACAAGCACACGCACCCAGCATGATTTTCAACCCACTGGGTCCAGGACTCAAACCACAGTCAGCCATGTGGGAGTCCAGCGATGTAACCATTATGCCATCTACTGGCCCCATGTAATGTGTTTCTTAAATGATAAGACCTGAAAGTTGAAATTAGTATTGATCCATAGGCTGCAGAAGAGATGTTAGCAGGCATGAAAACAGCATTAATCCCCTATACATCTCCATCAGAGTTCCTGGGTGACCAGATGTACTGTCAGTGAGCATTTAATATTCTGAAAGGAGTCTTTTTTTTTTTTTTTTTTTTTTTTTAGATTTTTTGAACATTAGGTGTCAACGGTGGACATAAAATAAACAGATATGCTATAATCCAGGCTTTGTCATTCCACTCATAGATCACAGGCAAAGTAGATTTATCACAATTCTTTTTAGTTTTTCGCTGTGGGGCACATGCCCTCACCAGAGAGACAGAGAGAAGGAGACTGAGAAATCACCCCCCAGGAGAAATGGCCACACCTCAATCTCTCTTCCTCGATTCTCCTCTTGGGATTTTAGGCATGCACGCACACATAACTGGCATGTGTGTTTCAGGCTGTTAGTCCCGGACTTGAACTATAGAGTCAGCCATGTGAGATCCAGTGTCTTAACCTCCATGACACCTCCTAGCCCAATTTAATGTTATTTTTAAGGGATATAGGATTTTCAGAATGGGGAATGAGCATTGACTTGACTTAAAAGTCACCAAATTCAGGGAACCAGCAGTTAGCGTAATGGCTATGTCACTGGACTCCCACGTAGTCAACCATGGTTCACATCCCGGACCTGGTGGCTTAAAACTCATGCCAGGCGCGTGTGCGTGCGTGCCCAAGATCCCGAGAGGAGAATGGAGGAGAAGGGATTGCGGCGTGACCATCCCCCCTGGGGGGTGATTTCTCGCTTTCTGTCTCTATGTCTCTCTCTGTCTGTCTGGCAAGTGCAAGCGCCCTATAGCGAAAACCTCTCTTTAAAAAAAAAAAAAAAAGTCACCAAATGCATTAACCCCTAACAAGAGAGTCAACCTGTTCTTCTTTTTTGAGAGTTTTTTTTTTTGTTTTTTTGTTTTTTTGCTATAGGGCGCGTGCGCTCGCCAGAAAGACAGAGAGATAGAAAGCGAGAAATCGCCCTCCAGGGGGGGATGGCCACACCGCAATCCCTTCTCCATTCTCCTCTCAGGATCTTGGGCACACACGCACACGCGCCCCGCATGAGTTTAAGCCACCAGGTCCAGGACTTGAACCGCAGTCGGCTACATGGAAGTTCAGCGACATAGCCATTACACTAACTGCTGGTCCCGAGTCAACCTGTTCTTTGAAGCCTATAGTATAAAAGTCCTAGATCAAAAACCTTTCAAAAGAAAAAAATCTAGATGGTGTCTTCTTCCAATGTAAGACTGTTTTTCTATTGGATTGTCATGACACATTTTTGCATACAAAACACATAATGACTTCCCTGACAACCTAATACAATGAAAATCTGTTGTTTAGTCAACAAATGAAATTTGAACTTTTTAAGGTGACTTTAAATGTGTTCTGTTTTTAAATGCACAACTGATTCTTCTATACTGTAATGTTGCTTCACTGAGGCTGGGAAATGGCCAGACTGCTGACTTTGTGCCTTTCAGATGTTTTCTGCTTTGATCATGGCAGACTTATTGGTGCTGGAGAAGATTCACTGGCAGTCTTACATGTGCTTTTCAGGAAATAACTTTCTACTTCGGCCTTGAGATCAAAGTGGCACGACTTAGGCTTGGACCAAATATAAGATCTTTTACATTACAAAATGTATTGAATAAAAGAGCTGGAAAAAAAAAAAAATCTGTTGTTTAGTGTAGCCACCTTCATTAGTTATCTTATCTAGATCTGGATAATGCTGCATCTTCTGCATCAGCTCTTGCTATTTCACCATGTGCTTTTTCTTGGAGATGGCTTTTTTCCTTAAATCTCATGGGCCAGCCTCTGCTAGCTTTAAACTTTTCTTCTGCAGCTTCCTCACCTCTCTCAACCTTCATAGAACTGAAGAGAGTTAGGACCTTGCTCCAGATTAGCCTGTGGCTTAAGGTGGTGGTCCCCAACCTTTTTGGTACCAGAGACCTGTTTCATGGAAGACAATTTTTCTGTGCACCAGATGGTTTGGGGATAATTCAAGCATGTTACATTTATTGTGCATTTTATTTTTTTCTTCTGAGAGATTTTTACTATAGGGTGCATATGTTCACTGGAGAGACAGAGAGCGAGGGATGGCCACAATGCAGTCCCTTCTCCTCCATTCTCCTCTTGGGATTTTGGGCATACATGCACATGCACCTGGTGTGAGTTTCAAGTATATGTGGTTGAACTGCAGTCAACCACATGGGAGTCCAGCACCTTAACCTCTACACCACCTGCTGGCCCCACATTTTATGTTTATTATTATTATTGCACTGTAATATATAATGAAATCGTTGTATAATTTACTATAATACAGTATTTGCAGCTGCTTCCCAATGCCAGGATCACCACCTCAGCTCCACTTTAGATCATCAGACATTAGATTCTCATAAGGAGTGGGTACCCTAGAGTCCTCACATACACAGTTCACAGTAGGGTTCATTCTTCTATGAGAACCTAATGTCACCACTGATTTGAAAGGAGGAAGAGCTCAGGCACTAATCTAAGTGATGGGGAGCGGCTGTAAATACAGATGAAGCTTTGCTGGCTTGCCTGCGCTCACCTCCTGTTGAGCGGCCTGGTTCCTAACAGACTAGTACTGGTCCATGGCCATGTATTGGGGACCACTGGCTTAAGCTAATGTTGTAGTTGGTTTGATTTTCTGTCTAGAACTTTCTCCATATCAGTAGTCAGGCTGACTTTAATCATTTGTGTGTTCATTGGAGGGGAACTTGTGATTTCCTTCAAGAATTTCTTTTTCTTTGTCTTCACACCATGGCTAACCATTTAGGTTAGGAGGCTTAGCTTTCAGCTTGGCTTAGCTTTTGACATCCTTCCCTCACTGAACTTAATCTTTTGACTTAAAGTAAGAGATATGATTTTTTTTCTTTTACTTGAACACTTAGAGGTCTCTGTAACTGTCCTAATTTCAACATTGTTATATCTTAGTGAATAGGATGACCTGAAAAGAGTGGGATGGGGTCAGTCAGTGGAGCAGGTAGAAAACACAGTATTTAAGTTTTCTGTTTTATGTGGTTGTAGTTTGTAGCACCCCCACATAATTACTACAATAACATCAAGGGTCATTGAACACCATAGCACATCACTATGATATGGAGGCTTCGATTTAGGCTGTGTTTGAACTTAGCTGTCAGTCTTGGGATATGGACTAAGGCATGATTTGTGTGGGTTTGTTTTTGGTTTTAGATTTTGCCATAGTATACGTAAGTTTGCCAGAGAGAAATAAAAGGAAAGTGAGAAGTCACCCTCCAGTGGGATGACCACCCCACATTCCCTTCTCCATTCTCTCCTTGGGATTTTGGGCACGTCTGCACACACACCCAGTGTGATTTTCAAGCTACCAGGTCTGGTGGACTCAATCCACCATTAGCCCTGTGGTAGTCCAGCACCTGAAACACCACACCACCTTCTAGCTCTTAAAAACATTTTTTAAAGTTTATTTATATTTTCTATGAGAGAGAGAAAGAGAGCTGGGCACCCCAACAGGATTTTTATAGCACTCCCAATGAACAGTGCTTAACCAATATGCTATAGGGTAGCCCTCTAATTTTTTTTTTAAGAATTATTTACCTTATTATTATTACTATTTTAATTTGCCATAAATCATGTGCACTGACCAGAGACAGACAGAGAGAAAGGAAAAGTGAGAAAGCTAGCCACAAGGTCCAGGACTCAAACTGTGGGCAGCCATGTGGAAGTCCAGCACCTTAACCACCACACCACCTGCTTTCCCCCCAGTTGTTTTGTCTGACCTTGCTTCCCTAATTTTCATTATATTTACTTATTTCCTCAAGTCGCAGTGTATGTAGCCAATCTCCCTGCATGATCACCCGTCCCTGCCCACCTTTGTGGGTTTCCCTCTCCTGCTTAGGCTCCAGTATTTCCTGCAATGCCTTCTTCCCATGCAGACATTATTTTTGCCCTGTTTTGACTTCATTGTCTCACTCTAGTCCATCAAGTCTTTTCCTCCTCCAGCTAATGGGTTTTGGACTGAATTATTCAAGAAAGAACAGGGAGGGGTTCTTCTCTATTTGTTTATTTTTATTCTTATTGCTTTTAGATTTTTGCAATAGGGCACATGTGCTCACCAGAGAGACAGAGAAAGTGGGAAAGTGAGAAATCACTCCCCAAACAAAGGGAATGGCTATATCACAATCCCTTCTTCTCCATTCTCCCCTTGGGATTTTGGGTATGCATGGACACGGCGCCTGACATGTTTTTCAAGCTGCCTGTTCTGGGACTTGAACTTTGGCTAGGTGGAATTCAGTACTTTAACTACCACACCACCTGCTGGCCCTCTGTTTTCTCTGTGACATAGTGAACATAGCTATATGGGTTTTGTTAGATAATTATAAATTTGGTTTCATCTGTTAGGAGTTATTTCTGGTATTTGTTTTTTCTTTTTAGTAATTGGGACCTCTCTCTCAGCATACTGCCTTATTTTTTTTTATTGAATGCTAAACATTGGATATGAAATTCCAATAAGTAATTTTTTGTCTACCTCTGGTTCACGCCAGCTTCTAGGATATAGATTTTCCTACTGAGAGTCTGGATTCAGCACAAGAGCGCCTTCTATGGAATGATTTGAACTTAGTCTATGTCTCAGCAGTTTGAGCGCATGTTGACTTCTGCTCTGCTGTACTGAAGCTTTCTGCTTGGTTTCTTCCCTCTTAAACAGTTTCAGAATTCAGCAAATATCTTGAAGAAAATATTGCTGAACCCAGTTCTGTCCTTTCTTTTCAGTCAAAATCTTGACCTTTTAAATCTCTAATTTCGGTCTATTCTGTCAGCAAAGCTGTTGAAAGCTCTGCTGTTTTCCCTCTTTCTTTAATAGTGGTTCTCCGCCTTGTCCTTCTGCCTGGATTCTCAACTTCCTGCCTAGCTACCAGAAAGCTGGTGGACCCTAAGGGAAAAGGTAGCTTTAGTTACTTTTGTTAGGACCTGCCACTTGAGTTTTTGTTGCTTCAGCATTCTCCAGTACATTCAGACAGAGGGGTATGTACAGGCGTGCACACACATGCACCTGAATCTTTCTTTTCTGTTTGTTTATAGGGACCTCAGTCTATCACAAGCTACTTAGTTATATCCAGAAGCAAAAGCTAATTTTTAGTGTATCATGTGGTTAAAAATAATGTTTTGAGTCTGATGGTTATGGCAGCTGAATCCCACGTGGCTGACTATATAGTTCACATGGCAACTTGAGCGTGCCAGGCACGTGTTCATGTGTACCCAGAATTCAAAAAATGGAGGGAGAGTGGACAAGAGGGAATGGGGTGGCATGGCCATGCCCCAGGGGGATGCTTTCTCCTCGTCCTCTCCCTTAGTCTCTCTGTCTCTCTCTGGTATGTGCCTATGCCCTCTAGGAAAAGTAAAATACTATTACTGCAATCCAAAATGACATCACAAGTTAATTGTCCAAGGCTTTAAAAATCAAACAAACAAAAGACACATAGCTTGAAGGCATTGGCAAATTAGATGATCAGGGAATTGGTGGGATTTAAGCCAAGTGATCAGTATTAATGTCAGCAGTGGTAAGTCATTGATTGTGAGTACCCTTGGTTTGATGTACTAACAGTACACTACTTCACCTGTGGTGCTCCTGCCAAAAGCCCACAACCCTTGTCTAACCATGAGAAAAACATCAGACATCTGAACCAGCAGTTAGCGTAATGGCGATGTTGCTGGACTCCCACGTAGTCGACCGCGGTTCGCGTCCCCGGCCCGGTGGCTTAAAACTCACGCCAGGTGCACGTGTGTGTGTGCCCAAGGTCCCGAGAGGAGAATGGAGGAGAAGGGATTGCGGCGTGACCATCCCCCCTGGGGGGTGATTTCTCGCTTTCTGTCTCTATGTCTCTCTCTGTCTGTCTGGCGAGCGCACGCGCCCTATAGCAAAAAACCTCTCCAAAACAAAAAAGAAAAACATCAGACATCTCAATTGAAAGTCTACAAAGTACTTGACTAGTCTCTTCAGAACTGTCAAGGTCGTTAGATATAAGGAAAGTTCAATAAATTGTCATAGACAGGAGAAGCCTGTGGATTCGTGACTACTAAATATACAGTGGTATCTTTTTTTAAAAAAAGAATTATTTTATTTAACTTTGCTTATTTATTTTTAATTTGATCAGAGTGAGAGTGAGAGTGAAAGATAGAGAAAGTGAGAAAGTAAGCTGCCAGGTCTGGGACTCGAACTGCAGTCGGCCATGTGGGAGTTTAGCTTCCTTAACCACCACACCATCTGCTGGTATCTTTTTTAAAAAAATTGTTTGTTTGTTTAATTTGACCAAAAAGAGACAGAGAATGAGGGAGAGGGAAAGCGAGAAAGCAAGCCTCCAGGTCTGGGACTTGAACTGTGGTCAGCCACGTGGGAGTCCAGTGCTTTAACCACCACACCTCCTGCCAGCCCCTATACTGTGGTATCTTAAATGGGGTCCTAGGTTAGGTAAAAAGTGAAGGAATCTGACTAAAGTATGGATTTCAATAATTATCAATATTAGTTCATTGTAACAAGTGTACCATACTTGATAGATATGAATACTAGCAGAAATCAGGTGTTGGGAATGTGAGAGCTCTCTGCACTGTCTTTGTAATAATTTTGTATACCTAAAACTTTCCTAAAAGAAAAAAGGTAATTTTTGCCTTTTTTTTTTTTTTCTGGCCCTAATAAGTTAGTTTTAAAAAATATCATGGGACCAGTTGGTGATAGAGTGTTAATTCAACTGGACCCACACGGGAAAGGGCCTGGTTTGTCTCTCTGGACCTCTGTGAGCAGGCCAGTTGTGCGGGTGCCCATGATCCAGGCTGTTAAGAGTGGGGTGGGAGGCCAGCAGGTACCGTAGTGGTTAAGCCATAGGACTTCCACATGGTCAACTGCAGTTTGAGTCCTGGACCCAGAGACTCGAAACTCAAATCGGGCTGCATGTGCTGCTTGCCCCAAATCTCAGGGGGAGGATGGAGGAGAAGGGATTGCAACGTGGCCGTCCTTCCCAGGGGAGTGATTTCTCACTTTCTGGCTGTCTCGTTGGCACATGCCTTATAGCAAAAATCTTTTTTAAAAAAGATTAGTGGATACCAGTGTTCTGGCCTGGCGGTTAAAGCAACCAGATCTTACATGGCCAACTGGGTGGTTCAAATTCAGTGGCTTGGGGCCAGCAGATGGCATGGTGGCTAAGGCACTGGACTCCTACATGGTGACCAAGGTTTGAGTCCTGGACCTGGCAGGACTGACTAACTTTCTCATTCTCCCTTTCTCTCTCTCTCTCCCTCTCTGTCTGTCTCTGCTCATATTGAAGAATAACAATAAATAAATTAAAGAAAAGAGAAGAAAAAATTACAGTGGCATGAAAAACGTGCCGGGCCCATATGCATACATTCGTAAAATCTCAGCTGGGTGGACAATTGGAGAAGCAAATGCCCTGTGACCATGCCCTCCTGGGAGGCACTTTTCCCCATCTACCTCTGTCTCTTTGTCTCTCTGACAAGTGCATGCATCTTCTATTTTTCCTTTCCTTTTTTTTTTTTTTTTTTTTTTAAACAGTAGACTTTGACCTCTTGGGCTATCCTTTGATTTGGGGTTTGATTTTTGTCTGTCTTATTAAACGCTGCCTCTTCAGTACCTAGAAGAATGATCAGCACGTTTGGGCTCTCAATAAATTTTGGCCGGTAAGATAAATAGATGGGATGAGAGAAAATTCATTACAAATAACATCTGGTTACTAACCAGGCCACTATGTGGATGATAATAATATTCATTTAGGAAATACAAAAAGTAGAGAGAAAACTCTTCTCTGCTTGATGGTTGATGTTTTCTTGTTCATGTCAGTGTTGTAATTAATACTAAGGAGGAAATCTGATTAGAGGATTTTCCCCAGAGGATTGAAATTCCTTTTTCTCTTTTAGGCATACAAAACCTTCGCCAATCGAGTAAATAATTTAAAGAAGAAGTTGGATCAATTGAAGTCAACCCTTCCTGATCCTGAAGAATCACCAGTTCCTTCCCCAAGCATGGATGCTCCCTCCCCCACTGGTTCTGAGTCTCCTTTTCAGGGAATGGGAGGTGAGGAATCCCAGTCACCAACTGTAGAGAGTGAGAAATCTGCCACACCTGAACCTGTGACAGATAATCGTGATGTGGAAGACATGGAACTCTCAGATGTGGAAGATGATGGGTCAAAAATCATTGGTATGTCTATTTTAGTCCATTTTTCTAATAGCTGAATACCACTGACTAGGTAATTTAATTAAGAATAATGCAGGACCAGCAGTTAGCATAATAGCTATGTCGCTGAACTCCCATGTAGTTGACTGCGGTTCAAGTCCCGGACCCAGTTGCTTAAACTCATGCCTGGCGTGTGTGCATGCGTACCCAAGATCCTAAGAGAATGGAGGAGAAGGGATTGCGGCGTGGCCATCCCCCCCTGGGGGGACATTTCTCACTTTCTGTCTCTTTGTCTTTCTGGTAAGCGCACGTGCCCTATAGCAAAAACCTCTCCAAAAAAAAAAAAAAGAAGAAGAAGAATGGTTTATAATGGTTTAGGGGCCGGCAGGTGGCATGGTGGTTAAGGGCACTGGACTCCCACATGGCCAATCACAGTTCAAGTCCCAGACCTGGTGGTTTGCTTTCTCACTTTCCCTCCCTCTCTCTCACTCTGTTCCTCTCTGATCAAGTTTAAAAATATATATATAAATAAATAAAGTTAAATAAAGTACTTCTTAAAAAAAAAAAAAAGAATTATGGTTTAAGGGGCTAGCAGGTAGTGTGGTGTTTGAAGCACTGGATTCCAACATGGCTGACCATGTCCTGGACCTGGCAGCTTGCTTTCTCACTTTCTCTCTCTGTCTCTCTCTGGTGAGCAGATGTGCTCTGTAGCAAATTTAAAATTAATAATAATAACTCAATTTAAAAAAAAGGAATCACGATTTATTTAGCTTATAGTTTTGGAGCGCCAAGGTCAAGGACTCGTATTTGATGAACGTGTTCTTGCTGGTGGTAACTGTGGAGTCCCAAGGCAGTGCACAGCATCACATGTCTAAAGGGTCAGAGGATGTATTCCTGTCAGCTCAGATCTTATCTTCTTTAAAGCCACCAGAATTCATTTATGGGGACTTCCCCGTGATACCGTCTAATCCTAATCACCTACCAAAAGCCTACCTCTTGGGCCAACCGGTGGCATGGTAGATAAGGTGGCTGGATCCCACATGGCTGACTGCATGGTTCGAATCTTGTACATCGGCTTGAGAAATATGCTGGGCATGTGTGTGTGCCCCAAATCCCGAGAGAACAGAAGAGAAGGGGTTGCAGCATGGCCTTCCCTCCTGGTGGGTGCTTTCTCATCTCCCTCCTCACCATCTCACTCCTGTCTCTCTCTTTCTCTCTGGAGAGTATATGTGCCTTATAGTAAAACCAAAAGAAACAAAACCAAAAAAGCCCACCTCTTAATACTATTATAATGGTGTTAGCATTTGGATCCATGAACTTTTAGGGGACACATTCACTCCATAGCAACATCCTTATGTGATTAACAGACAATTTATTCTTTATCTGCTTTGCTTTCCCATCACTGACTGTATCACAGGCAGGTATTAAAAGATAGGACCAGCTGGCGAGGTGGTTAAGGTGGCTGGATCCCACATGGCATATTGCGCAGTTCAAGTCCCAGATCTGAAAGCCTGAAAAACATGACAGGCACATGTGTATGCATGCCTAAAACTCTGAGAGGAGAAAGGAGAACAGATTGTGGCATGGCCGTTCTTCCTCAGGTGTTTTCTCACTTCCCCTTTGTCTGTCTCTGGTGAGCCCATGCACCATATAGCAAAAAAAATTTTAAAAATAATAAAGTTGTTTAAAAGGAGAGTTCAGTCCTTACAATATTAGAACACCAAAGTACCATTATTGTCTCCAGAGAAGTGGTTCAGGATTTGGTGTCACATGAATTAGGAATCAATGCTTGGGGCCAGTAGTTAAGTGAGCCAGATCGACCCCACATGGCCTACTGCATGGTTTGAATACAGGCCTGGCAGCTTGGATAACATGCTGGGTACAGGTATCCAGAAGCGCAAAACCCTACAGGCTAGAGAAATGGAGAAGGGGGTGCAGTATACCCGCACCCCATTGAGGGATGCTTTTTTCCTCTCCCTTTTTCTCTCTCCGGTGAGTACACATACCCTCTGGCAATTTAAAAAAAAAAAAAAAGCATTGGATCAGCAAGTGACAAAGAGGTCAAGGTGGCTGGATCCAACCTGGCTGACTGCATTTCAAGTCCTGGATCTGGTACCTTGAAAAACATGCCAGGCACGTGTGCATATGTATGTGCCCAAAATCACAAGAGGAGATGGAAAAGGGATTGCAGTGTGGCCATCCCCCTATGGGTGATTTCTTACTTTCCCTCATCACTTTCTTTGTGTGTCTCTCTGGTGAGCATACATAATAGCAAGCAGATTAATTAATTAAATTAAGTAAAAAAGAAATGGGGAAATCCATTAGAAAAAAATCAGGGACCAGCAGGTAGTTTAAGTGGTTAAGGCACTAGAATCCGACATGGCTGACTATGGTTCGAGTCCCAGACTCAGAGGCTTGACACTCAGGACTGGTGCATGTGCACATATGCCCAAAATCCCAAGAGAATGGAGAAGGAATTGCGGCATGACCATCCCCCTTGGTGGGTGGTTTCTCGCTTTCTGCCTCTCTGTCTCTCCAGCAAGCGCACACACCCTATAGCAGAAATCTCTCTTTAAAAAAAAAAAAAAAGATTGCTCAGGGTCTTCACCATTAAATATAGTAGGCACTAGCTACACATGACTGTTAAAGCGTTTGAAATATGGCTTGTTCTACTCGAGATGTGCTTTAAGTATAAAGTAAACACTGGAGGGACTGGCAGGTGGCGTTGTGTGTGTGTGCTGGACTCACAGTTTGAGTCCCGGACTTGGCATCTTCCTTTCTCACTTTCCCTCTCTCAGGTCAAATTTTAAAAATAATGATAATTAAAGAATTGTTAAAAATATATAAATAAACAAACCCTGGATTTCAGAAAACTTATACCTCTAAAAGAGAGTAACAACATCTCATTAACAATTTTCATACTTACAACTTATTGAAAAGCAAATATTTGGCATGTATTGAGATAAAACATTATTAATCTTTATTTCAGTGTGGCTACTAGAAAATTAAAACATACATATATGACATTATATTTTTTGTTCTTTTTTTTATTTTTACAGTTTTGTTCAATGAATATTAACTTCCTTATAGAAAACATAGGATTTATTCCTGTTAAATAATATTCTAATAAGAATAAATATATCTGTACACAGATAACTTCATTAAACCAAGATCATCTCATTACAGATCAAACCTTGCAAACAGGCCTCATCTGGTAGTACCAATTGTTCATTTATTATGGGTGGATTTCCCAGTTTACAAATAAAGCTCTTATTTATGGGACAGGTTCAGGGTTTCAGAATGTCTTTAGTATGTATTCCCTGATACTGGAGGGTTCAAATTCTCCTTCTGTTCATCAAATGACATTAACATGCAGCTGCATGGCATTTTGCAGGGGCACCCTTTTACTCCAGAGCTAAATACATTAAACAGTTAAATACACATAAAGACATAATGCTGTCAGATAATTCTCTGGTAATAATTATATGTCTTCCATTCTTTTTTTTTTTTTTTTTTTTTTTTTTTTTTTGAGAGGTTTTTGCTATAGGGCGCATGCGCTCGCCAGACAGACAGAGAGAGACATAGAGACAGAAAGCGAGAAATCACCCCCCAGGGGGGATGGTCACGCCACAGTCCCTTCTCCTCCATTTTCCTCTCGGGATCTTGGGCATGCACACACAGGCGCCCGGCGTGAGTTTTAAGCCACAGGGTCCAGGACGCAAACCGCGGTCGATTACGTGGGAGTCCAGCGACATAGCCATTACGCTAACTGCTGGTTCCCTGTCCTCCATTGTTCTTTAACTATCAGGTTGGTGGGAAAGTCATGATGTGTTTTTCTATGCAAAAATGCATGCCTTTCCCGATGACCCATATAATTTGCTTATTGTTCCTCAAATAAAAATATCTATTACCTGTCTCTTCATCACCCTCTTTCCCCCCTTTTCCAGTTGTTCTCACCTGGAATCCTATTCAAGCTTCTATCTGAATACCAGCATTTCAAGGACCAGGCATAGTTCTACCTCTCCACCAAAAGGAAGTCTTCCCTGCCTAGTCTACCCTATATTAATCTCAGCTCTTGTTTAGTCTTTAGCAAGCATCTGGGTCTAATCTTTCTGCTGCCTAATACCATTAGTTTTTTAGTTTAGTTACTTTTTTTTTTAACTTCCAATTAGATTACAAGTTCTTTAAAGGGCAGATGCCCATATTCTGTTTTTCCTATATTCCTCATGTACCTTCAGAATAAATACTCTAAATGTCCTGGTTTGAAAAGTAAATGACCAATCCAATTCTGACCCAGCATGTACATTTGGTGTTCTTCACAGATTGTCTTAGAATCGATCTATGTTCTTCATATAGATAAACATGTACATTCTGCCAGCCCAGCATGTTTTTGAATGTTGGGCATCAGAACTCACCGGCCGAGTCTGTCCCAGCCACAGGATGGCAGCTGTTCATCCTGTGGGAACTCAACCTCAATATCATACACAAAATTTGGATCATTGTTCTTCTGGTTTTTCTCAAAAAGCTCGTCCATGATGCTCTTCCTTTTGGCAAGCTCCTTGTCATCTAGTTTGTTCAGGTCTTCCTCAGGATCAATAGTTGTTTCCCATTTAATTTGTTCCCTTGTTTCTGCCAAACTCTGCCCCCGTAAATAACTTCGTAAAAAACAGAATAACTTCTCTAATTGCCTCAGGGATGCTTGTTCCAGGTAACTCTAGTGTGGTGGATTATTCTTTAACTGTTCAGCAGCTCTGGTATAATCTGAAAACTTTGAAAAGTTTCAAACTGGCATGATACATTGGTGACTTTTCCCCTTGATTTCATTTTCATAAATTAAGATGATAGCTGGAGGCTGGAATCTTAATTCCACAGTTCTTGGCAGTGCACATCATTCCACATACACTTCAGGGTAAATGAGAGGAAATCTGATGAAGGTGCTTTATTTGCATAATGACTTCCTGCCTGGAGAAGTACATAGAGCGAGTGCATCTTCTCTCGGCCACTGTCCGGACCGCAGAGACCGGGTAGTTCCGCCCGACCCCGGGCACCGAGAGCACCTCAGTCGGCTGGGAGGCCTGGTGGAGCCTGGCATTGGAGAAGGTGGCGACAGCCACAGCCCCACTGACAGGACAGCGGGGCAAACTCCTCCACAGGAGATCCAGCCGCAAACACGGAAGCAGAGGTGGAGGCCAGTCCCGCAGGGCGCCCCGCAGCCATCCCCTCCTATTTTTTTCTTTCTTTAATTTGACAGAGGGCATGTGAGCTTAGGGGGGAGAGAGAGAAGCACCTCCAGTGGGCCTGATCACATTGCAATCCAATCTCCATTATTCTCTCTTGTCAGGATTCAGGGCATGCACTCACACAGGCCGCACGTTTCTCAGGCCTCCTGGTCCAGGACATGAATCACATGATCAGCCATGTGGGGTCCAGTTCCCTTAATGAGTAGACCACAGGGCTGGCATGGGTGAATTATATTTATATTGGACAGCACTGCTGTTTGGCCATCACCCTTGACTATCAAGAATTCTAAAGTACGGCCAGCAGGTGGAGTGGTGGTTAGGGGCACTGGACTCCCACATGGTCGACTGTGGTTCAAGTCTCATACCTGGCAGCTTGCTTTCTCACTTTCTCTTGCTCTCTAGGCCCAGACTTGGCAGCTTGTTTTCCTTTCTCACTTTCTCTCTCTCTCTCTCTTTCTCTCTCTGTCCCTCTTTGGTCAAATCAAAAGAAATAAAATTAAATAAAATAATTCTTAAAAAAAAAAAAAAGAAAAACTTCCTTGGGGCCGGCAAGTGGCGTGGTCCTGGGCAGTGGGGTGCTGGACTCCCACATGGCCGACCACAGTTGAGTCCCAGAACTGGCGGCTTGCTTTCTCACTTTCCCTCTCTCTCTCTCTCACTCTGTCCCTCTCTGGTCAAATTAAAATAAAGTTAAATAAAATATTTATTAAAAAAAAAGAATTCTAAAGTCACAGTTTGTTAACCACACTTGAGAACTAACCTGAGGGACCAGCAGTTAGCATAATGGCTATGTTGCTAAACTCCCATGTAGTCGACCGCGGTTTGAACCCCGGGCCCGGTGGCTTAAACTCACACTGGGCACGTGTGCGTGCGTGCCCAAGATCCTGAGAGGAGAAGGGAGGAGAAGGGATTGCAGCGTGGCCATCCCCCTGGGGGATGATTTCTCACTTTCTGTCTCTCTGTCTCTCTCTGTCTTCCTGGTGAGCGCACACATCCTATAGCAAAAAAAAACTCAAAAAAAAAAAAAAAAAAAAAAAAAAAAAAAAAAAAAACCCTAACCTGAATCAGTGAATTGTTTATCTGATAGCCCAGCTTTTATAATTATTCCTATTAGGCAGTTTGACTTGTGTCGAATTTAATTCACTATCTATATAGACATTAAGTCATTAAAAGGAATATATTGCACAGTGATCAAAAGTTAAACATTACAGGGACCAGCAGATGGCAAAATGGTTATGTCACTGAACTCCTACATGGTTGACCACAGTTTGAGTTCCAGACCTGGTGGCTTCAACTTTCTCTGGGCACATGTCACACATGCCCAAAATCCCTATAGGAGAATGGAAGAAAAGGGATTAGAGCATGACCATCCCCCCTGGGGGATGATTTCTCACTTTCTCTCTGTCTCTCTATCTCTCTCTGTCTGTCTGGTAAGCACACATGCCCTATAGCAAAAATCTCCCTTTAAAAAAAAAAAGTTAAAACATTACAGTTTCAAAGTAGTTAGGGCTTATTCGCACCACCTATAGGGCAGTTTCAAGAAACCAAAGAAAACATGATAAAGTATGTAGAGTTTCTATCTCTAAGAAAGTTTAAGGTTGAAGGAAAAGAAGAAAAGACAAGCCAGACACATGTCTAGTTTCAGCATCAAGGAGGCTGAGGCAGGAAGATTGCAATTTATGACGGATTATTCCTAAAAGACAGAACACAAATGTGGACCATATAATAACCTGTTCCCAGAAATGTCCAAATTTTATATACAGGGGCCAGCAGGTGGTGTGATGGTTAAGGTGCTGGATTGCCACATGGCCAACCATACTTTGAGTCCTGGAACTAGTGACTTGCTTTCTCACCCCTACCCCCTTTTTCTGTCTCTCTGTGGTGAGCACATGTGCCCTATAGCAAATAAAAAATAATAATTTTTTTTGAGAGAGAGGTTTATTTTTTTTTTGAGAGGTTTTTGCTATAGGGCGCGTGCGCTCGCCAGACAGACAGAGACAGACAGAGAGATAGAAAGCGAGAAATCACCCCCCAGGGGGGACGGCCACGCCGCAATCCCTTCTCCTCCATTCTCCTCTCGGGATCTTGGGCACGCACGCACACGCGCCCGGCGTGAGTTTAAGCCGCCGGGTCCGGGACTCGAACCACAGTCGACTACGTGGGAGTCCAGCGACATAGCCATTACGCTAACTGCTGGTCCCAAGAGAGAGATTTTTGCTATAAGGTGCATGTGCTTGCTAGAGAGACAGAAAGTGAGAAATCACTCCCCCAGTGAGGATAGCCATGCCTCAGTCCCTCTCTATTCTCCTCTTGTGATTTTGGGCATGTTTGCACACGGGCCTAGTGTGAGTTTTAAGCCACTGGGTCTGGGACTCCAACTGTGGTCGGCCATGTGGGATTCCAGCACCTTAACCACTATGCCACCTGCTGGCCCCAAATAATCCTTTTAAAAACTTAATATACAAGTGCTAAGAAGATAAAAATGAATCATTAAGAAGTAAAATACAAAATGAGAGTGAGCAGGTATGATTCAGACACTGGATCCCACATGGTGGACTCTGCCGTTCAAGTTCCAGACCCAACGAGCAGGAAGGACACAGCAGGCACATGTGTGTGCACACCCAAAATCCTGAGAGGAGTCTGCAGGAGAAGGGATTGCAGTATCACTCCCTCTGGGAGTGATTTCTTTCTTTCTTTTTTTTTGGAGAGGTTTTTGCTATATGGTGTGTGCGCTCGCCAGAAAGACAGAGACAGAGAGACAGAAAGTGAGAATTCACCCCCCCAGCGGGGAGGCCACACTGCAATCCCTTCTCCATTCTCCTCTTGGGATCTTGGGCACACACACACGCGCCCAGCATGAGTTTAAGCCTGAGGTCCGGGACTCGAACAGCAGTCGACTACATGGGAGTCCAGTGACATAGCCATCACGCTAACTGCTGGTCCCCCTCTGAGAGTGATTTCTCAGATTCTCTTTCTCTGTCTTCTGAAAGTGCACGTATACTATGCCCCCCCTCAAAAAAAAAAAAAAAGATGCAAAATGAATCCAGAAAATATCTTTTAAGCAAGTATTAAAGGTGGGAATGACCACAGATTATAAAGAGTATGACTTTTTAAAAAATTATTTATTTAATTTCATTTATTATTATTATTCAACTTGACCAGAGCAAGACAGAGAGAGAGGGAGAGTGACAGTGAAAAAGCAAGCCACTGGGTCCAGGACTCAAACTGTGGTTGGCCATGTGGGAGTCCAGTGCCTTTAACACCACCCTACCTGCTGGCCCCAAAGAGTATAACTTTAACACACACACACACACAAAATGACGGGCCAACTGCGACGTGGCAGTTACGGCAGCTGGATCCCACATGGACAGCAACTCAGTTTGAGTTCCCAGACTTGGCAACTTGAAAAAAACACCAGGCCTGTGTGCATGCAAATTAAACAAAACTAAAACAAAAAAATGAAGTGAGTACTTTTCTCTGAAGTATAGTGCTGGTCCAGCCCCTGTGGCTCAGCAGTAGCAAGGGCCCTGCGAGGGTAAAAGTCATATGGCCAATCACAGATTTAGATCCGGAAAACTCGGTGCACGTGCAGGTATCTGGGATCCTAAGGAGCCGGAGGACTGGGGAAAGGAAATCACGGCATGACAAGACCCTTTTAAGGGTGCCTCTCTTTCTCTTCCTCTTTCTTTCTCTTTCTTCTTTCTCTTCCATGTACACATTTACATGCATTCTCTATTATTATAAAAAAAAAAGTGTAGTGCTTTTTATACCAACTCAGGAAATCCTAGAACATGTTTCATATTGGAAGCAAGGTATGATTAAGTAGTAGAGTGTAATATCGTCTCTTTTCTTTGTCGAAACAGTGGAAGACAGGAAGGAAAAGCCTGTGGAGAAGGCAGCTATATCCACTTCTGCGCCCACCAAGCCGACAGAAAGTATCTCCAAGGCCCCTTCATGTGCCCCGGTGCCTGTGACCGTGACAGCAACCCCACCTCTTCCGAAGCCTGTGAACACTTCTCTTCTTTCTCCTTCCCCAGCGTTGGCTCTGCCAAACCTGGCTAATGTGGATCTGGCAAAGATCAGTTCCATTCTTAGTAGTCTGACATCAGTCATGAAAAATACTGGTAAGTAAGCCCAGTAAAGATGATTAAAAGCTGATTTTCATCTTCTTGTCATTGAGCCATCAGTCTGGTTATCTGTTAATAGTTTTAAAATTCATTAACTACATATCATGAATGTTTTTATAAGCCATTAAATATTCATATAATAGATGTTTAGTATATTTCCAGCTTTACATTGTTATAAAGAATATGTTAAAAAGAATTTAAGAGACAAGATTGGAACATTATTGTGTATGGTAATATCTTTGACTTAACTTGACACACAGTGCATTTATGCTTTGAGAACCCACATATGCTGTAAAATGTATAATCAAATGTAAATAATAATTAAAGAATACTGTAATAAACAGTTTTGATGCTAAAATGAACAACCCTTTCTAAAAGGACTGATAACTTTTGCATTTAAAAGAACTTTTTTGAATAGAAAATTGTAATTTAAAACAATTTTAATGAACCTATGTAGAGCATTCCCCACCCATCCTTCAGCTGCAGATCCTGTTTCATCTATATCATCCTCACACTGGATTATTTTAAAGTAAATTCCAATCATTTCAGTTCATCATAAATATTTAAATATATTTCTAAAAGATAAAGGCTCAAAAAATGAGCATGTACATTTTAAAGTCTTCTCAAAAGTTATAACTAAATTTATATCCAAAAATATGCAATTTTTATGGTATCTAGATAAAGAAAGACCCTGTTGTTTCTCACATTTTCCGTCGTTTTGCTTTGTTTCATCTATGTTAATTTATATTCCTTTGATTAAAGATACGGTTAACTCTTTTTTCATTCATTTACCATTTGTGTTTTTTTGTGAAATACTGTTCATATTTCTGGTTCTTTTTTTAGGAAATCCAATATTTTTTTCTTTCATCTCTATATACCTTTTTTTATATTTTGAAAATCAACTCAGTGTTTTAACATATAAAAACTCAAAGTTATAGAACTCATCTTAAAGGCCATTTCAAAAGCAAATAATTTACCAGTCATATAGAATTATGCAGTTGCAGTGGCTCTGTTCATCAACCAGCCAACAGTGGTTAGTGAGACACCTCATAGGGCTGTCAGGTGTAAATGCTATTTGGAAGAGAAAAAAATAGGTGAGGCCAGCTGGTGGCTTGGTGGTTCAGGTGACTGAGTCCCACATGATCGACTGTGTGGTTTAAGTTCCAGAACCGGTGGCTCGAAGAACACACTGAGCACATGTGTGTGCATGCTCAAAAGGAGGAAAAGAAGGAGGAAGAGGGATTATGGCATGACAATCCCCGTTAGGGGGTGCTTTCTCATTTCCCCCTCTCCATGGAGCACACATACCCTCTGGCAAAATTAAAGAAAGTAAGCAAGCCAGATCCCACATGGCTGACCGTGGTGTGAATCCCAGCCCCATTGGCTTAAAAAACATGCCCGGCAGGGTGGAGAAATGGAAGCAAAAGGACTGCAACATGCCCCATCTGGGGGGTGCTTTCTCCCTCTCTGTCTCTCTGTCTCTGGTGAGTGCGCACTCCTCCTTGTAATTAAAAAAAAAGAAGGGGCCATCAGGTGGTATGATGGTTAGGTTCTGGACTCCCACATAACCGACCATGGTTCAAGCCCTGGACACACTGGCTTGAAAATTATACCAGGTGTGTGTGTGCGTGTGTCTAAAACCCCAGGAAGAGAACGGAAGAGGAGGGATTGTAGTGAGGCCGTCCCTGACTTAGAGGTGGGGGGGGGGGGTGGTTTCTCACTTTCCCTCTCTTGTCTCTCTCTGGCAAGTGCATATGGCCTTTGCCAAAAACCTCCCCAAAAAAGAAAAAGAATGGAAGTTTGCCTGGTCTCTCTCGTAGGGCTAGTAAAACTAATGACAATACTTTGTTTTAGGAGTGTTCCAAGTAGAAGGAAGAAATACTAATTTAATTTTCAGATTTTCCCTCTGTACCTGCCATGACAATGGACAGTGCGTAGATGGGTCACAGAAGAATGTGTTACATATGTTAAGTTCATTGCGGTGAGTGGAAAGTAACATGAATTGAAAGGTCATTTTGAATTGCATTTTCTTGAGTTCATCTTTCTGCCACCAGGGGTCAGTCCTGCATCAAGACCTTCTCCAGGAACTCCTACCAGTCCCAGCAACCTCAGCAGTGGCTTGAAAACACCTGCACCTGCCACGACAACTTCTCATAACCCTCTGGCAAATATCCTCTCGAAGGTGGAGATTACCCCCGAGAGCATTCTGTCTGCTCTTTCCAAAACCCAGACACAGTCAGCCCCTGCACTGCAAGGTAAACTGACATGTGCCAAAGGGACTTGAATTGTAAATATTTACCTCCAGCTTAATCTTGAATTCAATTTCTGAAGACTCTAAAACCATGAAATGTATAATACAGTTAATTCATTATTTTTTTTTTACATTTACTACAAACTAGCATTAGTTGAATTATAAAATATCAAAACTTGGGGCCGGCAGGTGGCATGATGGTTAAGGGTTCTGGACTCCCACACTTGGCCGACCACGGTTTGAATCCCAGACCTGGTGACTTGCCTTCTCAATTTTTCCTCTCTCTCTCACTCTACCCCTCTCTGGTCAAATTTAAATAAATAGATTAATTAAAACATTTAACAATAATTATTTTAAAAATAAATAAAATATCAAAACTGAAAGAGAGGGGCCAAAAGGTAGCATGGTGGTTAAGGGTGCTAGACTTCCACATGGCCAACCACGATTCAAGTCTTGGATCTGGCGACTTGCTTTCTCACTTTTCATCTCTTTCGCTCTCATTCTGTCCCCATCTCTGGTCAAATTAAAATAAATAAATAAAGTTAAACAGTTATTTTAAAAAAAAATACTGAAAGTGATTTTTAATATTATCTAGTCTGGGACCAGCAGGTGGCATAGTGGTTAAGGTGCTGACTCGCACATAATCAACTGCAGTTCAAGTCCTGGACCCAGCGGCTTAAACTCACTTCGGGTGTGTGTGCATACATGCCCAAGATCCCGAGAGGAGAATGGAGGAGAAGAAATTGTGGCATGGCCATCTCCCCTGGGCGGTGATTTCTCACTTTCTGTCTCTCTGTCTCTGTGTGTCTGGCAAGTGCACATGCCCTATAGCAAAAAAAAAAACTCTCAAAAAAAAAAATTTCCTCATCCCCAAATGTTGACAGGGCTGAAACTGAGAAACTCTTCTATCACAATAATATAGGTACAGTAAAAATATTCAGCTTGTATTTTAGCTTGTATAGATATAGTGCTACATCTTAAAAAGCAGCATTTCATCACATTGCTGCAACAATATTTTGTGTATTTTCTCATCAGGCAGAATTTGAGCAGAACGAGGTATGTTTTGACAAAGAACTACAAACCACAAAAAACAACTTTTGTGGAACAACAGAGTAATTCATCAACTTTAATATCCTCATGAAAAGTAGAATTCTCCTCTACTCTTAAAAGGACTGTTAACTGGGACTAACAGAGTAATGGTTACGTTGCTGGACTCCCATGTAGTCAACCGCATTTCAAGTCCCACACCCAGCGATTTAAAACTCAGGCCAGGAGCATGTGTGTGCATGCCCAAGATCCCGAGAGGAAAATGGAGGCAAAGGGATTGCGGTGTGGCCATTCCCCTGGTGGGGTGATTTCTCACTTTCTGTCTCTGTCTCTGTCTGTCTTTCCAGGGAGTGCACATTGCCCTATAGCGAACAAACTCTCTTAAAATAAATAAATAAATAAATAAACAAACAAACAAACTTTATTCTGAGGGACCAACAGATGGCATAATGGTTACGTCGCTGTCTCCCACATGGTTGACCAGGGTTCAAGTCCCAGACCCAACAGCTTCAAACTCACACCAGGCGCGTGTCCCAGGTTTTGAGAGGAAAATGGAGGAGAAGGGATTGCGGCATAGCCATCTCCCCTAAGGGGTGATTTCTCACTTTCTGTCTCTCTGCCTCTCTCTCCTCTCTTTCTGTGGTGAGAGTGTGCACCCTATAGGAAAAACTCTCTAAAAAAAAAAAAAAGAACTTTATTCTGACTGCTATTCAGTCTTATTGATGGGTTTTCAACACAAAATAAAGACTTCATGAGCAAATGAACTTAAGTATGGCTTGTCAGGTTTGAAGAAAAGTGTTCCAGCCGTGGTAGCATGTGCTGGACACCACTGTTTGGCAGGCCGAGGCTGCATGAGAGGCCTAGGTTCAGTTCCCTAAAAAAACTGGGTGTGGCAGTGCATGCCTGCAGCCTCAGCTACTTGGGAGGCTGAGGCAGGGAGGCCCGAATATAGTGAGATCCTGTCTAAAGCACAAACCATACACAGGTTGAAGAAAATTAATATTTATTGGCTAGAGACAATTTTACCTATTACCAGAAATCTAAGTAATCTCTCTCTTTTTTAAGTTTATTTCTTTTTGGAGAGGGTTCTTGTTCTGTTTTGGTTTGGTTTTTGCTATAGGGTGCACGCGCTCACCAGAAAGACAGAGACAGAAAGCAAGAAATCACCCCCCCTGGGGATGGCCACGCCACAGTCCCTTCTCCTTTCTCCTCTCAGGATCTTGGGCATGCACGTACATGCGCCTGGCGTGAGTTTAAGCCACCGGGTCCGGGACTCAAACCGCACTCGACTTCATGGGAGCTTAGCGACATAGCCATTATGCTAACTGCTGGTCTCATTAAGTTTATTTCTGGAGAAAGAGGGGGTAGGGTACCCTTGACAGGGTCTTGCCACACTATGATCTTCCCTGGTCTCCCAGCCAGTTAGGATCAGGTGTGAGCAGGCATGCTCGAAATGTTCAGGTCAACCTGGGATCCAAACCTGGGCCTCCCGTGTGGTTCCAGTACCAGGCAGCAGTCTGCACCACTACAGCTGGCCCCTAGCAGTATGTGTCATATTAACGAGATGGTCTTTTGAAGAATTTATCCTGCAATACCTAAAAGATATGCTGAAATATCTTTTAAAACTCCTGATATTATCCTACATCACATTCTTAGCTTGAAAATTTCTGGGTTTGATGAGAACAGTGACTACCAAGAATTAAACTATTAGGAGGGTTAAAATTTTAGGGGAACCAGCCCAGGCCCTGGTATTTGGAGGAGCCAGATTTCAGATGATCAACTGCACAGTTCAATACCTGGACCTGACAGCTTGAAAAATATGCTAGGCACATGTGTACACATGCTCAGAATCCTGAAAGGAAGAAGTGGAGAGAAGGGATTGCAGTGTGACCATTCTCCAAGGGGAGGATGTGCTTTCTTCCTCTACTCTCCCACACCCTCTGTCTTTTGCTAGTGAACACGTGTTCTCTGGCACAATTTGAAGAAAAACCATAAAGCCAGTGACCTTTTTTGGAATGAAAAATGTATTCTTTAAAGAATTATTTTGGGCCGGCAGGTGGTGTGGTGGTTAAGGGTGCTGGACTCCCACATGGCCGACCACGTTCGAGTCCCAACCTGGCAGTTTGATTTCTCACTTTCCCTCTCTCTCGCTCTTACTCTGTCCCTCTCTGGTCAAATTAAAATAAATTAATAAATAAATATAAACAAACAAAAAAAGGTTTAAAAAAGAATTAATTTTATTTATTGTAATTTTTAAATTTGACCAAAGAGAGAGAAAAGGGAGGTGGGGAGAGTGAGAAAACAAGCTACCCGGTCCAGGACTCGAACTGCAGTTGACCATGTGAGAATCCAGTGTCTTCACCACCACACCACCTGCTGGCTCTGCCACATGGTTTAGTAGTTGAAGTCTAAAATGTCACAAGAATAGAGAGACCTTCAAATTCCTCAGACCTTAAATCTTTTGGCAAATACAGTTTAAAATTTTTGAAGAAACATTAATTGCATTATCATGTGAACTATTTTGTCATATTCTTACTAAAGAATAGTTTTAGTGTTTTCAGTGACTGGAAGCTATAAATTTGGGTAAAGTATATATTAAAAGTTTTTATTTGTGGAAATCAACAGGTGGTATAGTGGCTAAGGTTCTAGACTCCATGGCCAACGGCGGTTTGAGTCCTCGATCCAGCGGTTTGAAACTTGCTATGAGCATGTGTGTGTCCAAAATTCCAGGAGGAGAATGAAGAAGGAATTGTGGTGGGGCCATCCCCGTATCCGCCCTGGGGGGTTGATTTCTCACTTTTCCTCTCTCTCTCTCTCTCTCTCTCTCTCTCTCCTTTAAGCACACAAACCCTATAGCAAAAACCATTTAAAACAATTTTTCATTTGTGACGATGAACTGGAAACATTTTCCAAAATATGATTGAATTTATAGGACTTCTGTTATCTGTCAAATACTTCTCTAAAAACTTTTACAGGAACAGTTTGTTTTAGTGAACTTTGACCTTTGCCCCAAAGAGTTCTTTCTCAGTGTTCTTGAGATTCATCTGTCAGTGAATACACTGTGATACATACCCATGAGCACACAGAAAAGGAGTAAAAAGGTTGAATTTCATCAATATCAATCTGAACTAATCAGTGGCCCTTGAATTTTCCAAGCTGTAAAACGGGGATTGTGTGTTTTCTTAGAAAAGGGTCAGTGCACCTGTTGGTCTGGCTTTTTCAGTGTCTGTCGTATGTGTTTACATATTGTTACTACATTTTATAACTAAATTAATAGTTGAAAGCATTGTCTCCCAAAAGTTAACACTTGTCTAGCAAGAGATGCTTCTTGAAAACAGTGTCAAATAAATTTCTGAAGTTCTTGTATGCCGTCTCTGTCTTGAGAGTAATCCCGTACATTATTAACTTACTAGACAGAGTTGTGGTGCTTGGAAAGGAAAGGACAAAATATCTGTTTGCATTTGGAAAAACGTTTCCAAAGATCAAACATTAAGAAACACTGGCTTAAAAGGGTTGCTTTAGGCATAATTCTGCCTCCTTTCTTTTTCTGCTTTGCCTTATTTAACTATGAATGATTCTGACATTAAAATCTCCCCCTTCCTGATGCCTTTTATTGTGCTATGTCGGACTCGTTTCTGGACTGGACTGGAAACATTTCAGTGATTTGCTCTCTCTATATTGATAACCAGGTCCAGTGTTTTCTGTGACATGTAGCCATTGCTTGTTTGGTTTGGATTCCCTTTGGTCTCATACTTTAGCAATCTATCTGGTTCCCACCAGCATGAATGAAAATATCCGATTAGCCTCCATTGTTTTTATTGTATGGTAGGGAGTTGTTCTTTTTAACCCCTCTAATCTCTGTTTCTACAGGCCTGTCATCTTTACTTCAGAGTGTTACTGGGAACCCGGTTCCAGCCAGTGAAGCTGCATCCCAGAGCACTCCAGCCTCCCCTGCCAACACCGCGGTCTCTACCGTAAAGGGAAGAAATCTGCCCTCCAATACCCAGTCTTTTATTCCCAAAAGCTTCAGCTATTCTCCTAACTCATCGACTTCTGAAGTCTCGTCCACTTCAGCCAGCAAGGCCTCAATTGGGCAAAGCCCAGGGCTTTCAAGCACTACTTTCAAGCTGCCGTCCAACTCGCTGGGGTTTTCAGGTACCCACAATACTAGCCCTGCTGCCCCCCCTTCTGAAGTTGCTATGTGCCAGTCTTCAGAGATCTCTAAGCCTAAGCTGGAATCGGAGTCCACCTCCCCAAGCCTGGAAATGAAGATTCACAACTTCTTAAAAGGTAATCCTGGTTTCAGTGGCTTAAATTTAAACATCCCAATCCTGAGCAGTCTGGGGTCCAGCGCCTCATCAGAGAGCCATCCCTCAGACTTCCAGCGTGGACCTACAAGCACCTCAATCGACAACATCGACGGAACCCCTGTACGAGATGAACGGAGTGGGACACCCACCCAGGATGAGATGATGGACAAGCCCACGTCCAGCAGCGTAGACACCATGTCCCTGCTTTCTAAGATCATCAGCCCCGGTTCTTCAACACCCAGCAGTACACGATCACCACCCCCTGGGAGAGACGAGAGCTACCCTCGGGAGCTCTCCAACTCTGTATCTGCATATCGACCCTTTGGCCTGGGCAGCGAGTCTCCCTATAAGCAGCCTTCTGATGGAATGGAGAGGCCATCCTCCCTGATGGACTCTTCACAGGAAAAGTTCTTTCCAGATACTTCTTTCCAAGAAGACGAGGATTACCGCGATTTTGAGTATTCAGGGCCTCCACCTGCTGCCATGATGAACCTGGAGAAGAAGCCAGCCAAATCTATCCTGAAGTCAAGCAAGCTTTCTGATAGCACTGAGTACCAACCGATCCTGTCCAGTTATAGCCACAGGGCTCAAGAATTTGGGGTAAAGTCCTCCTTCCCTCCATCTGTAAGGGCCCTGCTGGACTCTAGTGAGAACTGTGACCGTCTCTCATCTTCCCCTGGGCTCTTTGGTGCCTTCAGCATAAGAGGGAGTGAATCTGGGTCTGACCGGTCACCATCACCGAGTAAGAATGATTCATTTTTCGCCCCCGACTCCAACCACAATAGCTTGTCTCAGTCCACCACTGGGCACCTCAGTCTGCAGCAGAAGCAGTACCCAGACTCTCCTCACCCAGTCCCACATCGCTCCCTTTTTTCTCCGCAGAATACCCTTGCCGCTCCCACGGGCCACCCACCCACATCAGGCGTGGAGAAGGTCCTGGCCTCTACCATTTCTACCACGTCAACAATTGAGTTTAAGAATATGCTTAAAAACGCCTCACGCAAGCCGTCGGATGATAAGCATTTTGGCCAAGCCCCCAGCAAGGGCACTGCCAGTGATAGTGTCAGTCTCTCAAACCTCGCGCAGCCCGGCCTGACCGCCACTGACCAGCAGCAGCAGGAAGAGCACTACCGCATAGAGACCCGCGTCTCCTCCTCCTGCTTAGACTTGCCTGACAGCACAGAAGAAAAAGGGGCCCCCATAGAAACCTTGGGCTATCATAATGCCTCCAATAGGAGGATGTCAGGGGAGCCCATACAGACCGTAGAGTCCATCCGAGTTCCCGGGAAGGGGAATAGAGGACACGGGCGTGAGGCTTCACGGGTGGGTTGGTTTGATCTGAGCACAACAGGCAGCTCTTTTGACAATGGCCCTTCAAGTGCCTCTGAGTTGGCATCCCTTGGGGGTGGGGGCAGCGGAGGCCTCGCTAGCTTTAAAACCACACCATACAAGGAACGGGCACCCCAATTTCAGGAGAGTGTCGGCAGCTTTCGTTCCAACAGTTTCAACTCAACATTTGAGCATCATCTTCCCCCGTCCCCCTTGGAACACGGGACACCCTTCCAGAGAGAGCCTGTGGGGCCGTCATCCGCCCCACCTGCCCCTCCTAAGGATCATGGTGGTATCTTCTCTCGAGATGCACCCACTCATCTACCCTCTGTGGATCTTTCGAACCCCTTCACAAAGGAGGCGGCCCTGGCCCATGCTGCTCCACCCCCTCCTCCTGGAGAGCACAGCGGAGTTCCTTTCCCTACCCCGCCCCCGCCCCCACCCCCTGGGGAACACAGTGGCAGCGGAGGGAGCGGTGTCCCCTTTTCCACCCCACCTCCTCCACCCACTGTTGACCACTCTGGGGTTGTGCCCTTCCCAGCCCCACCACTGGCAGAGCACGGAGTGGCAGGGGCCGTGGCAGTATTTCCCAAGGACCATAGTTCCCTCCTTCAAGGGACCCTGGCTGAGCATTTTGGGGTGCTCCCAGGATCCAGGGACCATGGGGGCCCCACCCAAAGGGACCTCAACGGCCCTGGCCTTAGCCGAGTCCGCGAGAGCCTGAGCCTCCCCTCCCATTCTCTGGAGCACCTGGGTCCAGCCCACGGAGGAGGAGGGGCGGGGGGCAGCAACAGCAGCAGTGGCCCGCCCATGGGTCCCTCACACAGAGACACCATCAGCCGGAGTGGTATGATTTTACGGAGTCCCCGGCCAGACTTTCGGCCTAGGGAACCTTTTCTCACCAGAGACCCGTTCCACAGTTTAAAGAGACCCAGGCCACCTTTTGCTAGGGGCCCTCCGTTCTTTGCACCAAAACGCCCATTCTTCCCACCCAGGTACTGATGGAAACCAAGGGGAAGGCATTTTGGACAGTCTAGAGAGCATTGGAAGTGGGAGTTGGGTTTATTGTTGTTGTTTTATTTGTTTTCCCTCCCTCGATTTATTAATTTTTTTTATTATGACAAAGGGGCTCCCTTCCAAATTAAAAAGTCATATATGCTTACATTTCACTATTCCATCTGGTCCTCCCTCCCTCCCATGGCACTTATCTACCTTCCCCAAGTTGTTTATATTAAAAGGAAAAAAAAGTAAACACAGCTAAAGCCACTTCCTTTGGCTCGGGGCTTGGGGAGTGGGGAGGTAAAGTCTTTTACCCCATTTCTTAAAGAGTTTTACTACGTTTTAAATAAAACTTCCATCAGTACAGATAATAACGTGCAATGTTGGGGTGTTATTTGGGGCTTGGCTCACCAAGTAGTCAATGACAGGACTCCTGCCCCGCCTCCCCAGCTCCATGGCTGCTGTAGGTGTGGCCCCTCCCGGTGTGCTCTGCCCTGTGGAGGCCCAGAGACTGCCAGGGAGAAGTGGGAGGCCTTGGGCCCCACAGGTTCATTTGCTTTGCATTGTTTTGTTTTGTTTTTGAAGGCATGTTGAAGTTGAGTTCTTTACCCTTCTAAGATCTTAGTTTTTATTTTGTTTTAAATCAACCTCTTCCTGTAACCTACTATCAGGCAGTAACTTTGAGGAGACAAATCTCATTCTATCTTAGAGAAAATTTTTATTTGTCCTGGGAGTGAAAGAAAAGAAGGGGTTGGACATAATCTCAAGGTTAAACGAAGGCGCGATTCCAGTATATAAAATGGGGAAGGAACCGTTAATGGTGTGATAGGACCTGCCTGTCCTTTAGACAGGAGGACAGGACGGATCTTTGAGGTCATCTCACGGCTTTCATCGAGCTCTTGTCTCCTGTTTTTCTTCCCTAACGTTGTTTTTCTCTCTGTTTTTTCACTTTCATTTCGAGCAGAAAGGAAGTCACTGCAGTTGACCATTAATACAAAAATGCAATTGAAATATTACTCCTGCGTTCTTAAAAATAAGTAGACATTAATGTTACCACAGTGCTTCCATCATGCAAGTGATATTCCCTGGTGGTTTTCAGCAAAGGTTGACTGTCGGACAAAGAAAAACGCGTGTCTATCTCGCTCAGTCCTATATTCATTCTATTCTTGGTATTTCGAGAAGATTCAGTGGCATCCTTCTTTATATTAGACCTTTTCAGATATGTCTTAGAGACAGATGGAAATTACTATTCATAACCTTTACAGAGAAACAAGCAGGCCTGGTAAGTCCAAATTTACCCCAGTCTACAGATGCAACCTGTCACATTTCAAGGCTCAAGCCTTATCCCCACCTCCCACGCCTGGTAGGGAAGACAGAATGTTTCTCCCCTTAGTCATTTTACATGAGAGAACTGCTTCCCTTCTGCCTGTACCGAAAGGCTTATTATTTGTATTTCTGCATCTAGTATTTGGGCAAAAGACAATCACTGTACTTTGAGCATTTTTATACTTAAAGGGACACTGAAAGGTTATTGTTTTACTATACTTTTTTATTATCATTATTTAGTGTTTTACCCCAGGGTACACACTGATCATCCCCAACTAGATGAGTAAAGCGGTATGCGTTGAGTTTTTGAGGAACTCTTCCCAAGGTCTGTGGATTTTCTCTGTAGTTCGTACAGAACTAGCTATAGGAAGTGAGGGAGTTGCTTGGACTGCTCCAGTGGAACATGGGGGGCGGAGGAAGGTGAGCAGTCCAAAGACAGAAGGTGATTCTTTTGAGTCAGAATGAAGTTGCTTTTCAGAGGAAGACCAGCATAACCCAGTGCACATGGTAGTTGGGGCGCGCTCGTGTAATTTACTCCGTGTTATTTATTGGGGCTCTCCCCGTGTTCTGTGGTCGGGAGGATGCACGTCATTTGTCTTCCCAGTGCATTTCTGGTCTTAAGCCAACTGTTCTTTCTGTCTCTGACTCTCTCAAGCCCTTGCCCTTTGGCTCTCCCCACAAAAATGGGTAGCACCATGATCTTGTGTGGGGGCGAGATAGAGAGTGTAGTAGAGCAAAGAGTAGTTACTGCGGGTCCTAATGACATTTGCTTAGGAAAAGCCTGAGAGAAATGGAGGTTGAGGGAAATTCTCTTTGACTTTCAGAACTGAAAGAGGTTTTTTGTTTGTTTTACAGAAATTAAGTGGAATGTTTTTCACTCTAGAAGTTAAAAATGTGAATTCTTTTTGCTGCTTTTTTTTTTTTAAGCTAAAAGTAGTAGTTACTTGAAAAGGCTCTCTGACCATTTGATTTTATCAAAAAATGTGGGATGTCAGGAACATGGCTTCCCGAATTTTGGGGCAGGGTAATTGTTCTCTAAAGTGTGCTGGCTGATACATGAAAGGAGACTTTGTTGTACAGTTTAAAAGATGGACTTTTAAGGGGATAGTTTTTTGTGGAGTATTTTTGGGTGTGTGTTGTTCTTTTTTTTTTTTTTTTTTTTTTTTTTTTAAGCCACAAAATCCTTGATGTTCAGGTTTGGAAGTGAGGATTTGTATGAGACTGTCAGCTATTAATTTTTTAAGGAAATCTGTCTGCAGCAGTAAATGAAGACGACGATGTATATATGTGATATAGTGAAACAAAAAAGACAATTCTGGTATAACATGAAACAAAGGTTTTTTTTTTGTTTTGTTTTGTTTTTTGTGTTTTTTTTTTAATCTTTCTGTGTCTGTGATTTAAAACTCTGTGACCATGCTCTGACTTTTGTATTTCAACCTGACTTTTAAAAAAATAAACAAGTTTTTTTTTTTTTTTTTTTTTTAAGAAAACATAACGTAGTGTGTCTTGGCAAGGACATGATTCATAGGAAGGCAGACTGTAAAAAGTTGATACTGAGGTCCTTGGTGCTCACTGTAAAATCACAGAGAGAATTGGCGGGGCCGTAAATACACTAGTAGGACGAAGTTCGGTAATACAGTATCAGAATTAGGGTCCTTAAGTATTTTTTAAGAGTTCGATCCAGTCAACTTAGGCAAGAGTGCTCCCCCTGCTCCCTTCTGCCCTCCGGAAGGTGAGAGTGAATAGAATTTGATTTGATTTAATGCTAAGGAGGGCAAAAAGAACAGAGTAGGACTTTTATCCTTTCTGATACCAGGAACACAATGTTTATGATATATATGGTACAGCAAACCTATCTAGATAATGTGAATACGCTAAACTAACTGCAGAATATTTGCCATCAGTCCTGAAGTCACTAGTTCATGCAGAATTAAGCTTCAGCTGTTATTGTTTTGAAGCCGCTGTAAATTACTGCTTCCCTCCCCCCCTTTTTTCCCTCCCCCCTCCTTTTTTTTTAATGGGCGGGGGTGCCTGTTAAGATTAAAATTAGACATGTTGGATTGATATTCTCACGTGTTCAGTGTGGAAAACAAAACAAGTACATGCTTTAGAGGCAACAACAATGAAATCCTTTTGAAATGTGTATTAATCTCATTTAATAAAATAACTAGTTCTAAAGGTTTGACATTTTTCTTTTGAGATTGGGGCTTTGACCAAGGGCCCCTCGCCTGTCTGGTGAGTGCAAACAGGAGAGAACTCCAGCAGCTGAGACTTCTGCTTTGTGGAGCAGGCCGGTGGTTGGAAAACTTAAATTTTCTCCAGCAAAAACCCAGCATGACACTCCAGAGCTGCAGGTGAAACCGACTACGGAATGCAGAAAGAAAAGCTGGATCTGTCTCTGAAGATACTGGCTTGTACTGGCTTTTGGTCTAAGGGAATGTGGGGTGGGGGAGTGGCCTGTGTACACCCCGAGGTGCAGGTACCACAGGCCACCCATCTGGTCCCTTCCTGATAACCACGTGCCCTTTTCTCTCTCTCAGCCATTCCTTTTTGTTTGTTTCCTCTTTTAATCTCTGTTCCCATTATTTTGTTTTCCAGTTTAATAAAGTATGGTTTCCTTTGTTGTGTGGTTGACTTTTCCCCTCTCGAGTTGATCTTGTCCAGCTGTCCCCTTTGACTTCTGAGTGTCACTAAAGGCAATCTGAGCCCCTAAGATCTTCACGCCCTTGTGGGTTTTCTGTTTGATCCTTTGTGTAATTGAATTTGGGGAAGGGATGATGGGTGGGGTGAGTTCACGATGTCAGGGAGTGGTTGGCGATGAAGCGAGAGATACTGTACGGGTAATTGTGTGTGTTTTCAAACTGTTGTACAGTTGTGGCCCCAGAAACATTTTAAAGCAAGCACAGAAGGGGGGGTGGGTGCAGTAGGGATCCTGATAGGCAATTCTTTTCCCACATCACCCCTCCCTAGTACTGTCAATCTGTCATGCAGCAGCCACACTTAACCCTTCTCTTATCCCATCCCTTTTTCATAACCCGATGAGACCTAATAAATGGAATGTTGGCTTAAAGGGGCAAAGAGGGATAGTCACTGCATCTGGGCCAGGCCTAGGTCACTGGCAGGGTAGATGGCCCTAAATAGCAGCCTTGATTACACAAAGCTAGGTACGTGTGTCACTAGGCACTTCAGAAATAGCAGCCTGGGAACACGCCCAGCCGGTGGCTGCACCTCCGCGCTGGCTGCTGCTGGACTCTTGCTCACCCTTTCTTCCTTTATCCTCTCTTGAGACCTTGCTACCCACCTGATTCCCATCTCTACCCCCAAGGAAGCAGAAGCTCATGGAATTCCTCACTGACCTTTCTGAGCACATTAGAGGAAATGCTTAACTTCCTTCTAAGTTTTCTTTAAGCCAATGTTGTATAGCAAGGACGGGTTACCCCCAGGTGTATGTAGACGTAGCACCACAGACGCCATCAAAGTGGGTCTTGGGGCGTGTCTCATACTTGTCCATGAGTAACTGTATGGGCAAGTCTGAGCAGCTAGTGTTCACAATCGCTGAATAATAACTCACTGAGGCTGCGGAGACAGGGACATCAGCAAGAGATTGGCTCCTAAGTAAACATCCGGCTCTCCCTTCCCCCACAGAGAAGCACATGCCTTCAAGGAAAGAAGCAAATGGAAAACTAAATACCAAAGTTACTGGGGGGTGGGGGCGGAAAGACTTTTTCTTTAGTTTTAGGGGAGTGGGACAAAAGGCTGAGATTTATTTGGAGATTGGGAATTGCAGTTACCTTGGGGTTCCGTTTCTTTCTTTGTTTATCCGTCCCCTTTGTCCTCACCTAGGCGAGAGTCAAAAGTTGTGAAAACAGATGTGGGTGGAAGGGCCACCTCACTGCAATGCCAACAGAGAACAAATGCAGTTTTTTGTGTTTGGCTCAAAAGGGTGTTGGCCTAAACCAGTTCACCCTGGACCTGTTCCAGTTCATAGCAAACTAGGTATCCTGGCAACTTCATTTCCTTCATCCCCATTGTAGCCCCTTATTTTTATGAATTACTCAAGTCCTTTGCCACGTGATTTGTGGAAGAGAGAAGAAGAAAGGGTCTGAAACTTGCTACACTTTTCTTGGGTTATTTCCGTTGGGATGGACAGAAAGGGTGGAAATGGACAGCATCCAGGTCCTCCTGTCCCCTCTCCCCTCGGCTGGGAGCCCTTTACACCCACATTAAGACAGCAGTTGGAGCCAGTGGGACCAGGGCAGCCAGGGGTACGAAGGGATTCATTTGAAATCTTGTTTCTTGAGAAATAGTTTTGTTCTTTTTCCTATGGATGTATCTAAGACCTTTTGGAATAACTGGCTGTTTTTTTTCTTTCTTTCTTAGTATAAACCTAAGTTGATACATCCCTGCACTGACTGTGTTTGAGGAATTTCCCTGTTCCCTCCCCATCCTCCTGCCTTGACAAGTCAGGGTTGTTAAAGAGGCTCGGACTGGGATGGGAGGGCGTAAGTATGTCCTGGTTTCTACTCTGCAGACCAAGATCTTAGAGATTTTAGGTAAGACCAAGTCTTTTGTTTTCAAAGCCAAAGTTCAATTTCCCACCATGCTCCTTGCAGGAAGCTTTTCTCCCTTTCTTTATTCAGGAAATTTGGACTTTTTCCTCCCCCTGTAGCATATTGAAGCAAAATTAAAGCTTAGCCCCATCCTAGGTCTTCTACTTAAATTACTAAGGGCAGGGAACCAGCAGTTAGCGTAATGGTTGACTACTCCCACGTAGTCAACCGCGGTTCGAGTCCTGGACATGGTGGCTTAAAACTCACGCCGGGCGCGTGTGCGTGTGTGCCCAAGATCCCAAGAGGAGAATGGAGGAGAAGGGATTGCGGCGTGACCATCCCCTCTGGGGGGTGATTTCTCACTTTCTGTCTCTATGTCTCTCTCTGTCTGTCTGGCGAGCGCACGCACCCTATAGCGAAAAAAACTCTAAAAAAAAGAAAAGTTTAAAAAAAAAAAAAAAAAAAAAAAAAACTACTGGAACCAGCAGTTAGCGTAATGGCTGTGTCGCTGGACTCCCATGTAATCGACCGTGGTTCGGGTCCTGCACCTTGTGGCCCAAACTCACACTGGGCTCGTGTGCGTGCCTGCCCAGGATCCCGAGAGGAGAAGAAATTGCAGCATGGTCATCCCCCCCAGGGGGTGATTTCTCACTTTCTGTCTCTGTCTCTGTCTTTCTGGCGAGCACACGTGCCCTATAGCAAAAACCTCTCAAAAACAAACACAACTACTCAGTCAGGGCTTTAGCCAACTTGGGGTCTCTAGTCTTAAAGCAGAAAAAAGCTGAGGTTTTTCTAACATACAGTTTAGGATCTAGGACACCCTTTACTGTGGATTCCCTTTACCCTACACTTCTGTGGAAATCTAGCAATGTTTCCTTTACACTTCCTTTCCCTTTATTATGGTAGAGAAAATTGAAAGACACTACTTGGCTTTTTATTGACCCATCTCTTTACCATATATTAAAAGCCTCTGTGGCCACCAGTACCTAAGTAACATAACCCAGAGAAGAAAAAAGGAGCTGTTACCAAACGTGAGGCATCATGACTGTCCCGGCCTCTGAGGCAGCACAGCCTAGCATAAACTACACAAGCTTTGGAGTTCAGACAGACTGGAGCTCAGCTTGATGGAGGGTCATTTCCCACATGTTAAAGGGAGCCTAAGATAGTTACTACTGGACAGGATCACCCTAGGATTGCAGGACAGTGAAGCCACAGCACTTGGCACACGATAGACGTGAGTGGTATCCGGGCGGGCAGGGGCAGGGGCAGGATGGGCGACGAGAAGTTTTAGGAATTGGTGTGATCAGGAGGAACTTCCCTGCAGCTGGGGCATATGGTAGTGGCAAGTCCCGAGTTGTAGAAGAACCAGTCATTGATGCATTGACCTTTTAGCTACAAGAGTTTGCTTGCTTGCTGCAGGGGACAGGATAACCACATTCCTTCCTTCCTCCACGCACAAGTTACACAGGTGATGACATGAGAGTTGATTGATCGGCATCCCCTCGGCACCCAGCTCATACTTTGCACATAGCAGGCGGTCAGTAAGTGTTTGAGGAGTGAGTGTAGGGAGCTGCCCTCTCAGGGTAGCCTACGTATTCCATGTCCCTCTACTATCCTAACAGGAGGACAGGGTAGATTGAATAAAGAACTGTCAGTGTCTGTACCCTTTGGAGCTTTCGGTCAATACAGTGATTGATACATAATTATTTCAGTAATTATTGAGTACCTGCTATTTTGTTGCCTGCATTGTAACATTCCCTTGACCCTTTTGGTGTAGAACTTATAGAAAAGGTTTCAGTCATCCTTTCTGAATGCCTACGTCCTCCTGAAAACACACAAACACGAAGTCTTCCTCTCCCACAATCTTGTCTCTTTCTCTTTGTATTCCAGAGTGTTTAACATACCAGAAGATGGAGACAAGATTCAGAATGGTCCTGTGACTCAGATCAACCGCCCTTCCCTGTCAAAACCTCTGGCCTCTCTGGAAAAAGAATAAACCCGCTTTCTCTGATGCTCTTCCTCTACAGCTCTTTTGATTCAATCACCATTGAAACTTGAGAACAGACTCTAACCTTCCCCACCTCCAGGTGAGGGCAAAGGTGGGAATTACTGAGAGCCTCCTGGCTGCCCCCACATTCATTTCCCTCATATTTTACTACAAATTTGATCGGGTTTCTATTTTTACTATGTAAAATTAATCAAGTGTATCAGGGAGAGAAGAGAAAAGATAAAGGATGTTAGAATCTAGGATGGAATGGGACCAGCAGATGGCATAATGGTTATGTTGCTGAACTCCCACACATTTGACAGTGGTTCAAGTCCTAGACTCCTGGGTGTGTGCCATTACCCCCTAGGGGATGATTTCTGTCTCTCTGGTCCTATAGCAAAAATATCTCTCTTAAAAGAAAAAAGCTGCATTGGAAATGAGAAGCAAAAAGCAATGAGGCACCTTTTTGTGAGATAAAGGGGGAGATGGTTGGAGGCCAACTATTACTGGACAAAGCATGGTGTGGTAGAAGAGTATGCGACTTGGCTTCAGAAGCCATTATCAGCACTTTGTGTTTAGTCTTAAGTCATTTGCCTTCTCTGACCTTAAATTCCTCATCTGTAAGATTAAGAGGCCTCTGAGGTCCCTCTTAAGCACCAAGAGAATGGACTCCAAGAAATGACCTCTCAGATCCTTTGTTCCAGCCTTACAGCTGTTATACCCATTTATTATAATAGCTCTTGGGTGCTGTTGCCCATTACAATATAGCACGCACTGACTGTACTAGAGGATTTACATAAAATTAACCTCCATAATTGAGAGTGATACAAGTATTCCCTGTTTTGTGTAGGTGAGAAGAACTGAGGCTTAGCGACATTTAAGTAATTTACCCAGAATTATATAGTTAATGGCAGGTCAGGATTTACATTTGAATCTGACTGGTTCCAAAATCTGTGCTCTTAATTTTTTCTTCTTCTTTTTTTTTTTTTTTTTTTTTTTTTTTGGAGAGGTTTTTTCGCTATAGGGCACGTGCGCTCGCCAGACAGAGAGAGACATAGAGACAGAAAGCGAAAAATCACCCCCCAGAGGGGATGGTCACGCCGCAATCCCTTCTCCTCCATTCTCCTCTCAGCATCTTGGGCACGCACGCACACGCGCCCGGCGTGAGTTTTAAGCCACCGGGTCCGGGACGCGAACCGCGGTCGACTACGTGGGAGTCCAGCGACATAGCCATTACTCTAACTGCTGGTTCCCAGTGCTCTTAATTTTCTACCTGCAGTACAGACTATGTGAGATAAAATGTTACGGTTAAAGGGAAACTACTGACAACTATTTGCAGTCTCTTTTTCTCCCACTCTTGCCCTCAGGAGTTCTACCTCTGTTATCAAAACCGCGTGACACCTTATTACTACTTTCGGGTTTCCCTGAAACGCCCCGGGTCTCGGGTTTGCCGGTGTGTGTAACAGTTTCAGTCTTCCGGTCACCCGGAACCACTCACATGTCTGCCGGCCTGTGTAGGGAGTGCCTTTTCGGAGTTCCTGGGGGTGGTGCCAGGCTGGAGTGGCAGCTGTATTCACCAATAGGGAGGGAGCTCGTTGAGTCAAAAGCCAATGGGGAGTGTGGTTCGAGGATGTAGGAACCGGTTTGAAGGAACATGGGGCTGTGTCAGAGGTGGCGACGGCTCCGGCTCCCGGGATTAGAAGCCTGCGGGCTACACACGGTGCGTGAGGTACCCAAGTTCCGAACACCATTGGGCCCAGGCCAGCCAAAGCCTGAACTGTAGGCTCTCAAGCCAGCCGCACGCCACTTCCCCCCACCCCGGTTCCCCTGGACAGGGCTACCGTACGCCTACACTTGCCAGTTAGCGGTCCGAAACCCAGAGCCGCATAGGGCCCCAGCCGAGGGTCCTCTATCACCCATTCCCTTTAAAGACTAGGGATTGGGATTAAGGCTGCAAATCCCACCCTCCCCAATGCCAGGAAATGATGGGACCCTTGTTACTTCCTGTTTTCTTTCCCTTCAGGCAGCTGTGCCGACCCCTCCACACTGGTTGGCAGAGCGGCTTGGCCTTTTTGAGGAGCTATGGGCTGCTCAGGTAAAGAGGTTAGCAAGCCTGGCACAGAAGGAAGCCCGGAGTATTAAGGTGTTTCTTCCTGGAGGCAAGAAAGTGGATGCTGTGGCATGGAACACAACCCCTTACCAACTAGCCCAGCAGATCAGGTACCAGGCCCATCCTGTACTTGACAGGATTATCATTCTGTCCCTTTACTTCCTCTGCACCTGAGCCGGGAAGAAAACTTCGTCTGCTTGTTTCTATTGCATCCCCACTGAAATAGCCTTTCCTGAGGATTGTTTTTATCTGCATTAGTTTGAATCGCTGCCCTTCCTCTGACATCCATTGGGAAAATAAATGATAGCTTCTTTTGCTCTGGTAACTCATTTCCTCATGGTAAATTTAGTACATCTGAGAGGTTGATCTTTCCCTTCCCTGTAGATTATAACCCTGTCTTTTTCCTCATTCCTACTCCCGGCTGCTAAAGTTCAACACTGGCAGATACTGCAGTGGCTGCTCAAGTGAATGGAGAACCTTATGATCTGGAGCGGCCCTTGGAGGCAGATTCTGATCTCAGATTTCTGACGTTCGATTCCCCAGAAGGCAAAGCTGTAAGTTTCTTCCTTATTAGAGATACAGTAGCTAAGAGAAGCCAAAAATTTAGCATGTATTTCTTTTGCCTCAGTTTCTGTATTTACAATTGGGAGGGAGACCTATGGCAGACTGTCTAGACTATCTGACTATTCCTGGCTAACTGGAAATTTAGGGCAAAAGTTTTTTTTTTTTTTTTTTTTTTGGTAGAGGTTTTTGCTGTAGGGCGTGTGCGCTCGCCAGAAAGACAGAGACAGAGAGACAGAAAGTGAAAAATCACCCCCTAGGGAGGATGGCCACACCGCAAATCCCTTCTCCTCCATTCTCCTCTCAGGATCTTGGGCAGGCACGCACACACGCCCTGCGTGAGTTTAAGCCAAAGGGTCCGGGACGCGAACCGTGGTCGACTACATGAGAGACCAGCGACATAACCATTACACTAACTGCTGGTCCTGGCAGAAGTTTTTATCTAGCCTCAGTCTGTTAAGCAAACAGTATTTGTGCCAGTGCAAGGGAGAGATAATAAGCTGAAAACAGAAGGATAATATGCAAATTCAATCCCCTTGGTTCTTAAGGACATGCATTGTAGGTCATCTGTATTATGTATTCATTTCTTTTTTTTAATTATTTTATTCAATTTTATTCATTCATTCATTTATTTTAATTTGACTAGAGAGACAGGAAGAGAGAGAGAGAGAGAGAGAGAGAGAGAGAGGGGGAAAGTGAGAAAGCAAGCCACCAGATCCGGGACTCAAACCATGGTCAGCCATGTGGGAGTGTCCAGCGCCTTAACCACCACGCCACTTGCCAGTCCCTGTATTATGCATTCATTTCTAACATGGCTTCCACAACTGAGCACACAACCTGGCCACCTCCCCATTTTGTCTTCTTTATGTCAGTTCAAGTAACAGACCTTGTCTATTAGGGTCCAGAAAAATGGAATTTCCATGTCATATGTATAGATAGTGGCCAACCCCTAGAGAAATAGTAACACTAGATTCCTAGGATAGAGAAAAAGGCCACCTGGGGGCCAGCAGGTGGCGTGATGGTTAAGGCGCAAGACTCCCACATGACCAACTATGGTTTGAGTCCTGGACCTGGCAGCTTGCTTTCTCACTTTGTCTCTCTCCGGTGAGTGCACATGCCCTTTAGCAAATTAATAATAATAATAATAATAATAATAATAATAATAATAAATAAGAAAGATACCGGGTTGGAAAAGTCATGATGTATTTTTGTATGTTTCTATGCAAAATGCGTCATGACTTTTCTAACAACCCAATAGTTAATTTTCTTTTTTTGAGACGTTTTTTGCTATAGGGCGCGTGCGCTCGCCAGACAGACAGAGAGAGACATAGAGACAGAAAGCAAGAAATCACCCCCCAGGGAGGATGGTCACGCCACAATCCCTTCTCCTCCATTCTCCTCTCGGGATCTTGGGCACGCACGCACACGCGCCCAGCGTGTGTTTTAAGCCATTGGGTTCCAGGACGCAAATCACGGTCGACTACGTGGGAGTCCAGCGACATAGCCATTACGCTAACTGCTGGTTCCCAGTTAATTCTTTTTTAAAAAATTTTATTCATTTTGGGACCAGCAGGTGGTGTAGTGGTTGAGGCGCTGGATACTCCCACATGGCCAGTCAAGGTTTGAATCCTGGACCTGTTGGCTTGCTTTCTCACTTTTCCTCCCTCTCTCTGTCTCTTTCTCTGTCTCTCTCTGATCAAATTAAAGTAAATGGATGAATAAATAAATTGGGTAAATAATTCTTTTTAAAAATTGTATTTTTTTTTTGAGAGGTTTTTGGTATAGGGTGCGTGTGCTCGCCAGACAGACAGAGAGAGACAGAGAGACAGAAAGCGAGAAATCACCCCCCAGAGGGGATGGCCACGCAGTAATCCCTTCTCCATTCTCCTCTCGGGATTTTGGGCACGCACGCACACACGCCCGGTGTGAGTTTTAAGCCACCAGGTCCAGGACGTGAACCGCAGTCGGCTACGTGGGAGTCCAGAGATATAGCCATTATGCTAACTGCTGGTCCCTGTATTCTTTTTTTAATAATTACTTTTATTTAATTTTCATTTGTTTGGTTTTTTTTTTTTATTTATTCATTTTAATTTGACCAGAGAGGGACCGAGAGAGCGCAAAAGTGAGAAAGCAAGCCACCAGGTCCAGGACTCATATTGCAATCAGCCATGTGGGAGTCCAGCGCCTTTAACCACCATGCCAGCTAGAGGTGCTGGACTCCCATGCTGGCCCCCATTATTATTATTATTCTTTAATTTGATGAGAGAAGGAGAGAGCGAGAGGGAGAAAGTGAGAGAGCAAGCCACTGGGTCTGAGATTTGAACCATGTTGGGAGTCTAGCACCTCAACCACACCACCTACCGGCCCCCCAATAGTTTATTCTAATGTTTAGTGTTGAAGAAGATGAATGTATCTAAATCTTTCATGTGATTATTATACATTATATGCATATTTTTTGAGAATTATTGTCTTTAACTTTATTTATGTATTTATTTATTTTAATTGGACCAGAGAGGGATAGAGTAAAAGAGAGAGAGAGGGAGAGTGAGAAAGCAAGCCACCAGATCCAGGATTCCAACCGCAGTTGGCCATATGGGAGTCCAACACCTGTAACCACCATGCCACCTGCCAGCCCCACTATATGCATAGTTTTTGAAAAACCATACTGTCTCCACAAAGATGGAATAAATGTAAATCAGAAATCACAGTTACTTCTTATTTAGAAAATATAGTTTATTCTGAAGCCCTGATAGGTTAAGGGAGCAGCAAAAGAAGACTGACTAGCTGTTTCTGTGTCCCAGAACCAAGAAGCTCCAAGGACTGAGGGCAGGGCTGGAGCTTCTACTGGCCTTCTGCTTTCTTTTCAGTTAAATCTTTTTTTTTTTTTTTTAACTTTTTACTATTCAGTAGTCATCTCCAGTCTGGGTTTTCCATTTTGTGGTAATTATTCCTAGAGCCAGACGGTTTTTCCCACCAGCTTAACTGAGAAAATGATCAGAGATCTATGGGTTGAGGGAGAAGTTTATGAAGTCCTGAGCTCTTTTCTCGTGAACCCAGGTATTCTGGCACTCCAGCACCCACGTTCTGGGGGCAGCAGCTGAGCAATTCCTAGGTGCCCTTCTCTGCCGAGGTCCAAGTACAGAATCTGGCTTTTACCATGATTTCTTCCTGGGAAGGGAGCGGTGAGTAATGCAAAAAAGGAGAATGATTCTGGGGTAGTTTCTGAGGCATAGTTCTGGCGCCTTGAACATGTTCAGTTTGGGGGAGACGAGGGGAGAGCCCCTCTACGCCTCAGCAGTAATGTCGGTAGCACCTTCTCCACTATCCATGTCCTTCCTCTTCTGTCTAAACTGTTTAAAATTGACCTCTAGCCTTCAGGAATTCCTAATTTTGTCAGTCCAGATGTCCAGCACTCAGCTTCTAACTTCACGTGTAGACCTTTTTCTCCAAATGTAAAATCTGTTGCCAATTTTCTATTTATATTTTTCTTAAGTTTGTTTGTCTTTTCCAACAATTCTAGACTTTTCCTAGTGGTCAGGACTTCACTCCCTAGCCAAAAGTATGCCAGCCAGGTGATGCTCCTTAGAGGATACAAGCTAACCAACTCTCCTCTTGCCAGGACAATTCAGGGCCCAGATCTGCCTGTTTTGGAGCGTATTTGCCAGGAGCTTACAGCTGCTGCTCAACCCTTCCGGAGGCTAGAAGTTTCCCGAGATCAGCTTTGCCAGCTCTTCAAGGTGGGCTGCAGAGAGATTTTTTGAAAGAAGATTCAGAGGCACAGAGAAGGGGAAGCTCACTCCAAGGACAGCTTTGTGGAAATAAAAACGTATCTTTACTGTTCCCCTTTGCTTTCTTCCAGGATAACCCCTTTAAGCTTCACTTGATCAAAGAGAAAGTGACAGGACCAACAGCAACAGTATATGGGTGAGAGTCGTCAAGATTAAGGGAAACAGGGAGAGGAGGGGAAGCACTGCAGAAGGCCAGAATTGAGCCAAGGGAGGGAAGACAGGAGATAAACTGTGTTACTCTAGAAAAGGACATGCCATTGCTTTCTCTCTCTGTAGAATAGTTCCTTCCTCTTCACCACCTCTTTCTGTTAGCCAGAGGCCACAGATGGGAGAAAAGGAAAAGCTCAAGAGCCTGCAATCCATTAACTGGCTTCGTCTCTTCTTCTCCCAGGTGTGGCACGTTGGTCGATCTTTGCCGGGGCCCCCACCTTCGGCACACCGGACAGATTGGCGCTCTGAAGCTGCTGACGGTCAGTTGTAAGGGCAGAGTGAGGCTGAGGTTCCTATTTTCACAGGGGTAAGCAGAAGAATAGGAAGAAGGTGCTCTCTCCCAGCCCCTTCTCTACTCTGAGAGCTAAGGGAAGAATCTAGAAAGACAGAGATGCTTAGTTTACACATTCTAGAAACCCCCGGTGTGAAGGCAGGTACTGGACACCCTGCCAGGGCCCAGAAGCCAATTAGCTTTTGTTCTTTTTTTTTTTTTTTTTTAAGAGAGAGTTTTGCTATAGGGCACGTGCACTCACCAGAGAGACAGACAGAAACAGAAAGCAAGAAATCACCCCCTAGAAGGGATGGCCACACCACAATTCCTCCTCTCAGGATTTTGGGCATGCACACACGCGTGCCTTGTGCAAGTTTTAGGCTGCCGGTTCTGGGACTCAAACCGTGGTCGACTATGTGGGAGTCCAATGACGTAACCCTTATGCCATGTGCTGGTTCCTGTCCATTTGTTTTTAACATTTTATTTATTTGTTATTTGACCAAAGAGAGAGAGAGCAAGCCGCCATGTCCAGGATTCAAACTGGGAGTACAGAGCCTTAACCACCATACCACTTGCCTGTCAAGTTTCTTAGTCTGACATCAGTGTTAAGGGGAATGAGCAGGAAGATGTGAGCAGCCTAGACAGGGTCATATATGGCAGGCTCTGTGGAAAGAGAGGGCATGTTCCAGGAGGACAGTGAACATTGTCAACAGACACAGGAGAATGCCCTAGGGAGGTCCAGCAGATGGCATAGTGGTTATGTCACTGGACTCCCACATGGCCAACTGTGGTTCAAATCCCAGACCTGGTGGCTTAAAAATCATGGCAAACGTGTGTACATGGGTACCCAAGGTCCCAGGAGGAGAATGGAGAAGGGATTGCAGTGTGGTCATTCCCCTGGGGATTGGTTTCTCACCGCTCTCACTGTCTCTCTCTCTGGCGAGCACATGTCCTAAAGCAAACAAACAAACAAACACAAATAAACCTCTAAGAATACCCTAAATAAAGGGCATCCTTTTTTAAAAAAATCTGCCTGGTCGGGACCAGCAGGTGGCATGGTGGTTAAGGGCACTGGACTCCCACATGGCTGACCACAGTTCAAATCCCAGACTTGGCGGCTTGCTTTCTCTCTCTCTCTCTCTCTCTCTCTCTCTCTCTCTCTCGGTCCCTCTCAGATCAAATTAAAATAAATAAAGTTAAACAATTCTTTAAAAAAAATTTTTAAAAATCTGTCTGGGCAAGGTGAGCTATGAGATGGTGGAGGACTCGGGAGCAAGGGGGCAGGCTTTTTTTAAGCAAAATGCCCTAAACTGAAAGCCTAACCTCTGTACTCACCTCATTCTGCCACTAATGACATGTGTTGCCTTGGGGAAGTCTCTATCCATTTTCCTCAGTATAAAACGAGGCTATTAATTCCTGTTTTACCAGTTAATCCACTTCATAGAAACAATGAAAATCAACTAACGCAGAAGAAAATGTTTGAGGAAGAGTTAAGAGTGCTATAAATGTAATCTGTTTCATATTGGTCTATTATTAAAGGAAAGAGCAAGCAGAGACATTTGAATTTTGTGTGACCAGGAGTAGAATATGGCGTCAAATGCTGACTCCGGCAGCTGTAGGATATTGTTAAGACGAGGGGTAGACTGACATTTGACTGAGGTTCAGATCACAGTCTGCAGGGCAGTGGTCGATTAGAAGGGGAGGAATTAATGAGCACCTGGCTTCTGGTAGGTTGGTGGTAGGGAGAATGGTGAGAAAAGGTGACGGCAGGGCCAGATGAGGCTCACTCTGGAGGCGTAGGAGTCCAGAGTCCAGCAACTTCTAAGGCTGTAAACTCGGCAAGGGATGCCTAGAGGATGGACAGGTCCGTCCTGTGGGTGACGGTGGGAGGAGGAGAGAGGTGAGTGGCATCACTGTCACGTGGCATGCCTTGATGCTTGCACCCAAAGCCTCAGACCCAGCTTGGAGGAGAGCTGGGTGCCTTTGGTCATCTCGCCTTCCCTTTGGTCCCCTCGGTCCTCCACAGATCTCGTCATCCTCGTGGAGATCTTCAGCAGCCCCGGAGATGCTGCAGAGAGTGTCTGGGATTTCCTTTCCCACTGCAGAGTTGCTGAGGGCCTGGGAAGCATGGAGGGAGGAGGCAGAGCTGCGAGACCACCGGCGTATTGGGAAGGTACGGAGCCCGGGATGGCGATGACGGTCAGAACCTGATCATGAGCTTGGGAGGAGATTCGGTCAGAGAAGCTCCAACAGTTGTTTGTCTGGGTTCCGAAGCTCCCATCTGCCCCTGAATGACCATTTCCATTTCTGACCCCAGGAACAGGAGCTCTTCTTCTTCCATGAACTGAGCCCTGGCAGCTGCTTTTTCCTGCCACGAGGGACACGGGTGTATAATGCACTGGTGGCTTTTATCAGGGTAAGGGGGACCCAAGGCCAGGGTAAAGAAGACTGTGGAGGGGCTAAGGGCCTAGAGGTCAAGGTGTTTGAGTTGAAAGACAGGGTAGGGAGTGTAGACGTACATTGTGTGAAGTGCTGGTGACCTGTAGCAGGGAGCTGCAGTGGTGTGATCTGCAGGGAGAGTCGTGGCTGTGTTCAGCATGAGAGCCCACGAGAGCCACACAGCTACCCTCTTGCCTCCTTGCCTTCCAGTCATGCTGACCTTTGTGTCTGTACCTTTCTCTCCAGGCTGAGTATGCCCACCGGGGTTTCTCAGAGGTGAAGACTCCCATGCTGTTTTCTACAAAACTCTGGGAACAGTCAGGGCACTGGGAACATTACAGGGAAGACATATTTGCCCTTCAGCCGCCAGGCTCTGCCAGGCCTGCCAGCTCCCAGAGCGACTGCCCTACCCAGCATCCTACAGACACGCTCGCCCTCAAGCCCATGAACTGCCCTGCACACTGGTGAGCTGCGGGCTGAGGGCAGGAGGCCCGGGTCCTTCCAGGGTAGGGCTAGGATCAGGTTGCAAAGTATTAAGTAATGGAAAACACCTTGGGGAGAATATCGGACGTGGGATTTGAACCGTGGGCTGCCCTATAGCTAACCACATGCATTTGGGAATATCGTTGTACCTCATTCGGCCTCCGTCTCCTTTGAAATGATGCCAAGGGCTTGGAGTTGCTCTCTAAGGTCCTCTTATAGCTCAGTGCTATCACAGAGCAGGCGCAGTAAATGATGCCTGTGTGTCTGCTACGTAATGTCTACTAAGAAGTTCACTTCTACACTAAGCAGGGCTCAGACTGACAGGCTGGGTTGGTAGGACTCAGTGGGGGAGGTGCCACAGCACTAGCACAACACAAAGAATGGAGGAGCCATCTTGGGGGCTAGCTCTCCCTGTGGCCCTGACCCATCCCCACCCCAACTCATCAGCCTGATGTTCGCCCACCGGCCCAGATCCTGGCGGGAGCTGCCCCTCCGACTAGCCGACTTCGGGGCACTGCACCGGGCCGAGGCCTCTGGCAGTCTAGGGGGACTGACCCGGCTGCGGTGCTTCCAGCAGGATGACGCTCACATCTTCTGTGCACCTGATCAGGTGACCCTTCCCAGCTCCCCCAAAGTGTTTCTAGACCACCTTCCATTCCCCTCCAGCCTCCCTGGCCTTTGGTACCTTCTGTACTGTATATACTATAATTCACCAGCTTTGTTTTTGTCCTCCGTTTCCCCCAAACTGCCATCACCCCAAATCTCCAGCTAGCATACAGCTCACCCATTCTTCTGTCCTGCCCCAGCTGGAAGCAGAGATCCGAAGCTGTCTTGATTTCCTCCGCTCTGTCTATGCCGTCCTTGGTTTCTCCTTCCACCTGGCACTGTCCACCCGGCCGTCTGGCTTCCTGGGGGAGCCTGGCCTTTGGGACCATGCTGAGCAGGTGAGCAGGAGGTAGGAGGCACCGGCAGAAAAGCCAGGCTCTAGTGAACAGGGGGATATGGTAACCAGAGTCCTCAGCTGGAGGCATGTGCCAGGGGATCTGTTTGTCGGGGACTGGCAGGGTGTGTTGCTTATGGAGTCTAGGATGAGGTCATCCTCTCATCTCATTCCCTCTAAAGGTTCTCCAGGAGGCCCTGGAGGAATTCGGAGAACCCTGGGACCTCAACCCTGGAGACGGTGCTTTCTATGGGCCAAAGGTGAGCTGTTTTTTTCAAATTATTATTTCCTTTTTTTATTTTTTGGAGAGGTTTTTTGCTATAGGGCACATGTGCTCACCAGAAAGACAGAGAGAGACAGAGAGATAGAAAGCGAGAAATCACCCCCCGGGCGGATGGTCACGCAGCAATCCCTTCTCTTCCATTCTCCTCTCGGGATCTTGGGCACGTACACACATGCGCCCGGCGTGAGTTTAAGCCACTGGGTCTGGGACTCGAACAGCGGTCCACTACATGGGAGTCCAGTGACATAGGCATTGCGGCAAATGCTGGTCCCAAGCTGGGTGTTTTATTTCATTACTTTTATTGAAATTTTGGTACATACAAAGGATTTTTTTTTTTTTTTGAGAGGTTTTTCGCTATAGGGTGCGTGCGCTCGCCAGACAGACAGAGAGAGACAGAGAGACAGAAAGCGAGAAATCACCCCCCGCAGGGGGGATGGCCACGCCGCAATCCCTTCTCCTCCATTCTCCTCTCGGGATCTTGGGCACACACGCACATGCGCCCGGCGTGAGTTGTAAGCCACCGGGTCTGGGACGCAAACCGCAGTGGACTACGTGGGAGTCCAGCAACATAGCCATTATGCTAACTGCTTGTCCCAAGGAATATTTTTTTTAACTTGCATAGGCTATAAAGAAGATCAATACTTCTTTTTTTCCTTGATGCATGATAGAGTGCCCAAGCACATTTGAGAGTGAGAGAAAGGGAGAGCAGGAGAGAAGAGAGAGGAGCACCCTTCACAGGGTCTGGTCATGTCACGATCCCCTCTCCAGTCCTCCAGTCTGTCAGATCTGGGGCACTTGTGTGTGTGCGCAGTGTGTTTCAGGCCAGTGGGCTGGGAAATGGAGTCACGGTTAGCACGTGGGATCTGACTTCTCTAGAGCAGCACATTACTGCTGTGCCGTGGAGCCGGCCCAGGAGCAGTACGTTTGCTGCTGCCCTCTCAGACCCTGTCTGATGAGGGCTGTGGGAGGTAAGGAGGGTTGTCGGCGTCACGGGGTCCGTGCTGTGCAGGTCTTAAGGGAGCGCATTAGGGTGGGGCTTAGCCTTGCTCAGGGCAGCAGGAAGCTCTTACTGCAGAATCACTTTCCAGTCTGGAAGGCAGGTAGTGGCTGGCCAGGTGAGGGATTTCAGGAGGCAAGAGAATAGGCAGAGGCTTGGGTGAGGGCAGAAACGCGCATGGCAAATTGGAAGCAGTGAAAAAAGTCAGGGGAGGGGCCGGCAAGTGGTGTGGTGGTTGGGGGCGCTGGACTCCCACATGGCTGACTGTGGTTCAAGTCCCAGACCTGGTGGCTTGCTTTCTCACTTTCTCTCACTCTGTCACTCTCTGGTCAAATTAAAAAATAAATAAAGGTAAATAAAATAATTTTTTTAAAAAGAAAAAAAAGGACTAAAAAGTGTTGGATTCAGAAAAAAGGCTGTTAGGCTTTGAAGGACCATTTTTGGTAAAGTGGGGTTTCGGGGTGGGGTCAGACAGAAACCAGTGAATGAATCTAACTCTTTCAAGAATTTCGGCTCTTACAAAAAGGCAAAGGAGGGGGGACCATCAGTTAGCGTAATGGCTATGTCACTGGACTCCCATGTAGTTGACCGCAGTTCAAGTCCCGGACCCGGTGGCTTAAACTCACGCCGGGCACATGTGCGTGTGTGCCCAAGATCCCGAGAGGAGAACCGAGAAGAAGGGATTGCAGCGTGGCCATCCCCCCTGGGGGTGATTTCTCGCTTTCTGTCTCTCTCTCTCTGTCTTTCTGGTGAGCGCACGCGCCCTGTAGGAAAAATCTCTCCAAAAAAAAAAGGAGAGTAGCTAGAGGGGCCCAAGTCATTGAAGGGATGAGAATGTATAAATGTGATGAGAGGAAGCCTGTCTGAGAAGTCGAAGTTGTAAGGAAAGGTTACAGTAGAGCAAAGTTCTGGGGAGGCTGGGGGTGGAGTGGAGACCCCTCTACAGAAAGGAGTCCCTTTGCCATTGAGTTGAGAGTGGGAGGCATGGCGGGGGCTGGATGCAAGGAAGTTTATAGGTGTGGCAGAAGTCAAGGCATTGTCCATCCCAAGGTCTCAATTACTGGAATTCTCCATGAGGTGTAGGGGGCAGGATCATTGCCAAGATGCATGTGGAAGAAGGCAGCATTGTCAGGGAGGGGCTTGTACATAGGAAGAGAGGAATTGCCCCGACACTGTCATGTAAACTGAGCAGCTCATCTTCTGAGTGCTCAGGAGCTGCTGTGCACTGTACCGGGGCCATTATTCAGGTATTTCTTACTCACTTCTTTGTCCCAAATGTCTGTCTCAACACAGTTTTTATTTAGCTGCTACATGATAGTTCCTAAATAAAAATATCTAAGAATAATGAAAATATGTTTAATTGACTGGTTTCAGCAATAATACTATAGAAGTAAAGAGGAAAACAATTCAGAAAAGTAAAAAAATGTGCTGAGTGGCCGGCAGGTGGTGCAGTGGTTAAGGGTGCTGGACTCCCACATGGTTGACCACAGTTCGAATCCCGGACCTGGCGGCTTGCTTTCTCACTTTCTCTTTCTCTCTCTGTCCTTCTTTGGTCAATTAAAGTAAATAAATAAATAAAGTTAAATAAAATAATTTTTTAAAAAGAAATGTGCTGAAGGTTACAGAGATAGCCATTACTGATAAAGTGTGTATCATGTTAAATCAGCCTACTAAAGTACTCTCTGAGACGCTGTTTAGAGAGAGGCCAGTCCTGTAGCACAGTGGTCAAGCACGGTGCATCAGGGGCCAGATCCCCCATGACTGGCCCTAGCAGCACCTGCTGCGTGTGTGTATGGGCCCCAAATCCTGATGGGTTGGAGAAATGCAGGAAGAAGGATTGCGGCGTGACCACATCGCACTGGGGCTGCATTCTCTTATGAGTGCATGCACCCTCTGGCGAATAAAACAAAAAGCCAGGTTTGGGGATGAGTGGGGAGAAAGCCCAAACTATCTGAGGTGTGTGGGCAGAGGATTTACTGGGGTGTGCAGAAGATTGCTGGGAGCAATGAGGGCACCAGGTGAGTCTTGAAACAGTGACTTCCAGGTGGCATCAGCCTCCATTTTGGTCTGTGCAGAATGTGACATGTTGGGCATTGCCAGGCAGTTCCCCTGCAGGGCCACAGAGGCGGTGGGGTTCTGCCATGTGGGTGTGGCAACCACGGATGGTACATGGGGACTAGGGAGAGTGGTTACAGCTGCCTGGGGAACAAAGGTGGGAGGGTCGTAGGAGTGGGAAAAGGACCCTCTGTGTGGAAGAGCCAGAAACAGGAATAAGGGCCAGAAGACAAAAAGATAATCAGAGTGGTGTGAGGGCTGTCAAAGAGCCGCAGCCATCGAGAGGGGCAGGGTGAGGAGGGCGGCCGTGGTGTGTCAGGGCGAAGGTCTCTGAGACAAGCTCAAGGATTGAGAGGCCAGGGAGAGAGCTCCTGTGGGCCACCGCCAGGGTGTGTGAGATAGAGAGGCAGAACAGGATAGGATACAGCTGGGTGATGTGACTGCAGATAGCCGGGGTCATGGGAGGGGTGAGGGTGGGGTGCACAGATGGCGGAGGGTACTGGTTCTGGCTCCTCTCATGCCCTCTGTTTGTCTCCTCCAGATTGATGTGCACCTCCGCGATGCCCTGGGTCGGCCCCATCAGTGTGGGACAATCCAGCTTGACTTCCAGCTGCCCCTGAGATTTGACCTCCAGTTCAAGGGGTACAGAACCCTGCCTCGTGCCCCTTCCCCATGACAGCCCCTAGGATAGGTGGACGGCTCTCCTGTACCACCGATAGGAAAGACTGAGCCAAATCCTCCATGCCCTCCCCTGCGGGCTGAATAGTCCTTAAAGCCTGGGAGGCGATCTTGGGTGCATAATTTGGGACACTTCTGCCATTCTATCCACCACCTTTTCCTTTCCAAGACAGGCGGGGGCCCTGGAGCGTCCAGTCCTCATTCACCGAGCAGTGCTCGGTTCTGTGGAGAGGCTGCTGGGAGTGCTGGCTGAAAGCTGTGGGGGGAAATGGTGAGAGGTCTGGCCCTCAGACAAATCCTTCCCACCCCAGGGCCTGTCCCCTTCCTCTCCCATCTTCTGTGTCCTTCTCAAATCTGCTCCCTACAGCTCCCTTCTGCCAGAGCCCAACTGAATCATCTGACCTCTTCTGTTCTCTCCTATCCAGGCCACTGTGGCTGTCCCCATTCCAGGTGGTAGTCATCCCCGTGGGGACTGAGCAAGAGGACTATGCCAGGGAGGTGAGGAGCAGGGAACAAGGGAAGGGTCAGGAGCAGGAGTGGTCAGAAACCTGGTGTCTCGCAGCGGGGAAAGGCCGTGCGGGGTGGTAGGAGGGGTGCAGCCCTGAGCCAAAGTACTCGGCCTGACAGCAGCTGTTCCACATGCTGCGGCTGCTGCACCAAGGAAAGGCGCTGACCCTGCCCTGCAGAAACTGTGAAAATTAAATTAACAAGCGTTAAACGCTGCCCTGCCGACAAAGCACTTGGCACAGACCTGGGCTGGAGTAAATGTTGATCTTTTCTAAAGAGATCGAGGATTTGGGTGGCACCAGAGTTGAGCATCTGGTTGGATTGAGCGTTGGCTAGAAGCAGGCTGAGTCCAGGGAGTAGCTGGGGGCTCATCTTCAGGTGGAGGCAGACAAAGCTGGGGGTGGGGAGACGGGGCCTGGGTGTGGAGGTGAGGTGAGGAGTTGTCAGTGACAGCAGGAGAGCATGGGGCAGACGAGGAGGGATGGATGAAGATGAATGGCATCAGGCTGTTCTAGCTCCTTGGCCTTCCATTAAATTAACTTCCTGTCACCAAACCTCTGTCCCAGGCACAGCAGAGCCTGCGGGCCGCAGGACTGGCCTGCGACCTGGATGCGAATTCTGGGCTGACCCTCAGCCGGAGGGTGCGCCGGGCCCAGCTCGCCCACTACAATTTTCAGTTTGGTGAGTGTGCAGGTCAGCCCAGGACCTCAGCCCTGCATCCTCCTGCCTACCCGCTACATTCTTGTTCCTAGTTAGTCCATTAAGTTTGATTATCCACATATTCAGGTTGGTTTAGGCTCATTCCCTGAGCTGGGAAGGAGCCAGGTTTCTTGCAGAAGACCTGACCGCTTCACCCCCACACCCCAACTCTGACCTTGAGAACAGTTTTCCTCTTTTTAGCCCCTCCCTAGCTCTTGGTGTCTGTTAATTAACCAAAGGTGCATCAGAAAGAAAGGGACAGGAAGGGTTAATGGGCATTAATTAATTAGCCTTGTTTATTCTAGACCTAGGTGGAGTCAGCCTCAAAGGATGTGATGGAGACAGCCCTGAGGGATGAGGAGAAAGACCTTACAGAGGCTAGCGGTGCCTGGCTCCTGCCCTTTTCATTGCACGGGGTTCAGAGCTCTGTCTTGAAGACAAGGAGCAGAAACCCCTCTGCCAGGTTACCTGGTTCTCTAGTTTTACGCCCCGCTCCCCTGCCAGCATTAGAGCAGGCTGCCCCACTGTCCTGGGCTTGCACTCGTGTGTTCCTCCGCTGCCCTCTGCCCCCTTTGACCACCTCTGTACACACACAGTTTGTTTCTTGGCCTGGCTTTCAATCTCTCTGGCTGATTCTAAAGTCTCTGACCCTGGCTCCCTGAGCAGAAGTGATAAGGCATGTAGGGAAGCGAGCACTTCCTTATGTCCTCAGGCGAATGGGGAACTGGAAAAGCAGGCACAGCTAAATAGGTCCTCCCTAAAGACTTAGCTCTGTTGAGTTTCTGCATAGCCAAAAGAAATACCCCATGTGGATGAATTTGCCCTGAGATTCCCAGACTCCCTTCTTCTCCCTGCAGTGGTTGGCCAGAACGAGCAGAGTAAGAGAACAGTGAACATTCGGACTCGAGAGAATCGCCGCCTTGGGGAGAGGGACCTGACTGAGGCCGTGCAGCGGCTGCTAGAGCTACAGAACGCCAGGGTCCCAAATGCTGAAGACATTTTCTGAGCCTTCATACGCAGAGGAGGCAAAGATCTGCGAGAGCCCTTCCTTACCAGGGAAGACTGCAACCCAACTGACAGCCCAATCTGGAGCCCCCCAGGCTCCCCAGAACTCGTGTGGGGGCAGGGAGACCCTGTTTGGACGTGAGGAGAGAAAAATGCAAAAAATAAACCTGAAGCTCCTGGTTTGTGTCTTCATCTCTGACTCCTGAGAGGGGGCATAAAAAGGAATGCACCTCCACCTCCTCTTCCTTTATCCAAGAGAGTTGGCGACGGTGTAAATGGCCACCCTAGGCCTCTCCCTCAGGTAGCCGTCCCGTGCCCCTTGCCCCATTTCCCCATGCAGTAGATGGTCAGATCTCTTCTCCACAGAACACAGCGTGCAAAGAGAGAAACTGAGGCACAAACTAAGGGCCAAACATTGCTTACTCTGCGATTTTCTAATCAGTTTCTCCTGGGGTCACGAGAATGCTCCATTTTCCTCACCCCATTCTTCTCAATCCTCTGAGGATCCTCCTGGGTGAGTTTGAGAGGAGTGGCTGCCAGAGGAGGAGCGGCTGGGACTGAGTCATGGCAGGAAGCTGAGGAGGGCGGGAGATATCCCAGACAGCCCATATAAGAAGGAGAGGGAGCCGGCCCTCAAGTTCACAACAGCAACAGCAGCAGGCGCTCAGCAGCCCAGCCCTTCCCTCCCAGACTGCCTGAGAGGACCCACTTCTGGGTGGCCAGTGACCGTCCTGCCCCACAATGGGGACCACATTCAGAGCGGCCCTGGTCTTGGCCTGTTTGGCTGTCGCTTCTGCCGCCTCCGAGGGAGGTGAGTGGGGGTGGGCTCAGTGGGAAGGGGTCCCAGCTGCTGTGGGCATCCTGAGTCTAGGCATCCTAGACAACTCATTGCCGGCAGGGTGCCTCCCCATTTGGCTTCTGCGTAGGCCCAAGGTGGGCCTCGGGCACTGGCCCCTCTCATGGAGGCAGGGAGCAGGGGCCCAAGAGGAGGCTGTCCTGCAGACTGTTGCCAAAACCAAAATGAGCCTGATGGACAGCTGGGCGGGGTGCCGGGGGCCGGCTAAGGAGGACATGTAGGAAGGGCCTGTTAAGCAGGTGAGGGAGGGGACAAAGGGTTCCCAGAGCTGGTTCACTGACCAGAGAGCCCTGACTGACTCCCTCTCTGGCTGGGGGAGGGGCGGAGGGGTGTCATCCACAGACCCAACCTCCACTCAGCACATGCACATACCTGCTTCAATGCCAGAACAGAACAGGGAACTCCAACAGCAGCTGAGAGGACGCCCACAGGCCTAGTCTGTGCCCTGTAGGGCCCTGTCTCATCGTCCTCCGAACTCCTAGTCTTGTGCCTGCAGATTAGCTACAAGGGTTCCTTTTCCAGGATCTGTCTTGGTCCCTGGGTCCTCAGTCGGGACCAAAACTAATGAGGAGGTGAGACTAGCTGAAGGGGAGGTACCTAGACTTCTCAGAAGGCCCAAAGATGTTTCAAGGACCTGGAGCAGGAGGTGGGCAGGTGAGGCCCAAACAGCTCAAAGCCTGAACTTTATTCTCTGAAAGCTAGAGAAGTACCTTGCCAGAGGCTATGGGGAGGACAGCCCCTGCCCTAGGGTAAAGACATCCATGGAGGAAATTAGAGCCCTTCCCACCTCCACATGCCACACCCCCTTCAGGCCCATCTGAGAACCAGGTGGAGTTGGGGCTGTCAGAATATGGGGGGGGGGGGGGGGGGGGGGGGGGCGAGGGAACCAGCATATGGCATAATGGCTATGTCACTGGACTCCCACGTAGTCAACCGCGTTTGAGTCCCGGGCCCGGTGGCTTAAACTCCTGCCAGGTGCATGTGTGTGCGTGCCCAAGATCCCGAGAGGAGACTGGAGAAGGGATTGTGGTGTGGCCATCCACTTTCTGTCTCTCTTGTCTTTCTGGTGAGCACACACACCGTATTGCAAAAACCTCTCCAAAAAAAAAAAAAAAAAAGAATATGTGGGTGTGTGGGCCAACAGACAGGTGGAATGGTGGTTAAGGGCACTGGACTCTCACATGGCTGACTGCGGTTTGAGTCCCGCACCTGGTGGCTTGTTTTCTCACTTTCTCTTCTCTCTCTCTCTCTCTCTTGCTCTGTCCCTCTCTGGTCAAATTAAAATAAAGTTATATAAGATAATTCTTTGGGGAAAAAAAAAAGAATGTCGTAGGTGGTGGCTAGAAGGTAGCAGAGCGAAAAACGCCACCACTGTACCCTCCTGGGAAGGTTCTGGGTTTGTGCTCAGAGACCTCCCTCAGCACACCTGGCATGTGTGCTAATGGTCTGGGGCTGGCCGAGGGTGGGGTGGATTGTGGTGCCGAGACCCTATTGGGGGTACCTGTCGCTCTCTTTGTCTCCATCGTGTGTGTGTGTGTGTGTGTGTGTGTGTGTGTGCTCACGGGAGGATAAAGGAAGGAATATCACAGGCTTCTTCAGAGCCCCTCAGCCCGCCTAGGTGTTTGGGGGGTTAGGGGACATGGGGCAAGTACAATCAGAGGGGCTTCCTGTGTCTTCCCTGTCCTGGCTTCCATGCCTCTCCATCCCTTGCTCAGGGCTAGGAAGAGTCCCCTTAAAACAGCCCTGACTCACACTTTTCCCCCCATCAGGCTTCGAGCCTCCAGAGGTGAGGGAGCTGAGGCCGGAGCCCCTCGTCCAGCACCTTCAGGAAGGTGAGTCTGGGGAAGGAACGTGGGGCTGGAGTCCTGCGGGAGCTGTAGGCTCTGACTGTCTCCCCCTGTCTCTAGTTGGCTATGCGGCACCCCCATCCCCACCCCTGACCAGAGGCCGCTCCATGGATCACTCTGGCACTTCCCAGCATGGCCCTCCCTTTGAGGGGCAGAGTGAAGGTAGGGCTACCCTGCACCCTCAGTTACCCCTCAGGTTTCTAACTAGAGGAGGGAAGAAGCCTCTCCCTTCCCCTGGCCCTGACTGGAAGGGGAGGGCTACTCACGACTCCTCCTTCTGCAGTGCAGCCCCCTCTGCCTCACAAAGGCGACCCTCTCCAAGAAGAGCTGCCTCCGCCCCAACTCCCCATTGAACAGAAAGGTGAGCTGTGGCCGTTCCCCTCCTCTGTCCCCACTGTGGCTCTCGCTGATGCCAGTCTGATCTGTGTTCCTTGTGCCCTCACCCCTGTCTGGCAGTGAATCCTCCTCTCCCTCAGGAAGGCGACCCTCTCCAAGAAGAGCTGCCCCCTCCCCAGCTCCCCTTTAAACAGAGAGGTGAGTGGGGCCATTCCCCTCCTGTCTCTGACTGTGGCTCCTGGGGCACCAGTCTGATGGAGCCTTTGTGTCCTCCCTCTTTTCTGGCAGTGGATCCCCCTCTGCCTCAGGAAGCTCATCCCCTCCAAGAAGAACTGCCCCCTCCCCGATTCCCGGTTGAACAGAAGGAAGGTAAGCAACTCCCTCCCCTGGCTACCCCTCCGCCATATCCCAGAGCATGGGCCTTGGGGGCTCTGCTCCCTCACTAGTTGTGTAACCTAGGACAAGCTACTTAACCTGTCTATGCTGTCGTATCATTGTAAAACTGAGGAAATCATACCTGTTTCGTTATGTGATTAGATGATATCAAAATAGCATTTGTTTTTCACATGTTTCCCTGATGAGTTTATGAATGGCAACAAGCCCTCTCTTCTAGAGCCGCCCCCCCCCCCCCCAACAACTTCTCTATCTCCTACCCCAGTAGATCCACCTGTTCTACAGCAGGAGGTCTTCGGAGACAGGCAGAGACCGGGTGAGTGACAGCTTTGCCCACCCCCTGCTTTAGTGCTCAGAAGCAGCACAGGGACAGGCACGATTTGGGGCAGAGAAAGACACCTTCCATGCCTCAGTTGTCCTTCCCTTTCTGTCAGCCATGGCAAAGGAAGAGCCATGCATCGGTTTCTCGTTTCCCCTGTGTCCTCCCATCCCTTTCTCTTCACCTCCAAGTTCGTTCAGTCACCCCAGCTCGCCCAGCCTTTGTCTATCCCTCCACATGGTCTACCTTTATACCCTCTTCTCTCCACTCTAGAAAAGCCAGCTCCCGTCATGCGCCAAGGCCGTCCAGTGTCTGAGTCATGGAATCCAGCCCAGCATTGCCAACAGGGCCGGTCCCGAGGGAGCTGGGGCCACCGGCTGGATGGCTTCCCCCCGGGGCAGCCCTCTCCAGACAATCTAAACCAGATCTGCCTTCCTGACCGGCAGCACATAGTTTATGGCCCCTGGAACCTGCCACAGACTGGCTACTCCCACCTCAGTCGCCAGGGAGAGACCCTCAATTTGCTGGAGACTGGATATTCTCGTTGCTGCCGCTGCCGCAGCCAGGCAAACCGCCTAGACTGTGCCAAACTCGTGGTAAGGGTTGGGTTCTTGATGCTGGGGGTATCCTTGAGCCCCCGACAGTGTGTATGCGTGTCTGTGTGTGCGTGTGTGTCTGTCTGCCTGCCTGTCTGTCTGAAGGGCTGGAGCCTAGGTCTGGTCTGGGTGCAGAGGCTCTGCCTTGGGCCTCCCCACGTGCCAGGAGTGCAGAGGCCAGCCCCTGCCGCCTTCTGTCTGCCTGGGCCTGGGTCCTTTCCTGGAGCCGAGGAAGAAGGCAGGAATGGACAGGGCTGCTGGCTGATCCACCGCTCTCGCTCTAGTGGGAGGATGCAATGACCCGGTTCTGTGAGGCTGAGTTCTCAGTCAAGACCCGACCGCACTGGTGCTGCAGACGGCAGGGGGAGGCTCGATTCTCCTGCTTCCAGGAGGAAGCTCCCCGGCCACACTACCAGCTCCGGGCCTGTCCTAGCCACCCACCTGGCATTTCCTCGGGCCCTGAGGTGCCTTTTCCCCCTGGGGCACCCACACTGGACAATGTCAAGAACATCTGCCAGCTGAGACGTTTCCGTGCTGTGCCACGCAACCTCCCAGCTGCTGACCCCATCCAAAGGCAGCTGCAGACTCTGACCCAGCTGGAGGGGGAGTTCCAGCGCTGCTGCCGCCAGGGCCACAACCACACCTGTACATGGAAGGCCGTAAGTGGGCATCCTGGCCCCTGAGAGCCCGCCTGCCTGTCCCCGACCTCTGATCCTGCTGGTCCGTCCATCCATGCACCTCCCCACCGTGAGCACATCCACCACGTGTCTGCTTGTGATTGTCCACCCGTGTGTTCGTCATCGGAGTCTGTTCATCCTGAGCCTTCATCCCACACTCCTGGCCTCGTCTACCCACCACCCCACACGTGCACCCGTCTGCCTTCCCTCCGTGCAGCTCTGGCCTCACCTGACCTTCCCAGCTACTGTTCCGGCTCATCTCAGTGACCAACTCAGACCTTCATCTGTGCTTCCAGCTTCTTCCCAGACCCACTCATCCGCAGCTCCCTCCTTGCCCTCTGGTCCTTTGCTCTCCCCTTGGCCCCCAGCTGGGGCCTCTCATCTCGTAGCTGGGGGGCCACAAGGGAGAGATGGTTAGGAAGGGGCAGGCGTCCAGGCTTTTGACTTCCTACTCTCTGGCCTGCAGTGGGAGGAGGCCCTGGATGGATACTGCGACCGGGAGCAGGCCGTGAAGACCCACCGGCATTCGTGTTGCCGCCACCCTCCTAGCCCTGCCCGCGATGAATGCTTTGCCCGTCGAGCTCCCTACCCCAACTATGACCGGGACATCTTGACCCTTGACCTCAGCCGAGTCACCCCCAACCTCATGAGCCATCTCTGTGGAAACGGAAGAGTTCTGTCCAAGCAGTGAGTCCTGCCTCATTTTCCCCAGTACTCTTCCCTTGCCTGAAACTTCCCTTCCAAGGCACCTTTGGAAAGAGCAAAATCATAATCTTCCAGAACCTTTTTTTTTTTTTTTTTTTGGAGAGGTTTTTTTTGCTATAGGGAGCGTGCGCTCACCAGACAGACAGAGAGAGACAGAGAGACAGAAAGCAAGAAATCACCCCCCAGGGGGGATGGCCACGCCACAATCCCTTCTCCTCTATTCTCTTCTCGGGATCTTGGGCACGCATGCACACGTGCCTGGCGTGAGTTTAAGCCACTGGGTCCGGGACACAAACCACGGTGGACTACGTGGGAGTCCAGCGACATAGCCATTACGCTAACTGCTGGTCCCTTCCAGAACTTTTTTTTTTTTTTTTTGGAGAGGTTTTCGCTATAGGGCACGTGCGCTCGCCAGACAGACAGAGACAGAGAGACAGAAAGCGAGAAATCACCCCCAGGGGGGATGGTCACTCCGCAATCCCTTCTCCTCCATTCTCCTCTCGGGATCCTGGGCACGCACGCACACGCACCTGGCGTGAGTTTCAAGCCACTGGGTCCAGGATGCGAACCGCGGTCGACTATGTGGGAATCCAGCAACATAGCCATTACGCTAACTGCTGGTTCCCCTTCCAGAACTTTTTTGATACCAGGATCCAAAGAGCCCAAAGAGCCTGACCCCTGCCCCTTTTGCTCTGACACAGTAAACAGATCCCTGGGCTGATCCAGAACATGACTGCTCTCTGCTGTGACCTGCCATTCCCAGAGCAGGCCTGCTGTGCCGAGGAGGAAGTGAGTGTGCGGGATGTGGGGTTAGAGTCTCCAGAGCGGGCAGAGGAACAGAGGCGCTGCCCCTTCCCTCTAGGCACAGATGAGCCCATAGAAGTAACGAGAACTGTAGGGCAGATCCTCTTTCTTGGTTCCAGAAGTCTTCACTCCTGACCTGGCCTGCTCCCAACCCCTAAGTCCTATTACACTTTCTCTGGGCCTCCCACTTCTGGCATGCCCAGATGTGCACATCTGTCCCTCACAAGGAACCCAGCTGTACAGGACAGTCTTGCACCTCTCTGAGCGCCAGGAAGGGATCCAGGGGGAGGGCTGAGCTGCTGATGGAGGGGGACTTTGGGCACCAAGAATCCCTGCCTGGCCTGTAACTGCCCTTCCCCGTTGTCTCTGCTTTACTCTTCTCCACCAGAAATTAGCCTTCATTGATGAACTGTGTGGGCCCCGGCGGAACTTCTGGCGAGACCCTGCTCTGTGCTGTGACCTGAGTCCTGGGGACGAACAGACCAACTGCTTCAACACCAACTATCTGAGGAACGTGGCTCTAGTGGCTGGAGACAATGCCAGGGGCCAGGGGCAGCAGAGCCCAACGGAGGGACATGCCAGCCCCACCTCTGAGCCCGAGGAAGAATGAGTCACCCCAGAGCCTTGAAAGATCAGATGGGGGGACTCCACCCTACCCCACCCTCCTCGAACACTCATCATAGTAAACACCTCTGGGATTTGGCGTGCTCGTTCTATGTAACACCGCACACACAAACACACCCTCCTCAGCCTGCTTGGATTTCCTTCATGAGGATGCCTGAGGCCCACGACCCTGTCTCCTCCTGAGCAGAAGATGTTTCACGGGTTGTGTGATGGGACTATAACTAAACGGAGTGACTTCACTATTTGTCGTCTTGAATTTATTCAAGTATTTAAAAAGGAGCACTACCAGGGCCAGCCGGTGGCATGGTGGGTAAGGGGCTGGACTCCCACATGGCCTCCTGCAGTTCGCCCAGACCTGGCAGCTTGCTATCTCACTCTCTCTCTCTGTCTCTGGTGAGCCCACGTGCCCTGTAGCAAACTTAAAAATAATAATAATAATAATAATAATAATAAAATTAAATAATTCTTATTTTTAAAAAAAGCAGCACTATCTTGTTAGTTTGCTACTGGGATTCAGAGTAAACTATGGTTCACAGCCTTAGTGAGCCTCCACAATGCCACAGCCTGGCCTGACATTTAAAAATCTTTGCTTTTGAGGGGCCGGCAGGTGGCCTGGTGGTTAGGGTGCTGGACTCCCATATGGACAACTGCAGTTTGAGTCCCGGACCTGGCAGCTTGCTTTCTCACTTTCTCTCTCTGTTTCTCTCTAGTCAAATTGAAATAAATAAATAAATAAGGTTTAATTAGCCATTTATCGATCCCCTACCTATGTGTACTGGGCAAGACTTGGGGCATGTGTACTGGGCATGCACATGGGAAACGCACAGGCCCCACCTTGGAGTCCTTCACAGCCCAAGCCTAGCCTGTGTTACCCGCAAGGGTTGTGATCTAGGGCGGCCAGCAAGACAGGGTTCTCATAGCAAAACAGGGCGGGCCTGGACGTGGGAGTGGGGCCTGGGGCAGTACCCGGCCACCAGGAAGGCCTCTGGGGCGGAGAGGTCTGAGCTCCAGCAGAGAAGCAGAGAGTGCAAGAGGCAGGCCGGTACAGGCGGACCACCAAAAGTGCCTGGCTCCATGGTGGTCTTCCTCTCAGGTGTGGCTGGAACAACAAGGAGGAGCTCATTGCGAACACCTGCCTCATCCTCAGGGTTCCAAGCCCTGCTCTGGGGGGGCACTGACGGTCTGCAGGGGAGAGCTGTCCAGATTCGCCTCTTACAATGGCTAGGCCTGCCGCCTGGGTAGTCTGGGAGGCAGGGTGGCCAGTGCCAATGCCATGGAGGGAAGAGGGCTGTAGTCCCCGGCAAGAGCTGGACTAGAAGATGGAGGTGACTGGGACTTTCAAGACCCAGGAACCCGGAGCCTCAGGGCTGGAGCTGGATCATGGGAATGAAGCCTGGGGTCCAGGGTGGAATGGGGGTGTGGCCGCGTCTCGGGTCCTCTGTGCTTTCCCCTTGTTCTCTCTGAAACGATGAACCCGGGAACACCGTCCTGCCCCAGCCAGGGACAAGCTGAGCCTCAGAAGCCTTCAAACCGACACCCGCCGCTCCCTGCTCCCTTCACAGCTTTTTGTTTATTTACTTTCTTTTTTGGGGACAGATGGCTGTTTCTTACTAAACAGCTTCTTAACAGATCCTTAGGGGTCTCCCCGCCGCCTGTCCGTCATCACGGGGCCAATGAGCGGGCGAGCACAGCGTTGTGCTCCGCCCCTGCGCCGGCAACCCCGCCCCGCCAGGGCTCGAGAGCGTCACTGCGCCTGCTCGGGAGCCGGGCGCGGCTCGGACTGCGGCGGTGCCTCGGAAATTAGGCGGGGGAAGTGCCAGCCCGCTCTTCCCACGCGAGCCCCAGCGTGCTCCCGCATTGCCCACGTCCGAACCAGCCTCCAGGGGCGGGCGGAGCGCTGGTGGGAGTGCACATCAGCTGGCAGGAACGTGTCTGTAAACCCCTGTCTCTGCGGGAGCTTCCCGGAGCTGTTCTTAGGTCAGCGTCTGCAAACCGCAGTGCCAGGTGCTGAAGAGCCGGGAGTCAGGCGGGTGAGACCGCTGTCCTGGCTCCTAGGAGTGTGCATTGTGTCGGGGAGGAACGGAAAGCGTAGTGAACAGCTGAAATGAAAGAATAACAAGCACTAAGGAATAGAAGCACCATGTGCAGAGAGTTCAAAGCAAGAATTCAAGGAACCAGCAGATTGTTACTTAGAGGAGGTAAGTTTTAGACAGGGCCCGGAAGCGTGAAAAGGATTGCTGTTAGGAAGAAAAGGTGAAAATGTTCACATTGATGGCAGTTAGTTGTTTAAACTCTTAAAATACAGTTTGTTAAGTTCAGGGGCATCAGGAGTCAGAACTCTTACTTGGAGAGGCCAGGGAAAGCATCATGGAGGAATTCAAGCTTCAGTAGGATTTTGTGGGAGGGTAAGGATGTGCAAAGCTTCGGATGTATGTGAAGTCCTGCCAAAGTAAATAGAGAGTCCTTTTTGTGTTAGGCAGAGTTCTAAATCTGTAGTTCTAAGGCCATAAAGAGGACTAAAATACCATCCTCAAGGACCTTAGTGTCTATGGAAACTTGGAGACTTGAATATCTTTTTTTTTTTTTTTTTTTTTTTTTTTTTTTTTTGGGAGGGCTTTTTGCTATAGGGCGCATGCGCTAGCCAGAAAGACAGAGAGACATAAAGCGAGAAATCACCCCCCAGGGGGAATGGCCACGCCCATCCCTTCTCCTCCATTCTCTTCTCTAGTCCCAGCACGCATGCGCCTGGCATGAATTCAAGCCACCGGTCCTGGACTTCAACCGCGGACTACATGGGAGTCCAGCGACATAGCCAACTGCTGGTCCTGTGCCTGGCATGAGTTTTAAGCCGGCAGGTCTGGAACTCGGACCACAGTCACCTGTGTGGGAGTCCAGTGACATAACCATTACACTATCTGCTGGTCTTGAATATCTTTTTTTAAAAGAATTATTTATTTACTTTATTTATTGTTATTATTTATTTTTTAAATTTTGACCAGAGAAAGAGAGGGCCGGCAGGTGGCGTGGTGGTTAAAGGTGCTGGATTCCCACATGGCCAACCATGGTTTGAGTCCTGGACCCTGGCAACTTGCTTTCTCATTTTCCCCTTCTCTCTCTCTCTCTCTCTCTCTCTCTGTCTCTCTCTCTGGTAAAATAAAAATAATAATAATAACAAATGGAATTAGATAAATAAATAAATATTTTTTTAAAAAGAGAGAAAGAGCCCTGGAGTGATTCCGTCCTGCGCGGCTATTTTCAGGAGCCGTAGTTGTTTACCTCCGTCGGCCTTCTTGCCCACCCAAGTGCGTGCCACCACCCCGTGGAAAATTCAATGAACATGGACATGAGCCCCCTGAGGCCCCAGAACTATCTTTTCGGTTGTGAACTAAAGGCTGACAAAGATTATCACTTTAAAGTGGATAATGATGAAAATGAACACCAGTTATCTTTAAGAATGGTTAGTTTAGGGGCTGGTGCAAAGGATGAATTGCACATTGTTGAAGCAGAGGCAATGAATTATGAAGGCAGGCTATTAAAGTAACAATGGCAACACTGAAAATGTCTGTACAGCCAACGGTTTCCCTCGGGGGCTTTGAAATAACACCACCTGTGGTCTTAAGGTTGAAGTGTGGTTCAGGGCCTGTGCATATTAGTGGACAGCACTTAGTAGCTGTGGAGGAAGATGCAGAGTCAGAAGAAGAAGAGGAAGAGGACGTGAAACTCTTAAGTATATCTGGAAAGCGATCTGCCCCTGGAGGTGGAAGCAAGGTTCCACAGAAAAAAGTAAAACTTGCTGCTGACGAAGATGATGACGATGAAGATGATGATGATGAAAATGATGATGATGATGACGATTTTGAAGATGAGGAAACAGAAGAAAAAGCTCCATTGAAAAAATCTATATGAGATACTCCTGGCAAAAATGCTCAAAAATCAAACCAGAACGGAAAAGACTCAAAAACCATCAACACCAAGATCAAAAGGTCAAGAATCATTCAAAAAACAGGAAAAAACATCTAAAACACCCAAAGGACCTAGTTCTGTAGAAGACATTAAAGCAAAAATGCAAGCACGTATAGAAAAGGGTGGTTCTCTTCCCAAAGTGGAAGCCAAGTTGATCAATTATGTCAAGAACTGCTTCTGGATGACTGATCAGGAGGCTATTCAAGATCTCTGGCAGGGGAGGAAGTCTCTTTAAGAAAATAGTTTAAACAGTTTGTTAAAATTTTTCATCTTATTTCATTTCTGTAACAGTTGCTATCTGGCTGTCCTTTTTGTAATGCAGAGTGAGAACTTTCCCTACCGTGTTTGATAAATGTTGTCCAGGTTCTATTGCCAAGAATGTGTTGTCCAAAATGCCCGTTTAGTTTTTAAAGATGTAACTCCACCCTTTGCTTGGTTTTAAGTATGTATGGAATGTTATGATAGGACACAGTAGTAGTGGTGGTCAGACATGGAAATGGTGGGGAGACAAAAATATACACGTGAAATAAACTCAGCATTTTAATAAAGTAGCCCTGTTTCTCTCTGTATTCACTTATTTGACTTTTTATATTTTGTCAAATAAATATATATAGTTAAAAATGTCAAATAGTATCCTAAAATGCCATGAGAAAGTTCCTGTTGTACTCAGTTCTCCCCAGAGTTGACCAGCTTTCCATCAGGAGGATTTAGTGCTCCTACATTCCCACCTCTTGTTGATAGTTAAAAACTACAGCTATGTAAACTTGTTACCAGATGTTCCATCAGTCCTCCCTACAAATGCTAACCTCAACTCAAAGAAAATCTGACATGTTACACTGGCTTCGAAGCATCTATTCTCGGGCCCTGAATTTATCTGAGCCAGTTCAGGAGATTACTTCAGTGATTTTTTTTTTTTTCACCCAGTGATAGCATGTTAGATCTGTGGGTGATATTTATTGCATGTGACTGTTAAATGAGGATATTTACAGGCTAATTCTTTTCAGAGATTTTTTGCTATAGGTCATGGGTGCACATTGGCAAGAGAGCGAGAAATCAACCCTCCAGAGGATGGCCACAGCATAATTATATCTCCATTCTCTTCTCGGGATTTGGGGCACACACAAGTGCCCAGTGTGAGTTTTGAGCTGTCGGGTGTGAGACTCGAACCATGGTTGACTATGTGGGTGTCCACAGACGTAGCCATTATACCATCTGCTGGTCTCCAGGCTAATTCTTTTTTTTTTTTTTTGGAGAGGTTTTTCGCTATAGGGCGCGTGCGCTCGCCAGACAGACAGAGAGAGACATAGAGACAGAAAGCGAGAAATCACCCCCCAGGGGGGATGGTCACGCCGCAATCCCTTCTCCTCCATTCTCCTCTCGGGATCTTGGGCACGCACGCACACGCGCCCGGCGTGAGTTGTAAGCCACCGGGTCCGAGACGCGAACCGCGGTCGACTACGTGGGAGTCCAGCGACATAGCCATTACGCTAACTGCTGGTTCCCTCCAGGCTAATTCTTAAGCACACCTGTATTTCTGTTTACCTTCATTCTGAATTGGATGTGTTGGGATTCCTGTATTGTTTTGCTGTGGAATTTTCTCTAGTTTTAAGGATATGTGGGAGAAGTATTTCAGTTCCTCATATATTTGAAAATGTCTTGATCTTGACATAAAATTCATTGCTGCTTTCAAAAAAAAAAAAAGAGAGAGAGAGAGAGAGAAAGGGAAAGTGAGAAAGCAAGATGCCAGATCTGGGACTTGATCCATGGTTCACCATGTGGGAGTTCAGTGCCTTAACCACCATACCACATGCTGGCTCCATTTTTTTTTTAAAGAGACCTGGAACTAGCAGATGGTATAATGACTATGTGACTGGACTCCCATGTAGTTGACAACAGTTGAATTCCCAAACCTAGAGGCTTAAAACTCATGGCTAGCACGAGTGCCCCAAATCCCAAGAGGAGAATGGAGGAGAAGGGATTGCAGCATGGCCATCCCCTTGTGGAGCGATTTGCTTTCTGTCTTTCTAGTGAGCACATATGCCCTATAGCAAAAATCTCTCTGGAAAAAAGAAGAATTAGGGGCCAGCAGATGTCATAAGGTTGTATTGTTGGATTCCCACATGTCTGTGGTTTGAGTTCCAGACCCAGTGGCTTGAAACTCACACCAGGTACATGTGCATGTGTATCCAAGATCTTGGGAGGAGAAGAGATTGCAGCATGGTCATCCCCTGGGTGCCGGGGACCAGCCTCGGCGGGGGTGGGTTATCTCGATGAAGGCTGCGCAGGTGAACAGAAGACACAGGCCTCGGTGCCTTTTCACGCACGTCCTATGCCGGACACTCCCCAAAGATCACTCTCTGAGGAGTGACAACTGCTAGGAATCATCGTGCCTTTTTATTGAAAATGTGTTACATGCAAGTAAATGGGAGAGGGGCTACATGTTTCAATTATCAGCTCATAAAGTTTTTAACAATAGGGAACATAGATTCTATTCAGGGTTGGATTAAGGGTGGGTCTCGTGCAGTTCAGGGTTGGATTAAGGGTGGGTCTGCAGTTCTGCAATTGTAGGTGGGTTTCCATGGAATTGTAGGTGGGTCTCCATAGAATGCAGTTTCAGGAAGGTGGTTCCGGTAAGCAGCAGCGCAGCAGCCATTTTGTGATTACTAGGAATGGCTCTGAGAAAAGAAAATCTCAAGAATAGATATTAGTTCCTCTGGATCTTAATAAAGAATGATACTTACATAGTTTTATAGGGATCTAAAACTTGATTTGAAGAGTCCTAAAATATCTCTTTCGCTTGGTGAGGGCGGGGGGGGGGGGGGGGGTGGTCCTGGGCCAGTTTTGGCCTAATCCTATTTTACATAAAGAAAGGATTAAGTTTACCTTAAATGTATTTTGAAGGGCCTTCCAAAGGTCAAGATTATTTCTGCCTAGATAGAACTTCAGCCCACCCTCTACTGTGACCATGGAGATAAAGCATTGTAATTAATAGTAGGTGATTATAGCAAAGGGGAGCGGTTGGGGGAGTTCCTGGAAAATTTTATCATATACTCAGGATGTATAAGAGAGCTATGTAATTCTTTTATAGTAGTAAATTGGGGAGTCAGAGGGGGGTCGCTTCCCAGCAAGGCTACCAGTTTTCTGGAGCAAATAGCAAGCAGTTGCTGACATGCTAATTGACCCAAGCTTTGTTCCAAGGTCAGGGGGTGCACAACAGTGGCCTTGCCAGCATGTTGATCTGACCGGAAGCGGAGCTCAAAGGTCGGGGGGGGCTCAGACAGATCCTGGGGCCTCGCCGAGTTGGACTCCTCCACCTGGGAGGTAATTTTTCATTTTCCCTCTCACTGTCTCTGTCTCTCCTTGGTGAGTCCACGTATCCTAAGGCAAAAACAACTAAAAAAAAAAAAAAAAGCTTAATGTCAACCTCTGAATTGCTTCTTCTCTCTCTACCCTCTCTTAGGCTCATCTATTCCCATCCACCTGTCTGTCTATCATTTATCTTTTTTATTTTTTAAGAGATATTTTTGCTATCGGACACATGTACTTGCTAGAGAGACAGAGATAAAAAGCAAGAAATCACCCCCCAGGGGGGATGGCCATAGCACAACCCCTTCTCCTCCATTCTCCTCTTGGGATTTTGGACATGCATGCACACGTGCCCAGTGTGAGTTTGTACCCTCCAGGTCTGGGACTTGAACCATGGTCGTCTCTGTGCATGTCCAGCAATGTGACCATTATGCCATCTGCTAGTCCCAAATTTATCTTTAAAAAAAAAAATCTATTCACATAGCTTTTACAATTCTTTTCAGATACATATCCCCAGGTTGACAAGACTTTTAAAGTCCTTCAATATCTTCCAGAAAAACGGAACTAAGCCTAAATTTCCAACTTGACACATAAGCCCCTCCCAACACCTTTTTTACAAGTGTGATATTCTTCAAATATGTTTTACCCTTCTGATATACCACACTTTCCACATTATTGCCTCCTCCAGGAGAACTTCCTGAAGGCCACATTAGATGGCTCTCTCAGAATTCTGACAATACTTCTCTCTTTATATATGCAAGTCTCCAGGCGACAGCTTCCAGTGGCTAAAAAAGTGGATCTCACAAGACTGACTACAGAGGTTGGAATCTCAGCCTGGCGGTTTGACAAACGTGCCTGGAGCATGTGAAGGGGAAAGTGAGAAATCACCCCCCAGGGAAGATGGTCACTCCACAATTCCTTCTCTGTTCTCCTCCGGAGATCTTGGGCATGCACGCACACACACACAACTTGAGTTTCAAACCACCAGGTTTGGGATTTGAACCATGGTCTGCCATGGAGTCCAGCGATGTAAATGCTACACCATCTGCTGGCCCTGACATTGTAAGTCTTTAGTATCAGTAAAACTGGGAAATTCTGAGATCCCGAACTTTGTTAATGACAAATTGAAGAGAGGGGACATTTTAGAAGATATTCAGGAGCTAGGGTTGACAGAACCTCTTTGCTGGGAGCAATGTTTAGGATGACGCCCCAGTTTTAGGCTCGGGTAACTCAGGTAGGTGTTATGAACTGAATGTTTATGTCTCCCCAAAGTCCTCTGTTGAAACCCTAACCCCCAGTGGATGGTATTAGGAAGTGGAGCCTTGGGGAGCTAATTAGGTCATGAGGGTGGAGCCCTAAAAAACAGGATTAAGGCCCTTAAACAAGAGACCCCAAAGAGCTCTCCAGCTCTCTTCCTGCCATGTGAGGGTAGACGTCAGCAGCCTGCAACCTGGAAGGGGCCCTCTAACCTGACCATGCTGGCATCCTGCTTGCAGACCTCCAGCCACTAGAACTGTAAGAAATAAATACTGTTTAAGTCACCCGGTCTGTGGTGCTTCGTCAGAGCAGCCCAGGCTGACTAAGGCTGACTAAGGAGGAACAGGCTCTATAGGAAGAAGATCATGAGTTGGGTTTTGGAATTCTCAGTAGTGGATATCCTCAGTGACCGCACCTGCACAATGAAGTTTCAAAAGCCAAATTCTAGGCAATTGAACACGGATGGGAGGTGAGGAAGAGGAGACACCATGTGTAGCCTGCTCTTTCAGTCTACTGTGCTCTAGAGCAGAGGCCTATTAAAGAGACTGGGGGGCCAGCAGGTGGCATGGAGATTAAGGCAGCTGATTCCAACATGGCTGACCTGTGGTTCGAGTCCTGGACCCATCAGCTTGAAAATCATGCCAGGCACTTGTATGTGCATGCCCAATCCCAGGAGGAAAATGGAGAAGGGATTGTGGCATGGCCATCCTTTCTGGGGGATGATTTCTCACTTCCCCTCTCTTTATCTTGGGTATCTGTACACATGCCCAGTGTGTTTTTCAAGCCAGTCAGGGCTGGAACTCAAACCCTGGTTGACCATGTTGGATCAGCTTGCTCTGTGCAATACTTAACCGTGGGGCCAGTCCTGAGTTTTTGGTCTTTGGGTTTTCGTTGTTGTTGTTGTTCTAGGTTTTTGCCATAGGGCACATGTGCTCACTGGAAAGACAGAAAGTGAGAAATCACACCCCAAGGAGGATGGCCTGCCACAATCACTTCTCCATTCTCCTCTTAAGATTTTGAGCATGCACACACATGCGCCTGGTGTGATTTTTCCAGCCACTGGATCTAGAGTTCCAACCACAGTCAGCCATGCAGGAATCTATTGCTTTAACCACGGCACCATCTGCGGCCCCAGAGATTTTTCGTAGTAAAATATTGAGGAAAAAAAATAATGAGCTCTTCCTCTTTACTCTCCAATTTTTCCTTTCTTAGGGGGCTCCATATAAACAAACAGTTCTACCTTCTCAGTTTTTCAGGCCAGAAATAATCACAGTTGTCAGGCCTGGAAAAATCATTTTCTCATCCCTCTCCTAAACTCCATCAGAACCGGGAGTGGTCAACAATCCTTGGTTCCTCTAATTTACCACATTCTTTTGTACATCAGAGACTTTTTTTGTTGCTATTAGATGTATGCATTCACCAGAGAAAGAGGAGAAAGTACCTCTTGTGGAGAATGGTCATGCCACAATCCCTTCCCCTCTGTCTGTTCCCTCCTTTTGAGATTTTGGGCATGCACACACACCCAGAGTGTTTCTTTGTTTCTTTTTTATTTTTTGGAGAGGTTTTTGCTATAGGGCGTGTGCCCTTGCCAGAAAGACAGAGAGAGGCAGAGAGACAGAAAGTAAGAAATAACCCCCCAGGGGGATGGCCACACCATGATCCCTTCTCTTCTCGGGGTCTTGGGCATGCACGCACACACGCCCGGTGTGAGTTTAAGCCACCAGGTCCAGGACTCAAACTGCGGTCAACTGCATGTGAGTTCAGCGACATAGCCATTACACTAACTGCTGGTCTCCCCAGTGTGTTTCTCAAGCCACTGCATCAGGGACTCAAACTGCACTGTCAGCCATGTGGGATCCAGCTGCCTTAACCACTAGGCCTCAGAATCAGCCCACAACAGGGACTTTTACATGTTTCTCCACATAGAACTCTCTTCCCCCTGCCTCAAATAGGCAGATTCTGTTCCCCTGTGGCAGACACTTCTACTCAACAAACCATCTTCCTCCAATCCCTCCATACTTTGCTCTAGCTGAATTTTAAAATAATTTTTTAAAAAGCTTGTGAAGGGCGGGTAACACTGTGATAAAACATGATACCCTGAGGCTGACCCACAGGGAAAGGTTCTGGGTTCAGCCCCAGAGACCTCTCATCTGCCCATGATCCAGGACTGACTAAAGTTAACTGGATTTTGGCTTCAAGACCCTGTTGGGAGGTGCTATCTCTCTCTCGCTCTCTTACTCATGGAAGAAATAAATAAATAAACTTTTTAAAAAGGGAGATTGTGAAAAAAACAACGTATTCTAAAAATGTGTGCAAAACCGAAGTGTATAGTCCCAGTGGTCATTATAAAATGGACCTCTCCACAGCAACTGTCCACGTCTAGAAAAAGGATCCCAGATGCCCCTACAGTGCTGCTTCCTGTGACAATACCCCCAGTCCCCAAGAAGTAACCGCCTGCTCTCAATACTATAGCAATCATTTACTCACTTTTTAAAAACTAGTTTACACCTAAATATGAATCCTACAAATAGTTATTTAGGTTTTTGTAAACAGCTTTAATGAGGTATAAGTCACGCACTATATAATTCACCCACTTAAAGTGTACAATTCATTTTTTTTAGTATATTATGTTAGCAGATGGCATAATGGTTACATTGCTGGACTTCCACATAGTCGACTGCAGTTCGAGTCTTGGACCTGGCAGCATGAAACTCATGCCGAGCACATGTACGTGCCCAAGATCCTGAGAAGAGAACGGAGGAGGAGGGATTGTGGTGTGGCCATCCCCCCTGGTGGGGTGATTTCTCACTTTCTTTCTCTCCAGCAAGCACACTCATCCTATTGCAAAAATATTTCTCTTTAAAAAAGGAGAAAAGGGGCCAGCAGTTAGCGTAACGGCTATGTCGCTGGACTCCCACGTAGTCGACCGCGGTTCGCGTCCCGGACCCGGTGGCTTAAAACTCACGCCAGGCGCGTGTGCGTGCGTGCCCAAGATCCCGAGAGGAGAATGGAGGAGAGGGGATTGCGGCGTGACCATCCCCCCTGGGGGATGATTTCTCGCTTTCTGTCTCTATGTCTCTCTGTCTGGCGAGCGCACGCGCCATATAGCGAAAACCTCTCAAAAAAATAAAAAAAAAAAAAAAAAAAAGGAGAAAAGGGACCAGCAGTTAGCGTAATGGCTATGTTGCTGGACTCCCATGTAGTCAACTGCAGTTTGAGTCCCAGACCCAGTGGCTTAAACTCACACCGGGCATGTGTGCATGCGTGCCCAAGATCCTGAGAGGAGAAAGGAGGAGAAGGGATTGCGGCGTGGCCATCCCCTGGGGGGGTGATTTCTCGCTTTCTGTCACTCTGTCTTTCTGGCGAGCGTGCATGCCCTATAGCAAAAACCTCTCAAAAAAAAAAGAGAAAAATTTTATTTTAACCTTTTTTTTTTTTTAAAGAGAGATTTTTCTTACAGGGCACGTGCACTCATCAGACAGACAGAGACAGTAAGTGAGAAATCACCCCCCAGAGGGTATGGCCATGCCACAATCCCTTCGCCATTCTCCTCTTGGGATCTTGGGCACACATGCACACGCGCCCGGCATAAGTTTCAAGCTGCCGGGTCCAGGACGCAAACCTCAGTGGACTATGTGGGAGTCCAGCAACATAACCATTACGTCATCTGTTGGTCCCTTATTTTAGCCATTTTTATTGTGCAATTCAGTGGCATTAATTATATCACAATCTAATGCGACAATCACCACTATCTATTCCAAACTTTTTTATCACCACAAACAGAACTATTAGGCAGTAATTTTCCTTACTTCTTTCAACCCCTGATCACTCCTAATCTACTTTCTGACGCTATGAATTTCCATACTCAGGTACCTGGTAAGTACTGTAATATTTGCCCGTTAGTGTCTTGCTGAATACACTGGACACGTACTTTCCCATGATCTGGGGCTGACTGATGGCTGCCAATGAATCACAGCTTTAGGACCCTGTTGAGAGTCCTTTCTCTGTTTCTTTCTAACTCTCTTCCCATCTCCCTTGCTCATGGAAGAAATAAATAAACTTAGGGAAAAAGCTCTCCTCCCAACAGCTGCTCCACCACCATCATGGACGTGAGTCCTGTGCAGCCCGTCAGGTCGGCCTGGGTCACCGAAGTGCAGAGCAGGACTGGCTCTCAGACAGTGTACTCAGGTGCACGGGACTTCGTGGACGACATCAGCTACTCCATCTACCACAGCATGAATGGCCCTTTGCACAAGGGCCCTCTGCTCACCCTCTTTGAATCAGAAAGAGGCTCAGAGGCTGCACCAAACTTTGTGCTGGGTTCTGGATGTCTGGGCTGACAATTTGGCTCAAGGTGATGATCTACAACTATTGAATAATGCGTATTGTATAAACAAAAAATAAATAAAAAGGAAACAGAATGGGGAGATTTGGAAAATCCACAGCCTGCTCATATAAACAGTGGAAAGACATGTTTGGCAGAGAACACAGAATATGACTGAGCTACCTAATTGTGAAAGAAGGTAGCAGTGATAGACGAGAGTCAGATGCTGATAAGATGACAACAAGAGAAAAGCCCTGAAGGCAACGCTGAGGTCTTAAAGGCTACTTGTCCTGTCACAGGCCCAGAGGCCTAAGAAAACAGAAAGGGCCCTGAGGCTGCCTTGTTGCCCAGCTACATCCCGGAACTCTCCACCCCAGGTAGCTCATATGGTGACTTAAGCAGCGACAGGTGCAGTTGGAACTGCCAGGGTACAGGCGGTAGGCCAAGGCAGTGAGAGAAATTCACATGAGGCTACCTGGGAGATAACTCTGCAGGTGTGCAGAATGCAAAAGCCGTGAGAGCACGCCAGCCTCCTAGATTCCAAAGAGTGTATAAAAAATGCAGGAGGGACTGGCAGGTGGCATGGTGGTTAAGGGCACTGGACTCCCACTTGGCCAACCACAGTTCAAGTCCTGGACCTGGCAGCTTGCTTTCTCACTTTTTCTCTCTTACTCTTGCTCTAGCTCTGTCCCTCTCTGGTCAAATTAAAATAAATAAATAGACGAATAAATAACGTTAAATAAAATAATTCTTTTTAAATAAAAAAAAGGAAAGCGTAGGAGCTCACAGTTGGTGTCACTGCCTAGTAGTGAAGGGAGCCAAATCCCATATGCCAACCACACTTCGAATCCTGGCCCCAGTAACTTGAAAAACTTTCTGGTGCATATATGTGTAGGCCACAAATTCCAACAGGATGTAGACACGGAGACAACAGGATTGTGGCATGACCATATCCCATTGAGTGCTTTCTCCTTCTCCATCTCTCTATCTTAGCAAGCACATGAACCTTCCGGCAATTAAAAAAAAAAAAAAAAAAAAAAAAACTTAGGCAGTCAGGCAGAGACCTGCCACAGGGGTGGAGCCATAAGAGAGCTCTGGGTAGGGAAGTTCCTAGAAGAAATCTGGGACAGGAGCAGAGCCATGTCTGGTGAAGGTGCCCAGGTAGGACGGCCCTCAGATCCCGGAACTATAGAGCTATCGGTGTGGAGCAACTGAAGCAGAAGCACCTCCATCTTTGAACTTTACGTTATACTTGCTTCCTCCTTTTGCCCAGAGTAAATAGAGTGGTTAATAGTCTTACTGTCTTGGGGCCGGCAGGTGGCATGGTGGTTAAAGGCACTGAATTCCCACATGGCTGACCACAGTTCGGGCCCTGGACCTGGCGGGTTGCTTTCTCACTTTCCCTCTCTCTCTCTTTCTCTCTCACTCTGTCCATCTCGGGTCAAATTTAAATAAATAAATTAATTAAATTAAATTAAATTAAATAATTCTTTTTTTAAAAAATTGTCTTACTGTCTTTGCTAACTAGCCTGAAACCTCTTTGTTTAGATATTGCTTAGCAATGTAACCACCAATCACCAGACCCCTGGCGGAAGCCAAGGGGACCATTAAACAAAGATCTGGAGAGTCCCCTTAGAAACTATTACCCTGCTTGATTCAGCTTCTGTAACTGCTTTCACATAGGAACCCAACTCCCTTTCCTCTTCACTCCCTCCTCCATTTGCATTGTAATCACCATGTCAACCCAGAGTTATGATTATTGCCTGTATAAACACCTCTCCTTTCACTTGGGGCTGCAGGGTTTTTGAGAGACACTAGTCCTCCGCAGTTGGCTGGTCTATTAATAAAGAACTCCGAAAATTTGGCTATGTCTGGATGTCCTCTTATTTCTCGCCGATTGGTCTATAACACAACGGCCTGAAAGGGCTGCAGGCACAAGACTCCGACTGGAGAACTGCAGCATGGATGAGCTGAGCAGGTCTGGAGCTGAAGCATGCCCGATGCCCTCCTGGGTGAGCCCGGGAGATGGGGTCTTGAGAATGAATATCTGCCATCTTGGATTTTGGATTTACTCCTTTCTTCTTGTGGAATGGGAATTTCAGCTTTGTGCCTGACCGGCCATTGCATTTTGGGAATATGTAGTTTGTTTTGACTTCATAGGCTCCTGGCAGGAAGGTGTTCACTTTGAGACTCAGAGAATTTGGGTTTTGGACTTTCGAGTTGTTGGGACAGACTTTCTGAACTATTGGGATGATTTCGTATGGGAAAAGCACATGAATTTGGGGAGCCAAGGGCCAGATGTTGTGGTTTATATCCTCCCAAAATGTATGCATTAAGCCATTATAACAGGGTTAAGAGGGTGAAAACTTATTATGTCTGAAGGTGGGGCCTTTGTGGCCCCACTGTACTCGGGCCTTGCGATGTGATGCCTCTGGACTCTGCAGGAAGCCCACCAGAACTGGCCCCTGGGCCTCAGACCTCCAAATCATCAGCTGAGAAAAACCCTTTATTTTTATAAATCAGGTATTTTCTGTTATTTACAGCAAAACAGACAAATAATTGGTAATATATCTGTATTTCTCTTCTTTAAGATTTGAGGGACTAGCAGGTGGCCTCATGGTTATATCGCCGGACTCCCACATAGTCAAACATAGTTCGAGTCCCAGACCCAACAGCTTAAAATTCGTGCCAGGCATGTGTGCATGTGCGCTCAAGATCCCGAGAGGAGAATGTAGGAGAAGGGATTGTGGCATGACCATGCCCCGTGGGGGGTGATTTCTTGCTTTCTATCTCTACCTCTCTCTGTCTCTCCAGTGAGCACATGTGCTCTATAGCAAAAAAACTCTCAAAAAATATTATTTATTATTATTGTTTTTGTTTTTTTAGAGGTTTTTGCTATAGGGCATGTGTACTAGCCAGAAAAACAGAGAGACACAAAGTGAGAAATCACCCTCCAGGGGGGATGGCCACGCCACAATCCCTTCTCCATTTTCCTCTCAGGATCTTGAGCATGCACACACAGGCACCTGGCATGAGTTTAAGCCACTGGGTCTGGGACTCAAACCACAGTCGACTACATAGAAGTCCAGCGACATAGCCATTACGCCAACTGCTGGTCCCATTATTGTTATTTTCAATTTGCTATAGGGCACACACATGCCCCAGAGAGAAACAGAGAGAGAAAGTGAGAAAGCAAGCCACCAGGTTCAGGACTCAAACCACGTTCGGCCATGTGGGAGTCCAGGGACTTTAACCACACCACTGTTGGCCATCATATAGCTGTATTTCATTCATTTTTTTAAGGAATTATTTCATTTTATTAATTTATTCAATCATTTTCATTTGACCATAGAAAGACACACAGCGATCAGGAAAATGAGAAAGCAAGCCACCAGGTCCAAGACTAGAACCAAGGTCGGCCATGTGGGAATGTCCAGTGCCTTAACCGCTATGCCACCTGTTGACCCTCATTCATTTTTTCATATAGAACTCCATTTTAGAAATATGCCACAGTTAATCAGTTCTTTTTTTTTTTTTTTTTTTTTTTTTAAGAGTTTTTTCCTATTGGGAGCATGCACTCACCAGAAAGAGAGAAAACAGGAAATCACCCCCCAGAGGGGGATGGCCACGCCACAATCCCTTCTCCTCCATTCTCTTCTCGGGATCTTGGGCATGCACGCACATGCGCCTGGTGTGAGTTTAAGCCACCAGATCTGGGTCTCCAACTGCAGTCGACTGTGGAAGTCTAGTGACACAGTCATTACTCTATCTGCTGGTCCCAACCTGGTATTTAAACTCCTATTTGTATACCCAACAGAAATTCATTCAATTTGCACCATTTTTACAGTGGTATATTTGAAGTAGTCTAAAACTGGAGTCAACCCATGTATCTATCAACAATTTTTTAAAAGAATTTAATTTTATTTAATTTTATTCATTCACTTTTATTTAATTTTATTCATTCAATTTTTTTTTTTTGGAGAGGTTTTTGCTACAGGGCGCGTGCGCACACTAGAGAGACAGAGAGACAGAGAGACAGAAAGCGAGAAATCACCCCCCAAGGGAGATGGCCACACTGCAATCCCTTCTCCTCCATTCTCCTCTCGCGATCTTGGGCACGCACGCACATGCACCTGGCGTGAGTTTAAGCCGCCGGGTCCGGGACTCGAACCGCGGTCGACTACGTGGGAGTTCAGCGACATAGCCGTTACGCTAACTGCTGGTCCCATCACTTTTTTTGTTTCTCTCTCTCTCTCTTCCACCTGTGTGCTCTGTCCCGCTCTGGTCAAATATAAATAAATAATGTTAAATAAAATATTTTTAAAAATTTGAACAGAGAGTGAGAAAGAAAGTAAGAAAGCAAGGTTCCAGGTCTGAGACTTGAACCATGGTCAGCGATGTGGGAATCCAGCACCTCAACCACCATACCACCTGCCAGCCCCTAAATAAATAATTCTTTAAAATAGAAAAGGTGAGAACAGCAGCCTCCCAGCACTGGTGCTGTGTGCGCCATGAACCACACTTCCCAAACCTTCACTCGGGCCAGCAGCGGCCCTCACCCAAACTCGGAGATGCTCAGGGAAGAGCGTGAGGTGCGAGTGCCGGGGGCGCCCCCACCCGCGCTCTGATGGCGTCCACCATGATCCACATCCGCAGCCAGACCTCGGTGCCCGACCACGTGGTCTGGGACCCGTTCAACCCGGTCATCATGAACTCCTGCCTGGGCTTCGTCGCATTGGCCTGCTCTGTGAAGGGACAGGAAGATGGTGGGTGACATGATCAGGGCCCAGGCCTACCCTCCACTGCCAAGAGCCTGAACGTCTGCAGCCTGGTCCTCCGTATTCTACAGGTCATTACTGTCATCGTTAGTTTCGTTATCCAACCAGCGATAATCCACCAAATGCTTGCAGAGATGAAAAAATATTTCAAAGCCTTCCAGTAGCTGCTCATGGTCCCCGCCATCCCCTGCTAGCCTGTGCCTGGCTGTGGCCGTGCTCTCCCCTCCACACCCCTGCACCCCCCGCTGGCCCCCAAGCCCGCTCTGTTTACGTGGTAGTTTGCACTCCTGTGTTGGTCTACACTTGGATTCAATAAAGTGCACATGTAGGGGGGAGGACATGTGTATGAGAGAAAGAGAGAGAGACACAGGGTCTAGTCACACTGCAGCCCCCTTTCCCCAGGCCTTTGGCTTGTCAGTATCTTGGCACACCGGCATTTATCTGGCATGTTTTCAGGCCCTCGTGAGGATCTGAACCCTCAGTCGGGTATGTGGCTTCCAGCACTGCTGTCAGTTTGCTACCCACCGTACCACAAGGCTGGGTCGCATAGGTCTTCGATGCTAGTAAAAGGGGCATGATCTACGCCAGCTGTTCTGAGAGGATCCACACTGGGCAAAGAACAAGGAGGGTGTTGGGGGTGGAGGAAGGGCCCGGGTGAGCTCGCGGTCAGTAGCAGAACCTGTCTGAACCAACGTGAGGTGCTAGTGGGGCCCGAGTCGGCCGAGAACCTGGTGGCTCTGCAGCGAGCCACGCCGCCTGGAGCAGTGTGTGAACCCGTGCAAAGCCCGCGTCATGACAGGCACCTGCTTCGACATCGGTGTCGCTGCTGCTGCTGCTGTCCTGGCACCACAGGAGGGGACGCCTGAGGCTGAGCACAGGCCACTGGAGAGAGCGTGGGCCGGTCAGTAGCCCTCTTCCTCTTCGGTCCGTTAGTTCAGCAAAGCGATCTCGCCAGTTAAACTGTTATCTCTACAGGAAGTGGAGATAGGGCCTACCCTGACCTTGTCCCCTTCCTGATGGTGACAGCCAGCTCCTAGGATGGCCCCAGTGCTCCTTCCTTGACCCCGTGCAGCTTCCTCTTGTGTTGTTTGTGTGGCCAGCTGAGCGTGGTGTGTCGTTGCTGAGGCTAGGACGGAACAGAATCGGGGCATCCGCTTCCCCTGGACACTGGTTCTCGGCTGACACCTTGTGAGGAGAGGCTGACATGGAGAGAGACGGGGTTCCAGCTGAGGGCTCTGCAAACAGCCACGGAGTGACTCGGAAGGATCCTCCAGCCCCAGCTGCTAACATCTGGACTATGGCTTCCTCAGAGACCCTGAGAGCCACCAGTCCACCCACTTCCAAATTCCTAACATGCAGAATCTATGAGGTATTTGTTTTGTTTTGTTTTGTTTTGTTTTGAGAGGTTTTTGCTATAGGGCGCGAGCGCTCACCAGAAAGAGAGAGAGAGACAGAGAGACAGAAAGCGAGAAATCACCCCCCACCCCCAGGAAATGGCCACGCTACAATCCCTTCTCCTCCATTCCCCCCTTGGGATCTTGGGCGGGGGTACGCATGCACACGGGCCTGTCGTGAGTTTAAGCCACCAGGTCCGGGACTCAAACCTTGGTCAACTACATGGGAGTCCAGCGACATAGCCATTACACCAACTGCTGGTCCTGAAATACATTTTTAGTTTTCTTTTTTTTTTTTCCGAGAGGTTTTTGCTATAGGGTGCTTGCGCTCACCAGAAAGACAGAGAGAAACAGAGAGACAGAAAGCGAGAAATCACCCCCCAGGGGGGATGGCCATGCCACAATCCCTTCTCCTCCATTCTCCTCTCAGGATCTTGGGCACCCACGCACACGTGCCCGGCATGAGTTTAAGCCGCCGGGTCTGGGACTCTAACCGCGTTCAACTACGTGGGAGTTCAGCGACATAGCCATTACGCTAACTGCTGGTCCCCTGAAATACATTTTTAAAAATCTGTTTGTTTCAGGGCCAGCAGATAGTGTAGTGGTTGGAGCACTGACTCCCTCATGACTGGCCACAGTTTAAGTCCTGGACCTGGCAGCTTGCTTTCTCACTTTCCTTCTCTCTCTGGTCAGATTAAACAATAATATATGCTGGGGCCAGCAGGTGGCGTGGTGGTTAAGGCGCTGAATACTCTTACATGGCCAACCAAGGTTCAAGTTCCGGACCTGGTGGCTTCTCACTTTCTCTCTCTCTCTCTCTTTCTCTGTGTGTGTGTGTGTGTGTGTGTGTGTGTGTGTGTGTGTCTGGCCAAATTAAAATAAATGAATGAATAAATAAAATTAAATAAATAATTATTTTTAAAATAATAATAAATGTTTTTAAAAAATCTATTTGTTTCAGTTTGTCCCACCTCTTCTATTTTTTTTTCCTTTTATTTATTTTTTTTTTTGGAGAGGTTTTTCGCTATAGGGCACGTGTGCTTGCCAGACAGACAGAGAGAGACATAGAGACAGAAAGCGAGAAATCACCCCCCAGAGGGGATGGTCACGCCACAATCCCTTCTCCTCCATTCTCCTCTCGGGATCTTGGGCACGCACACACACGTGCCCGGCGTGAGTTTTAAGCCACCGGGTCCGGGACACGAACCGCAGTCGACTACGTGGGAGTCCAGCGACATAGCCATTACGCTAACTGCTGGTTCCCTTTTTTCCTTTTTAATAACAGCTTCATTGCAGTAATTCATGTCCCACACAACTCACCTGTATAGTGTACAGTCCAGCGGTTTTTAGTATAGTAATTATATAGAGATTTATGAGGCTATCACCACAGTCAATTTTAGAATACTGGGACCAGCAGGTGGCATGGTGGTTAAGGCGCTGGATGCTCCCACAGGGTCGACCATGGTTCGAGTCCCAGTCATGGTGGCTTGTTTTCTCACTTTCTCTCTCTCTCTCTCTCTCTCTCTCTCTCTCTCTCTCTCTCTCTCACTTTCTGTGTCTTTCTTTGGTCAAATTAAAATAAATGAATTAATAAAGTAAAAAACTAAATTAATGAAAGAGAAAGAATTTTAGAATACTTCCCTCACCCCACATAAAGACCTTGTACATTTTTCCATTGTAGGAGGATTTGTTTGAATGGTCTAATTTCTTTTTTTTTTTTAAGAATTATTTTATTGGGGCTGGCAAGTGGCATGGTGGTTGAAGGCGCTGGATTCCCATATGGCCGACTGTGGTTCGAGTCCCGGACCTGGCAGCTTGCTTTCACATTTCGTCTCTCTCTCTCTCACTCTGTCCCTCTCTGGTCAAATTGAAATAAGCAAATGAATGAATAAATAAATAAATAAATAAAGTTAAATAAAATAATTATTTTAAATTTGACCAGAGAGGGACAGAATGAGAGAGAAAGAGAGAAAGAAAGGGAGAAAGCAAGCCACCATGTCTGAGACTCGAACCATGGTTGACCATGTGGTAGCATCCAATGCCTTAACCACCATGCTGCCCACTGGTCCCTGAATGGTCTAACTTCATATAACCAGAAAGAGACAAAGAGAGGGAGAGGAAAGAAGCACCCTCCAATGGGGCGTGATCGTGCCACAATCCTTTCTCCTTTATTTTTGTCTTGCTGGGATTTGAGGCACGCACTCACATGCACCCGGCATGCTTCTCAAACCACGGGAGCCAAGATTTGTCCAGTGCAATTGGCTGTGTGGACTCTGGCTCCCTTAACCACTAGCCTCTGAGGCCAGGGCAGAGATTTATTCTTATTTTTGGAGAGGTTTATGCTACAGGGTGCGTGCGCTAGCCAGAAAGACAGAAAGACAGAGAGAGACAGAAAGACAGAGAGAGACAGAAAGACAGAGAGAGACAGAAAGACAGAGACAGAAAGACACAAAGTGAGAAATCACCCCCTAGGGGGGATGGCCACGCCGCAATCCCTTCTCCTCCATTCTCCTCTCGGGATCTTGGGCACGCACGCACACGCGCCGGCGTGAGTTTAAGCCACAGGGTCCAGGACTCGAACCACAATCGACTACATGGGAGTCCAGCGAAATAGCCATTACGCCAACTGCTGGTCTTGACATTTGTTCTTGAAAAAGAATTTCTAGAAATACTTTGAGGCTTAGGATAATATTTTCTCCCTCCAAAGAGAACTTCGCGTTATTTTGCTGGGCTTCTGAGGACGCTGGCAATCTAGAAGCACCTTGAGCCAAGTTCAGGGCTCGTTTTCTGAGTCACTTTATGCCCAGCAGCATCCCTTCAGCACCACACTCGAAGCAGAGCAACGTTCACGGGCGTCCCCTCTCTTTCATTTATTTATGTATTCTTCCTCGAGTGAGAGAGACAGATGTGGGGTGAGAGAGCACCCACAGCAGAGTCCCGATGCTGCGATCCGCCCCCGCCCCAGCCAGGCCTGGACCGAGGCCGTGAGCCCAGCACACTCACGGAGGTCTCTGGATGCAAACCCAGAATCCTCCCTTTCTGGGAGTGGGCCGACCCCGGCGAGTGTTGCCTTTCTCTGCTGAACCGTCATCTGTCCCCCAGAGTCTCCATCCTTGGCAGGGCTCTAAACTGCATTTGTCATCCTCGCCCCCTGAGGCTGCCAGAATTACAGCTCAGCTTCTTCCAGAGCAAGAACCTCAAGGCGTAGCAGCTTTCAGGTAAAGCGTCATCCCTCTGTTTCCCGTCCCCTACAGCAGTCAGCGTCTCACTGCCAGCATTCCTCAAATCTTGTAAATTCTCTGATGACTTTTCAAATTAAAAAAAAAAAAATCATTGGTTAGAGAGGGTTTGTTTTAATGGTCTAATTTCACATATCCAGAATTGGGGGTCTCTGACCCTCAAGTATGTATCCACTAGGCAGCAATACCTCCAGGGAAGTTAGGCCCCTGCTGTGCTGTGGGGTAAATCACTAAATCACGACTAGCAGAGTCAATTTGGTAACCCTCCTTTTTTTTTTTTTTTTTAAGTTTTTACCATAGGAGAGAGACAGAGACAGAGAGAGAGAGAAGTGAAAAATTACCCCCCCACCAGGGGTGATGGGCACACTGTAGTCCCTTCTCCATTCTCCTCTCAGGACTTTGGACACACACACACATATGTGCCCAGTGTGATTTTCAAGCTGCTGGGTCCCGGACTGGAACCACGGTTGGCCATGTGAGAATCCAGTGCTTTGACCACCACAGGTGGTCAATAGTCCTCTTTTAAAAACTCTTCCTGGGGGTGAGGGGCGGCAGGTGGTATAGTGGTTAGGGCAGCTGAACTCATACATGGTTGACCGTGGTTCAAGGGTTGGAACTGGCAACTTGCTTTCTCACTTTCCTTCTCGTTCTCTGTCTCTTTCTGGTCAACCAAAATAAATAAATAAATAATGACCAGAAAAAAACTCTTTTGGGGGGCAGGTATGTGGTCCACTTTAGGCTAGAAAGACACAAGAGGAAGACTCCAGGGAACTTGTGAATGGATTTTTATGCCCTTGTGAAAGATCTGTTCGGGCATCAGAGCCTTTTTTCCTTGTGGCTTTGGGATGATGTGATGTAAGTCACACTTGGATCTGTGGCAGACAGAGAGAAAAGCCAAGAACATCACAGAATGTCAACTTGTAGTTCTTGATACTGTTGAGTCACTAAAACCTTGGAACCCTTTGCTTCCAGGCTTCCTGAGGAGCAATAAACACCCTATGGTCTCACCATCAGGTTTTCTGTTACGCACAGCCCAAAGCATTCCTAACTGACCTATCATCATCCCTCCGGACAGCCTTAAATGTTATTTCCTCAGGGAGACCTTCCTGAGACCCCCAGATCAACACAGCCCACCGTATTCTTTACTTTCCATGAGTACCCCTCTTATCACAATTGTCATTAATTGTTGAATGACAGTCTTTCTCGGCTGTATACTCCATAAGAACAGGGACTATGATAGGTATCCTGGACCCTAGCCTGATGCCAGGCTCAGGAGCCTCTACACAACTGTCAGAACAAGACAGGGCATAGGACCAGCACATGGCATAATGGCTATGTCGCTGGACTCCCATGTAGTCAATTGCAGTTTGAGTCCCAGAACCGGTGGCTTAAAACTCACGCCAGGCAACTGTGGGTGTGTGCCCAAGATCCCGAGAGGAGAATGGAGGAGAAGGGATTGCAGCACGGCCGTCCCCCTTGGGGGTGATTTCTCGCTTTCTGTCTTTCTGTCTCTGTCTTTCTGGTGAGCACATGTACCCTATAGCAAAATCCTCTTAAAAGAAAAAAAAAGAAAAAAAGAGCGAGACCAACCAATGGCATGGTGGTTAAGGCGGCTGGAACCCATATGGCTGACTGCACTATTTGAGTTCTGGACCTGGTGACCTGAAAAACACACTGAGTGCATATGCGTGCATGCCCAAAATCCCAAGAGGAGAATGGAGGAGAAGGGATTGTAGTGTGGCCACCCCCCAATGGGGGTTGATTTCTCTTTCTCTCTCTTGCGAGTCCATGTGCCCTACCGTAAGAATTAAAAAGACAGCAACCAAAGGTAAAAAAGATGGTGCAGCTATGAAATCCAATAGCCTGAAAGGCAGATCCACTTGAGAAGATAACTGGTTCAAGGCCAGGGACCTCCCTGAGTACACTGGGTTCATGCAGGCCCATGATCTGAGCTGGCTGAGGCTAAGGGTAGATCGTGGCATCAAGACCCTCTTAAGGGTGCTGTGTCTCAGTCTGTCTTTCTCTCTGTCTCTCTCACTCATGGAATAAATAAATACATGAGAAGAAAACAAGACAGGGTCAAGAGCGCAGGTGGAGAGAAACGGGATTAAAATTGTGGCGGTGTGAATTACAGTGTGTGCAACTGCACGTCCTCTGTCACAGGAAAACTTTCAAAGCTTACTGAATCATTAAAGAAGAGTTGGAATGGCTATTGTGGGAACTGGGTGTGAGTGTTTATCTGGTACAAGTAAGAGTTGCCAAGTGGTGTTAAAGACCCAGCTGGGATTAGAAACCATAAATGTGCATTGGCGTAAACCAGCAGAATTCTGAGCTCTGAGTGGTGTTCGACTGTCTGGGTGTGGGAGAGAAGCTGGGCAATTAGATCAGCCCAGAGATAGGGGCTTCCAGGACAGGCTGCTTTTCACTCTTTACTCAGATGAAGTAAATGAAAGTAGATGTGGAATTTTGTTTTCATTGTCTCAGTAAATAGAACCCTCTAGAACTCAAAAGCTTGCCTTTTGGTTCCAGAGTGGAGAATATCCCTAGGCAGAAGCATTCACCCCAGGAGTCTTACCCAATTGCCCGCTGCCTAGTGGAGTCCATGGAAAGGTTGAAAGAAGATCTGTGAATTTCCTAAGGTGTGTACAAAGTGATGTATGTGTACGTGAGAGCGAGAGAGTGCGTTTTTCTAGGGAGACCGTTTGTAATTCTGTCAGATTCTCAAAGGGATCTGTGACCTGGAAAGTTAAGAACCACTGGCCCTGGGACCAGCAGTTAGCATAATGGCTATGTCGCTGAACTCCTATGTAGCCGACGGTGGTTTGAGTCCCAGACCTGGTGGCTTAAACTCTCGCCGGGCGCGTGTGCATGTGTGCCCAAGATCCCGAGAGGAGAATGGAGGAGAAGGGATTGTGGCATGGCCATCCCCCCTGGGGGGTGATTTCTCGCTTTCTATCTCTCTGTCTCTCTCTGTCTTTCTGGCAAGTACACGCGCCCTGTAGCAAAAACCTCTACAAAAAAAAAAAAAAAAAAAAAAAAAGAACCACTGGCCTACTGGCCTGGGGCTGTCTGCTCACTGTGGCCACCATGTGGATCTGGTGCTGTGGCTCAAGCCTTGACGGCAGGGCAGTCACATCCCTGCTGATGGACAAGAGACCGCATGGCATAGGGCCAGGCTGTGCCACCTCGGGGCAGTTACTCAGCTGCTCTGTTTTCTCTTCTATAACCTGGAAATGACCACCTCAGTGCTTCTTTCAGAGGGCCGCTGTAAAGATGAAAAGAGATAGCATAGGGGCTGGTAGATGGCATGGTGGTTAGCAGAGCTGGACTCCCACATGGCCGATAGAGGTTCGAGTCCCGGACTTGGTGGCTTGCTTTCTCACCCCCCTGCCCCCGCGCCCCTCTCTCACTCTGTCTCTCTCTGGTCAAATTAAAAATAAATACATAAAATTAAATAAAATTTAAAAAGAAAAAAGAGTTAGTGCATGTGATGCCTAGGCCACACCTGGCACTTAGCAGCTGGCTTTTGTCACGAATGGTGTCGCGTCAGGACAGAGTCAGGGACAGAGCCTGTGAATCAGGAGGCAGCCCTGAGGGGAGCACGGCTGCCCATCTCGTCTCCTCCCTGGTACTCTGTGGCCCTGGACGAGTTCCTTCATCACTCTGTGGCCAGTTTCCTCGTGTGCGAGAGGGAGGAAAATTGTAATTACGCATAGGGTGCTGGGGCAGGGAGGGCTAGCGCAGGGGCCCGCGCCCACTGCAGGCTGCTGGCTGTCGCTGTTCTCACTGCCCAGGCTGATGTTCAGGGTCCTCACCTTTTTTTCCCCCAATTTATTTTCTCTTGCATTAGAGAGTGAGAGAGAGAGGCATCCGCGACAGTACTCTCACACCACGGTCCACCCCCAGCTCAGCCAGCCTGATCAAGGGCACAGGTGTGTGTGCCTGGCGTGCACAGGAAGTCCCCAGGACATGAACCAGGGACCTCCCCGTGTGGGTCCAGTTGTGTTACCTGGGTGCCACCACCTGGCCCCCAGGCTCCTCATTCGAGGAGGCCTTCCCATCAGGTTCCCGTGACCTTCTCTCACACTAGAACCTTCACGGAGCACCTTCACACGTGCCGGGCCTTCCCCCTGCAGCTCAGCAGACAGAAGGATTGGGACGCAAAGAGAGTAAGTGTCTCTCCTTGGCACCCCACCTCCTGGCCCTTCCTCACAGCATCCCTTCCAGGAGCCCTCTCCCTTTTGTAGTCCCAAGTTTCATCTATAGAAATCCTGCTTTGGGGCCAGCAGATGGCCAACTACGGTTCAAGTCCCGAACCTGGGGGCTTGCCTTCTCACTTTCCTTCTCTCTGTGTGTCTGTCTTTCTCTGGTCAAATGAAAATGGTTGAATGAATAAATAAAATTAAATAAATAATTTTTAAAAAGAAAGAACGAAATCCTGCTTTGAGGGACCAGCAGGTGGCATAATGGTTACGTCACTGGACACCCACGTAGTCAACCACAGTTTGAGTCCCAGACCTAGAGCTCAAAACTCACACTGGGTACAGGTGCATGCCCAGAATCCTGAGAGGAGAATGGAAGAGAAAGGATTGCACCATGGCCATCCCCCTTGGGGGGCAATTTCCTGCTTTCTGTCTCTCTGTTTCTCTCATCTCTCCAGAAAGCGCACGCACCCTATAGCAAAAAAATCTCTGCAAAAGAAAAAAAAATGAAATCCCACTTTGGTTCAGTGTGGAACTCCAGAAGCCACAGCATCCAGAAAGCCTCCTGATTCTGCTCAGCACAGCTCTCTGTTAGGAGCCAGTCGCCTGCCGCGTGCGCGGGGCGCGGTTCTGCTGTGATAGCAATCTGACCTCCCAGGGCAGGGGCCCAGGCCGGGCTGGGTTTTCCCTTGTTCATTTTATGGTATGTGTCCTTGCTGGGGAGGTGTGTGTGCTCGACAGGGAGCGTGTGCATGTGCTCGCTGGGGAGAGAGAGAAAAGCACAGTCCGGGGCGATGGTCATGCTGCCATCCGTCCTCCTCCATCTCTCCTCTCAGGGTTTTGGGACTCACGTACACGCAGCCAGCATGTTTTCCATTTTTCTTTTCTTTTTTTTTTTTTTAGACTTATGTATTTTTTTTTTTTTTTGAGAGGTTTTTGCTATAGGGTGTGTGTGCTCGCCAGAAAGACAGAGAGAGACAGAGAGACAGAAAGTGAGAAATCACCCCCCAGGGGGGATGGTCATGCCGCAATCCCTTCTCCTCCATTCTCCTCTTGGGATCTTAGGCACGCACGCACACGTGCCTGGTGTGAGTTTAAGCCACCGGGTCCGGGACTCGAACCTCGGTCGACTACGTGGGAGTCCAGCGACATAGCCATTACGCTAACTGCTGGTCCCTAGACTTATGTATTTAATACTTGTCTTTTTCTTTTGGATGTTTCAGGGGCCCTCTGTAAACATCCCAAAGTTATTTTGAGATAATTTAGAATTTGATTTTGGGGAAATCTTTGCTGTCAAAGACAGCAAAAAACTTAAATACTTAACTGTCAGTAGAAAATGAAAGTTAGGGGGCTGGCAGGTGGCATGGTGGTTAAAGGCGCTGGACTCCCACATGACTGACTGTAGTTCAAGTCCTGGACCTGGTGGCTCTTTCTCACTTTCCCTCTCTTTCCTCTCTTTCTCTTGCTCTGCTTCTCTCTGGTCAAATTTAAATAAATAGATAGATAGATAAATAAAGTTAAATAAAATAATTATTTTAAAAAAAAAGAAAATGAAAGTTAGGTGTTCCAAGGATGAAAAAGGGTTAACTCCGTTTCCATTGGCACCAAAACATTCTGACGTGAAAAAGGGAAGTTTAGATGTTTCCTGGAAACACACCAAAATATGCAGGGACGCGGGGGCGCAGGGGTGATCGGCCTACACTCACAGTGAGTCATGGGTTCTTGTCCCACGGTCTGGAAGAATTAGAGTCGCGGACACAGAGAGCAGGTACAGCAAACTGGGGAGTTTACTAGCAAAGTGGGGAATTTATTAACAAAGTGGGGAGTTTACTAAAGGAGAGGGAAGGAAAAACAGAGCTCCCAAGAAGATAGGGGTCCCGGAAAATGGGTTGCCCAAGATTTTTTTATTTAATTTAATTTATTATTATTCTTCAGTTTGACCAGAGAGAGAGGGAGAATGAGAAAGCAAGCCACCAGGTCCAGGACTTGAACTGCAGTCAGCCATGTGGGAGTCCAGCTCCTTAACTCCGGCCCAGCATGTTTTCCAAGCTGCCAGGTCCAGGACTTGAACCTCACAGTTGGCCATGTCGGAACCAGCCACCTTCACCGCCAGGTGCCTGGCTGCCCCCCAGGCCTGTTCATTTTACTAGGCCCATCCCCACGCTCTCTGCTCAGAACGCCTTCAGCAGAGAGCTGCCGAGTAAGGAGATGAAGGCCTCAGGATTCCACTGTCCCAAAGCATCCATGCATTTAGGGAAGTCTGAAAGAATCACCAAAGACTGCTTTGCCCTGTAGACTAAGAGAGGAATATACAGACAATGGCCAGACACACATAAAAATTGAGCCCCGACCCCCAGCTCTCAGCCACCAGCCCGGGGGCCCAGCGCTGAACAGACAGTAAGCGACCCGAGGGCAGCCTGCTCCCTGTGGGACGTGCCAGACCATCTCTGGTGTCGGTCCAAGAGCTGAAGAATAACTTCTATAACCACCCGCCCCAATTAGTCAGGACCTGACCGATACCTGACAGTTTTCCTAATCTGTGCCCTCACCTGCAACTTAGAACCCATCAGAGAAAGCCACACACGCTCACGCTGCCAGTTAGCCCACCCCCAGTTTGCTCATGCCATCGCGGCCATTGTGCACGCCGAAGCCTTCCCCGTTTTCCACTGTGAGCTTTCTCACTCCTCCGCCTGTGTTCGAGTCTCCGCCAAAACGCACGCGGCGCGCTGGTGCGATGGCAGCTGACTCCCTGGCCATAGCAAGCACAGCTTACGTAACCAGCTTTGCCTTTCCCATTCGGTGATCTTCGTTTCCACGAGTCCCAGGAAGAAGAACGCAGGGAGTAGAGGCCGGCCGCCTCCGTCTGTCCCCGGCCCCCATGGGTGGAGCCCAGAGCGTTGCTGGACGCTGCACTGGAAAGGCTGATCAGACCTTTGGACTCAGCTGACAGAGCTGCACAAGCCAGTTGACTCAGATGAAATCCCCCAGGCAGACAATCACAAAAGGGTTTTTGTTAGATGCTGGTCGGAAGGGAGTGGCTCCAGCCATCTGGGAAAAGGGTAGGAGAGCCAGCAATGGAGACCAGAGGGGAAGGCAGGAGCTTTGCCTAGAACTGGAGCCAGCAGTTGCCAGGAGCCGCCTTGATGAGCCAGAGAACTGAGTCAAGATTCTCATCTGATCTCCATTACGACCCGTTACTCATTCCAGGACGTTCGCTCAGTGCGCACTCCATGCCAGGCCTGTTCCAGGTGTGGAGACAGGACGGCTTCACTGCTTCGCGGAGCTCGCCCCCTAACGGTGAGGACAAGCAGTAAGGACTTGTAAGGTAATTGCAGAAGGCGCCAGAGCGCCAAGAAAAATAAGGTAGGGTGGTGCAACAGAGGGGGTGCTGGGGTGGGCACTAGCCATCAGAAAGGGGCTGGGGATGGCCCCCCAGGGAGACGACATTTGCCCTGACGATTGAATGCCAGGAGCCAGCTCTGCGGCTAGCAGGCAGAGGAACAGCTTAAGCAGAGGCCCTGATGGGAGCGGGTTTGATCTGCTAGAAACAGAAAGGGCAGAGAGGCTGTACACAGGCATATGGTGGGATGAGACCTGGGAGGAGGCCCGGAGGCTCACACAGGGGGGCCTTCCAGGTCCTGTTCAGTGTTTAGGTTTTATTTTATTCCTAATCCAATGGGAAGTGTTTGAAAGCGGGATCTGAATGGCTATTTGTCAAGGCCTTAGAGAAGCTACTTTGTTGAGATCTTGTCCAGATCCCAGAGGTGGGGGGGGGGGGGGGGGAGAAGGGCATGGCGCTGAGGAGGGAGAGCGCAGATCAGACCATTTGCTCTAAGTCCCAACCAGAATCCCTACGGGTGGGTCAAAAGGGGCCCTTGGTGTGTGTCAACCCTGAAGCCGCCTGAGTGCTGCTTGGACAAACCCTACCTTATTTTAGAGAGAGAACCCAGAGCTTTTTCTTTTTTTTTCTTCTTTTTTGGAGAGGTTTTTACCATAGGGCACATGCGCTCGCCAGACAGACAGAGAGAGACAGAGAGACAGAAAGCAAGAGATCACCCCCCAGGGGATGGCCACACTGCAATCCCTTCTCCTCTAGGGATCTTGGGCACGCACGCACACGCGCCCGGCGTGAGTTCTAAGCCACCGGATCCTGGATGCGAACCGCGGTCGGCTACATGGGAGTCCAGCAACATAGCCATTAAGCTAACTGCTGGTCCCCCACCCAGAGCTTTTTCAAACTCTCAGGGGAGTCTGTGTGCTGAGGAAGGAGCGCATGGACACGTGTGCTTGCGTGTGCACGGCTGTCTTCATGAGGACACGGACGTTCCTCCAGGAGGGGGTGAGGAGTCTGGGAGAGGAAGGAGACTCAACCTTCACCGGGTCCCGCGGTGTACACTTTCAGTTGATTGCTTCCATGAATGAGCAAAGCAGAGGGACAGAGAGAGTCAGAGAGAGAGTGCCTCCAACGCCACAATCCAGTCCCCACGTCAGCCAGCCCTGGGTCATGAGACACGTGTACCCTGCATGCTCAGGGAGGTCTCTGCATGCCAATTGGAACCTTCCCATATGCTTTATTGATTGATTGATTGATTGATTTGGTTTACTTTTAGTTTGCTATAGAGCATGGGCGCTGAGAGAGAAGGAAGAGAGAAAAAGTGAGAAGTCGGGACCAGCAGTTAGCTTAATGGCTATGTCGCTGGACTCCCATGAAGACCGCGGTTTGCGTCCCAGACCTGGTGGCTTAAAACTCACGCCGGGCACGTGTGCGTGCGTGTCCAAGATCCCGAGAGGAGAATGGAGGAGAAGGGATTGCGGCGTGGCCATCCCCCCTGGGGGGTGATCTCTCGCTTTCTGTCTCTCTGTCTCTCTCTGTCTGTCTGGCGAGCGCATGCGCCCTATGGCAAAAACCTCTCCAAAAAAAAAAGAAAGAAAGAAAAAAAAAAGTGAGAAGTCATCTCCAGGGGTGATGACCACACTGCAATCCTCTCTTCTCCATCGTCCTCTCAGGATTTGGGGCACACACGCACACATGCTCAGTATATTTTTCAAGCCAGCGGGTTTGGGACTCAAACCATGCAGTCACTCAGGTGGGATCCAGCTGCCTTAACCACCACGCCACCTGGCTGGACCCACTTTACTTTTTTTTTTTTTTTTTTTAAAGAATGATTTTGATTTAACTTTATTTATTTATTTTAATTTGACCAGAGAAGGATAGAGTGAAAGACACAGAGAGAGGGAAAGTGAGAAAGCAAGCCACCAGGTCTGGGACTCAAACCGCAGTGGGCCATGTGGGAGTCCAGCACCCCCAACCACCATGCCACCTGCCAGCGGCCCCCCACTTTACTATTTTAAACACCCACTTCAGAGTAAAGGATGAAATTGGAGAAGAGTGGATGGGGCGGGGAGGAAGGTGCTAATGTTCTGACATGGCAGGAACCTGAAGTGAGCCTCTGGGCCAGGGCGGGCAGTGACAAACCCGCTGCCGGCCCTCCTTGGCGGCCCCACCCTACCCCTAACCTGTGCTCACATGCCTCAGTTCTGAGGAAGGAGTCCTGGAGAGGTGGGTGCAGGAGGCTGACCTCATCTGAGCCTGTGGAGCCTTGGCTGCCCCCAGCGTAGACTGCACTGCTTTGGGAGAGGCTCTCTGCACACAGAAGGCCTCCACTCAGGTCACTGAAGCCACCGTCCTGTGCCCATGCCCACAGCTCCTCTGAGCCTGCACCTTCCTGGGGCAGGGCCTGAGCCCGCCAGGAGCTCGTCACTCAGATCTGAACTCATTTCAGCACTTTTAATAAGCGTCCATTTCTAACATCCCGGCTGGCCCTTTGGCTCTCAGGAGAGTCCACCTAGCCCTGCCAGGAACCCACCCATGCCAGCCCGACCCAGCAGGCAAGGCTGAGACAGGAATGTTTCCTCTAATTCTCACCAGGATCTTGACTTGGATTTGTTTCGCCTCCCCACAAATAGGCTGTGGCATGGCCTCCGGGACCCAGCTGTTCTCAGGGATCAGCCAGTGGGCAGGGGCAGCCTCGCCTGGAGTGCAGATCCCCAGTAATCTAGGGCCACGGGTCAGGGACTAGCGTCAGCTGCTGATGACAGGCCCTGGCAAGGCGCAGGGCAGGCCTCCCAGGCCCACACGTGGGAAGGTCAGTGAACACAAAGGGCTGCATCTTCTGGCTGAGGAACGGTTCCGACGTCTGGTGACTTCCTCCTGTGGCCTGGCCTCCTTCGGGGCAGTCAGAGCACTCCCCTCACACTTCTTTCTTTTTAAAATGGTCAGTAAGGGGCTAGCAGGAGGTGTGGTGGTTAAGGACCCTGGACTCCCACATGGCTGATCACAGTTCGAGTCCCAGACCTGGCGGCTTGCTTTCTCGTGCACGTTCCCTCTCTGGTCAAATATAAATAAATAAATAGATAGATGGATAGATAGATAGATAAAGTTAAATAAAATAATATTTAAAAACATTGTCAGCAGGCACATGCACTCACCAGAGAGAGAGAGGGAGAGGAAAAAGCACCCTTGACGGGGCGTGGTCACATCCTACTCTCGCCTCTACTTCTTCATGCAGATGGGATTTTGGACCCATATGTACGACTGGCTTGATTCTCAAGCGGTTGGGGCTGGGATTCAAACCACAGTCAGCCATACAGGATCTGGCTTCCTTAACCACTAGGCCACAGGGCCAGCCCTTGAATAGTATTTGATCACCAAATCTTTCTTTATTTTTTCAGTTTTGCTCTGAGGGCACATGCGTTTGCTGGAGAAAGTGAGAAATCACCCCCTGGGGGGATGGCCATGCAGTAACCCCTTCTCTTCCATTCTTCTCTCAGAGTTTGGGGGACACATACACGTGCCTAGTGTGTCCTTCAAGCCACTGGGTCCAGGATTGGAGCTGAGAAGTCGGCCATGTGTGATCTAGCCACCTCAAACACCATGCCACTGGCTGGTCCTGGATCACCAAATCTTCTAGCTCTCGTTTAAATCATAACACCAGGCCAGCAGGTGGTGTGGTGGTTAAGGTGCTGGAATTCCCACATGGCTGACTGCAGTTCGAGTCCTGGACCTGGAGGCTTGCTTTCTCACTCTCCCTCTCTCTCTCTTTCTGTGGCAAAACTCATGTGGAAACAATAAAATAAATAAATAAATAAATCTTTTTAAAAAATCATAATACCCATAATACTCAGGAGGACTTGCAGCAGGCCAGCACTGTTAAGGCCACTCCACTTCAAGCCCACCCTGACTAGCACGGTAGATAGCCCGACTCTCCACCAGAGGCCGGGGGGCTGGGCAGTCTGTGCCTGCCACTGCTCCCACACGACAGCCGGGCTGCTCACAGGTTGGCACTGAAGGGAATCCACTGGGGCCCAGCTACTGCGGGGAGCAAGTCAACTTCCTGACAGCAAAAATCGCTCAGAAATAAAAAACCTAAACAAGGCTTTACTAAAAAAAAAAATCATTTTTTTTTTGGGTGGAAGCTGGCAACTGGTGTGGTGTCTGGGGGCACTGGACTTCCACATAGCCGACCATGGCTCGAGTCCTGGACCTGGCGGCTTGCTTTCTTACTTTCTCTCTCACTCTGTCCCTCTCTGGTCAAATTAAAATAAATAAATAAACACATAATCTTAAATTATTTTTAAAAAATTTATATATATATATATTTTAAGACAGGGAAAAAAAAAACCTTTGGAGACTGCGGTGATGTGCTTGGTGAGGACTTTTGGCTGTGGCATTCTCTGGCCTCCTGAGATAGGGCAGGAGCTGAAGGGAGAGTCCAGCAGGTCTTGCTGGGCATGGCCGCCCCTCCTCCCTTCCCCAGCAAGCACTGTGTCTGTCCAGGCCGCCCTGCCGTGGGACCGGATGTGGGAGCCCCCCCACCCCCGGGCGAGGGCTGAGCCTGTAAGGCAAGCCCAGGAGCTCAGGAGTAAAGGTCTGACTCCTGGCACAGGCCCTGGCAGGGCTTCTCAATGCTTTGAAGGAAAAGCCACTGTAAAACTGTAAATATAATGACTCATTTGTTACACAGGGGGACTGAGCACCTACTATGTGCCAGACCTGGGACAGCAAGGAGCTTCAAGATGCCTGAGGTGGGACCCCTGTGCTGAGTGTCAGAGTTCCCTGGGTGCCAGTGTTCCTTTTTTTTTTTTTAAGAGAGATTTTTGCTATAAGGCACGTGTGGTTGCTGGAGAGAGAGAGAGAGACAGAAAGTGAGAAACCACCCCCTGGGGGGGAAGGCCACATTGCAGTCTTTTTTCCTCCATTCTCCTTTTGGGACCTTGGGCATGCACGCACATGTACCCGGCGTGAGTTTTAAGCCGCCGGGTCCGGGACTCGAACTGCAGTCAACTACACAGCGGTCAAATAATGTAGTCATTACTCCATCTACTGAGCATGACGCCACCAGGGCCAGGGAAAGACACTAAGTAGGTCCTACTTCTCAGCCCCAGAAGAGCAGTGTCACCTAGCACCAGAAGTGCCGCTGGGGACCAGTGCTGACAGCGAGTCCAGCTGCTCGCAGGATCTGTGGACAGAAGAGCCTGGGCCTGTGGTGAGCGGGCTCAGCTCCTGCCTCCACCTGCATCTCCCGTGCCAAGCGCCAGCCCTCGCTCTGACTTCAGATCCTTGGCACACATGGCGTGTTTCCTCTCATTCTGGAACAATGTGCCTGGTTGAGGGCTGCAGTTCCCTCCCTTCCCTTCAGCCACTCTTGGGGCTTCATCACCCCTTAAACATTTCCTTTCTGGTTGGCATCCCTGTTCTCTGGGGCAAAGGCACAGTGGACATTCTAAGCACTTTGCTAAAGTCTCCCCCTTCGGCTTCCCTGCACCAGAGCTGACTGAATTGGTGTCACGTTTTAGTCCTCAGTGCCAGGTCTTCAGAGGAAACCAGGGCCTGTAAGGGAAGGCCTCTGTTCTTAGGAATTTATCATCTAATTGAAAGTTAAGAGAATCATGGGCCAGCAGATGGTGCGGTGGTTAAGGGCGCTGGATTCCCACATGGCCGACCATGGTTCGAGTCCTGGACCTGGTGGCTTGCTTTCTCACTTTCTCTCTCTCTCTCTCTCTCTTTCTCTCTCTCTTTCTCTCTCTGGTCAAGGTAAAGATAAATAAATGGATAAATAAATAAAGTCAAATAAACTAATTCTTTAAAAAAAAAAAAAAAAGAAAGAAAGTTTAGAGAATCAGCCAACAGGTGGCATAGAGGTTAAGGCAGTTGGATCCCACATGGCTGACAGCAAGGTTCGAGTCTTAGACCCAGAGATTTGAAAAACACACCGGGCGTGGGGGAACAGCAGGTGGTGTGGTGGTTAAAGCGCTGGACATTCCCACATGACTAACCACGGTTCGAGTCCTGGACCTGGCGACTTGCTTTCTCACCTTCCCTCTCTCTCACTCTCTGTGTCTCTCTCTCATCAAATTAAAACAAATGAATGGATACATAAAATTAAATTAATAATTTTTAAAAATAACACCCTGGGCGCATGTGTGTGCATGCCCCAAATCCTGAGAAGAGAATTGAGGAGAAGGGATTAAGTGTGGCCATCCAGGGAATGATTTTTCACTTTCCCTCTCTCTGTCCCTGGCGAGCACATATGCCCCCTTAATGGAAATAGAAAAAAAGAAAAAGGAAAAGGAAAGTTAGTTAAGAGTGTCAATTAGGGGGCCGACAGGTATCATGGTGATTAAGGTGTTGGACTCTCATACAGGTAACCATGGTTCAAGTCCTGGACCTGGCAGCTTGCAGCTTGCTTTCTCGCTTTTCCTCTCTCTGTCTGTCTCTCCCTGGTCAAATTAAAAAATAATAATAATAAATAAAATTAAATAAATAATCTTTAAAAGAGAGTGTCCATTAGATGCAGCCTCCCACAGTCAGGCCAGGGCTGGAGCTGACTGCTGAACTCAGCCACTGGGGAGGCCTGCAGGCCAGCACATGAAGAGGCGGCCTTCAGGTACTTGATGACTGAGTAGGGTGTGAGGGAAGGAAGGAGAGGAGGCATTCCCTGGAGGCCATGAGCACAGTGTCACATTTTTGCATTGGTCACTGTCCCTGTCACTCAGGCAGGAGTGAGGAGAGCTGAGGCAGGAGGTGGCCATAGGATGGAAGAAGACACCACCATATGTGAGGAGAGGAAGGCTTTGGGCTAAAGGGTCAGGCCTCCCCAAAGTCCGTGACGATCAGAGTCTACTCTGTGTCTGCCTCTAAGACCCGGGGCGACTCACCCCGGCCAGTTTCACTCCGTGTGGACTGAAGGGGCTGTGCAAGAGGCTCCAAGTCCCCTGCTCCTCTATCACGAAGGCGGGAGGGCCTGGACGGTGGTGCGGCAGTACAATGTGACACTCTGCCAGGCAACCCCACATGGGGAGGTTCAGGGTTCGTGTCCAGAGACCTCCCTGAATATGTTGGACATGTGACCAGGGCCGGCTGAGGCTGGGGTGGATTATGGCATCGAGATCTGTTGAGGGTGCTCATTCCCCGCCCCCTCTCTCTCATGAAAGAAAGGAAGGGGAAAAAAGATGGGGGCAGCAGGTGGCATGTTGATTAAGGTGGCTGGACCCCACATGGCCAAATGTATGGTTCGAGTCCAAGGCCTGGTGGCTTGAAAAACACTTTGGGCACATGTTTTGAGCGTGTGTGCCCCGAATCCCAATAAAAGGGAGAAATGGAGGAAGAGGAAGAGGGATTGCAGTATGGCCATGCCCCATGGGAAATGTTTTCCCATTCTCATTAACAAACAAAAAACAAGATAGAAAGGAGTAAAGATGATTAAGATTTTGAAGCACCCCACCAGAAGAGGGAGAGGTCAGCGGAGCGAGCAGGTTCTGGAGAAGACTTGTTTTAGGTCAACTGCGCGGACCCCTTTGTGACCCTTCCCGCCACTGGGCACAGCCTGGCCTTTCTTAGTCTCGCAGGGGTGCTTGCTGCTCCCCCCCCCAGCTCCTGAGCCTGGTTGTGACAAAAAGGAGGTGGCTTTCACCAGAGGAGACTCCATGGCTCTTCCCCAGCTCAGTCTAGCTGCCACAGCACCAGCGCACCCTCAGGTGAAGGGAGGACACCCCTCAGCTGACAAGTTCCCAGAGCGCTGGGAACGGAACTGGAAGCAGAACCGTAGTCCTTTAGAAACACCTTGAAGTTCGAACCCAGTACCTGGTTCTCAGGCAAAGGTCCCAGAGGGTGTTCAAGCCAGGGGGCCTTCCACCCCCCCACCCCTGTGCATAAGAGCCCCTGAGGGGGAGACGACTCAAGGGCAAGACCACCCACCGGCCAGGGAGGTGGTGACAAGGTCCTGTGTTTCCATAATCTCCACAGACAATGGATTTGTGGACCACAGCGAGAGCTTGGGGTGGGGGGACTAGTATTGCAGGGCTTGCTGCTGGCAGCGGTGGGCAGGGGTGACCCCAGGAGACTGCAGGCTCCCTCAGAGAGAGACTGAGCAGAGGTGAGGGTAGGGGTCTCCCTGGGGGGCTAGAGGGGGTGCGAGGCCTGTTTGCTGTGGGTGAAGCTGGCGAGGCAGGCTGAGACCCGAAGGCAAAAAGGCTTTGCCGTGAGCTGAGAGCTGGGGCCGGAGGCCGAAGCTCAGGGCAGGGAAGGCCTGAGCAGGGGCAGAGCCTTCAGCGCGAGGCAGGCAATGCATTCGCCCTCTCCGTCCACTGAGCGCAGCCTGGGCCTGTGGTCAGGGGCAGGCGCAGGCGCCCTCCTGCCTCAACTTGTGCTGCCTTCACAGCGGGCCTGGACGCTCCCATTTCTGACTTCAAGTCCTTGGTATGTATGACATCCTGCCTCCTCTGGCCGCCCTGCCTGCCTCTTTGGCCCGGTTACGCGTTCTGTACCCTATTCCTACCCTTTTATGTCTGCCTTTCTTGGGTCTTCAGCACAATCTGTCAAGATGAATTTGACACCAAACTGGCTTTCTCTGGAAATGCCAGGGAACGGCTAGGCACCAGCGCAAGATTCCTGCGAGGAAAATTACCCTGGCCCCTTCCTTAAGGCAGCCCTGAGGGTAGAGCACTCTCCGCCGGGACAGTCCCGGGAAAGCAGCCCTGCCTGGAGGCTCAGGTGTGCAGACGTGCTCGGGTTCTCTTCCACCGAGCCAGCTCCCACGCCTCTCCCTACCCCCTCCTCTAACCACAGACAGGAGGGCCCTCTCCCCTCTGGAGCTGACCTCTCCGCAGGCCTCTGCTCTGTTTGGAAAATTTCTCCATTGCTTTCTGGAAGGAGGTAACAGGCTGGAAATTGGGTCCAACTGTCCTATGGCCCTTTATCATCTCGCGGGTGCCTGTTTGGGGAGGGAAGGTGGGCTCTGGTCACCTTCCTTGACACAAAATGTGCTATTTCCTGCTCCGAACGCAGCATCTGCAGTTGATCTGGGAATTGGTCACAGTGCTGTGTGTGGCCGGCACGTTAAGTACAATTCCAGACTCAGGCACGGAACAATAGGGTGCTCTGTTTTCTCAAAATGCTTGACCTCCTCGGACCTCTCCCGCCAACACCAGGCTGTACCCGCCTTCCATCTGAGACCCCACCCCTCTCCCCAGGATCTGCTGTGGGGCATCCCCCAGCCCACAGCCACCCCACCTTCTGGTCCAGGAACCCCGAGGCACCAAGCCTGCCAGGCTGGGAAGACATCACCGAGCTCCATGCTGGAAGCAGCTCTGCTGCCAGATTTCTTAGAAAAGGAGGCAGGTCGTGTGCAGAGAGCGGTTCGACTGTTCCTCCACTGCCCGGTGCACCGCTGGGCCGGTACTGCCTGTGCGAACACCGTAGGGTATTCTCTGCCACTGGCAAGTCCTCAGCACAGGCTTGCTGATCTGAGCGCTTCCTCGGCAATCTTTTCTTTTTTTTTAAACTTTTATCTATTTCTTCCATGACAGAGAGAGAGAAGCATCACCAAGGTCTTCATGCTGAGGTCCACTCCCCGTCTCGGGCAGTCTGGGTCCCCTGATCCTGTGCTCAGGGAGGCCTCAGGTTTCAAACCGAGGACCTTTCCCATGTGAGTCTAGTTGCACTACTGCTGTGCCACCTCCTGGTCCCCAGAATTTTTTTTTTTTTTAATTAGGTCCTCAGGAAAGTCATGACATACTTTTCTATTTTGCTATGCAAAATGTATTGTGATTTTCTTGATGACCCAATAATTGCCAGAGGGGACATGTACTCACCAGACAGAGAGAGAGGCGGAGAGGGAGAAAGCACCCTAGAGAGGGCGTGGTCGCGATGCAATCCCTTCTCTTCCATCTCTCCATCCTATGGGGATTTCGGGCATACACACATGTGCCTGGCATGTTTTTCAAGCTGTTAGGGCCAGGATTCAAACCAAGGTTGGCCACAGGGAATCCAGGTCCCTTAACCACTAGGCCACAGGCTGGCCCTCGAGCGTACATGCTAAAAGGTTTTTTTTTTTTTTTTTTTTTGGAGAGGTTTTTTTCGCTATAGGGCGCGTGCGCTCGCCAGACAGACAGAGAGAGACATAGAGACAGAAAGCGAGAAATCACCCCCCAGGGGGGATGGTCACGCCGCAATCCCTTCTCCTCCATTCTCCTCTCGGGATCTTGGGCACGCACGCACACGCGCCCGGCGTGAGTTGTAAGCCACCGGGTCCGAGACGCGAACCGCGGTCGACTACGTGGGAGTCCAGCGACATAGCCATTACGCTAACTGCTGGTTCCCCTAAAAGGTTTTTTTTTTTTTTTTTTTTTTTTTTTTCTTTTTTTTTTTTGGAGAGGTTTTTGCTATAGGGCGCGTGCGCTCGCCAGACAGACAGAGAGAGACAGAGAGATAGAAAGCAGGAAATCACCCCCCAGGGGGGATGGCCACGCCGCAATCCCTTCTCCTCCATTCTCCTCTCGGGATCTTGGGCACGCACGCACACGCGCCCGGCGTGAGTTTAAGCCGCCGGGTCCGGGACTCGAACCGCGGTCGACTACGTGGGAGTCCAGCGACATAGCCATTACGCTAACTGCTGGTCCCCCCTAAAAGGTTTTTTGAACCATGTCATTCACACTGCCTTACTTTCCCGTACGACTTCATGGCTTTCATACACTTACTGTAATCTTTTTTTTTTTTTTTTTTTTTTTTTTGTAATTTGCCAAAGGGCATGTGAGCTCACCAGAGCAAGAGGAAGAAGCAGCCTCCCAGTGGGGTATGGTCACATCACAACCTTTCTCCTCTATTTCTCCATACTGTAAGGATTTGGGGCACACACACACACCCCAAGGGTGTTTTACAAGCTTCTGGGGCCAGGATTCAAACTATGCATTGACCATGAGGAATCTGGCTCCTTTAACCACCAGGCCATGGGGTTATTTTTATTGATTTCTTTAAAGGAATTATTCATTTATTTAATTTATTTTATTCTTCTTTAATTTGACAAGAGCAAGCCAGAGAGAGAGGGAGAAAGAGTGAGAAAGCAAGCCGTGAAGTCCAGGACTCAAACTGCAGTTGGCTATGTGGGAGTCTAGCGCCCTAACCACCACAACACCTGCTGATCCCATTTTTATTTTTAAAAAAGAATTATTTAGGGACCAGAAGTTAGCGTAATGGCTATGTCGCTGGACTCTCATGTAGTCGACCGCGGTTCGCGTCCCGGACCCGGTGGCTTAAACTCATGCCAGGCGCGTGTGCGTGCGTGCCCAAGATCCCAAGAGGAGAATGGAGGAGAAGGGATTGCGGCGTGGCCATACCCCTGGGGGTGATTTCTCGCTTTCTGTCTCTCTGTCTCTGTCTGTCTGGCAAGCGCATGCGCCCTATGGCAAAAAACTCTCCAAAAAAAAAATAATTATTTATTTTATTTCTTTTTTTTTTAATTTGACCGGTGAGAAAGCAAGCCACCATTATTATTTTTTTAAAGAATTATTTTATTGAATTTTATTTATTTATTAGGACTAGAGAGGGACAGACTGAGAGAGAGAGGGAAAGTGAGAAAGCAAGCCAAGTCAGGGACTCAAACTGGGGAGAACAGCGACTTAACCACCGCACCATCTGCCAGCGCCATTATTTATTTATTTATTTATTTATTTTTCTTTCTTTCTTTCTTTCTTTCTTTCTTTCTTTCTTTCATCTTTCTTTCTTTCTTTCATCCTTCTCTCTCTCTCTCTCTCTCTTTCTCTTTCTTTCTTTCTTTCTTTTAAACCATAATCTATGAAGTAGATAAGCTGGGTATTTTCGTCACCCCAATTTTATGGATGAAAACACTGAAGCTTAGCATGTCCAAGGTCTCACCGTTCCCAATGGCCAAGGTGGGCCCCGAGTTGGGCTCTTGCTCTCCCTCTCTCCAGGCCCAGGGCTCTGTCTCTCTCCCTTGCAGCAGAAACAGCAGCCTGTACCACTGTGGACGCCCAGCTCTGCAAGCCACAGGGGACCCTAATCAAGGCTGGGGCCACCTCTGTAGCCTAGTGGTTAAGGGAGTTGGATCCTACCTGGCCAACCACAGTATGAATCCCAACCCCAGTAGCTTGGTAAAACACACCAGGCAAATAAAAAATTATTTAAAAAAAAAAAAAAGTTAAAAAGGGCCAAGTGGCAGTTTGCATCGGAGGGCTGGGTCCTGGTTCGTTGTCCTCCATCTGCAGAATAGGTGGCATTTTGTTAAATCTGCAAGACCTAATGTCAAGACTATAAAAGGAGCAGGCAGTGGTGTAGCAGTGACACGACTGGACCTAGATGAGAGGGTCCTGGGTTCACATCCCAGGTCTTCCCTGAGGACTCCGGGTGTCCGGGTGTCCGCATGCCTGGAACCTGAAACAGCTGAGACTGTACATCTCACTGTGAGGACCCTGCTGGGGAGGGCTGCTTCTCTGTTACTCTTGTGGAGAAATAAATGAATAATTTAAAAAAAAAAAAAAAAAAGACGATGAAGATGAAGACTATGGTCTGAACACCTTCCCAACTCAGGAGACGGCGAACATCTTCAAACATTAGGAGGCCTCGTCTGGAAGTTCCGGCCCTGGCCATGTTTCCCAAGCGCACGTGCAGGAGGATGTGCCCGGGGGGCCCAAGCCACAGAGCATCGCTGTGGGAGTACGGATGGCTTTGTCAGCCGAATGGCTGCCAGGGTCATGCTCATCAGTGCATTCAGTTCCACACTTACCGAGCACTTCCTGCCCTGGGCTCACCCGTGCATGAGCAGATGCGTGGCTCGGGGCGGGGGTACCAAGTCACAGAGGGTCACTTGGGCCCCAGGACATACCTGAGAGGCACTGGTAGATTGAAATGTGGACATCTGATCGGGCATTCCAGCTTTGGGAATTTCTGGCCAGATTAGAAGTCTACAGAGCAGTGATTAGGATACCAGAATGTCCCATGCACATCTCGGTCCTCATTTAAAAAAATGGGTCACATCCTGTTTCTTCATCATTTTGTCATTTCATCACCTGACAGCCAGCTCAGACAGGCTGGGACGAGACAAAAATCAGAAAGTGCTGGAATGCGGCCAGAGCTGAGGCAGTGCTCACCACTTCTGTTCTCGGTCTCACCCTACAAGCATTTATTAAATGCCTACTATGTGCAAGGCAGGGATTCAAAGGTAAACAGGGCAGGGTGGTCCCGCCCTCCAGGGTCCTGGCAGAGAGCAGGTTGCTGTGGGCTCTTCTCCTAACAGTTGCCGGCAGTTGGTGAACAGGGCCATGCCAAAGCCAGACGGCCAGACAGCCAGCATTGATGAGACCAGACCCTGAGGGACAATGTGACAGGGCGCAGAATCGCCGGAGATCAGCCTAGGTGCAGCTAGTGGAAAGGAGCGAAGGAACTGAGCCAACCATGATTCCCAGGGCCAGAAGAGCAAACAGCAGGCCTTCTGAGCATGGCTGCTAGGGACCACAAGCCGAAAGACAGACACAGGCTTTGCGTTGGCGTCCAGGCCGCATCTGTCCACGCCGGGATCAGCATCAGCACTGACTTGGAACAGAGACAGTGACTCACATGAGGCGTGTTTTAAAAGTTGCTATTCATTTCAACACAAATAAAACTTCTTCACTCTCCTGCCAGGAAAAAAAAAATATTGAGTAAACTCAACTACATTTCTTTTTTTCTTTTTTTTTTGGAGAGATTTTGGCTATAGGGCGCCTGCGCTCACCAGATAGACAGAGAGAGACAGAGAGACACAAAGCGAGAAATCACCCCCCAGAGGGGATGGTCACGCTGCAATCCCTTCTCCTCCATTCTCCTCTCGGGATCTTGGGCACGCACGCACACGCGCCTGGTGTGAGTTTTAAGCCACCAGGTCCGGGACGTGAACCGCGGTCAACTACGTGGGAGTCCAATGACATAGCCATTATGCTAACTGCTGGTTCCCAACTCAACTACATTTCTTGAAACTGTTATTTGCACAAAATAAGTGCAGACAACCATGCCTAAATTACAATTCTGGCTCTCACCTTCTTTTTATTTTTTTTCTTAAATATTTATTTAATTCCGCTTGTTATTATTATTTTACTTGACCAGACAGAGACAGAGAGAGAGAGAAAGGAAAAGTGGGAAAACAAGCTGACAGGTTCGGGACTCGAACTGCGGTTGGCCATGTGGGAATCCAGCACCCCTAACCACCACGCCACCTGCCAGCCCCTGGCTTTCACTTTCTAGCTGAGGGATTTCAGGCAAATTGCTGGCTTGATCTGGTGTCTTTGCAAGTTTGCAAATGGTATAACTGTCCCCACCTCAGGAGGGGTACGATGAGGACAGAGTGAGGTCATGTGTGTGAAGCTCTCATAACAGGCCCTGACCCGAGCGAGCAGCCACACATGTTCTGCCTATTATTATGAAATTGCTACGTCGACCTCAAAGTCAGACTGATACTCCTCTTTGTCCTTTCTCTGTCCCACCCCTAGAGATACTTTTAGGTGAACATCTACGTATTACATAATCTCGTTACCCTCGACACAGCGTCCACAGCTTTAATCCGGCACTTCACGAGTTGCTGAGGTGGAGGGAATTCTTTTCTTTGTACAATATTTTCAGACCACCAAGCCACGGGAGGCGACAGCTGCAGCAAATCTCATGAGCTCTTTGGTCCACAGCCATTTCTTAATGGAAAGGGCTATTTCTGCCCTTCGGTTCTCGGCAGTCACAACCATCACAGGCGAAGCTTTTCCCTCCTCTCAGGTCCCTTTTCCACTCCCCTGTCCCCATCCCAGCTTCCTGTCCTGCAGGTTGCCTCTGTTTGGGCAAGTGGATGCTGGGGGTGTGTGATTAGAGTGACAAGGAGAAGTCCCAGCCCAAAAATAGCTTCCCCTGCCCCGGCAGGCTACATGGTACCCTTAGGTCTTGGCACAGGGGCTCCGCCTCCAAACCCAGCACTATAAATAGACCTCTGGTGTCACCCTGCAGCAGTCCCTGGATACACCAGCTCTCCTGGGAGGGGGATGTTAACCCATTATCTTCTCAAATTCTTCAGGGACACAGGACCAGGAAGAAGGACACTTTTGTCTGCTTTAAATTTTGCCAGGAGACTAGCGGTTGGCGTAAGGGCTATGTCACTGGACTCCCACGTAGTCGACCGCGGTTCGACTCCCAGATCTGGTGGCTTAAACTCACGCCGGGCGCGTGTGCGTGCATGGCCAAGATCCTGAGAGGAGAATGGAGGAGAAGGGATTGCAGCGTGGCCATCTCCTGGGGGGGTGATTTCTCTTTACCTTCCTCTGTCTTTCTGGTGAGGACACACGCCCTATAGCAAAAACCTCTCAAAAAAAAAAAAATTATTGCCGGAGGGTGTATACACTCACCAAAGACAGATGGAGAGACGCAGAGAGAAGGAAAATACCCCCCAGTGGGGCACAGTCATGCCACAATACCTTTTTCTCCATTTCTCCAACTTGTCAGGATTTGGGGCATGCACCCACATGCCCACAGTGTGTTTTTCAAGTTACCAGGGCCAGGATTTCAACCATGTAGTTGGCCACATGGGATCCAGCACCTTTCTGTTTATTTATTTATTTATTTATTTGAGAGAGATTTTTTTCGCCATAGGGTACGTGTGCTTCCCACAGAGACAGAAAGCAGGAAATCACCCCCCAGAGGGGATGGCTACGCCACAATGCCTTCTCCATTCTCCTGTCAGGATTTTGGGCACACATGCACACGCACCCAGCCTGAGTTTAAGCCATTGGGTCCAGGACTGGAACCGCAGTCCACTGCATGGGAGTCCAGCAATGTAACTATTACACCAACTGCTGGTCCCAAGGTTCCAGCATCTTCAATCACTGGGCCATGAGGCTGGCATTAAGGATTTTTTTTCCCCATTTGCTATGGAGCACACGCACTTGTCAGAGAGAGAGGGAAAATGAGAAAGCACCTCCTTCCCCATATGCTGCAACCCCTCTCCTCCATTCTCCTCTCAGGATTTCAAACACACACAAATGTGCCCAGCATGCTTTTCTTTTCTTTCTTTCTTTCTTTTTTTTTGGAGAGGTTTTTTTGCTATGGGGCACATGTGCTCGCCAGAAAAACAGAGAGACACAGAAAGTGAGAAATCACCCCCCGGGGAGGTGGCCACACCACAATCCCTTCTCCTCCATTCTCCTCTCGGGATTTTGGGCACGCACGCACACACGCTGGGCGTGAATTTAAGCCACCGGGTCCGGGACTTGAACCACGCCATCTACATGGGAGTCCAGTGACATAGCCATTACGCTAACTGCTGGTCCTGCCCAGCATGCTTTTCAAGCTTCTGGGTCTGGGACTTGAACTACTAAGACAGCCTGTGGGATCCAGCCACCTCAGCCGCTATGCCACCTACTGGCCCCCAAAGGACACTTTTTGTTTTTGTTTCATTTTAGTTTTTGCTATAGGGCAAATGAATTTGCCAGAGACAGGAACTCAGCCTTGTGGGATCCAGGGCCTTAACCTCCATGCCCCTGCTGGCCCCTCAAAGGATGTTTCAAGGAGCAGCACCAAACAGAGGCCTGCAGGTAAATGGGCCCACAGCTATGTTTTGTGGTACACTTCATGTTTTAAAGTGTTTTTTTTCCCAGTGATTTATCAATACTGTATTTTATTTTTTAGATTTTTTTTCCCCCATAGGCCATGTGTGCTCACTGGAGAGAGAGAGAAAGTGAGAAATCACCCATGAGGAGGATGGCCATACCATAATCCCTTTTCCATTCTCCTGGGATTTTAAGGATGCAAACACATGTGCCCTGCATGTTGTTCAAGCCACCGGGTCCAGGACTCAAACCTCAGAGCCTAGGACTCGAACCACAGAGCTGATCGTGTGGGATCCAGCACCTTAACCACCACGTCAACAGTGACGCCTTGATACTGTATTTTTTTTTGGAGAGGTTTTTGCTATAGGGCATTTGTGCTCTCCACACAGAGAGAGACAGAGAGACAGAAAGTGAGAAATCACCCCCCAGGGGGGATGGCCACACCGCAATCCTTCTCCTCCATTCTTCTCTCGGGATCTTGGGCATGTACACCACCCGCGCCCGTGTGAGTTTAAGCCACCGGGTCCGGGACTCGAACCACAGTCAACATGGGAGTTCAGCGATATAGCCATTATGCTAACTGCTGGTCCCTTGATACTGTATTTTAAAAACAGGGTGTTTAGAGGCTCGCAGGTAGCATGAAGGTTAAAAAGATGGATTCCTACATGGCTGACTGTGGTTTGCGTCTGGACTTGGAAGCTTGAAAATCATGCCAGGCTGGGACCAGCAAGTGGTATAGTGGTTAAGGAGCTGGACTCTCATGTAGTCAACCACAGTTCAAGTCCAGGACCCGACAGCTTGAAACTTGTGCTGAGTGCATATGTGTGCGTGCCCAAAAATCCTGCTAGGAGAATGGAGGAGAAGGGACCGTAGAGTGGCCATCCTCCCTGGGGGTGATTTCTCATTTTCCTCCTCTCTGTCTCTCTCCAGTGAGTGCACACACCTTATGGCAAAAAACTTAAATAAAAAAAAAAAGATTATAACTTCTCTTTAAAAAAAAAAAACTTTATTTTATTTTATTCATTCATATTTTTTTAAGAGTTTTTTTTTTTCTTTTTTTTTTCTTTTTTTTTCTTTTTTTTTTTTTTGCTGTAGGGCATGTGCACTCACCAGAAAGAGACAGAGAGACAGAAAGCGAGAAATCACCTCCCAGGGGGGAATGGCCACACCACAATCCATTCTCCTCCTGGGATCTTGAGCACGCATGCACATATGCCCAGCGTGAGTTTAAGCCACCGTGTCCAGGACTCGAACTGCGGTCAATTACATGGGAGGCCAGTGACATAACCATTATACCAACTGCTGGTCCAGATTCATTTATTTTTTAATTTGACCAGAGAGAGAGAGAGAGGGAAAGTGAGAAAGCAAGCCCCCAGGTCTGGCACTCAAACCATGGTCGGCCCTGTGGGAATGTCCAGTGCCTTAACCACCACGTCACCTGCTGGTCCTTATAATTTCTCTTGAGGAGGAAAAAACACAAAAATAGAAGCTCTAGCAACTTTGTCCTGCATCCTCACAGAATAGCAGGATTTCAAGTGTCCTGAGCCACTCACCTGTCTGCTGTGCCCTTGGGCAGCAAAGTCCAGTGAGCAGCCTGGGCACCAGGGACTCATCTGTGTATTCTGTAACATTCCAGTTCAAACATTTCATATAACCCTACAAATACAGCAAAACATAAAATACGAAAATGAGGGACCAGCAGTTAGCGTAATGGCTATGTCGCTGGACTCCCATGTAGTCGACTGCGGTTTGCGTCCTGGACCCGGTGGCTTAAACTCACGCTGGGCGCGTGTGCGTGCGTGCCCAAGATCCCGAGAGGAGAATGGAGAAGGGATTGCAGCGTGGTCATCCCCCCTGGGGGTGATTTCTCACTTTATATCTCTCTGTCTCTCTCTGTCTGGCGAGCGCATGCACCCTATAGCAAAAACCTCTAAAAAAAAGAGAGAGAGAGAGAGAGAAAAATACGAAAATGAAAAAATGACATAATCCTTGTCCTGAAAGAATTTAGATTTATTGAGAAAACAAAATATTCATGGTACCAGCAGATGGTGTAATGGTTACATCACTGTACGCCTGCATAGTCTACCACAGTTTGAGCCCCAGAACCAGCAGCTTAAAACTCACACTGGATGCAGGGACAAGCAGATGGCTAACAGCTATGTCACTGGACTCCCATGTAGTTGACTGCAGTTTGAGTCCTGGACCCAGTGGGTTAAACTCATGCCAGGTGCACGTGCGTGCCCAAGATCCCAAGAGGAGATCAGAGGAGAAGGGATTGCAGCGTGGCCATCGACCCTGGGGGGTGATTTCTCGCTTTCTGTCTCTCTGTCTCTGTCTCTATGGCAAGCACATGTGCCCTACAGCAAAAATCATGCTATATTTTCACATCCATTTTTTTCTCGAATATACCATCTGCTTCTGCTGAAACCACAGTACCTGGGAGAGAGGGCTGTCTCCTGAGGAAATGTTAGGTGTTTTGTTAACACTAAAGATCTCTGTTATTTTATGAGGATGTAGGACAAAGTTGCTAGAACTTCTATTTTTTTGTTTTAGTTTTTCAAGAGAAGTTATAAAATATCCTGGTTTTGAAATACCGATAAGTCACTAAAAATAAAGAAAGAAAAAGTAGGGACCAGCAGTTAGCGTAATGGTTATGTCGCTGGACTCCCATGTAGTCGACTGCGGTTCGCGTCCCGGACCCGGTGGCTTAAAACTATGCCGGGCGCGTGTGCGTGCGTGCCCAAGATCCTGAGAGGAGAAGGGGGGGAGAAGGGATTGCGGCGTGGCCATCCCCCCTGGGGGGTGATTTCTTGCTTTATGTCTCTCTGTCTCTCTGTGTCTGTCTGGCAAACGCACACACCCTATAGCAAAAACCTCTCCAAAAAAAAAAAAAAAAAAAAAAAGAAAGGAGAGAAAAGAAAAAGAAAGAAAGAAAGAAAAAGTAAAAAGAAGTGCAATAAAACAGTAATCCTCCAAAAATGCAGCCCACTGGTAAAGGGCTAGTAAACATTTAATTAGTAACGAGCATGTATTATCCACTCTCTGCCAGTCATTTTACATATTTTATTTTTAACATAACTAATACAGGGACAAGGTTGTGGTTAAAAAAATTCAAGCAACAAAGAAACGTTCAGCATAAAAAGCAAGTTTTTTTCATGCCTCCCCCGAGTCTGCCGCCCTCCCCGGATGTCACCAGCACCGAGTTAGGGGCGCCTTCTTCCAGCTGTAAATGGATACGCAGACTTCTCTCCCAGTCTGTCATACATATCAGACTAGGCCATTTTACAGACAGGAAACTGCAGCACCGTGGGGCTGGAGTCACTGCGGAGCCAAGTGCTGGGTCGAGATTCAAATCCAGATCAATCTGACACAAAATCAGTGCGCATTCCTGCCGCTACACCCGCGTGGAAGCGCTCACAGATGAAGGTACCGAGGCGCGCAGAGGTCCCGAGCAGTCAGAACCACATGGGTCACTGTCCAACACATGAGAAGCGGAGGTGACCGAGCTTGCAGGGGAAGGCTGCCTGCCTGGAGGAGGAGGCATCGATCGACTCAGACCTGGAGTCGGGCAGGACCATCTCCGTCTAGTGCGCAGCCCCCCTGTGGGGCCCGGGATCCGTCCAGGTCGCCTCGGTACAGGCCACCCCGGCCCTCGGCGCCCGGAGGCCGCCCCGCCGGGACAAGGCGCAGCGCTCGCACCGCCCAGCCAGGACCGGCTGGGAGGCCTGGAGCGCGGGAGTCCCGAGCCCCGGCCGGCCCCAGGGTCAGTGCCCGGAGCGACCGCAGGCTCCGAACCGTGCTGGGACCGTTTTCCCGGGCTAACCGCCTGGGGCAGCCCGGCACGCAGGGGCTGCCGCCGCCCACCGCCCCGGGGTGGGTGGCCCGGGCAGGTGCCGGCGGCGGGGTCCACGCTCGCACCCCGGGCGGCGGAGGGGCTCGGCTCCGGCGCGTGGCGGGCGGGGCGCCGGCGGGGGCGGGGCGCGGGGGCGGAGCCGCGGCCGGAGGCGGCCGTGTCCGGAGCCCGGCTCAGGGCCGGAGTGGCCGCCGCGGAGCCAGGCTGCCTCCAGACAGCGCCAGGGCGCAGAAGGGTTAACGGGCCGCCGGGGTCGCGCAGAGCAGGTAGAGACCCTCCCTGGGACCCCCGGCCCCGGCCGCCCCCTCCCCACGGTCAGGTTAGACCGCCCGCCCCGTGCGCCCGCGCCACCCCCGCTCCCTGCGCCGCGCGGTCGCGCCCCCGCTCCGACCCCGGCCCAGCTCGGATTGCCCGGGAAGATCTTCCAGCCCCTGGGGTCGAATTCCTGGGGAAGGGGCCTGATCTCTTGGAACTCCGGTCCCATCACCCGGGCGGAGAATGCGCCCACATTCCTAGTAAGTCACATAGTGAAGTTGGAAAACATGCTCAAGACCTCCCCGCACGCGCCGGCACCTCCTGCGCTCCTCCAGGAGGGTGCCGTTGGAGGACGTGTGTCCCCACTTCTGTCCTGGCACTGGGGACAGGGTCGTCGGGAGGGATGTAGGTGGGTCCCCTTGATTCCGCTCAGCCTGATGGTGGAAGAGATCACTGAAGAGACACCTGTTGGGGTGGGCCTCCAGGACCCAGGAGCGGAGGACACCATGAGGACAGGACCGAGGAATGCTGACCCAGGACAGGGACTCCCTGCCGCGGCCCGGAATCATGCTGGCCGGTCCTCCCCCAGCAATGACCCATTTCCCCAGAGCTAGGTCCCCCTGGGGGTGAAGGGGTTAGCCCTGAGCAGGTCTCTGGTCCTTGATCTTCACTGGTCAGTGTGGGGAGGTGTGGCCAGGAGGAACCCAGGTTTGTCCAGACGCAGGTCCAGCCTGGCACCAGAGTGACCACTCTGACCTCTACCTGCCTGCCCTGGCCTGCCAGAGACACCACATGAGGGGCATAAAAAGGGGTGAAAGTACAAATGTCTTCTATCGGTTGGAGGCAGGGGTATCGGCCCCCTGCCCAGCTGTGTAGGGGAGGGTGGGGTGGGACTTTTCCAGAGAGGGAGCCAGGCCTGGCCTGGGCCCCAGGAGCTCACGTCACCCCCCACCCCTCACTTCTCCAGGGAACTGCCAAAGCCAAACCCTGCTAGGCAGGCGGGATTATGTGTCCTGGGTAGGCCCTTGGAGAGGGGCAGCAGGATGGAGACCTGGGCAGTGGAGAGACACAGGCAGGGAGGGGGCGGAGAGGGGCCGAGCATCCGACATGGGGCAGACACACACCCACACTCCACCTCCCCTTCAACTGCAAATGCCAGAGTCAAGCAGAAGCCAGCTTGGGCAGAATGGGGGACCTTCTCCTGAGCCCCCAGCTTTCCCACATTAGGGGTACCTTGGTGGCCAGCCTAACCAGGGGAGGGAGGCCATCAGCACCCCCTTCCCACCCTGGGCAGCTGAGGTGCCCTGCCACTCCAGCTCAGCCACTCCGGTCCCTCCCTCCAGTTCTCAAATCCGGGGGTCTCCGGGAGGGCCATGGGGCTGAGTTGCTAGCCACAAGCACATTCCTGCCCTTCCCTCTGTCATGTCGTTTTCCTGCCCCAGAGCTGGCCCACCTCATAGCCGCTCCTTGGATCCCTCTCCCGGGTGCCTTTCAGATCCAACAGAAACAGGTTTTTTTTTTTTTTTTTTTTTTTTTTTTTTTTTTTTTCCTGGAAAGCAGAACTAAGGGCAGGATGAGGAGTGGGGGTGGGAAGGGCTCAAAGTAAGAAGGAAGGGGCTGGAGGACCAGAAGGTCGTGGAGTCAGGCTTGAGGCCAGGGAGGGTTCGGCCCCACTTCCCCGGTGGTCAAAGCTAGACTTCAGACGGACTGCCTGGCTCTTAGACTCAGAGGCCTGGATTGGGAAAAAGGCAGGGCTAGCTGCGGCCTTCCTCCCAGCTCTCCCAGCCATGGAGGCAGTGCAAGGACTAGTCCCTCCAGGACCGGAGTGGAGCTTAATCACCTGCTGCTTCTCTGGAGGTTAAACCATCAACCCACTTAGTCTAGCCTTTGGCCAAGACAAGTCTAAGGTGGGCCGGGATGTGCCTGACCATAGGAGCGTAGCTAAGAAGGGAAGAAAAAAAGGGAAGAAAAAGCTGGGAGACAGGCAGGAAACAGGTGACGGCAAAGGTCTTCCTTCTGGAAAACCCAAAGGGCACTTTTTGTCTCAGCTCTCAGAGGGGCCTTCTGGCATCTTCTCACCGGAGCCTCCCTCCTCAACTTTCCAGGTACCTCTGGGAGGGCAGGGGTGGCAGCCAAAGGAAACCATCTTAAGGAGCCTGGGGACCAGCAGGTGGCATGGTGGTTAAGGCGCTGGACTCCCACATGGTCAGCCACAGTTCAAATCCTGGACCTGGCAGCTTGAAACTCATACTAGGCATGTGTGTGTGTGCCCAAACTCCCAAGAGGAGATTGGAGGAGAAGGGATTGCAAATTGCATCATGCCCCTCCCCCGGGGGTGTGATTTCTCACTTTCTCTTTGTGTCTCCAATGAGTGCACATGCCCTATGGCAAAAAAAATCTCGTTTTAAGAGAGGTTTTTGTTTTTTTATTTTTTTGCTAAAGGGTTCATGGGCTCGCTGGAGAAATCACCTCCCCAGGGGATGGCCACACAACAATTCTTTTTTTTTTTTTTTTAAGAATTATTTAAGGGATGGGACCAGTAGATGGTATAATGGCTATGTCGCTAGACTCCCATGTAGTTGACCGCAGTTTGAGTCCTGGACCGGGTGGCTTAAACTCACACCAGGCGCGTATGCATGCGTGCCCAACATCCTGAGAGGAGAATGGAAGAGAAGGGATTGTGGGCGTGGCCATCCCCCTGGGGGGTGATTTCTTGCTTTCTGTCTCTCTGTCTTTCTCTTTCTGGTGAGTGCACATACCCTATAGCAAAAACCTCTCCAAAAAAAATAAATTAAACACTAAAAAAAATTATTATTTAAGGGAAAACAAAGAATTATTTAAGGGACCAGGAGATGGTGTAATGGCTATGTCGCTAGACTCCCATGTAGTAGACCACCGTTTGAGTCCCGGACTTGGTGGCTTAAACTCACACCAGGTGCGTGTGCGTGGTGCCCAAGATCCCAAGAGGAGAATGGAGGAGAAAGGATTGTGGTGTGGCCATCCCCCCTTGGGGGTGATTTCTCGCTTTCTGTCTCTCTGTCTCTCTCTTCCTGGCAAGTGCTCGTGGCCTATAGCAAAAACCTCTCCAAAAACAGAAAGAATTATTCAATTCAATTTAATTTATTATTATTATTTTCCAGTTTGCTCAGAGAGAAACAGAGAAAGAAAGAGAGGGAAAGTGAAAAAGCAAGCCACCAGGTCTGGGACTTGAACTGTGGTCGGCTATATGGGCGTCCAGCGCCTTTAACCACCATGCCTCCTGCTGGCCTCAGCACAATTCTTTCTCCTCCATTCGCCTCTTGGGCTTTTGGGCATGCAGGCACACACACCTGGCGTGAGTTTTAAGCTGCTGGGTCTAGGACTCGAACTGGTGGAAGTCCAGCCCTGTAACCATTACACCATCCACTGGTCCCACAAAAAAACTCTTTTAAAAAAAGAGAAGACTGCCTGTCTGCCAGATCCAGCTTGGAAAGAGCCCCTAGTTGGGACTTGGGAGGAGCTGATAAGTCGTAGCCACGGGAGAGGGCCAGCTGAGGCCAGACCCCCACCCTAGCCTGGCCAGATGGACAGAGACAGCATTCCTTCCTGCTCCCACCCTTGGCTGGTGGGGGGGCTGTCTCCCCGCCCCTGTCCTCTCTGAGACATCCTGCTAGGAGCTCCTGCAGACCATGGAGGTAACCGCCAGGCTTCTGTCCCTGCAGAGCGCGCGCCTCTCCGCGCAGATGCCTGAGTAGTGGTCACAGCCAGTCTGGTCCCCTCCTCCCTTGCCCCGGGGCCACCAAGGGAGGAGGATGGAGAAGTGGGCAGGCAGGTAAGAGGCGGTGCTGCCACGGTGGGGGGGGGACGGCTCTGTCCCTGCGTGCGAGAGGAGACCGCGGGGCGGGGGCTGGGGGGTATGAGGGGTGGGGTGGTGGTGAGTAACTTCTGCTTTCTGAGAAATTGGCGTCAGGATGTGGGGAGCCCCAGGCGGGCGGGGTGGTGCCGTAACGCCTCCTCTGGCCCTGCCTTTGGTGCGCAGGCCCCGGCTGTGTCTGCTGCTGCTGCTGTCCCTCCCTCAGCTCTGCCTGGATCAGGAGGTGAGCAGCGAGCGCGGCGTCCACCCGCGAACTTCTGTCCCCGACTTCCCGCCGCCTCCATGGCCCACAGCCTCTGCTAAGCCCGTCCCTTGTGCTTGGCCACTTCCCCAAGTCCTTGCCACGTAACACCAAGTTCTGGTCCTGCCTCCCCACTGAACATGACCTTGAGCCAGTACAACTTGTTGAGCCTCCAGCCGGGGACTAGATACTCTGGCCAGCTCCCTCTGCCGCCATTCTAATCCAGTCTGACCTCTTTCTCTACGCAGGTGTTGTCTGGACACTCTCTTCAGACACCCCCAGAGGAGGGCCAGGGCCCTGAGGGTGTCTGGGGGCCTTGGGACCAGTGGGCCCCGTGCTCCCAGCCCTGTGGGGTGGGGGTGCAGCACAGGAGCCGGGCATGCCAGCTCCCTACAGCCCAGCTCCGACCCAGCCTGGCCCTCCCTCCCAGGCCCCCACGACATCCGGAAGCCCTCCTTCCGCGGGGTCAGGGCCCCAGACCCCAGACCTCCCGAGAAACCCTCCCCCTGTACAGGCCACAGTCTCGGGGGAGGGGTGGCCCACTTCGAGGTCCTGCTTTCCAGCTGGGGAGAGAGGAGACGCAGGAGAGTCAAGGGTCCCGGAGGTGAGGCTCTGAGGGACGAGGTGGGCCCTGGGCAAGGGGCAGAGCTTGGCATGGAAGACAGGAGCAAAGGCCGCCTGGCACAGGGAGGCTTACCTTTGCTGCCAGAAAGTAGACTGGGAGAGGGTCAGAGATGGCCAGAGCTCTGACCCCTGGTCTGCAACATCTTCTCAGATCCCGGATTCGAGACCCCATCAAGCCAGGAATGTTCGGTTATGGGAGAGTGCCCTTTGCATTGCCTCTGCATCGGAACCGCAGGCACCCTCGGAGGCCACCCAGATCTGAGCTCTCCCAGACCTCCTCTGGAGGGCAAGAGCCCCTGCCATCGCTGCCTACGGGAGCAGAGCCATCCTCTGCACACCACCACCCCCAAACTCAGCTCCCTCCCACAGAACCGGCTGCCTATCCCTCACCCCCCACAGCAGGACCTCCAAGTCTCCAAAATGCTCAGACAGAGATGGCCCCCAGAGGCAGGCCTGCCCCCACAGAGTCCCACCCCAGAGCCCAGGCCTCACCAGCCCCCTCTTCTGCAAGAAGTGGCTCCTTCCACTTGTCCCCTCAGCCCAGAGCGCCAAGTTCCCAGGGCTGGGCCAGTCTCCGAGGAGCAGGGAGAAACCCTGGTCCTTTCCCTTCTGTCCCTCGGGGCCAAGGCCAGCAGGTCCGGGGGCACTGGAGACCTCGGGGGGAGCCCCCGATGGAGTCTGCCCGCCAGCCTGAGGGCTGGCTGCCTCTTCTGAGTGGCAGTCCCCAGGCCAGCCCCCTCTGGAGCCTCTTTGCTCCCAGCAGCCCTGTCCCAAGATGCTCTGGGGAGAGCGAGCAGCTGAGAGCCTGCAGCCAAGCGGTGAGTCCTTCCTGGACTTGTCCCCACCCGGACTGCCAGCTCTGCAGCCCTCATACCCAGTTCTGCGTCCTCAGCTTGTCTGATCTAAACCTGAGGGAGGAGGGCCTGGGTGCTCTCCCATAGTCCTCATCCTCCCCCCGCTCCCAGATCCAGCCCTGATCCACAGCCCCGTTTTCCTCCCCAGCTCTGACTTTGTGTCCCCCCCACAGCCCTGCCCCCCTGAGCAGCCAGATCCCCGGGCCCTGCAGTGTGCAGCCTTCGACTCCCAGGAGTTCATGGGCCAGCTCTACCAGTGGGAGCCCTTCACCGAAGGTGAGCAGCTCAGCCGGCCAAGGCAGCCTGGTGATAGCGGGTGTCCTAGCCAATTTTGTTGTAATAACAAAAAATACCTGAAACTGGGGCCAGTAGATGGCATAATGGTTACATTGCTGGACTCCCACATAGCTGACCATGACCACAGTTCAAGTCCCGGACCTGGCAGCTTCAAACTCACACCAGGCGCATATGCATGTGTGCCCAAAATTCTGAGAGGAGATTGAAGGAAAAGGGATCATGGCGTGGCCATCTCCCCTGGGAGGGGGTGGTTTCTTGCTTTCTGTCTCTGTCTCTCCAGTGAGCATGTGCGCCATATAGCAGAGAAAAAAAAGAAAACGAAAATACCTGAAACAGATGACATAAATATAGAGGTTTATGTGGCTCACGGTTTGGAGGGCCAAGGTCCAGGGGCCACATCTGGTGGGTGTCTTGCTGAGTCCCAATCATGCCATGAGGGTGAGAGCAGGGCAGCTGTGTCCTGTGTGTTTCTGTCCTGGTCCCTCTCCCTCCCATTAACCCAGCAGGACTCAGTTGGGGAGCCCTGCCAGTCCTAATGACCTTAATCCTAATCTCTTCCCAAAGGCCCACACCATAATTGGGTCAAGTTTTCACGGTCTTAATCCCATTATGATGGCTCTGCACATGACAATGACTGAGGCAGCCTGAGGAAGCCACCCAGCTAGTATAAGAAGATTCCCCTGGGAATCTTCCACCGTGACCCCCACTAACCGGCCTCCTACCCCGTCTCAGTTCAGGGCTCCCAGCGCTGTGAACTGAACTGCCGTCCCCGTGGCTTCCGCTTCTATGTGCGTCACACCGAAAAGGTCCAGGATGGGACCCTCTGTCAGCCTGGAGCCCCAGACATCTGTGTGGCTGGACACTGTCTGGTGAGGCAGGATGGGGTGCGCACACACACACACACACACACATGCACACACAGCCCTTTCATTCACCAGTACAACGCACCATCAGAATCAGGTGGCCCAGGGGCAGTTCTCACCTGGAGGTGACCTGTGGGACAGAGCCTGCTGGGGTGGGCCGCCAGGGAAGCGCTGTCACTCACAGCAGGACAGGTCGCTGTCACTCATAGCACAGCAGGACAGGTAGTGAGCCCAGGGTCCCCAGCGGACCAGGGTGGGTGTGAGGCGGTGTCTGGCTTTCGTGTGGCCCCTGCCTCACCTCACTCTCCCCAGAGCCCCGGCTGTGATGGGATCCTTGGCTCTGGCAGGCGTCCGGATGGCTGTGGAGTCTGCGGGGGTGACGATTCTACCTGCCGCCTCGTTTCGGGGAACCTGACTGAGCGGGGCGGCCCTCTGGGCTATCAGAAGATCCTGTGGATTCCTGCAGGAGCCTCCCGGCTGCAGATCGCCCAGCTCCGGCCCAGCTCCAACTACCTCGGTGAGCCCCGGTTCCCAGGTCCCCGACCCATTCCATGTCCTCTCGGTTCTGGCCTCCACGCCCATTCAGCACAGCCGTGGAGGCCGATGAGAAGTCGGGGGGTGGGGGGCTGCGGCTCCCCTGTGGAAGAGTGAGGAAGCTGAGCCGGCTGGGGAGTCTCGGCTGTGCGTGGGCTCTCCTGTAGGTGAGGTGGGGGAGCAGGGCGACTAACCAGGGCTGCCCCCTCTCTGCCTCCAGCACTTCGAGGCCCTGGGGGCCAGTCCATCATCAATGGGAACTGGGCTGTGGACCCCCCCGGGTCCTACGTGGCCGGAGGGACTGTGTTCCGATATGACCGTCCCCCTCGCGAGGAGGGCAAGGGGGAAAGCCTGTCAGCGGACGGCCCCACGACCCAGCCTGTGGACGTCTATGTGAGCCGGGGCCTGGGGCCAGGGGGGAGAGAAGTGGCTGGCGTCCCGTCACCCCCCGACATTCATGACCTCTGCTTCTCCCCAGATGATCTTTCAGGAGGAAAACCCTGGTGTTTTTTATCAGTATGTCATCTCTTCACCTGCTTCAGTCCTTGAGAACCCCACCTTAGAGCCTCCTGCCCCCCAACTTCAGCCTGGTGAGACAACCTCAGACCAGGAAGGAAGAGGGGGAAGCCGAGGAGCTGGAGGCAGAGTGGGGCGTCTGATCTGCCTGCTCGCCTCCCCGCTGCAGAGGTTCTGAGGGTGGAGCCTGCTTCAGCACCCCGTCCTGCCCGGACCCCAGGCACCCTCCAGCGTCAGGTGCGGATCCCTCAGATGCCTGCCCCACCCCACCCCAGAACACCCTCGGGGTCTCTGGCCGGCTACTGGAAGCGCGTGGGACACTCCGAGTGCTCGGCGTCCTGTGGTAGAGGTGAGGATCCTCACCCGTCTTCCCGGCAGCGTACCAGGCCCGGCATCCTGGGGCAGTCCCCGCCACGGCAGGGCAGCAGGGCCCTGCTGGCACTGGGGCCTGAGCCATCCGCCTCCCTCTCGTCCTCTTCAGGTGTTTGGCGCCCCATCTTCCTCTGCATTTCTCGGGAGTCGGGAGAAGAACTGGAGGAGCACAGCTGTGCCGTGGGTGCCAGGCCCCCCACCTCCCCTGAACCCTGCCATGGTCCCCCGTGTCCCCCATAGTGAGTACACCCACAGGGAGGCTGTCCTAATAACAATACTCAGTTGGGTAATTGGAAAGAATAGAGGTCCCCTCAGCTCATGGTTTGGAGGGCCAGGGGCCAGGGGCGCGATCCGTGTTTCACAGGGGGACCTGCTACCCATCCCCTCGCCTCATAAACCCGCCAGGACTCAGTCCAGGGGCCCAGTCCTAACGACCCGGATCCCGATCCCTTCCCTAATGCCCCACCTTTCAACACCTTGATCCTTCAACACCTTGATCCTTTCATTGGATCAAGTTTTCACCCTCTAAATCCTGTTACGATGGTCAACACACGACGGGGGTGGGTGGTCCACTCCAGTGGAGGGTCGGGTGCTGGGAACACGGCAGCTGCCCCAGGCTCTCACTGGGCTCTGCACACCACATGACACCTCTTGGCTGCCGAGAGACACCGGCAGGCAGCCTGAGCCCCCACAGACCCAGGCTCCCCCACGCCTGGCGCAGCTTCCCTCGACCTCATCTTGCCCGCCTGCCCGCAGCTGGGAGGCTGGCGAGTGGACGTCCTGCAGCCGCTCCTGCGGCCCTGGCACCCAGCACCGCCAGCTGCACTGCCGGCAGGAGTTTGGGGGCGGCGGCTCCTCCGTGCCTCCCGAGCGCTGCAGCCACCTCCCTCGGCCCAACGTCACCCAGCCTTGTCAGCTGCGCCTCTGTGGCCACTGGGAGGTGGGCTCCCCCTGGAGCCAGGTGAGTGGCTGGGCATGGAGGCTCCGAGGGTGAGGAGGGTCCCGGAGGGGTGGGCACCCAGGAGCTAGGGACTGGTTTTTCCGACTTCCTTCAGCCAGAACTTCTTTCAGATAAGACTCAGGTGAACCCTCACATATAAAAGTCAGATGAGGGACTGAACCAGGGATGGGGGAGCCCAGACCCCTGCTCGGCCCCTCGTCCATGCATGACACCCCAGCCGGCTGAGCTGGGCTCAAAGGCAGCTCCTGCTCAGAAGCCAGAGCGCGGGGGCTGCTGGGAGAGCGGTGAGCCCAGCAGCTGGGGTGGCCCTGCCCCTGTCCCCTCAGTGCTCCGTGCGCTGCGGGCGTGGCCAGAGGAACCGGCAGGTGCGCTGCGTGGGCAACAACGGAGACGAAGTGAGCGAGCGGGAGTGCGCCTCAGGCCCCCCACGCCCCCCCAGCAAGGAGGCCTGCGACATGGGCCCCTGTACCACAGCCTGGTTCCACAGCGACTGGAGCTCCAAGGTGGGCCCCAGACCCCGCAGCCAAGGCCCGTGTCCCTAGCAAACTTTCCAGGACCCCTCGGAGCCTGTCCACTGCTCAGTGGGCATTTCCTGGGCACGTGCTGTGTGCCTGACGCTGGGAGCTCAGATATGGAAGGACCACTTACACTGGGGTCCTGGACCCCTTACTTGGCTGATGCCCCGGGCCATTCCCAGTTGCCAGGACCAGGACCCAGGCGCTGGCCTCCCCGAGCCCCACCCCCCCTGCTCGTCACCCAGCAGCCTCCTCCATGCAGGCCGCTCCTCTCCACAGTGCTCGGCCCGAGTGCGGGACGGGCATCCAGCGCCGCTCCGTGGTCTGCCTGGGGAGCGGGGAGGCCCTCAGCGCAGGCCAGGAAGCAGCAGGAGCAGCGACTGGAGAGCAGAGCTGTCCTCCGGGAAGCCGCCCCCCCGACATGCGTGCCTGCAGCTTGAGGCCCTGTGAGATGACGTGGTGCTGGTACACGGGGCCCTGGGGCGAGGTGAGCAGAGAGCCTGGGCGGGCCGGCAGGGGGTGCCATCCGGGGGGCTCCACGTGGACGGCCGAGAGTGATCTCTTCCCCACCCTTCCCGACGACAGTGCTCCTCAGAATGTGGCTCTGGCACACAGCGGAGGGATGTCATCTGTGTGTCCAAACTGGGGACCCGAGTTCAACGTGACTTCTCCTAGCAACTGTTCCCACCTGCCCAGGCCCCCTGCCCTGCAGCCCTGCCAGGGGCAAGCCTGCCAGGACCGATGGTTTTCTACTCCCTGGAGTCCGGTGAGTGCCTGGCTCCCTTGCCCTCCAGGGAGGGGGGGGGGTTCCTCTCACTGCACCCCCTCCAAGTCTGTGTGCCCCAGGATAAGCCCAGCTGAGGTTTAACTCGGTCCCACTTCGTGTGGACTTGGAGGGCAGGTGGGCTCTCTCCGTTGGGGATGTGGTCATGTCCCAGAAGATTCCCCACCACCGCCTTTCAGAGGGGGAGGCGGTGGCCTAGGGTTAAGGAGTACAGGGGTTAAAGGACAGGCAGAGGTCTGATATGGTAGCTGGGGTCCCCCCAGTGTTCTCGTTCCTGCCAGGGGGGTGTACAGACGAGGGAGGTCCAGTGCCTGAGTGCCAACCAGACTCTCAGCACCCGATGCCCACCTCACCTGCGACCCTCCAGGAAACGACCCTGTAACAGCCAACCCTGCAGCCAGCGCCCTGGTAAAGAACCCCCCTCTCCCCACCCCGCAGTAAGTGGAGTTACCTGAAGTGTGGGCGGGGGTGAGAAAGGCCCAGTGGGAGTGGGCAGCTCCTCCAAACGGAAGGGGCTTGGTGACCGGCTTGTGCCCACCGCCGCCTCTGTCCCCAGATGATCAATGCAAGGACAGCTCTCCACACTGCCCCCTGGTGGTACAGGCCCGGCTCTGCGTCTACCCCTACTACACGGCCACCTGCTGCCGCTCTTGTGCCCATGTCCTGGAGCGGTCGCCCTCGGAGCCCGCCTGAAATAGGTCTCCTCACGGCTTTCTCGTGCCACCGTCGTTCACTCACTGAGCAGCTGGCTCTCCAGCCTGTCCCAGTCTCACCAGTCTGACCGAAGGTGGCAAGGTGACTGACTGTAGACGCGTGAGCCTGTGTGGTGTGGTGTGTGCACACGTGCTCCAGGCGTGTAGCTGGACGTGCATGGATCTGTGTGCGCTCATGTGTGTCACTTCTCAGAAAGAAGTCACATGGACCGAGGAGGAAATGTCTGAGGGGACGATGCCTGTTCCCCTGAGATGTCTCCAGGCTGAGGAGAAAGCAAGTTTGCAGTTCCTTGCTAATCTGAGCTCCTTGAGTGTGGTCTCCCCATCAGTTACAACTTCGTGCCCAGACATCATTTCTCGGGTTCAGGGCTCCCATCTTCTAAACCACCCTCTGCCCCTGACACCTCCTCCTAGTCTCTCTAGTCCTCCTCCCTAATTAGCTGGGGATAGGGTGGGCCAGGGCCAGTGCTGCCCTCCCCCAGAAAGAGAGACTGCCTCTCCTGAGCAGGGACCAGCTGGGCAGAGGGTGGAAAAGAGAAATGTCAGCATAAGACGGCCTCGCTCCTTCCCCCACTCCCCACTTCCTAAAATGGTCCCCACCCCAGAACTAATTTATTTTTTATTAAAGATGATGATGACAAATGAGAAACAGGTTCTGCATTGTCCTTATGGGAACCCAACCATACAGGCCACCTAAACAGTGTGAGATCAGAATGTGGGTGGGAGGGGAACAGCACTCGGAGCTGAGCCCTGGGCACTGACGGCTCCTGGCCCGAGCCCAAGCCACCTGAGATCCACTGGCCAAGCTCAGCCTGCAGGTCCAACATTCACCACTAGAGGTCACCACATCCCCCAGTTTGACTGTGGACTTGGGCGCTTGGATCCAGAGCTCGTGGAGAAAGTGCCAGCGCCGGGGCTGGGGTGGGCTTCCCTGTAGGCTGAGTTTCTGTAGTCTCTTGGGATCTAACCTGGCTCCTTTCAATTTGGGGCTGAGCTGGGTGGCAGCTGACTTTTCAGAAGTCTCTTTTCCTGGTCCCTTTCCTTAACCCTGTCCCCTTACCTCCCCCACCCTTCTGCTATTAACCCGTTTCCCCCCATGAAGTGCTTGCTTCGCTGCTGTACAGGAGTGGGGGAAAGGGAAGTGACTTCTGCCCCCCCATCCCATCCTCAGCCAAAACGGCTAGAGGAGGAGGAGCCTGGCCAGACTCTAGGGGACTGGGGCAGGACTGAGGGAGGAGCCCAGGCAGTACAGGATGTCCTGCCAAGGACATTCTTCAGGGATGTCTCACCCTGGTCTCCTCCCTCCGCCTCCCCCGCCGAGTTCTATGTAAATAACATGCTAGAGATGGGTGAGGGGGGGACAGCCTTTCCATGGCCTGCATGGTCTCTCTGACCCCTGCGGTTCTGAGGTCTGAGTCTCTACTTCCGGAAACGGAACTGGGGAGAAGGAGCAGGGCAGTAGAGGCAGCCCCCTGCCCAGCCTCCCACCCGTCTAGCTGGGATAAATCTAATCAAGGGCCTGCAGAAACCACCCAACTCGGTGGCTGCTAGTGTCTAAGCACACTGGGACCCTAAGGAGGGCCCAGGGTGGGCGGGGGAGCAGGCGACAGGATTTCTCCATTGAGCAAGCTTCCCTCCTGGGTTTGAAGTGGCCAAGGAGGAAGAATTTTATTGGGACCAGCAGGTGGCATGGTGGTTAAGGTGCTGGACATTCCAACATGGCTGAGCATGGTTCGAGTTCCAGATCCCACTGCTTGCTTTCTCACTTTCCCTCTCTCTGTGTCTCTCTCTTTCTGGTCAAATTAAAATAAATAAAATTAAATAATTCTTTAAAATAAGAATTTTATCAGCACCTTTGTTTTTAGAGATTTTTGCTTGCCCAAGGACAGCCAAGAGACAGCAAGAAATCACCCCCAGGGGGACGGCCGCACCGCAGTTCACTCTCTTCGCGTCTCCTCTTGGGATTTTGTACACACATGTGCCTGACGTGAGTCTCAGGCCACCAGGTCTGGGACTCGAACCGTGGTCAGTGGATCTCATGGGAGTTCAGCGTCTCAACCACTACGCCACCTCCTGGCCCCCTCGGTCAACATCTTGGGAGGGGAGCGGGTGAGGAAGGAAGCTAAAGGGAATGGAGGGAAAGACAACTGAAACTGACTTTGGCCCAGGGCAGGGAGTGAGGGTCCAAGCAAAGCCAGGTCTCAATGTGTCTGCACAAAGAGGAGGCGACAGCTTGTTCCTCTCCGGTGAACCTGTGCGGGGACTCCGACGTGGGCGACGTGGGCAGCCTGAGCCAGCCCCGTGGGCCCGAGGGCGGGTGGCGTCAGGGGCTGTGCTCTCCCCGCGATTCCTGGAAGCTGAGGCCTGGGCGGCGGCCCCAGCTCAGCTGACTTCCCCGAAGTCCCCCGCCCGCTCAGGCTGTTGCTGGGCAGGTTTGGAGTTTGGCCTGCTCCTGAGAGCCAATCAGAGGTGGAGCAGAGGCCGCAGCCGCGGCCCCTCTCGGGTTCCCCCAGCTGCGGCGCCGCCCTTCCCTGGTAGCCCCTGCGCTCCTAGGCCTGCAGCCCCTGCCTTCTCCGCAGGTGGGCTGGCATCAGTCTGCCCTCCTTTCTCCTCTCATCTTAAAGCTAGGTTTCAGTGTAGCCCCTCAGGATTCCTTCCTCTGGTCAATGAGGTCAGTATGGGGTCATGCGGATGTTCTCAGGAAGGGGAACCTGACCCCAAGAAACCCTTTTTCCTGGCCCCTTGTAGAGGAGCAGCTTTGCCCGACACCTCTGTGCTGACCTCTGAAATCCTCTGGAGAGGCTGGGGAGAGAGGAAGCTGCAACCTAAGGGCAGGGGGGATGTGGTGGAGTGGCCCCTCGGTTTAGTGCACTGGGGAAAATTTAAGGAAGGACTCAGGGGAACTGGATCCCTGAGAACTGAGACGGGGTGGGGTGCGGGTAGGAACAAACCTGATACGCGCGAGAGAGATCAAGCGTGCAAAAGGCCAGCAGATTGCTAAGGACTCCTCCCTTCTGAGTGCTGGGGAGCGGGGGCGGTTCCTGTGTCCGCGGACTCGGAGGGGAACTGTGAGGTCTCAGTTCAGCTGGGTCAGGATTCCTCTCCCCTCCCCCTCCCAGTTTCCCCAGGGTAAATGCCCTTCCCCCCTGTTTAACTTGCAGCCTTTGCACTAAATTTAGCACCTAGACTTCCCCAACCCCCTGGGTCTGTAAGCAGGTGCTCACAGCTGCAGGGGTGGGTCTGGTGGAGTTTGGGCAGGCCCTTCACTTCCACTCGTCCAGATTGACCCCCTCTGGTACTAGCAGTGAAGCAGAGCACAGGGACTGGGCCACTAGCCAGTGGGTGTCGCCACCTTAGGCCACCCTCTCAAGACACCTGTGAGAACTCTGGTTGATGATGTAGGAGACGTTCTGGGCAGTGGGACAGAACACGCAATGCAAGGAGCTCCCCTCCAGATTCTCTCCCACCAGGCCCCCTGTCATTTCTCACTCTCCCCTTATCCCAGTTTTACAAATGGAGACTTCACTTCAACTTCCTCCCCTCCCACCAGAGCAAAAGGGATCAGGATGGGGCCAGCAGTTGACATAATGGCTGTGTCGCTGGACTCCAATGTAGCTGACTGTGTTTCAAGGCCCGGACCCGGTGGCTTAAACTCACACCGGGCGCATGTGCGTGCGTGCCCAAGATCCCGAGAAGAGAAGGGAGAAGGGATTGCGGAGTGGCCATCCCCCCGGGGGGTGATTCTCGATTTCTGTTTCTCTGTCTTTCTGGGGAAGGCACACGCCCTATAGCAAAAACCTCTCAAAAAAAAAAAAAAAAGGACTTCTCTTGTCCTTGAACTGGGAGAATCAGGTTACAATTGAGATTATCTGGAGAAAAGTGTCTCCTCCTGGCACCTCTCAAATCTGCTGGGTGGGGAAGTCAGCAGAGGGGGCTTATTTGTCACAGGTAGGTGGTGAAGAGGTGTCAGCTTTAAAGGGCCCAAGGCACCTTCTACAGGAAGTAGAAGGCCTCAGGAAAGTACCTAGCCTAAGCCTGTCAACAAGATAGATAAAGTTTGGGTTAACCTCAAAGTAGCCAGCCTAAAGCCTCAATCTGATTTCGAGTTCTTTGACCTAGGAGCCTGGGAGAGACTGGGGCGGGGTGTTTCAGGGCGGCGGTGGAGGAATGTATGAGACTGGTCTAAAACAAGGTGTGCCTGAGACATGGCGGCGGGGGCCGGGGCGCCTCAGCCACAGCTGAAGGGCAGGTGCAGAGGTGGCCGAGTCCAGACAAGGGCCAGCGCTGAGCCTGAGCTGTCCTGGAGTGGCCAGAGAAGGAGCCTTTGCTGGGCAGAGGAGGACGATCCAGCTGGGTGGGGGCGCTGCCTGTTGTGTTCTTTCGAGCCTTGCCTGGATCTAAAGGACGGCTCCACGAACTTTGAGGGGAGAGGAAAAGAAGCTAGGGGAGAACGGATGGGGTTACTCAGGAAGAGGAGGCACTGTATCCCTGGGATCCCAGGCTACAGGTGGCAGAGGCCCTGCCCTTGATGGGAGATGGGAGGGGCAGTTAATGTAGGTCACCCTCCCCCACTAGTGACCACTGGTTGCCTGCTCTTTCATCACCGTCAGGCAGTGAGGCTCCTTTCTGCTTCTAGGAGAGAGTTGGGCAACCTCGTTCTCTGCAGGATCAGACAGGAAGTAGCTGGGGCTTCGAGGGCCCTCTCTGCTCTGCTGCTGCAGCTTGAAGAGGCCGGAGGCAATAAGTAAACAAATGGCCGTGGCTCTGAAGCAGCTTCATGACACTAGAATTTTTATTTCATGTCGTTGTAACATGTCACAAAATATTTTTTAGATATTTTTTTCCAACTATTTAAAAACACAAGAACCACTATTACCTTGCAGGCCATTAAAAAAGAAAAAAAAAAAGTGGCACAGCACACCTGGGGGCAGGTAGTGTCCGACTCCTGGGATATTTCCTACCTGGTTGAACTCCTGCTTTGCCCAGCCACAGAAAATTCTATTTGTGTTTCTCTAAATCTCAAAATCAAGCTGTATAAACTTTCCTTTTTTTGCTTTTTTATTGCCATTGGTTGTTTATTATTGCCAGAGGATGTGCAAGTGTGCATGAGGAAAGCGAGCAAGCGAAAGAAACCCCCAGGACCAGCAGTTGGCATAGTGGCTATGTTGCTGGACTCCCATGTAGTGAACCACAGTTCAAGTCCCAGACCCGGTGGCTTAAACTCATGCCGGGCACATGTGCGTGCGTGCCCAAGATCCCAAGGGGAGAATGGAGGAGAAGGGATTGTGGTGGAGTGACTTCTCACTTTCTGTCTCTCTGTCTCCCTGTCTTTCTGGTGAGTGCATGTGCCCTATAGCAAAAACCTCCCCCCCCCCGCCCCCCCCCAAAAAAAAAGAAAAAAAAGAAACCTCCAATGGGGTGAGGTCATGCCACAATCTTCTTTCCTCCATTTTTCCATCCCATCAGGTCTTTGGGCACGCATGTACAAAAATTAGGGCTTGGCTCTTCTCTTGCTCTATTTTTTTTTTTTTTTTGGTAGTTCTTACTATAGGGAATGTGTGCTCCCTGAAGAGACAAAGGGAAAGTGAGGAACCACCTTGGGGGGATTGCCATGATGCAATTCGCTCTCCATTTTGCTCTCAGGATGTTTGTGTATGCATGCACGGTGCCCGACGTTTCTCAGGCTGCCAGATGCAGGACTCCAAGTGCAGAGTTGGCCATGGAGACTCAGCCTCTTACACCTCCATGCCACCTGCTGGCTCTTTTCTCTCTCTTTTTAAAAACTATCATTCTTTATTTTGCACATGTGCACTCTGGAAAGAGAGAGAGAAGGAGGGAGAGAAAATGATAAAGTACCCCTACCAAGAAAGATAGCCACATTGTAACCCATTCTCCTCTGGATTTTGGGCATGCACATCAGTGCCTGGTGTGTTTTTCAAGCCACTGGGCCTGGAACTCAAACCAGCAGTCTGCCGTAGGGGATCTAGCCCCTTAATCATCGATTCCTTGGTTCTGTTATTCAGTTTCACTCCCATATGGCACCTTGTTGTCAAAATACTCCAATATTAGCTCATTGGGAAAGTCCTGACATATTTTTCTATGCAAAAATGTGTCATGACTCCTGATGACCCAATAATTTGGGCCGCAACCATCCAAACCTTCATTTTAAGTGTTTCTGTGGTTTTCAAATGTCATGATATTTTAGTGCCTTAGAAAAATCCTGCCAAACTTTTTTTCAGCCAAAAGTTTCAGAAAGTTAAAAATCCTTTCTAATTTACTCCTAGGTCCAGGACATAATTATGGTATAAATAGCCTTTAAGGTATACTGTCATGCACATGTAAGCAACAAGCAGTACTAATTGTCATTTTTTTTAAGAAAAAACTCAAAAGTTGTATGTTATGTTAATATACCCAATACTTTAAAAACAATGCAACTTGGGACCAACAAATAGCATGGTGGTTAAGGTGCTGGACACTCCTACATGGCCGATCACGGTTCAAGTCCCAGACCTGGTGGCTTGCTTTCTCACATTCCCTCTCTCTGTGTGTCTCTCTCTGGTCAAATTAAAATAAATAAATGAATAAATAAAATTAAATAATTCTTTTTTGTTTTTGGAGGTTTTTGCTACAGGGTGCGTGCGCTTGCCAGAAAGAGAGAGAGAGACAGAGAGACAGAAAGCGAGAAACCAACCCCCCGGGGGGATGGCCACGCCACAATCCCTTCTCCTCCATTCTCCTCGGAATCTTGGGCACGCATGCACACGCACCTGGTGTGAGTTTAAGCCACCAGGTCTGAGACTTGAACCGTGGTCAACTACATGGGAGTTCAGTGACATAGCCATTACACTAACTGCTGGTCCCAATAAAATAATTATTTTAAAAAAATTAAAAATATAAACAATGCAACTTAATTTTTTAAAAAAATTACTCATGCCTGAATCTATTTTTTTTTTTTTGAGAGGTTTTTGCTATAGGGCGCGTGCACTTGCCAGACAGACAGAGAGAGACAGAGAGACAGAAAGCGAGAAATCACCCCCCAGGGGTGATGGCCACGCCGCAATCCCTTCTCCTCCATTCTCCTCTCGGGATCTTGGGCACGCAAGCACACGCGCCTGGCATGAGTTTAAGCCACTGGGTCTGGGACTCGAACCGCGGTCGACTGTGGGAGTCCAGCGACACAGCCATTACACTAACTGCTGGTCCCAATCTATTTTTTTAAGAGAAATTTTTGCTATAGGGTATGTGCACCTGCCAGAGAGACAGAAAGTGAGAAATCACCGCCCCGGGGGGGACAGCCACACCACAGTCCCTTCTCTTCCATTCTCCTCTCAGGATTTGGGGCATGCACACACATGCGCCCGGTGTGAGCTTGAAGCGGCCAGGTCCAAGACTGACGTAATCATTACACCATCTGTTGGTCCCATGTCTGAGTCTCTTAAGACAGCTCCTCAGAAAGTTCTGTGGGAAACTCTGGAGTGAAGAAAGTCTTCAAGTGGCAACTTTATCACTCAGTGTTCTGGGACTTCTTACTCAATCCTCATCCTCTATTACAAGGTTTTCTCTCAGCAGCACTGATACTATGAGTATCACACCATGGCTTATGATGGGAATGGAAGATAGAGACCCCGTGTCCTGTTTCACACCAGACCCCAACTCCCAAACCTGGAGGTGGGGACACTGGCAGGAAGCAGTCACCCAGCTCCTCTGTAGAGCTGTTGTTCCTCAAAGCTGCAAACAAGCCACCTCATTTCAAAACACATTCACAACCTCATTTCGACACTAAGTTGTTTCCCTCTTTCTGTTTCTTTTCTTTGCCTCATGAGGGATTTCTGAGAAATAAAAAAAAAATTACCACCCACAGCCTCGTCTGCAGTTTTGTTTTTTGGTTTTGGGTTTTTTTTTTTTTTTTTAAGTGACGAAGAGGAGAGGGTAGAGGAAGGAGCCTACTGTTGAAGCATATAGTATTCATCCACAGGCCAGGAGAAACTTCCCACAGCCCCTCACCTGAGGTGCACCCCACCTTCCCCTCATCCTGGGCCATTAGGGTCAAATGGAAATAAACAAGATATCCTCCCTCAGGAAATGGTAACAGAGCAGTGAAACCCAGCAGCTGCTCCCTCGGCAGCCCAGCTGTCTCCCTTCCCCTGTTCCCACCAGGACAGGCGATGGGTGGGAGTTGCTCCAGGCAGTGCAAGGAGGTGTGAGCTGAGAAAGGCAAGTGTGATGGGGAGGCCGTCGGCAACCCGGCTGGTGTACAGGCAGCCTTTTCCCCACCCTTCAGGATATCTGAGAGTCATAACCAGCCCAGGAGGGGAGACTAGGACGCCTAACAAAATTTTTGCAACTAGCTCCTCCTACTAGACAAGAACATTAATTTTTTTTTTTTTTTTTGGGGGGGGATGACACAGAACTGAAGGTATTTCTTAATCAAAAGACACTGGAAGGGACCAGCAGTTAGCGTAATGGCTATGTCGCTGGACTCCCACGTAGTCGACCGCGGTTCGAGTCCCAGACCCGGCGGCTTAAACTCACGCCAGGCGCGTGTGCGTGCGTGCCCAAGATCCCGAGAGGAGAATGGAGGAGAAGGGATTGCGGCGTGGCCATCCCCCCTGGGGGGTGATTTCTCGCTTTCTATCTCTCTGTCTCTCTCTGTCTGTCTGGCGAGCGCACGCGCCCTATAGCAAAAACCTCTCCAAAAAAAAAAAAAAAAAGAAAGAAAAAAAAAAAGACACTGGAAAACCTGTGGAACGCACAGGGAAACCTAGCAGTTAGACATCCTTTTCCTTGTCTGCCTCCTTGGCTCGCTTTCCAGCACACCTTGTCCCAGGCTAACTTGAATAAACACAGGCATGTGACCACAGGAGGCGGGAAGCGCACCAGTGGGGGTGGCGAGTTCTGAATGGAATGCAGCTGCAGCCAGTCTGGGGGCCCTGGGCCGGCCTGGCAGTGGCTGTGGGTTTATACAGGCAGGGGAGCCAAAACAATGAACTCACGGGCAAGAATGCAGCCCGGGGAAGTCTGGGCAGCCAGAGTGAGCTGGTTTTTGGATTGGGATGGGAATAGCAGGAACTGAGTCTCCCACGGGAACAGGATTAGGGAGAGTGGGAGCCGCCATTGCATCTTAGGGTCCAGTTCCATGACTTCCGGGGTCAGTTCTGCAGAGAGCAGGGTTCTCTCAGGCCTGTGTTCACACGCGTGGCTCCTTATCCCAGCTGTTACGCACCCAGAGGGGCAGGACCAGTCAGACGGCTGGTGCGACGTGCAGTGAGTGAGCGAGCCAAGGCGATGTCCTGACAGATCAGCGAGGGCACCTCTGTTCAGGGTCCGCTCTGCCGATGCCAACTCCGCCGGTGGAGACCCACATGCGACCGCTATCCTGGGACTGCGTGTGTCTCGGATCATCACTTCAATGTGACAGAGATCACTTCAAGGTGTCAGGGGACAGTCAATGTAGTTTTATTTCCTAAATATACACGACCCACCCAGCTCTGTGTCATTGCTACCAAATTGAGACTTATGTTTATGTTTAGAACACAGACATCTATTTTTTTCCCTGCCGATGTTTTCCTCCCAAAAAGGGAGAAACTGAAGATATACCACATTCATTGACCAAATATGGCGAGGGGGAGGCAGGCAGGGAGGGAAGACTAAAGAATGGGAAGAAAAAAGTTATCATCTCCGTGCACGCCTCCCTCCTTCCACACACCTGGATGTGGTTCCCCAGCTCCATGCTTTCTGTGCATGTCTGTTTCCTCCTCATCCTTTTGAGGTCCAACCTCAAATATATTTTTGTTTTGTCTTTCTTCAGAGGAAAAGAGACGGCCTTGGTGGTGTGATTCCCCCTAGGTTCAGCCAGCCCCAGACCATGGGCAAGTGTGTGCACAGCATACTCGGGAAGTTTTTCTGGACTTGAACCCAGAAACTTCCCATGTGGAACTACCTTGCAGAACTCACATTTTACCGCTTTGCTGCCTCTGGGCCTCGGATGTTTCATCTGAAGATTTCTTCATCCTCTGATTCCAGAAGTGGTCACTCTGCCTTGTCCCACACCTCTTATAATACCCTCTGTTATGGTTTGCACGTGCCTACTCTGCCAAATTCATGTGTTGAGATTTGGCTGTGATGATTAAGAGGGTGAAAACTGAATCCTACTATCGTGTTGAAAGGTAGGTCTATGGGGCCAGCAGGTTGTATGGAGGCTACTGTGCTGGACTCCCACATAGCAGACCATGGATCGAGTCAGGGCCTGGAGGCCTGCAAATCACACCAAAAGCATGTACCGTGTACCCGAAATCCCAAGGAAGAACGGAGGAAAAGGGATTGTGGTGTGGTCATCCCCACTGAGGGATGATTTCTCACTTTCCCTCTCTGTCTCTTTGGAACATATGTCCCCTATGGCAAAAACCCTTAAAAAAGAAAAGAAAGGTGGGGCCTTGGGAGATTAGGATTAAAGTCATCAGGGGAGGAGGGGGTCCCCATGATTAAGACCTGGTAGCCTTATAGAGAGGGAATGAGGCAGTGACACCAGGACATAAACACATACTTTGCTGCCCTCTACCACACTATGATACAGCCAGAAAACCCTTACCAGATGTGGCCCGTGGGGCCAGCAGGTTAAGGTGCTGGACTCCCATATGATTGACTGTAGTTCAAGTCCTGGTCCTGGTGGCTTGAAACTCATGCCAGGTGTGTGTGCACGCATGCCCCAAATCCCGAGAATGGAGAAGGGATTGCAGTGTGGCCATCCTCCCAGGTGGTGATTTCTTGCTTTCTGTATCTCTGTGTCTATACAGAGAGCACATGCACCCTATAGCAAATATCTCTTTAAAAAAAAAAAAAAAAGTGGCCCTTGGACTGTGAACCTCCAAACCCTGAGTGGAATAAACCTCTATTTTCTTTTGTCAGGTTTTGCCACAGGGCGCATGCACTCTCTAGACAGAGAGGGGGACAGTGAGAGAGAAGATGAGAAATCACCCCCTGGGGGGGGGTTGTCCATGCCACAATCCCTTCTCCTTCATTCTCCTCCTGGGATTTTGGACATGTATTCACAAATGCCCGGCAGGAATCAGGAATTTCAAGCCGCCCAGTCCAGGATTCAAACCACAGCTGGCCAAGTGGGAGTCCAGTGCCTTAACTACCACGCCACCTGCTGGCCCCAAAACTCTGTTATCTTAAGTAACCTAGACTCAGGTGTTTTCTGTTATAAATAACAGAACAGAATACAACACCCTTATTATACACTTTGTGCACTATATCCTAATTTTTTTTTTTTTTTTTTTTTTTTTTTGCTCAAGTCTATCAGTCTTACTAGACGGTGAGGTTTTTTTTTTTTTTTTTTTTTTTTTTTTTTTTTTTTTTGAGAGGTTTTTGCTAGAGGGTGCATGCACTCGCCAGAAACAGAGAGACAGAGACAGAAAGTGAGAAATCACTCCCCGGGGGATGGCCACAGCGCAATCCCTTCTCCTCCATTCTCTTCTCGGGATCTTGAGCATGCACGCACATGCCTGGCCTGAGTTTAAGCCACCAGGTCCGGGACTCAAACTGTGGTCTACTACGTGGGAGTCCAGTGACACAGCCATTACACCATCTGCTGGTCCCAAGTTGAAGAATTCTTAATCAACTAAGGTAATCTGTGAACAGGGCTGAGGAGAGCTGGCCAAGTGATTAATATTACAGAAACCAAGAGCAGAAACAAGCCTGGGAACAGGCACTTGGAAGGAGTCCTAACACGTTTCCCAGTGATTAGGAGCGATTCGGTATTCAACACAGGTGAAGAAGGCCATTCCAGTTATCCAAAAAATCTGGGATAGTGTGGGAACAAAGCCTGCTACATACATCTTTTTTTTTTTTTTTTTAAAGTTCAGAAGGATTACTGGTAAAGAGTACTGAACTGTCAGAAAGGTGTTTGTTGTCTGGAGGCAAATTCCCAGCCTCCATCTTCCCACATGCCTCACATAACTAAGATAACACGGTTAACGAACAACTTTGAAACTAAGGAGGAAGGACGAAATTAAGTTTTCAAATTTTGAAACTGAGAAGCCTCTGAAGGGTTTGGGAGGGTTCAAGAAGGCAGTTCTGTAATCATAAAAAACAAACAAACAAAAAACAAAAAAACAAACCTAGGACAGAGAGACTGATCATCTTGAACTCTAGGAATTAACGGCCCCTGCTTTGGGCATCCGGCCGGAGCCATGCTACATACACCACTGGTTGTGCAACCTATTTCACTTTAACTTTTGTAAAACCCTCCAGCTGTCACAACTGGCTTAAAGAAAAATGTTCATTAGTATGAAGCAAGACAGTTCCACAGTCACAAAACAGGAACTGAAAGAAAAAATCTGGTTGTGTCACATCAAGGAAGTGTTGACTATTCTGACTCCTCTAGTGATCAGGTTACTTGGTTACTATTTGATGCAAGTTATTAAGGTATTGAACCAAGGAATATTGCCACAGAAACAGCCTCATAACAGCGCACCAACAAGAGCAAGCACGCTGAGCGGAACTTGACTCAGGCTAAGATCTGGGGCCCTGTGTTCTCTGTGGGTGCCACTCTACCACCAAGCCAGCTCTTTGTAATAGTAACAAGTTACTGTCTTCAGGGAATTAGGCTCCAGAAAGAGGGGCTTCCAAGTCAAGATGAACTTTTTAAAAAGCTTATACATGAGGGGCCAGCAGGTGGCGTAGTGGTTAAGGCGCTGGATTCCCACATTAGTGACCAAGGTTCGAGTCCTAGACCTGGTAGCTTGAAACTTGGGCCAGGCATGTGTGCAAGTGTGTCCAAAGTCCTGAGAGTGAAATGGAGGATAGATTGTGGTATGGCCATCCTCCCTGGGGGGTGATTTCTCTCTTTCTCTCTGGCGAAAGCACACACTCTATATCAAAAATCTCTATCAAGGGACCCGCAGTTAGCGTAATGGCTATGTTGCTGGACTCCCATGTAGTCGAGTGCGGTTCAAGTCCTGGACCTGGTGGCTTAAACTCACGCCGGGCACGTGTGCGTACGTGCCCAAGATCCCGAGAGGAGAATGGAGGAGCAGGGATTGTGGCGTGGCCATCCCCCCCGGGGGGTGATTTCTCGCTTTCTGTCTCTCTGTCTCTCTCTCTGGTGAGCGCACGCGTCCTATAGCGAAAACCTCTCCAAAAAAAGAAAAAAAAAAATCTCTATTAAAAAAAAAAACCAGGGAACCAGCAGTTAGCGTAATGGCTATGTCGCTGGACTCCCACGTAGTTGACCGCGGTTTGCGTCCCGGACCCAGTGGCTTAAAACTCATGCCGGGCGCGTGTGCGTGCGTGCCCAAGATCCCGAGAGGATAATGGAGGAGAAGGGATTGTGGCATGACCATCCCCCCTGGGGGTGATTTCTCGCTTCCTATCTCTCTGCCTCTGTCTGTCTGGCAAGCGCACACGCCCTATAGCGAAAACCTCTAAAAAAAAAAAAAAAAAACCAAAAAACTTATTCATGAGTGTGGGGACTAGGAAGCTGGGGACACACACACATACACACACACACACACACACACACGCACACACACCCTCAACAGGGTCCTGTCAAAGGGCACCCGGTATGCTTTCAGGCCATTTAGGACAATCTGGGGATCTGAACCCAAGGGTCACTCATGTTGTCTCTAGTATCACAGCTCAGTTTGCCAACTGTGCCACTAGGTTGGCCACCAAAATTCACTTTTTAAAGACGTTTTTGTTAAGCTTGCCATGCAGAGGGGGAAGGTCAAATCACCACTCCTGCCGGTGGGCGTGGGGAATGGCCATGCCACAATCCTTTCTCCATTCTCCTCTCAGGATTTTGGGAAGACACACACATACACCCAGGGTTGTTTTCTTTTCTTTTTTTAAAATAATTTTTTTAAAATAATTATTTATCCACTCATTTATTTTTTAATTTGACCAAAGAGAGACACAGAGAGAGAGAGAGAGAAAGTGAGAAAGCAAGCCACCAGGTCTGGGACTCAAACCATGGTGGGCCATGTGAGAGTGTCCAGCGCCTTAACCACCACACCACCTGCTGGTCCCACCCAGGGTTGTTTTAAGTCACTAGAACCCAGGGAGTTAGTTAGCCACTGGGATTCAACACCTTAATTATGTCACCTCCTGGTCCCCCAAAATGCACTTTGAAATAGTTGATCCATGAGGGCCAGCAGGTGGCATGGTGATTAAAGGAGCTGGACTCCCACATGGCCGACCATGGTTTGAGTCCTGGACCTGGGGCTTGCTTTCTCACTTTCTATCTGATGAGTGCATGTGTCTTGTAGCAAATTTTTTTTGTGGAGAGGTTTTTGCTATAGGGTGCGTGTGCTCGCCAGAAAGACAGAGAGAGACAGAGAGACAGAAAGCGAGAAACCACCCCCTGGGGGGGATGGCCACACCACAATCCCTTCTCCTCCATTCTCTGGGATCTTGGGCACCCACGCACACGCGCCCGGCATGAGTTTAAGCCACTGGGTCTGGGACTCGAACTGTGGTCAGCTATATGGGAGTTCAGCAACATAGCCATTACGCTAACTGCTGGTCCCAGCAAATTTTTAAAAAATTGACAAAATTAAATACTTCTTTAAAAAAAAGTTTAACATGGTTTTGAACTGCATAAGTCTATTGACATGTTTCCTCTTTTAATTTGCTAGATATGTTTGCCAGAGAGAGGGAAAGTTAGAAAGCATCCCCTCTGGGGGCATGGGGGATGCCCACACCTCCCAGGAGGGGATGATCACGCTGCAATCTATTCTCCATTCTTCTCTTGGGGATTTTGGCCAGGCACACACACGCACCCAGCCTGTTTCAAGCCTCTGATCCAGGACTCAACCATGCTGATGGTCACGTGAGATCCAGCTGCCTTAACCACACCACCAGCTGGCTCGACACATTTTTCTCTTCCTTGTAATTTCCTTAATATCTTTTCTCTATTTTATTGTTAAGACAACGGTATATAATACATTGAACACACCCAATACTGTTATCGGTAAGGATTCCGGTGAAGATTAGGCCAGTAGTTTCTGGGGAACCAAGTTATATGCAGATTTTTGACTACAGGGGTGGCGCCCTTAACCCCACACTGTTCAAGTCATACAAAAACAAACGGGAGTGGGGTGGGTGTCAGCAGGTAGCATGGTAGTTAAGGGCATTGGACTCCCACATGGCATACCATGGTTTGAGTCCTGGACCTGACGGCTTGCCTTGTTTCTCTTGCTCTGTTCCTCTCTGGTCAAATTAAAGTTAAATAAAATAATTCTTAAAAAAAAAAAAAAATGAGGGAAGGTATAGAATGGTGTTTGCATGATTAGTGTTTGGTGCTCAGGGCTTAAGGCCAGTATGCAAACTTCACATTTGCACATTTCCATGGCGATTCAGTTCCTTTTCAATGTAACTGAAAATAAGGGCAGAACAGGGTTTGTCAAACTGACTTGCTTATTGTCACCTCCGCTTTTGGGGAGGGAGTAAGGAAAAAAACTGGTATACCAAGGACTTTACCACAATTCTTAACTTCAGGTGTTATTCTTATAGCTCTTTCAACTCAAAAGATGGAGGAAGAGAGGAATAATTGCTGTATGAAACCCTGCTTTACCTAAAAATTACACCAACACTTGATGACTCAAAGAAAAGTCAGGGGGCCAGCAGATGGCATGGTGGTTGAGGCGCTGGACTCCCATGTGGCCAACCACAGAGTGAGTCCTAGACCTGATGGCTTGCTTTCTCTTTCCCTCTCCGTCTACGGTCAAATTATCCCTGTCTCCCTCCAGCAAGTGCATTCTAAGACCAAAACTTCTTAAAAAAAAAAAAAAAAAAGGTACAAGAACTACTCCAAATTAGAGCAGTAATAACATTTACAAACCCAGCACCCTCCAGTTTGAATTAAAGGGAACTGTTCTTTGCTTTAAGGCAAATCAGCTTATTGGGGCTTTTGCTTTTGTTAATTAACCTACACATATTTGCTCACTGACTTCCCTAAAAGGCTTGCCTAAGACAGGCGTCGATTAGAAAAGACCCATACCACACCTTGTATTTGAATAAAAGATTTATTTTTTTCTCAGGAAAAACAGGAAGTTAGGGAAACGCTACATTTTACAACCCACATTTGTAGTTGGTCCTTACCTTTCCTGGCACAGCTGTCAAAAAGCACTAGCTGTTTAACCAGAACCAAGGTGTTTACTCCCACAGAACATACATGGACACCAGAGGACTGCATGTTTTTCCCTGAGAGAAGCGTAAGACAAACAGAAGTCGCTGAGAGCCATCTTTCTAAGCAGCCCCTCCCTTTCCATTCTGGAGAAATTTCCTGAACTATGCAGCTAGTCAGCACTTGGACCACGTGCCTCCACTCCCTACAAACCAACCACTGCCCCCCTTCCCCAACCACTTGGGCTCCGCTCCGTAAGCCTAAAATATCAAGATCGTCATCTGTATTCCAATAGTCACACCTACTGAATTGGAAGTGGGGCCCCTAAACACCAGTCTATATCTATGCACTTATTTCCACAACTGGAAACGGGAAGACAGGCCTTTTAGTCATCTTAACCAGATCTTAAGATTAATTAAAACTACATAAAGTGCTTTTAGGTCCATAGAGATAGACATGATATAAATAAGTGGTTTATGAACAAGAACGATAAATACACAGGTAGAAATAGCTCTAGTGCGATGACTTTATGGCTCTGAGATGGGCAGGCAGGGTGATTCTCCCCCATTACATTCTTAGTCATTTTATTTATGTCTATTTTTATCTGGAGTCCACAGACTAAAGGTCAACCTCTGAGGCTGAAGCTTTCAGAATGACCCTGGTTCCATATAGAGGCTGGCTTTGGGTTTACCAGTAGCTTTTATGTAACTGAGGTTTAAGAGAGCCCACTTCTTTCAGTAAGTGAGCATATTCAAACGTGAAGGAAACTTCAGAAAGTCAGTAAAATGCAGTTCCCTCTTCTGAAAATTCCTAAGGGGACTTTTGAAACTTTTACCCCCAAAGGTAGGAAAAAGCAACGACTGATACAAAGTTACCAATCCAAGGAAAAGGGACTCTCTCCATTCCTCAAGTATTACTGACACAACATCCTTGCTGTCAACCACCTCCCAAAAGGATAAAATTCTTGAAAAATGAACATCTGGGGACTCTGGGGAAGGGGAGACGAGGGGTAGAGGTGGGGGGTGGGAGGGTCATAAGGGTCTTAGTGGCAGAAACTCAAAGAGTTCAGGGATGGTGGGTGAAGATGTAGGAACTGATGTATCTGTAAAGGGAGCAGAACGAGCAGCAAATACTTCAAGGACAAGAAACAAAGTTTGATAAAACATCAAGTCTGAAATCCAAAAGAAATGCCAATGCAAAAATTTGAAACAAAGCTTGGGATTCATTCATAGAAATGAAACAATAAGTATCTGTTTTATTGACATACTAGTGGCTTAGACCTGTGTTTAACAAGCAAGCCTAATAATAGCACCATGTTCCACTCTAGCCTGCTTTCCCAAGCCATCATTTTACAATTTTTTAAGCAAACAAGGGATCAAGTGTCTCTCATCCACCTGATGTGATCTTTTTATACACATAGCTAATAAGTCCCATATGGAACAGCTGAAAATCTTTTAGTAAAAGTTTTAAAGATGAGCTCATGAACTCAGTTTAAATCTCACCATTTAAATTAGCTCAAATGGAAGGAACTCAAATGAGTAGTTACCCAATCAGAGCCCATTATTTGTAAACCAGCCCCCCAGCCCCAAACCTTAAGACTCCACTTTGACTCAATTATTGAAAACCTACATATAAGACAGTGAAAAGGATTCCAGGTCTTCAGAGATAAATCTAGGGAGTAATTCAAAAAACCAGGTATGAAAATTAAAGCCTGCACAGTCGTGAATCAGATTTGTTCCACTAGAACCAAGTTGAATATAATTAACTCAATTGCTTCTGAATATACTCTAAAACTGACTGGGACAAAGTTTAGAATAGAAAAGCTCTAAGAAATAGGTCCCTAGCTGCAGACTGCAAATTTCAAAAGGGTTATGAAAAAAACTAATGCAAATTTGAAACTGTTCTTTTTATGTTTCAAAGAAATACTTTCTGTAAAAATATATACAATTTTTACAGACAAATACATTTACAAGTTTTCTTAAAAACTGAGGATATTACATATTTGTAACTAATTATTGAGACTTAAGTCAAGTATCCTTGGCCATTACTAGGTTAATACACTAACAATCATCAAACCGAGCCAAAGTAGGACAGGTATAGAAGTCCTGAACACCTGGACTTTCTATTCTTCAAGAAATATACTTGGGAAAGCTATTAACAGAGGAAAAGCTTCCCTTCTTCACACACTGTTGTACAGTACTGAGGCTTCTAGTCATAGTTCTATTACTTGTAGCTTAAAATCCATTTCACGTTCATCACTGACACTGTTAGTGCTTTTAACACTACAGAAAATTAGTGAATTTGGTGTGCATATTTAGTGAAATCTATGACTAGCCTGGCTACTGGCCACTCTCCTGTTCTATACAAGGAAATTAAGTCTTTCCACCCTACCATCTTCACTAAATCTAAAAGTCCTTCTCCACGGTCTCCCAAAGTCTGTGTTGCTGAAACCAAACTGCTTCTTCAGACTCTTCAAGGGGGGCCACTTTTCCCTTGTATTTATTCCTGTTGGCCATAATCCTCTTGCCACTTGCTTGTCTGGCTAGGTTGCTAGAGTGGAACTCTTGCAGGTTACGGCCTGGTCAGCTTGAAGTCCAACTTCACAAACACATTTGATTTCACAGATGTATGTGGTTTTGGTGGCTAGAGTGTTAAAAGTCAACTATTGCACTTAACAAGGCTATCTTATTAGATATGCCAAACCAGCTCCTACTCCAGCAACACCTGCAAAAGCCAGCAGCACATTTCTGATGCCGCCTTCTAGGTCCTCTACATGGAAGAACTCCACAAACCCATCCTAGAAAACAAAAAAGAAAAGCACATTTTCAAGCATGGGTTTCTGCTACCTTAAAAATACTATATACACAGAAAAGATTAATTAAAATAGCTAAGATCGCCCCAAAACAAGGATGGACCAATTATTATTCACCCCTGGGCTGTACTAAAAAAAAAAAAAAAAAAAAAAAAAAAAAAAAAAAAAAAAAAAAATTCCAGCCAGCAGGTGGCGTGGTGGTCAAGGCACTGGACTTTCACATGGCCTGGTGCTTTGATAGGAGTCCCAGACCTGGGGGTTTGCTTTCTTACCTCTCCTCTCACCTCACTCTGGTGAGGGTATGTGCCCTATACCAAAGTAAAAAATAATAAAATTAAATAAATAATTCTTAAACACACAAAAAACCCACTCTGCAGTTCCACCCCTTATTTGTTCAATTAAAAGGGAGGTAGTGGTGGTGGGGGTTGTCTTAGGAATGTATTTTAGCTGCCATTCTCAGTGGCTCTTCTTCATGGTCTGATTCCACAAGTACTGAAGAGAAGCTAATTGAATTAAAACAAAAATAGCCCACTGAAAACCAGGATTGTTGATGCAATTCAAGATCACCAGACCACTGTTTCTATGGACCCACTACATAAATCAACATCAAGCAATCAGAGGTCCATAAATTAGAGCGTGGAAACTGAGTCGTGCGTCATAAAAGCCCTTAGATAGACCCACCTTCTCTAGAAAACCCTTCGATCCCTTTCCACTCCAAGGCCCCCTTGAACCTTAATGCAAACTTACCCAGCCTCTTTGTTTGACTAGCCAGTCTCGTTTCGTCCTTACGAGAATATCTGTGATACTTTCGGCTAATGGTTCGATGCAGCTTTCTTGGTTTATGCTCTTCAAGTGTTTGGCCACAAAGGCACCAAAAGAAATTAGAGTCACAATCCTGCCCCAGTTTGTTACGCCGTCACTGAAAACATGGACCATCACTCGAGACAAAGATTTGACATCGTCTTCGTTTTTGATGTCCAGTTTCCGAAGCATGCCTGAGGAAGAAAAGCATGCGGGTCCTCACGGCCGCCTTTGTCTGCGCCGGGGCACGATTCGCCAGCCCACCCACGGCGAGGGAAGTCGCTAGCTGGGCTCTATAGAACTTAGGCCGACCCCACTTGAACACTGACATCCCACCCTTTCCGGTCTTTGAACAGAGCTGCCATTTCCAGAAGAATCAATATGGGCGGAAACAATGACTCACGGCCAGAATATTCTGGTTACAGAAATTGGACGAGCCTCGTTTCGAGACCGACTCGTCCGGGTTTCCCCCCAGGCTGGGCGGCAAGCCCAGGGCGCCGGGACAGGGAGCGGCTCCCGAGGCCGCGCGGCCGCTTACCTTGGAAGGCGGTCTCGTGGTTGCGCTGCACGCCGTCCCCGACCCGCCGGAGCGTCTCCAGTGCCTTCCTGCTGGCGGCCCCCGACGCACCCAGGGGCTTGGCGTCCTTGGCGCCGGTCGCCTGCTCCCGGAGGTATCGAGAGATAATCTCCAGCGACTGCCTGTACAACTCGTCGTCCTCCTCCTCCGCGGGAGGCGGCGTCGAGGGCAGCGACCCGTCAGTGCTGGCGCCATCGCTAGCCGCCCCGACCAAGTCCAGCAGCGGCAGCACGGCCGGCCGCTTCCCGAGGGGCTCGGGCTCGTACCCGTCCAGCTCCTCTTCGGGGGACATGATGGCGTCGGCGGCCGGGGCCTCCATCTCCTCAGGCGACAACGCGCAGAGGGTGGGCGCGAAGAACCGGAGCCTTGCGGGGGTCGCGGTGACGTCGGGGACCTCAGCGCCAATAGGCGCGGGCCGCGCGACCCTCCGAGCGTCCGGCGTGAGGGCGGCCGGGGGGCTGCCGCCGGCGTTTCCGCCAATCACCGCGCCGGCTTCCCCTCCCCCTACCTCCCGCCGGGCCCCGGCCTCCTTCTCCGAAGGCAAAAGCTGCCCTCCCGGCGGGGTGGCGCCGCTGCTGCCGGCTCCCAGCCCGGCGCCGCCGCAGTACAGGTTCAGCCCGATGACCGCGTTCCTCTTGAGCCCAAACATCGCCGCCACCTGGCTGAGAAAGATGGGGAGGCTCCGACTGTCCCTTGAAGGAAGCGGAAGTAACAGTGAGGGCTTTGCTCCCGGATCACCGTTTTAGGGCCAGTCCCTCTGGGTGGCGTCAGCTAACTTCACCAAAACGTATCCCCGTAAATGGAGAAAAGGGGCGGAAGCTTCCGAGCTGCGCACGGCACCTACCGGCCGGCCAGCCGGGGCGGGGCCGGGGCGGGGGGGCCTTCCGGCCTCGGCGGCTGCGGCTGCCGGTTACGTAACGGCGCCTGCGAGCGCCCGGGTGCGTGGGCTGGATCCCCGCCGGCTGGTGCCGCGGTCTCCTCGCGGCTGTCTCGGGGTTTCCCTCAGTCCTGACTATCCGGTCGTTGCTGTTGCTTTTGTGCCAGAGATTTAAAAAAATTTTAAACCAAACCAAAATCTGAACCATTGAATCAGAGGTTTCAGAAAGGGGCTAGGGCAACCCTGTGAGGATGGGACAAGAGTCTTAGGTGACGTGGATTAAATAAGAGGGCACTGTTGGGGACACGTAGTTATTTTGGACATCGTGGACTCTGTTTCCAACCCAGCAGTGCTTGGAATCCCGTGGACTGCCCTGAAGACCCATGTATATGCAAGTGAACTGAAGGGACTTGTACTGCAGCTCACTTTATCCTGTCCCCCGGCTTGCTTTCACCCACCGCGCCACCCACAGTTTCTGGGTGCTATTTATGCAATACAGAAGCTTTATTCCTTTAGCACCTCTTCTAAGAGTTCCACACGGTTTAATAGGGCAAATTTAGTTACAAATTAAATTGGGTTTCATTTGTGATTCGCGAATGAGGCAGCCTCCACTGAAAAACAAGGCCGGCTCCCATTGGGCAATGGCACAGCAGTGGATTTACTAAGGTGGAAAGGAGAAACCAGAATCCTGGGGAGGGGGAAAGCTGATTGGTTATATCCGGTTGCTTCAAACGCTTACATTTTGGTAAGAGTTAAAGCAGAAGGGATTTCCTTATTACAGTGATTTAGGCAGACTGGAATCTCCTGTTTTTGTTTTGTTTTCTTTTATTGTTTGCTATAGGGCATGTACACTCGCCAGAGAGAAATCGGGAAAGAAATTGAGAAATCATCCCCCAGGGAGGATGGCCACTTTCCTCTAGGGATTTTGGGCATGCATAAAAATGCCTGGTGAGATTTTCAAGGCGGGTCCATCCTCCTGATGAGTAATTTCTTGCTTTTTGTTTCTCTCTCTCTCTCAGGGAGTGCATACGCCCTATAGCAAAAATCTCTTAAAAAAAAAAAAAAAAAAAAAAAAAAAAAAAAAAAAAAAAACTGGTCTGGGGCTGGCTGGCAGGTGGCAGAATGGTTAAGGGCTCTGATTATCACATGGCGGAATGTGCAGTCCCAGACCTGATGGTTCAAGTCCCAGACCTGATGGCTCGCCTTTTCACTTTCTCTCATCAAAATTAAAATAAATAAGTTAAAATAAATCTTCAAGGAAAAACGGATCTGTCTTGGGATCTGTATACTTCCTTAAGTTTCAGTTTGCATGAATGACTTTCTATTTTGATTTGGTTTGGACTGTTGGGGCCTAGTGCAAGAGCTCAGTCAAAACAACAGCTTCCCATAATTTTTGCTTAACATCATTACCATCAGCATACGAACTTGATTTTTTTTCCTCAAATTCTTTTTAAGAATTATTCATTATTATTATTATTTTAAAATTTGCTACAGGGCATGTGCACCCACCAGAGAGAAACAGAGAGAAAACAAGCCACTCTGTCTGGGACTTGAACCGTGGTAGGCCATGTGAGCGTCCAGTGCCTCAACACGACGTTGCTGCTGGCCCCTCAAATTCTTAAAAAGAACCTAAAATGTTCTTTTTAACTTTGCTATAGGGTGTGTGCTTTCACTGGAGAAAGAGAGAAACTGAAAGTACCCCACCCCCTAGGGGAGATGGCCTTGCTAGACCCCTTCTCCTTCATTTTGGAATTTTGGTACACACACATGTGACTGGTATGTTTTGGAGGCTGCAGGTCCAAGATTCAAACTGCACAGTCTGTCATGTGGGATCCAGCTGCCTTAAGTATGACACCACCAGCTGGTCCAAACCTAAATTCTATGATGCTACCTTTTATTTATTTATTTTTTTTTAGAGAGATTTTTTGCTATAGGGTGCATGCACTCACCAGAGAGAAAGAGAGAGACAGAAAACAAGAAATCACCCCTTAAAGGGATAGCCATGCCACAACCCTTCTCCTCCATTCTCCTCTTGGGATCTTGGGCATGCATGCACACGCGCCCGGCGTTTCTGGGACTCAAACCGCAGTCAACTACATGGGAGTCCAGTGATGTAACCATTATACCATCTGCTGGCCCCCATGCTGCTGGTCCCGATATTTTATATATAAAAAAAAAAACCTTCAAGCTTGGGACCAGCAGATGGTGTAGTGATTATGTCACTGGACTCCCATATGGCCAACTGCTGTTTGAATCCCAGATCCAGTGGGTTGAAACTCACACGGGGTGCATGTGCATGCATGCCTAAGATCCCTGGAGGAGAATGGAGAAGGGATTGCGACGTAGCCATCCCTTCGAGGGGATGATTTCTTTCTGTCTCTCTGGCAAATGCACTCACCCTATAGCAAAAATCTATCTATGGCAACAAATTTCAACCTTACTTCCTGTTTCTTTCTTGAACCCACTCCAAACTAGCTTTCATTCCTACCACTCCACTGAAACCATTCTCGTCAAGGTTATAATGACCTTCATGTGGTCAAGTCAAAATGGTCAATTTGCAGTCCTTTTTTTACTTGACCTCTTAGCATTTGACATGATTTCTCTTATAGAAACACTCTCTTTTTAATTTTTAATTTTTAGTTTGCTATAGGGTAGTGTGTGCTATCTGGAGAGAGACAGAGACAGGAAAGTGAGAAATCAAGCTCCCATCGGGGATGGCTATGCTGCATTCACCACCTTCTGTTCTATTCTCTTGTTGGGATTTTGGGCACACATGCACATATGCCCAGTGAGATTTTTCACAGTGCCACATTCAGGACTTGAACTGAGGTTGGCCACGTGGCAATCCAGAGCCTTAACCACCATGCCATCTGCCAATCCCCAAACTAAATTCTTTGGTGCTACCTTTTATGTCAAAAATCTTCAACCTCCTCACTTCCTGTTTCTCTCTCCTCTTTTTTTTTTTTTTTTTTTTTTTTTTTTTTTTTTTTTAAGATATATTATTCATTCATTCATTCATTCATTTTCATTTGACCAGAGAGAGAGAGAAAGTGAGAAAGCAAGCCACCAGGTCTGGGATACAAACCCTGGTTGGCCAGTGCCTTAACCACCACGCCACCTGCTGGTCCCTTGTTTCTCTCTTAAACCCACTCCAAGCTAGCTTTTTTCCCACCAAGCCACTGAAACCATTCTCGTCAACGTTTTAATGCCCAGTGTGTTTCTCAGGTCACGAGGTTTGGGACTGAGACCATGCAGTTAGCCATGTGGGATTCAGCCGCCTCAACAACCATGCCACCCGCTGGCCCCAATTTTTTCTTTATTCATGATAGGGCATGCACATACATATGTGTGCGAGCGAGAGAGAGAAACTCTACCATGTCTGGTCACAACACAATCCCTTCTTCTAGCCCCCCGGACCATTGGATCTTGGACACTTCCTGCTTGGTATATTCCAGGCTGACTGTGCTGGGGATTCAAGCTGATGCTGCCATGTGGGATCTGGTTTCTTTCTTTCTTTCTTTTTTAAAATAATTATTTTATTTAACTTCATTTATTTACTTATCTTTTTTTATTTTATTTGACCACCTGGATCCCACATGGCTGACTGGGGGGTTCAAGTCCCAGACCTGGTGGCTTGAAGAACACACCAGGCACATGTGCGCACACACCCAAAATCTCTAAGTAGGGATAGAGAAGGGATTGCTGTTGGCCAGCCCCGCCCCCCGCCGCAGGGGTACTTTCTCACTTTCCCTCTTTCTGTCTCTCTCTGGTGATCACATATACCCCATAACAAACTGGGAAAATAAAAAAATGATTAAAAGAGAAAGAATTGGAGACAAAGAAATAAATTAGAGGCCGCTACAATATGATAGTCAAGAAACAAAGGTGAGCCCTCAGGTGGTGTGGTGGTTAAGGTGCTGGACTCCCACATGGCCAACGGCAGTTTGAGACTCGAGTCTGGTGGCTTGCTTCCTCACTTTCCTTCTCTTTCTGTCTCTCTGGTGAGAGCATATGCCCTTTAGCAAATTTTAAAAATTAAATAAAGAAATACAATAAAGGAAATAAAGAATAGAAAAAGAAACAATAGTGGTGGGGACAGCAAGTGGCGTGGTGATCGGGGCACTGGACTCCCACATGGTCAACTGTGGTTCGAGTCTTGGACCTGGCAGCTTGCTTTCTCGCTTTCCCTCTCTCTCTCTGATCAAATTAAAAAATAATAATAATAACAAATGGAATTAAGTAAATAATTCTTTTAAAAAAAAAAAAGACACAATAGTGACATGTAGCTGGGTGGTGATAGTGAACATGGAAAAGACACGTTTAGAGATACTGTGGGGCAAAGTCTATGGGCTTGATGACTAAGGGTGACAGACCAGCACGGCATGCCATAAAGCAGGCATCCGCAGTATGTAAGGTCAACGCGCACCGCCTTTCAGACTCCTGGGGATTGCCTTGGAGAACCACAGCTCTCACCAGTAGGGGAGGGTTCTGTGTAGCAGGGAGGCAAGAATGAACACGAGCCTCCTGGGAGGTTCTGTCCTCGGGGTATCTCGGCACCGTGGATGCTCCTGGTCTTTGGTATTACGCAGAGTCAGAGGAACTTCTGGACTGGTCCACGCTCCGCACCAATGGCTGTTATTCTTAGGATAAATGTATTGGCCACAGTCCAAATTTGAGAAGAAAAAAAAGAAAAAGAGCCATTGTTGACATCTTACTGTGCCAATGTTTCTCCTAGGCAAATATTAAAGCCTTTGAAACTCCCTCAAACTGTGAGCACATTTCCGCCCCACCTGAAGATGTACCTTTGTTTCAGAGAATTCATTTACGTCATTTCTTTCAAAGTAGAGAAGATTTAGGTCCCCATGTAGGAACTGAGATGTAGTCTAATAGCCTTGTTTTCTAGCCTCTGGATCCTGAAAATTGGGTGTACTCAATATCTCATGTTGCCTTCCTCCCTCTTCTAGTTAAAAACGTTTTTGCTTAGGGCCAGCAGGTGGCATGGTGATTAAGGGCACTGGACTCTCACATGGCTGACCACAGTTCAAATCCTGGACCTGGTGGCTTGTTTTCTTACTTTTTCTCTCTGTTTCTCTCTGGTCAAATTAAAAATAAAGAAATAAATAAATAAAATTAAATAAAATAATTATTTAAAAAAAAACAACTTTTTGCTCTTATCTCTATTGTCTCTCTTAATTATTCAGCCCCCTCTTTGTTATTTATTTTAGAGAGATTTTTGCTATAAGGCATGCACACTCACCAGAGAGAGAAATCCTAAATGAGAAATCACCCCCAGGGGATGGCTGCACCACAATCCCTTATCCAGTCTCCTCTCAGGATTTTGGGCATGCATGCACATGCACCCAGTATGTTTTAAGTCTCTAGGTCCAGGACTCGGATCGTGGTCAACTATGTGGGAGTCCAGCAATGTAACCATTACGCCATCTGCCGATCCTGGAATCCAGCACGTTAAACACCATGCCACCTGCTGGCCCTTCAATAACTTATTTATAGTAATTTTTATTTACTTACTTCTTTATTTATTTTTACTATTTAACTGTATTTGTTTATTTTAATTTGACCAGAGAAGGACAGAGTGAGAGAGAGAGAGAGAAAGAGAGAAAGCCAGTCGCCAGGTCTGGGATTTGAACCGCGGGCAGCCATGTGGGAATCCAGCACCCTTAACCACCATGCCACCTGCCAGCCCCAGTCATTTTTATTTTTAAAATTTTCTTTCTTTCATGAGAGTGCGTGTGTATGAGAGAGAGAGAGACAAGCTCATTCAACAGGGTGTCATGCCACAGTCCTCTCTCCCCCAGCCTTTTTTTTTTTTTTTTGGAGAGGTTTTCGCTATAGGGCGCGTGCGCTCGCCAGACAGACAGAGAGAAACATAGAGACAGAAAGCGAGAAATCGCCCCCCAGGGGGTATGGTCACGCCACAATCCCTTCTCCTCTATTCTCCTCTCGGGATCTTGGGCACGCATGCACACGCGCCCCACGTGAGTTTTAAGCCACTGGGTCCAGGATGCGAACCGCGGTCGACTACGTGGGAGTCCAGCGACATAGCCATTACGCTAACTGCTGGTTCCCTCCCCCCAGCCTTCTCAGACTGTCAGGATCACAGGCACACACATGCACCCCCTGTGCATAAAAATGAGCCCAGGAATTGCACCCTAATCCTCTGCATGGCTTCTAGTGTTACATAGCGTTGTGTTACCACTGTGTACCAGGACTGGGCCAGAATTCAGGTCTAACTTTAGAGCCCTTTCTCATTCAAAAAGTCTACTTAAAGAGAAAAAGGAGGGCCATATTGAGCCAAACATTTGCCAGTACTGAAGGGGCAGACAGGAAAATAGAAATCATCAAAACAGCAGAGAGAAATCTTCTATGTATCAGTGCGTGACTGCTGCTATAACAAAACCCCACAGCCTGAGTGGTTTAAACAACACAAATGTGTTTCCTCACCATTCTGGAAACTAGATGTCCAAGATCAAGTTTTCAGAGGTTATTTTCTTCAAAGGCCTCCCACAGATGGCTCTTTTTTTTTTTTTTATAGAGACTTTTTTGCTATCAGGCATGTGCGCTCACCAAAGAGACAGCAAGAAATCACCCCTGGAGACAGGGAGGATAGCCATGCCGCAATCCCTTCTCCTTCATTCTCCTCTCGGGATTTTGGGCATGCGTGCACGTGCACCCAGAGTGATTTTTAAGCTGCTGGGTCTGGGACTTGAACTGCAGTTGACTATGTGGGAGTCCAATGACGTAAACATTACTCTATCTGCTGGTCCCAAAGATGGCTGTTTTATCCCTATGTCTTCACAGGGTCTCTGTCCACATCTGTGTCCTAATCTCCTTATGTATTTATTTTCTGACTGATTGATTGATTGCCAGAATGTGCCCAAGCTCTCCAGAGAGAAAGGGCCAGCTAGTGGCGTGGTGGTTAAGGCACTGGATCTTACATGGCTGACTGCGCAGAGTCCCGAACCTGGCGGCTTGAGAATTACGTTGAGAGAGTGTGTGTGTGTGTGTGTGTGTGTGTGCATGCCCACAACCCCCAAAGAAGAGTGGAGAAGGTGGTCCAGCAAGTGGTGTGGTGCTTAAGGCACTGGACTCTCAAATAGCCAACCGCCATTTAAGTCCTGGACCTGGTGGCTTGCTTTCTCACTTTCTCTCTCTGGTGAGTGTGTATGCCTCGTAGGAGATTGGAAAATAATGATAAATAAAATTAAATAAATAGTTCTAAGGGACCAGCAGTTAGCATAATGGCTATGTCTCTGGACTCCCACGTAGTCGACCACGGTTCGAGTCCCGGACTCAGTGGCTTAAACTCACGCCGGGCACATGTGCATGCGTGCCCAAGATCCCGAGAGGAGAATGGAGGAGAAGGGATTGCGGTGTGGCCATGCCCTCTGGGGGGTGATTTCTCTCTCTTTCTGTCTCTCTGTCTCTCTCTGTCTGTCTGGTGAGCACATGCGCCCTATAGCAAAAACCTCTAAAAAAAAAAAATTAAAGAATAGTTCTAAGAAAAAAAAAAAAGAGTGGAGGAGAAGGGATTGTGGCTTGGCCATCCCCCCCCCCCACCACCACCAAGGGTGATTTCTTACTTTCGCCTCTGTCTCTCTCCAGTGATTGCATGTGCCCTATGGCAAAACCTAAAAAAAAATTTCCAGAGGACATGGGAAGGCAAAGACTTAAGGTAAACCCTTTGTAAGGACTTAAGGTAAACCCTTTGTAAGGAGAGCCTCTTCTCTCTTTTTAAACTTTTATTTATTATCATTATTATTATTTTGAGAGATTTTTGCTATAAGGCACGTGCACTTGCCAGAGAGACAGAGACAGAAAGAGAGAAAGCAAGAAATCACCTGCGGGGGAGGATGGGCACGCCACAATCCCTTTTCTTCCATTCTCCTCTCAGGATTTTAGGTACGCATGCTCACGTGCTCGACATGAGGTTTTTTGTTTTTTTATCTTTTAAAAATTATTTTATTTAGCCTTATTTATTTAATTTTGACCAGAGAGAGAAAATGAGAAAGCAAGCCGCCAGGTTTGGGAACGCCCTTAACCACCACACCACCTGCCCTGCTCCCTCCCACCCTGTGAGTTTTAAGTCACCAGGTCCAGGACTCAAAGAGCAGTACGTGGGAGTCTAGCAACATAACCAATCTGCCATTTGCTGCTCCCTATTATTGTTATTTTAAAACCTGACCAGTCAGAGACATGGAGAGAGAGGGGGAAAGTGAGAAAGCAAGCTACCAGGCCTGGGACTTGAACCATTGCTCATCATGTGAGAGTCTAACACCTCAACCACCATGCCACCTGCTGGCCCCAGGAAAGCCTCTTCTTTAGCCAAGTGGGAAGACTCAGATGGGTGCTCTCTCAGGTCAGTTTAGAGGTCAAAGGGAGGAACTGGGATTTTGATACTCGGCTGTCTATTTTCCTTTCGGCTGCAAGGTGGTCTACAAAGGGCGGAGGCTGGGACTGCTGAGAGGTGCTTTCTGAGAGCAGCTGTGAGAATTACCGAGGCATCTGGCTCCCCCTGAGGAATGCTGAGCTAAGTCTGGTCACCACAGGTTGGTACCAGTTCTGACTGAGGATTAACTGAGCTCCCACCCAGCAGCCACCACCTCCAAGTGGAGAAAACATGTCTTTATCTTCAGTATCTAGGAAACAGTTGGCACAGCAATAGGCCCTCGATAAACATTTCTCAAGTGGCCAAATAAGCGCACAGGTTAGACTGATCTAGAACTGGGGAGTGGCAAGGAGGTTGGGGCCAAAGAACAAAAGACAAAGGTAAATGGGGGTGTGGTGAACGTGTCCTGAGGTTACCGTCCATGGAATCTAAGGATCTGGGGCTGGCTGGAGGCTGGTGGTGGACCACGGCATCAAGACCCTGTTCAGGGCGTTATCTCCCTTTCTGTCTCTCTCTCTCACTCATGGAATAAATAAACAAGATTAAAATTATTATTATTATTTTAACTTTCTTTCTTTCTTTCTCTTCCTCTCTCTCCTCTCTCTCTTTCTCTTTTCTTCCATTAATTTGACCAGAGAAGGACAGAGAGAGAGAAAGTTTATATTTCTACATATAAATATATAACCATGTGAATACATAGAGAAAGTCTGGAAGGATGCATAACCAAAGTGCAGCAATATTTATCTCTGGAAGAAAAGGACCAGGACTGGAGATTATGGTTAAGAAGACTTTGACCTTGACTGTAGTTTCCTGAATGAAGACTTTTATCTCTATTATTATGTATTTATGAATTCATATATAATGAAATTAACACTACCTCACCTCCAGAATAACGTGTATAGGTTTTTGTAAGTTGTGAGTTTTCTGTGAGTCAATAGCGTGTTGAGGGTGGGTAGTGAAGAAAACCTAAGGGCCCTTAGGCTCTTTTAAGAGTCAGTCCAGGGACCAGCAGTTAGCGTAATGGCTATGTCGCTGGACTCCCACGTAGTCGACCGCGGTTCGCATCCCGGACCCGGTGGCTTAAAACGCCGGGTGCGTGTGCATGCGTGCCCAAGATCCCAAGAGGAGAATGGAGGAGAAGGGATTGCGGTGTGGTCATCCCCCCCTGGGGGGTGATTTCTCGCTTTCTGTCTCTCTATCTCTCTCTGTCTGTCTGGCGAGCGCATGTGCCCTATAGTAAAAACCTCTCCAAAAAAAAAAAAAAAAAGAGTCAGTTCAAATTTACCCCAAGCAGGTGATGGTTTGGTTCTACACGGCTTGATCAGGCCACTGGACCAAATTTAGAGAGGCACATTGACAATCTGAGCTCATCCAGAGGCACAAGGTGATGCCAGGAATCCACATGTCAAGGAGGAATGGCTAAAGAAACAGAGAACGTGGGACCAACAGTTGGCACAATAGCTATGTTGCTGGACTCCCATGTAGTTGACCGTGGTTCAAATCCTGGACCCGGTGCTTAAACTCATGCTGGGTGCGTGTGCGTGCGTGCCTAAGATCCCGAGAGGAGAATGGAGGAGAGGGGATTGCGGCGTGGCCATCCCCCCTGGGGGGTGATTTCTCGCTTTTTGTCTCTCTGTCTCTCTCTGTCTGTCTGACGAGTGCATACATCCTATAGCAAAAACCTCTCCAAAAAAAAAAAGAAAAAAAGAAACGTTTTGACATGCCTGGGGTGTCTCTCAAGCTGCTGGTTCTGGGACTTGAACCACACACTTGACCATGTGGGATCCAGCTTCCTTAACTACCATTTCACCTGACTGGCCCAGTCTTATTTATCTTAAGTTTATTATTTTGAGGACTGGGGAGGAAGGGAGAGAGAGCGCGCGATTCCCAACGGCCTTGTCATGCCAACTGCCACGATGATCTCCGCACCCTTAGTCTTCTAGCCAGCCAGGATCACGGGCAGTCCCAGAATGTTCGGGTCAGCCCAGGAACAGGCCCAGGGCCTTCTCTCTGTAGCCAGACCTCAAACTCGTGCAGTTTTAATGAAGGTAAAGATAGTAGTAAATGTCAAGATATTGAAGTTATTCCAGAAGAGACAACGATCACTAGCCAGGAATGCCACAGAAAGGATTCGCCGAAGAGGCATTAATCAGGACTAGCTGATTTTCAAGGTGCCAACAGACTTCAAGAATCTATTTCAAATTTCTCTGGCCTTGGCCAGATTTGCCAAGCCCTGAATCCCTAACACTCCTGTTTTTGAATTTTATTATAGAGAGAATGTTAACTGGAAGATATTTTGGCATGCTACAAACTGAAAGGAATAGTCTTAGCTCCACGAGTGCCCATCACATGCCCCAGAGACTACAGAGACAAGTCTACCTGGAATGCTTAACAAGGACTGTCTGAAGGGATGTAATAAAAATTAAAGTTCAACTTTGTCATCCCTTGCCTCTGCAAAAGTTATTTCAGTGGGGGAGGCTTCCCTGTGTGAAAACTATTACCTTTAGGTAAGTTTTTGTTTTTGGTAATTTGCCAGAGGGCATGTGCAGTGGCCAGAGAGAGACAGAGGAGGTGAGAAAGAACACCCCCCACCATGGGGAATGGTCACACCGTAATCCCCTCTTCTCCATTTCTCCCTCCTTTCAGGATTTCGGGCACACACACATACGCGTCCAGCATGTTTCTCAAGCCACTGGGTCCAGTGCTCGAACCAGACAGTCAGCCATGTTAGATCCAGCTGTCTTAACCACCACGCCACAGGCTGGCCCAAGGTAACAGTCTACGAAATCACATTAAATAGCAAAACACACTCCTGACTCAGAACTGTATTAGTGGACACCTCAGTCTTCCCCACAGGTAAGAACCTCTCTACCCACGGCTAGTGTGAGTACACACTTGCCCCTGTGGGAAGGGTAGCTGGCTTCTCCTCTCCTTTTCTACACTTAGTCCTCCACTCCCTAGATTCTGACACTGACGCCTCCAGAAACGGAGCAGAACGAAGAAGGGGGACAGTTCTCATGACTTCTGCTGTCTAGGCCTGGCTGGTGCTGAAAACGGATGATATCATGGCAGTTTGCATGGATCCCTCAGAGGCGTCACTGCTGGGCCTTTCTACCGGCAATGGCGACGTCCCAGAAGTGAGGTGGTTTCTGTGGCCCCCCCACCTTCATCCTTTTGTGTCCGTTGTCTACTCCACATGGAATCATTTGTGAAGAGCCCCGCCGGGCTTCCAGGACATGCACTTGAATAGGATAGGAACTGGTTCCATGCTTGGTTCCCAGGGTGCATGTATATTTAACCCTTCATCAGAAGTGCGTGTCGGGGGCAGAGGGGCAGTAGGTGGCATATTAGTTAAGGCACTGGACTCCCACATGGCTGACCATGGTTCAAGTCCTAGACCTGGTGGCTTGCTTTCTCATTTTTTTCATATCTATCTAGTGAGGACATGTGCCCTATAGCAAATGAAAATAATAATAATAATAAAGAAAATAGGTCTTTTAAAAAGTGAGTATGAGGGGCCAGCAGGTGGCGTGGTGGCTAAGGGCTCTGGACTCCCACATGGCCGACCAGCGGTTCAGGTCCCAGACCTGGTGGCTTGCTTTCTCACCCCCACCCCCACTCCATCCCTCTCTGGTCAAATAAAAAATAAAGTTAAATAAAATAATTTTTTAAAAAGTGAACGTGCTTACTCCAAGATGTAACTGTCCACTTTACTCTGCTGCTAACCGACCTTTGCTTTGAAGTTCCTCTGCCATGAGTCATATACCTCTAGTGACCACCCCCTACTAGGGACAAATACCGAATGTCAGTGGTCCCTGAGAGCCCCGCCTCTTCTCCTTTAGCCTGGATGGGGCTCGCGACATGAAAGAAGCTCTCTCCAAAGAAAGCTCTTTGTAAACTGCATCTCTACTTTTATTCCTGAGATGGGTGAGGGGGGTCAGTAGTTGTGTAATGAGTCTTGGGTCATTTCTCTCTCTCTTTTTAAAATTTTCCCAGAGGGCCCATGTGCTTCCCAGAAAAGAGAGAGAGGGAGAGGGAGAAAGTACCCCCGTGGGGAAAGGTCATGCCACAATCCCTTCTCTATATCTCCATCCTTTCGGGATTTTGGGCACATGTGCACATGTGCCTGGTGTATTTTTCAAGCTGCTTGGTCTGAACTTGAACTACACAGCTGGCCACATGTGATCCAGTTGCTTTAACCACTAGGCCATGGGCCAGCCTGGTAGTTTCCTCTGTAACTTTTTCATCTCTCTCTGGTGTCTCTCTTGAAATTTTTCATCTGTTGTATTTTGATACCTCAGCTGAAATATCCAGTGTCAGACCTTCATTTCTGGCTGCTGGCTGTGCCATCGGCACCCTCTCCCCATGCTCCCTGCCATGCCTCCAAAAATTGAAATCAAAGACTCTGCTAACAGCCCAGTGAAAGGATGCCAAATCTGTCAAGATTAAAAAAAAATAATAATAAGGATAATGTGAAGTTTAAAGTTCGATGCAGCAGATACCTTTACACCTTGGTCATCACAGACAAATAGAAGGCGGAGAAGCTGAAGCAGACTTTGCCCCCAGGTTTGGCGGTGAAGGAGCTAAAATGAGCCAGACACTGTTTGAACTACATTAAACATTTTTAAGTTAAAACAAACAAAAACCACATTATCTCCAAGGGGCCTGCAGGTGGTGTGGTGGCTAAAGTGCTGGACTCCCACATGGCCAACTGTGGTTTGAGTCCCAGACCTGGGAGCTTGCTTTCTCATTTTCTTTCTCTGGCGAGCGCATGTGCTCTCTAGCAAAAGGAAAAAAAAAAAAAAAAAAAAAAAAAACAAAGAAAAAAAACCTCCTTTATCAACACTGTTTTACGCCCTTCCTCATTCTTTATCTGGAACCTCTGTGACTTAGTCATACTTCACAGGACAAGTCATGGGGTAATCATGAAGTTGGCACAACATGTTCTGGTCATGCCCTCCCTGGTGATTCAAAAAGCCAAGCCAAGGCTTTGAGCTCACTAAGTGAAGCCACTGTTCATGAGAGGGATAAGCGCTCCGTCTGGCCCCAAACCTAGTCCTCATGAGTGGTACATAGCGGTTTGGTGGAGCAGCCATAACTTAGAGCTGTCATTCGTTATGTGATCTTGGATAAATGACCTTTTCTGAGCTTTATTAAAATTTTATTTTAAAAAATTTATAAAATATGGGGCTGGTAGGTGGCATGGTGGTTAAGGGAGTTGGACCCCACATGGCTGACTGTGGTTTGAGTTCCAGACCTGGAGGCTTGCTTTCTCACTTTCCCTCTCTAGCTCTGTCCCTTTCTGGTCAAATTAAAATAAGTAAATAATTAGGGACCAGTAGTTAGCGTAATGGCTATGTTGCTGGACTCCCATGTAGTCGACCGCGGTTCGCGTCCCGGACCTGGTGGCTTAAAACTCACGCCAGGCGCGTGTGCGTGCGTGCCCAAGATCCCGAGAGGAGAATGGAGGAGAAGGGATTGTGTCGTGGCTATCCTCTCTGGGGGGTGATTTCTCGCTTTCTGTCTCTCTGTCTGTCTGGCAAGCACACATGCCTTATAGCAAAAACCTCTCCAAAAAAAATAAATAAATAAATTAATTAATTAATTAATTAAAGTTAAGCAATTCTCTTCTCTTTCTCTCTCCTCCTCCTCCTCCTCCTCCTCCTTCTTCTTCTTTTTGCTATAGGTCTCTCTCTGTCTTTCTGGTGAGCACCATGCGCCCTATAGCAAAAACCTCTCTCAAAAAAAAAATGATCTTTCCAATCCTTTTCCGATCAAATCTAGTGTTTGACCTGCAAAAATAGGATAGTAGTATCTATCTCACAGGAAAAAACAGAGGTGAAATGCAAAGTGGACAATGTTTTCTTCTTTCTAGTTCCTCAATGTGCTGGGAGGAGCTGAGATCTTGAGAGCTACTGCAAGGACACATGAAACTCAAGCTAGGGAAAATACTACCCATCTTCAGGGGTGCAATTACCTGCCTTCCATCCAGTATCAGAAAAATACAAGTTTTGTTTTATTTTCCTGAAAAACTTAACAGACACCACACATATTGTGCAGTAGTAACAGGCCGCAGTTGGTACCTCCAGCCAGCCGGCCATCGGTCAGGGGTCTGCAGGAGGAGAGTCACAAAAGCCAAGGTCCAGAGAGCATTCTGCTTCCTTGATCTTGTTCCACGTTAGTCAGGCCCGGCTGATTCTGTGCATTGTCTTCTGTTCCCTGCGGCTTTCACTTCAAACTGCAGAAAGGAAGAGATCATGTGCCCGGATTCTTTTCCTAAGAGTTTTCCAGCTGAGTTCATCAAAGGCGAAACATAGCAGCCCCCTCCTGCACAATTCCACTATTCCTTAACTCCACAGGATGAGAGACAGTCCCACAATCGCTTTTACTTGCTGTGAGAGATAAGCAGAAGCCGAGATTTCCAAAGGCACCAGTGGTTGATTCCCAGGTGACCCAGACAAAGTTTTACTTTATTTTAGCATAAGAATAAATTATATTTATTGAATATATATCTACACTGCCAGTCATGATATTAATTTCCTTTTTTTTTTTCTTGAGAGGTTTTTGCTATAGGGCGTGTGCGCTCGCCAGTCAGACAGAGACAGAGAGACAGAAAGCGAAAAATCACCCCCCAGGGGGATGGCTACGCCCATCCCTTCTCCTCCATTCTCCTCTCGGGATCTTGGGCACACACACACATGTGCCCGGCGTGAGTTTCAAGCCACCGGGTCCAGGACTCGAACCACGGTAGACTACATGGGAGTCCAGCGACATAGCCATTACGGTAACTGTTGGTCCCTTAATTTCCTTTTTTAAAAATTATTTTAGGGACCAGCAGTTGGTGTAATGGCTATGTTGCTGGACTCCTATGTAGCCGACTGCAGTTCGAGTCCCGGACCCAGTGGCTTAAACTCATGCCGGGTGCGTGTGTGTGCGTGCCCAAGATCCCAAGAGGAGATTGGAGGAGAAGGGATTGTGGCATGGGATCTGCAGGAGGAGAGTAACAAAAGCCATGGTTTTTGAAATCACTCTGGGAAGGTGATGTTTTGCTTTCTGTCTCTGTCTCTGTCTTTCTGGCGAGTGCACACACCCTATAGCAAACCCCACCCCCCCAAAAAAAAGATATTTTTAACATTTTATTATTTATTTATTTTAATTTGACCAGAGAGGGACAGAGTGAGAGAGAGAGAGAAAGTGAGAAAGCAAGCCACCAGGTCAGGACACAAACTGTGGTTGGCCATGTGGAAGTCCAGTGCCCTTAACCACCACACCACCCACCGGTCTCACTAGTTTCCTTTTTTTAAAAAATCATATATGAGGGAACCAGCAGTTAGCGTAATGGCTATGTCGCTGGACTCCCACGTAGTCGACCGCGGTTCGCGTCCCAGACCCAGTGGCTTAAAACTCACGCCGGGTGTGTGTGCGTGCGTGCCCAAGATTCTGAGAGGAGAATGGAGGAGAAGGGATTGTGGCGTGACCATCCCCCCTGGGGGGTGATTTCTCGCTTTCTGTCTCTGTGTTTCTCTCTGTCTGTCTGGTGAGCGCACGTGCCCTACAGCGAAAACCTCTCCAAAAAAAAAATAAATAAAAATAAATAAATAAATAAAAAATCATATTTGAGGGGGCAGCATGTGGTCAAGAACGCTGGACTCTCATATGGCCAACTGTGGTTCAAGTCCTGGACCTAGCGGCTTGCTTTCTTACTTTCCCTCTCTGACTTTCTCGCTCTGTCCCTCTCTGGTCAAATTTAAATAAATAAATAAATATTAAATAAAATAATTATTTAAAAAATAAATAATATTTGGGGCCAACAGGTGGCATGGTGGTTAAGGGCACTGGACTCCCACATGGCTGACCGTGGCTCAAGTCCTGGACCTGGTGGCTTGCTTTCTCATTCTCTTTTACTCTGTCCCTCTCTGGTCAAATTTAAATAAAAAAAGTTCAACAAAATAGTTCTTTAAAAAATAATATTTGATTTTATTCATCAGGACCAGCAGTTGGCATAGTGTCTATGTCGCTGGACTCCCATGTAGTCGACTGTGGTTTGAGTCCCTGACCTGGTGGCTTAAACTCACGCCGGGCGCGTGTGCGTACGTGCCCAAGATCCCGAGAGGAGAATGGAGGAGGAGGGATTGCGATGTGGCCATCCCCCCGGGTGGTGATTTCTCTCTTTCTGTCTCTCTGTCTCTGTCTGGCGAGCATATGCGCCCCATACCAAAAACCTCTCCCCCCAAAAAAGAAAACAATTTTATTTATTATTATTATTTTTAAATTTGCTACAAGGCACCTGCAATCACCAGAGACAGAGAGACAGAAAGATACAGAGAGGGAAAGTAAGAAAGCAAGCCACTGGGTCTGGGACTCAAACCATGGTCAGCCATGTGGGAGTCCAGCACCTCAAACATCATGCCATCTGCTGGCCCCCAAATTTCCTTTTACATATCTGATTTGATCTAACAAAATCCACACACAGTTATTCCCATAAGACAGATGAAAGGACTGAGGCTCAAAAGGGTAAATAAATCTGAGAATTCCTGAGGCAAAGATGTTTAAAAGCAGTGGCCAGCTCATGGTCTGGTGGTTTAGGGAACTGGACCCCACGTGACCAACCACACAGTTCCAGTCCTGGACCTGATGGCTTGAAACACACCAGGAGCATGTGTACGTGCCCAAAAGCCCGCAAGAAGGGAGAGACGGAGGAGAAGGGATTGCAGTGTGACCACGTCCCAAGGGGGGCGCTTTCTCCCTCTTCCTGTCTCTTTCTGGCAAGCACATTAAAAAAAAAAACCAGACCACGTGGCCACGTGGTAGGAAGTGCCGTCTGGGGGCAGGAAGGAGAAGTAGGAAAATGTGAGGAGATGAGAAGAGGCAGGGACGTGGCACATTAGGAGCAGGAGAAATGCAGGTCCTAGAAGTGCTGTCCAGCCCGCCTGCTCAGCCTGGGTCACCTTCTAGGTGTGCGCTTAAACCAATATCCATAGCAACCATCTGGCTTTATCTGTGACAACACAGGCTTGCAGTGTCTAAATATGGGCGCTGGTGAGGACAAATGTGGGCTGGGGAGAAGTGGGACTGCTGAGTCAAGTAGAAATTGTGCAAAAAAGGCAGATTCCTTGGTGTGCGTCACCTATCCGTCCAGCATGCCCCGAAGGCAGGGAAGGGCTTTTACAGGCCTGAGCTTTCCTTGATTTACAGCAGGCACAGTTAAAAGCTGAGCTCTGCACACGTTTTGTTTTATTTTTACCAATTATGTAAATTCCTACCCAACTGGGGGATCCCCTTTGTGCAAGAAGGAGAGGGTAGAAGCTTTTGCTTCCCATTTTCAACCCAGGTGCCACTTTCAGGACGCTGAGGGGAGAGAGAGGTTGGAGGATCCCATCTGATGGGGGTGGGCTAGCCCCAGAGGGAGAGGTGAGGAAGGGAAGCCTGGCACAGGGGTGCGGGGGGGGGGGGGGTGGGGGGGATGGGGGGAAGGCGCGGCTAGGAACCCTGAACGGGACCACGCCTGAGTTCTCAGAGCCTCTTCCGTGAGTCAGCACAGTGGTTCTCATCGGGGGTCCCTTGGTGGCGTTTGGCAATGCTTGGGTTTTCTTGGATCATCTCAACTAAACAACTAGTAGGTAGAAAACAGAGACGCTGTTATACATCATGTAACGCACAGGACAGCCCCCACGACAAAGAATTATCTGCTGTAAGGTGTCACTAGCCCCCAGATCAAGAAGCTTCGCGTCACGAGATGTTGGCCCCTACGTGGGGGTGAAGCCTCTCCTTGGTGCACTGCAGACGCACCAGTGATAGGTCACGCTATCTGAAGAGGCGCTGACACAGATGCCACTCGTTCCTCTGGGCCCTGAGAGCCTCCTCACACTTCCAGACCAAGTACTTAGTTCACTTTTTCCTCTTCCTCCTTTTCAAACAATCTTTTCTTCTGTCATCTTCTTCTTCTTCTTTTTTTCTAATGAAGGTTTTTGCCTTAGGGTGTGTGCACTAGCTGGAGAGACAGCGACAATGAGAGGGAAAGTGAGAAATCACCCTCCTCCCCCCAGGGAAGGCCATGCCGCAATTTCTTCTCCATTCTCCTCCCAGCATCTTGGGCACACATGCCCACATGCCCAGAATGAGTCTGAAGCCACCAGATCAGGGACTTGAACAATAGCTGGCCAAGTGGGAGTCCAGTGACATAACCGCTATGTCATCTGCTGGTCCCAATCTTTTTTTTTTTTTTAAAGAATTATTTATTTAATTCCATTTGTTATTATTTTTCAGTTTGACCAAACAGACAGCGAGAGAAAGGGAAAACAAGAAAGCAAGCTGCCAGGTCTGGGACTCGAACTACAGTCGGCCATGTGGGAATCCAGCACTCTTAACCATCATGCCACCTGCTGGCCCTCTCGTTCTAATCTTTGTTTCTTTTTATTATTATTATTATTATTATTATTATTATTATTATTTTTAAAGAGATTTTTGCTATAGGGCACACATGCTCGCCAGAGAGAAAGCGAGAAATCTCCCCCGCCCAGAGGGTATGGCCAGGCCGCAATCCTTTCTTCTCCATTCTCCTCCCAGGAACTTGGGCATGCATACACACGTGTCCGGCATGAGTTAGAAGTCACCAGGTCTGGGACACGAGCTGCAGTTGACCCTGTGGGAGTTCAGTGACATCATTGCTATGCCATCTGCTGGCCCCTCCGTTTCTTTTAATGGCCAACACAACCCAAGAGCTCAGAGTGAGGTTTCTGTCTTTACTCAGCATCATTCTAAACTGTCCCAAGGCCACAGTGGGCCCTGGTGGTGATGTCCCTCTCTAACCTACCCCATCCTTTTCCTGGCCTTTGGGAAAAGCCATTAATCACATGCAATTGCTGGAGGGACTCGGGGAGCATGTGCTAGAGAGCTCTCGCCCGGGGCTTCTCCTGAGGGAGAGGATCCCAGGGCAGGGCTAGTTCTCCCAGCATTGTACCCCACAGCCTTCCAGATCAGACTCCTGGGCAACCCAATCAGGGCCAGGTAGTTAACAGATGCTGTTCACAGCTCAGTTCGGCCATTTTCTGACACAGGAATGTAGGGATTCAGGGACGATTAGGCCCAACACTCAGCGTGGCACAGGTTTTTGTCTCATGCTCATGATAAACAAGAGACTTGGACACAGAGAGGTGGGGAGTTTATAGAAGGAGAGAGAAGAAAAAGCAGAGTTCCCAAAAAGGGAGGGGGGTCCCCCAAAAATGGGTAGCCCAGGAAGAACTGAGCAAAGGGTTTTTATCTGGGTCAGGAGGGCTCTGTCCAGACTTATTCCAGGCGGGGCTTGTGCATGCCTTCCGCTCCTGGTGGGGAGGGGCACATGCTGGATGGGTCCAGTTATTTTCCTAATTTTGGAGTGGGTGCAAAGGTCAGGCGATTGTCTAGAAGCTCTGGACTATAAAAACCATTATCTTATCCTCTTCCTGGAATGTGGTGGGGCCTGGAAACAAACCTTTGTTCTAGGTGTAGGTCATGCTGCCCAAGTCAATCACGGAGCTACTACCACTACAATAGGGCTTTCCCGATCTGATGGCTCTCCATTTAAAAAAAAAAATTATTGCATTTAACTTTATTTATTTATTTACGTATTTTAATTTGACCAGAGAGGGGGCAGAGCAAGCAAGAGAGAGAGAGAGAGAGAGAATGAGAAAGCAAGTCTCCAGGTCCAGGACTCGAACCATGGTCAACCATGTTGGAATCCAGCACCCTTAACCACCATGCCACCTGCCAACCCATGCCTCTATTTTAAAACTTGGCCATTTTGGGACCAGCAGATGGTGTAATGGTAATGTTGCTGGACTCTCTCATGTAGTCAACTGTGGTTTGAGTTCTGGACCCAGTGGCTTGAACTTACACTAGGTGTGTGTGTGTATGCGTGCCCAAAATCCTGAGAGGAGGATGGAGGAGAAGGGATTGTAGCGTGGCTATCCCCATTGTGGGGTGATTTCTCACTTTCTGTCTGTCTCTGTCTCTCCAGGGAGTGCGTGCACCCTATAGCTCTCTCTCAAAAAAAAAAAAAAAAAAAAATCTTAACCATTTGTGATTCCATTTTTAGGTGCCTGTCTCCTACCTCATTTCTGCTTCTGCAGGGAAACACTTTTCTCCTGGCAGCCTCAAAGCCAGCTGCTAGTTGTCTGGAAGGCCCAGCCCAACACCATGGATGTCAGTACAAGGAATGGGGCTTCAGGACGCCCTGAGGATTCATCTCCACTAGAGGGCGCCAGCTTGCCTTCCTGGTCAGAAAGGGATCCATGCCGTTCTTACAGTTAAGATCCTGCAATTCTCAAGTTTTCCACCAGCAATTTGGGATGTCCAGGGTCTTCACGTTTCTGTTTGAAGAAGCTCCTCCAGAGGGCAGCAGCCAGCTCATGATCACCTGAAAGAATCCCCTCATCATATCCCAAGATGGTGGCCTAGAAATTGTTATGAGGATTATGTTCTTCAGGATATAGGAATTGACCCCCACGACTCTGCTCTGCTGCTTAACCTCCTCCCACAGAAAATGAACACATGTATCTCCCACTCCAGCTGACCTGCTCTGTGCAGACTAGACACATCAGATGTGAAGCAGGGTTATAAAGAACTGTGAATTGAAAGTACAGCAGATCCGGCACCTTAGAAAGAATTCCTCGAAGTCATTTCTCCATACAGCCATTAGCTTAGTAGTGACTTGCACACGTATTACTGCACATGTATTCCATTTACTATATTTCTTGTTTAAAAAAGAATTACTTTATTTAACTATATTTATTTATTTAAATTTGACCAGCAAGAGAGAGAGAGAGAGAAAGCAAGTCACCAGATCCGGGACTGGAACTGTGGTCAGACATGTGGGAGTCCAGCACCCTCAACCACCACGCCACCTGCCAGCACCCCCATTTTCTGTATTTCAAAGGTCCTGTGATCCCATGGCTTCTATTATTTCCATGAGGGCACCGATCTTCTTAACAGGCTGTGAGATCCTTGACAGCAGAAAGCCTTTTCGTGGTGAGATATCTCCTGCTCAGCTGTCTGTCTACTCCAGGACTCGGCTCTGATCCAACACAAGCTTGGGTCTGGCTTGATTGAGGCCCTTGGGAAATGCCAGCCGGAGTCCTGTCTTCCTGTCTTTCAGTAGGAAACAAAGATACCAACTGGCAACATCCTAGAACCTACTGGAAGGTGCTATTCTGCTTCCTAAGGACTCACCAGCAATGCCATGTTTCTTAACAACCATTTGTTTATTTCTAACAAAAATAAATCTAAGCGTGTGCTGTCAAGTCAGCTGCTTCTAGAGAAGAGGGCCTTGGGTACAGAAAGAGCTGCTGACAGGCTGTGCAATCAGGCAAAGGCCTTGGTTTCACCACTTGTAAAATGAGTGATGAACTCGATGATCTCCAAAGTTCCTCTAATGTCCAGAAGTACATTTCTTGTTAATTGGTTGTACCCAGTTTGAGTCGATGGAAAATGAAATGACTCAGAAGTGCCATGGAGGAAGCCTGAGGATGATTCATACTCCCCAGCCATAAAGGCACTTTAGACATGGGCCTTCATGTCACACCAGACTCATGATAACTGAATGATGCTAGGACATTCCTCTGTATACCTGAATAGCTGGTATGTGTATGGAATTATTTTAGCAACAGGAAATAACCTCTGCCTTGAAAGAGTCCCCCGGGGGTCAGCAGGTGGCGTAGTGGTTAAGGTGCTGGGTTCTCACATGGCCTATCATGGTTCAAGTCCTGGAGTGAAAAATCGCACTTGATGGTACTAAGGACATGCCCCAAATCCCAAGAGACTGTGGTGTGGCCACCCCCCGAGGGGTGATTTCTCACGTTCCCTTTCTCTGTCTCTCTTGAGTGAGCACAACATCCAGTGGCAAAAACCAAGGAAAAAAAAGATGTCCCCCATAGGTCTGCTGATGTTTGAATTTCTACTATGAGAGTTTTGTCTCCAGTTAAAAATGTATATGCTCAGGCAGATGGCATGGTGCTTAAGGTTCTAGACTCCCATATGGTCAACTGCGGTTTGAGTCTCAGACTTAGTGGCTTACTTTCTCACTTTTGTCTCTCTCTGTTGCTGTCTGGTCAAATTAAAAAATAATAACATAAGGGAACCAGCAGTTAGCGTAATGGCTATGTCGCTGGACTCCCACGTAGTCGACCGCGGTTCGCGTCCCGGACCCGGTGGCTTAAAACTCACGCTGGGCGCGTGTGCGTGCGTGCCCAAGATCCCGAGAGGAGAATGGAGGAGAAGGGATTGCGGTGTGACCATCCCCCCTGGGGGGTGATTTCTCGCTTTCTGTCTCTATGTCTCTCTCTGGCGAGCGCACGCGCCCTATAGTGAAAACCTCTCCAAAAAAAAAAAAAAAAAAAACCATAAATAAAATTAAATAATTCTTTTAAAAAAACTTTATTTCATTTTATTATTATTATTTATTACTATTTTATTTGACTGGAGAGAGACAGAGAGAGAAAGGGAAAGTGAGAAAGCAAGCCACCAGGTCTGGAACTCAAACCATAGTTGGCCATGTGGGAGTCCTACACCCTTAACCACCACGACACCTGCCAGCCCCCAAATTAAATAATTATTAAAAAAAAAAAAAAAGTAAATACTCAGGTCAGCCAGTGGCATAATGGTTAAGGTGACTGGATCCCACATGAAATCATAGTTCAAGTCCTGCACTAGGTGGTTTGAAAAACACGCAGGTCAGGGTCAGCAGGTGGCATGGTGGTTAAGGTGTAAGATTCTCACATGGTGGATCATGGTTCAAGTCCTGGACCTGGTAGCCTGAAAATCACAACAAATAAATAGATAAAGAAATAAAGGGGGACCAGCAGATGGTATAATGGTTACATTGCTGTACTCCCACGTAGTCGACTGGGGTGTGAGTCCCAGACCTGGTAGCTTAAAACTCATGCTGGGGGGAACCAGCAGTTAGCGTAATGGCTATGTCGCTGGACTCCCACGTAGTCGACCGCGGTTCGCGTCTCGGACCCGGTGGCTTACAACTCACGCCGGGCGCGTGTGCGTGCGTGCCCAAGATCCCGAGAGGAGAATGGAGGAGAAGGGATTGCGGCGTGACCATCCCCCCTGGGGGGTGATTTCTCGCTTTCTGTCTCTCTGTCTCTCTCTGTCTGTCTGGCGAGCGCACGCGCCCTATAGCAAAAAACCTCTCAAAAAAAAAAAAAAAAAAAAAAAAACTCATGCTGGGTGCATGTGTGTGCATGCCCAAGATCTCAAGAGGAGGGACCAGTAGGTGGCATGGTGGTTAAAGCGCTGGACACTCCCACATGGCCAACCATGGTTCAAGTCCTGGACCTGGTGGCTTACTTTCTCACTTTCTCTCTCTCTTGCTCTGTCTCTCTCTGGTCAAATTAAAAATAAATGAATGGATAAGTAAAATTAAATAAAAAATAATTCTTTTTTTTAAAAAAAAAAGATCTCAAGAGGAGAATGGAGGAGGGATTGTGGCATGGCAATCCCCCTGGGGAGTGATTTCTTGCTTTCTGTTTCTCTCTCCAGCAAGCACACATACAAAAATCTAAAAATTAAAAAAAAAGTAAAAATAAAAAATAAAAAGAAGAACACACTGGGCATGTGCGTATGCTTTTCCTGAGAAAAGAATGGAGAAGGGATTGTGGTGTGGCCATCCCCTCTGGGGAATGCTTTTGTATTTTCCTTCTACCTACTGCAAGTGCATGTGTCCTCTAACAAACTAAAAAAAAGTAAATAGGGGACCAGCAGGTGGCGTGGTGGTTAAGGCCGCTGGAAACTCCCACATGGCTGACCGTGGTTCAAGTCCTGGACCTGGTGGCTTGCTCCCTCTCTCCCTCTCCCTCTCCCTCTCTCTCTGAGTCTCTCTCTTGTCAAATTAAAATAAATGAATGAATAAAAAAAAAGTAAAGGGAACCAGCAGTTAGCGTAATGGCTATGTCGTTGGACTCCCACGTAGTCGACTGCGGTTCGTGTCCCGGACCCGGTGGTTTAAAACTCACGCCGGGCGCATGTGCGTGCACGCCCAAGATCCCGAGAGGAGAATGGAAAAGGGATTGCGGTGTGACCATCCCCCCTGGGGGGTGATTTCTCGTTCTCTGTCTCTATGTCTCTCTCTGTCTGTCTGGCGAGAGAAAAAAAAAAAGTAAATAGGATAAGTGTTGGTCCGATGTTACTGAGTCTGGGACTATAGGGTTAAGTAGCTGAAACTAGATGATGCATGTTTGTTGATGGGTATGTAGTCTTAGCAGTTAATACATTAATAATTTGAGAAAAGTTGAAGTGCGGGAATAAAGACTATTTTTTTTTTTTTGGAGAGGTTTCGCTATAGGGTGCGTGCACTCGCCAGACAGACAGAGAGAGACATAGAGACAGAAAGTGAGAAATCACCCCCCAGGGGGGATGGTCACACCGCAATCCCTTCTCCTCCATTCTCCTCTCGGGATCTTGGGCATGCAAGCACACGCGCCCGGCGTGAGTTTTAAGACCCCGGGTCTGGGACACGAACCGCGGTCGACTACGTGGGAGTCCAGCGACATAGCCATTACGCTAACTGCTGGTTCCCAATAAAGACTATTTGATCTTTTTGATCAAAGTAATAGGTTATTAGAAAAGTTGTGATGTGTTTTTCTACATTTTTTAATGCAAAAATGCATAACTTTTCCAACATCCCAATATTACAATAGATTAATAACCAAGAGTTCACATTTTGTATTGATCTCTAGTAGCTATGCATGAAAAGTATGTCAGAACGAGGCTCAAAAGTAAATATGCCTGGGGCTAGCAGGTGGCGTGGTGATAGTTCTGGACTCTCACATGGCCGAACACGGTTCAAGTCACAGACCTGGTAGCTTGCTTTCTCACTTTTCCTCTCTCTCTCTGTCTCGCTCTGGTCAAATTGAAGAATAATAATAAAGTTAAAATAATTCTTTTAAAAATTTAAAAATTTAAATGCCTAAATATACCAAGTGCTTCTGTCAAAAAACAAAAACAAAAACAGAAAAACAAACAAACCAAACAAACCAGTTGACACAGTACTAAATCTTTTTTTTTTTTTAGAGAGATTTTTGTGGGACCAGCAGTTAGCGTAATGGCTATGTCGCTGGACTCCCATGTAGTCGACCGCGGTTTGCGTCCCGACCCGGTGGCTTAAAACTCACGCCAGGCACACGTGCGTGCATGCCCAAGATCACGGGAGAATGGAGGAGAAGGGATTGCAGCGTGGCCATCCCCCTTGGGGGGTGATTTCTCACTTTCTGTCTCTCTGTCTCTATCTGTGTGGCGAGCGCATGTGCCCTATAGTAAAAACCTCTCCAAAAAAAAAAAAAAGATTTTTGTCATAGGACTCATAGAGACAGAAACAGAGAAAGTAAGAAATCACTCCCTGGGGGGAATGCCCACACCACAATCCCTCCTCCTCTGTTCTTTTCTTGGGATTTTGGGCACACACAGCTTGAGTTTCAAGCCACCAGATACAGGACTTGAATTGGGGTTGGCTATGTGGGTGTCCAGTGCCACACCACCTGCTGGCCCCAGTACTAAACCTTTTTTTGTATGTGAAGGGCCCAGTTTACCACAATGTAGTGTTCAGTGCTGTCTCTTGTCAAAAGGGACTTTTTTTAGCTGTATGGTGTATGCACTTGCCAGAGAGACTGAGACAGAAAGTGAGAAATTACCCCCGGGGGGAGGGCCATGAGGCAATCCCTTCTCCATTCTCCTCAGGATTTTGGGCACGCATGCACGGGTGCCCAGCATATCTCATGCTGCAGAGTCTGAGACTTGAACCATGGCGGGCCATGTGGGAGCCCAGTGACATAACCATTATGCCATCTGCTGTTCTCCAAAAGGGACATTTCAATGTTTCTTTTTAATGCCAGAGGGCATGTGTGCACGTACAAGGGAGGCCCCCAATGTGGCCTGATTGTACTGCAATCCTTTTTCTTCCAATTATCCATCCTGTCAGGATCGTGGGCATGTGTGCACACACCTGGCATGTTTTTCAGGCTGCCAGGGCCAAGATTCAAACCCTGATCCACCATATGGGATCCAACTTCTTTTGCACAGTACTTAACTGCTGCTCCCTGGGACTAGCCTGACCTTTACCTGCTGTCATGGGACTCATCTAAAAATTTTCCAACAGGGAAACAGCTTTGAAGAGCAACCTCCTGATTTTCTCTCATTCGAGGTTTCATTTCCCTGCTTATTAATTGCTGCTGCCATTCAGACTTTTGAAAATTTTATATACGTACGTATGTGTGTATGTTTGTTTATGTATGTTATGTGTGTGTTTATTTATTTATTTATTTATAGCGAGGAGAGGAAGGGCACCCCAAACAGGGTCTTGTTACCCCATGATTCCCTTACCCCACCTTCCAGCTAGTCAGGATCTTGGGAGCACATGAGCCCAGCATGTTTCAGGTCAACTCAGGCTCCAAACCTGCGGTCAACTGCGGGGCCTTCAGTAAACTGCAGATCAGAGCGCCATCGCCTACGCCACCACGGCTGGGCCCAGAGACTTCAAGAGGTCAAGCTCTTTACTTTTTCTGAATATACTAATCTGAATATGAGTTAGTGAACAATTCATTCTTTTCAATAAATGTTTATTGTGTATTTAAAACTTAAAAAGTTTATTTTCTTCCACGAGAGAAAGAGAGAAAACAGGAACCCTCAACAGGGTCTTCATGCCACAACGCACTCGGTCTCGGCCAGTCTGGATCATAGGCAGATGTGTGCCTGCTGCGCACAGAGAAGTCCTGAGACACGAACCCAGAACCATACTATGTTGGTCTAGCTGTATTACTTATGGACCACCACGTGGCCCTCAAAAAATATTTATTGAGCATATATTATGTGCTAAAACCCATTCTTAATGCTGAGGATTCATCAGTGAGTAAGACAAAGCCCCTCCCCATGAAATTTACATGCTAGAGAAAATAAATAAATAAAACAAAGACTATGACTTCAGGTAGTAGCTAAGGGTCACAAAAAATAAAATAGGTGAATGGTACAGGAAATGATAGGGGTAGGATGGCTCGACAGGATGGTCAGAATGGCATCTCTGAGAAAGGAATGTTTAAACAGAGTCCTGAATGTGGTGAAGAAGCAAGAATCTTTTTTTCTTTCTTTCTTTTTTTGGAGAGGTTTTTGCTATAGGGCACGTGCGCTTGCCAGAAAGACAGAGACAGACAGAGAGACAGAAAGCGAGAAATCACCCCCCCCCCCAGGGGGGATGGCCACGCTGCAATCCCTTCTCCTCCATTCTCCTCTCGGGATCTTGGGCATGCACACACATGCGCCTGGCGTGAGTTTAAGCCACCAGGTCCGGGACTCGAACCGTGGAAGACTACATGGGAGTCCAGTGACATAGCCATTATGCTAACTGCTGGTTCCAGAAGCAAGAATCTTGATGGATATTCCAGGTAAAGGAAGTGTAAAGGTACTAAAATAAGAATGAGTTTGTCATATTTGGTTGGTTGGTTAGTGTATGTATGTATATATTTATTTATTTAGTGACGGATCTATGTTGCCAGGTCAGCTTTAAGTTCATGATCTTCCTGTCTCAGCTTCTCCAAGATGCTGGGATTACAGGCATGTGCCACTGCCCGGTTATGTAGGCTGGACTGGGAATTGAACCCAGCCTCCCGAGCACAGTGTCTTAGCAACACCTGCCAATGTGGCTGGGCCCTGATTTTATTTCAAGTAGAAAGCCATTGGATTTTATTATTTTAGAGAAATTTTTGCTATAGGGCATGTGTGCTCGCCAGAGAAACAGAAAGCAAGAGATCACCCTTCAGGGTAGATGGCCATGTGGCAATCCTTTCTCCATTCTCCTCTTGGATTCTGGGTATGCATGCACATGTGTCCAGTGTGAGTTTCAGATTGCTGGTTCTGGGACTTGAACTGCGGTCAGCCATGTGGGATAAAGTGCCTTAACCACTATGCCACCTGCTGGCCCTCTTTGGATGGTTTTGATGAGGAAAATTGTGTGATTTGATGTAAGTTTTCTGTCTATCTTTAACTTGTCAGAGGGCACATTTGCTTGCCAGACACACACACACACACACACACACACGGAGGGAGAGAGAGAAGGAAGGGAAAGCACCTCCCTCTCATGGGGGATGGTCATGCTGCAACCTCTTCTGCCTCATTTTGGGCATGCACACACATGTGCCTGGTGTGTTTTCAAGCAGCTGGTCTGGAAGGACTGTGAAGTTGACCATGTGAGATCCAGCTGCCTTAACCATTATGCCACCAGCAGGCCCTGATGAAAGTTCTAAAAAGTACACTTTGGCCATTGGGTGGATAGATAATGACTTGCAATGGTGCAAGAGGCCTGTGAGACTACTGCAGTGATTCAAATAAAAGGTAGGTGATAGCACTGGAGGCCGTAACCTCCAATAGTGCATATTCAGGATTAAGGTTTGGACATGGGATGTAAAGACAAGGGAGGTCTTTGGAAAACCTAACTGAACGGTAATGCCATTGGTAGAGATGGGAAAGACGGAGTCAATGTGTTCAGGGAAGTATTTTGGCAAGCCAAGGTTCCTGGAGATTGGGTTGATTATGACAGCTGACAGCAGGCTGAAAGCCACTCATCTTGTACATCTCTAAGGGACACTATTCCTGCTGTGTTCTGGAACTGTACTCTAGGGGTTGCCATTGACCCCACTGCTAACTGAATGCTGTCCTGGTCAGGTACATAAGCTTTAGCCCTAGAAGGAGGGCAAAGGAAGGGCAAAGGAAAGAAGTGTGGGAGAGAGCAAGCACATGGGCCCTACCTACTGAGGTCAGACAACCTGAGGAAAGATACAGCAAAAGACAGCAGTTCCGCCATGGCAGTGGGAGGGAGAGACTATGTGTCTGAAGGTCAGAAGTCACTGAAAACAGTTTGGTCTAAGATTAGATCTGAGTATGCAGACACACTAAAATTCCAGAGTGGGGCCAGTCAGGTGGCATGGAGGTTAAGGCAGCTGGATCCCACATGATTGATCATGCAGTTCCAGTCCTGGACATCAAGACCCGAAAGTTACTCTGGGCATGCATTGTAATGTATGTCCCGAATCCCGAGAAGAGATGGAAGAGAAGGGACTGTGGCATGGTCATCCTTCCTAGTGGGTGATTTCTCTCTTTCTCTCTCTCTCTGGTAAGTATAAGCATTCTGTAGCAAGTTAAATAAAAATCTCAGAGCAAAGGGGCCCTGCTGGGGTGGGGGGAGACAGAGAGAGACAGAAAGATGGAAAGTGAGAAATCACCCACTCAGGGGAATTGGCTATGCCACAATTCCTTTTCCTCCACTCTTCTCCTAGGATCTTGGGCACCCCTGCACATTCACCTGGTGTGAGTTTCAAGTCATCAGGTCTGGGACTCAAATCGTGGTTGGCCATATAGGAGCCCAGTGATGTAACTGTTACAACATCTGCTGGTCCCAAAATAATCATCTTTATGTTTAGTATTTTATGATTTGCTGTTTTTTGTTGTTGTTTTAGGTTTTTGCCATAGGGTACATGTGCTTTCCAGAGAGAAACAGAGAGGCAGAGGGAAAGAGAAATCACTCCCCCAGTGGGATGGCCACACCATAATCACTTATCCTGCGTTCTCCACTCAGGATTTTGGGCATGCATACACACGCCCAGATATTCAGGCGGCTGGGTTTGGGACTTGAACTGTGGTCAGCCATGTGAAAAGTCTAGCACCTCAACCACCACACCACCTGCTAGCTCTGATTTGCTGCTTTTGACAGCTTATTAAAAAATGGGGCTAGGGACCAGTAGTTGGCGTAATAGCTATGTCGCTGGACTCCCATGTAGTCGACTGCGGTTCGAGTCCCAGACCTGGTGGCTTAAACACATGCCGGGCGCGTGTGTGTGCGTGCCCAAGAACTTGAGAGGAGAATGGAGGAGAAGGGATTGCAGCATGGCCATCCCCCCGAGTGGGTGATTTCTCACCTTTCCACCTTTCTGTCTCTGTCTCCCCCAACCCCAGCAAGTGCACATGTCCTAAGGCAAAAACCTCTAAAAAAAAATGATTATTTTATATGGCTTTGAAGGGCTTTAGAATTTTAGGCCCCTTTGCTCTAAGATGTTTATTTTTTTATTTAACTTGCTAACTTCTCTCTGTCTCTCTCTGTCTTTCTGGTGAGCACATGCACCCTGTAGCAAATGCCTCCCTCCAAAAAAAATGGGGCTGGCAGGTGGTATGGTGGTAAGGGGCGTTGGACATCCATGAGGCCAACCATGGTTCAAGTCCTGGACCTGGCAGTTTGCTTTCTTACTTTCCCTCTCTCTTTCTCTCACTCTGCCCATCTCTGGTCAAATTAAAATAAATAAAGTTAAATAAAATAATTCTTAAAAAAGGAACTATTTAGCTTTACTTAATAATTTTATTTATTTGGATTTGAGCAGAGAGGGACAGAGTGAGAGAGACAATGTGAGAAAGCAAGTCGCCAGGTCCGGGACTTATATGACAGTCAGCTATGTGGGGGTCTAGTGTCCTTAACCACCACGCCACTTGCTGGTCCCTCCTTTTTTTTTTTTTTTTTTTTAATAATTTAACTTTATTTATTATTATTATTTTCTAGCCCCAGGTTCGGGACTTGAACTGTGGTCAGCTATGTGGAATTCCAGTGCCTTTAGCTACCACACCACCTGCCTGCCCCCTAAATAAAATAATTCTTAAAAAAAAAAGTTTGCCAGAGGATACTCACCAGAGAGACAGACAGAAAGATGGAGGGAAAGTGAGAAAGCACCCCCAGGAGGGATAGTCACTTGGCCATCTCTTCTCTGTTCTCCTCTAGGGGTTTTGGGCATACATGCATGAGTGCCTGGTGTGCTGTCCAGGATGCCGGGTCCAGGACTTGAAACATGCAGTTGGCAATATGAGATCCAACAGCCTTAATCACTACACCATTGACTGGCTCAAGAATTTATCTTATAAAACAAAACAAAAAAAAACTCCACATACACTTAAATTTAATTGCCAGAGGGCACATGTTCTCACCAGGGTGACAGGGATAGGAAGAAAGCACTCACAAATGGGGTGTGGTTATACCACAATCCCTTCTCCATCTCCATCCAGTCAGGGTTTTGGGCAATTCTTGCACATGTGCCTAGAGTGTTTTTCAATCCACTGGGACCAGGATTCAAACCATGACCAGCCAGGTTAAGGATCTGGCTCCATTAACCACTAGGCCACAGGGCTGGTCCTCTTATTTTATTTTTTTTTTTAAGTAGAGCTATTATCTTTGAAAGATGCTGCTCTCAGTTTTTAAAAGTTTCTTTCCATAACAAATAGAGACAGAGACGGGCACCCCAGCAGGGTCCTCATTCTGCAGTTCACCTCTACTCTCAGCCAGCCTGATCACAGACACGCACGCACCTCTGGAGAGCTTATGGAGGTCCCAAGATGCAAACCCACGACTGGCCCCAGGAGGGTCCAGTTTGCATTTTCTCTGTGCTACCAACTGGCTCCTGAGGCTTTATCCTGTTTGTTCTTGAATCTAGCAAGGGTCTGGTACATGGCAGGAGTCAATAAACTTATCTTAAAAGAGTAAGTGAAGAACCCTCTCCCAGTTGTTTGTTTTAGTCTAGCTTGATTTTTGCAATCCTATACAAAAGACTACTCCATCCTCCTTCTCCTAGAAGTCTCAGGGGTAGAACGGCTGATCCTTCACCAAGCCCCCCGAGAGGCAGGCCTGAGGAGCCGGGGCTCTGAACTCTCCAAGGCCTTCAGCCAAGACTGGCGCCAAAAAACTTTTTAAACTAAGACTGAGAACCTTAAGGCTAATTAACTGCACAGTTCCCATCTTTGTAACCTTTGGGTTTTATACCAAAATCTTTGGTTTTATGCTCTCTACTCACCTGTACTTTCAACGTTGGTCTTTTTGTTTTTCTGCTGTTTCTTCTCAGCTGTTTTCCTCATTCCCTTTAGAGAATTTCCCTCAACATAGCCATCCAAATTACAGCTAGGTTTCTTCTGGGACACTGCTTTAACTGCACACTTACAGGACTCCCCCTCCTATATCAGAAAGTGGGGAACTGGGGAACCAGCAGTTAGCGTAATAGCTATGTCGCTGGACTCCCACGTAGTCGACCGAGGTTCGCGTCCCGGACCCGGTGGCTTAAAACTCACGCCGGGCGCGTGTGTGTGCGTGCCCAAGATCCCAAGAGGAGAATGGAGGAGAAGGGATTGCGGCATGACCATCCCCCCTGGGGGGTGATTTCTCGCTTTCTGTCTCTATGTCTCTCTCTGTCTGTCTGGCGAGTGCACGCGCCCTATAGCGAAAACCTCACCAAAAAAAAAAAAGGAAAAAAAAAAAAAGAAGAAGAAAGCAGGGAACTGAGATACACGTAGCTCCCTAGTGCCATTTAAGGCCATTACCCTTCCAGTATGTTCGCTAGCAACTGCTCCATTAGGTCCACGTCTTCCAGTCTCTGCTGTTCTTGGTCACTCCTACATCAGGACTGGCACTTGGTTTTATTTTCTTTTCCCGAGTTGTGCCTAATTCTGCATTCAACCTTGATTTACACATCCAACTCTCCCAAGCTCCACATGTTTTTCTATGCTAGAGACTTTAAAAAGTACTATTATTTAAGATTTTTTGCCATAGGGCATGTACACTTGCCAGAGAGACAGGGAGGCAAAGTGAGAAATCACCCACAAAGAGGGATGACCATATATCACAATCCCTTCTCCTCCGTTCTCCTCTTGGGATCTTGGGTACACACAGACACGCAACCAGCATAAGGTTCAAGTCACCAGGTCTGGGACTGAAACTGTGGTCAGCTATGTGAGAGTCAGTGCCTTAACCACCACACCACCTACCAGCCCCATTACTGGTGATTTTATTTTATTTTATTTATTTATTTTGATAGGTTTTTGCTATAGGGCACATGCGCTTGCCAGAAAGACAGAGAGAGACAAAGAGACAGAAAGCGAAAAATCACCTCCCCCCCCGGAAGGGGATGGCCACGCCGCAATCCCTTCTCCTCCATTCTCCTCTCAGGATCTTGGGCATGCACACACATGCGCCTGGCGTGAGTTTAAGCCACTGGGTCCAGGACTCAAACTGCGGTCAGTTATATGGGAGTTCAGCAACATAGCCATTACGCCAACTGCTGGCCCCCATTACTGGTGTTTTTAAACAAGGGATAACAGAGCAACCTTCAGATATAAGAGCTACCTACCTTTACAGCTGGATGTGGAAACTCTTTTAGTTCTGTAACACTAGACTTTTTTAAAAAAATAATTCATTTAATTTAATTAAATTAATTTATTTATTTGTAATTTGACCAGAGGGAGACAGAAAAGGAAAGTGAGAAAGCATGGTCAGCCATGTGGGAGTCCAATGCTTTTACCACCATGCCACCTGCTGGTCCCAACCTTTGATTCTTTTTTTTTTTGGAGAGGTTTTTGCTACAGGGTGCATGCGCTCGCCAGACAGACAGAGACAGAGAGACAGAAAGAGAGAAATCACCCCCTAGGGGGGATGGCCATGCCGCAAACCCTTCTCCTCCATTCTCTTTTCGGGATCTTGGGCACGCACATACATGCACCGGGCATGAGTTTTAAGCCACCGGGTCTGGGATGTGAACCGTGGTCCACTACGTGGGAGTGCAGCAACATAACCATTACACTAACTGCTGGTCCTCCCAACCTTTGATTCTTAACTAGTCCACTTCACACTCATCCCCACCACCCTTGTCATTCCATGGAAGAGTTCGTACTCTAAAGTTTTAAAGTCCAATATCTTTCTGACTATAATGTCCTGAGCTTCTGGCTTAATCACTTCCTTTACTTCTAAATCACTTGCTCTTTGACCTTAATAAAGTCTTCTTTTGACCAGAGTTTGCCATACATTTCTCAGTCTACTTTCTTATCCACCTGGAATCAGGTGGCTTCCTTAAACTGCCTTAGCGGCATTTTCATCCCTGTGTTTGCTGTAAGTCTATTTCGTGTCCACAAATCAGGAGCCAGGATCTATCTATATAACAATGTCTTCTGCTCTTATACATAAGTAGCTGGGTGCTGCTAGAGAAAACAGCACCATGCCAATCAGTACCTTTTCACATTATTTCCAATCTGTTAGGCCTTCAATGGTCTCTCTTTTACTTGGTATTTTGGTTGGCTCTCTCTTCCATTCTCCTCCCTTTTATCCACTCTTCTACTGAGCTGTCAGAAACATGACATAGTTTTGTTTTTCTATGCAAAAATGCATCATGACTATTCTGACTCAATATATCCTTCTGTATCTCTTCTTAAGCGCCTTGTCTAACTCACCAACACTCACCTAGCAACTTAACATTTGACCTCACAAAGAATAATGATGCTGGCAGACAAGACTCCCATTAATTACTTACCCCAATCACAAATAAACAGCTGGGAGTTTACCCACTGTTACATGTTTTCATTTGGGTCTCAAGCAGGATAACATCCTACTTGAGATCAATTCTTTATTTTATTTTATTTTTTAAGATTTATTTTTTACGCGTGTGTGTGTGTGCCCAAGATCCCAAGGGGAGAATGGAGTAGAGGGGATTGCGGTGTGGCCATCCCCCCTGGGGGGTGATTTCTTGCTTTCTATCTCTCTGTCTCTCTCTGTCTTTCTGGTGTGCGCACGCGCCCTATAGCAAAAACCTCTCCCGAAAAAAAAGAAAAAAAAAGAATTATTTTTTATTTAACTTTATTATTATTATTTCCTAATTTGATCAGAGAGTGATAGACAGAGACAGAGACAGAGAGAGAGACAGAGAGAAAGAGAGAGAGAGAGGGAGGGAGGGATGGAGGGAGGGAAAGTGAGAAAGTAAGCCATCAGGTCCAGGATTTGAACCATGGTCGGCCCATGTGGGAGTCCAGTGCCTTAAACCACCATGCTACCTGCTGGCCCTGAGATCAATTTCTTACTCAACTGACTTAGTTAACTAGACTATGTTTGGCATATAGCGCTCAATAAATATCTAGTGGGGACCAGCAGGTAGCATAGTGGTTAAGGAATCAGACTCCCACGTGGCTGATTGTGGTTTGAGTCCCAGACCTGGTGGCTTGAAACTCACGATGGGCACACGTGTGTGTCCAAAATCCCAGGAGGATAATGGAAGAGAAGTGACTGCAAAGTGACTGTCCTCCCTGGGAGGTGATTTCTCACTTTCCTGCTTACTCTCCCCAGCAAATGCACGTGCCCTATTGGCAAAAACCTTCAACGAAATACATACACACATATATACATACATACATAATACATACATACCTGGTAAGCTAGAGTGTTACGTAACACTGCTCTGGTTTCTATGCCCTCTTTTCTCTTCAGAACTTTGCTTTTAGGTTATTATTACTCTCTATTGAGGTTCAGATTTAAAAAAAAAATATTGCCAGAGGCATGTGTGCTTGCCAGAAACAAACAGAAAGAGAGAGAGGAAATACCTCCAATGGGGCATGGTCATGCTACAATCCCTTCTCCATTTTCCCATTCTGTAGGCATTTCGGACACGTGTCTGCACAGGTGCCTGGTGTAAAGGCCGAGATTCAACTGCTCAGTTGGCCATGCAGGACTGAGCTCCCTGGTCACAAGGCCAGTCTATTAAGCTTCAAAGTTTACTAATTCTTTCCACTCAATTAATAAATGTGCCTTGAGACCAGCAGTTGGCGTAATGGCTATGTCGCTGGACTCCTACCCAGTGGCTTAAACTCACGCCGGGCACATGTGTGTGTGTGCCCAAGATCCCAAGAGGAGAATGAAGGAGAAGGGATTGTGGCGTGGCCATCCTCCCTGGGGGGTGATTTCTCGCTTTCTGTCTCTCTGGCAAGTACATGCATCCTATTCAAAAACCTCTCAAAAAAAAAAAAAAAAAGTGCCTTAATTGATGCCATACTAAAGTAATAAAACCTTTCCATACCACTCAGTTCTACATGTCAGATTCCACCCCTACCAACCCATTCAAACTGGTCTCCAAAGGTTACTAATTACCAAATCAAATGGATACTTTTCAGTCACTACCTTTTTTTTCTTTTTAACATTTTGATTTTATTGTTTTTAAAATTAAAATTAAAGTTCTAATTATCAAATACACACTCATTGCCAAAATGTTGAAAAGTAGAGAAAGTGGACATATACCTTAAACCATAACCCTAAAAAACCGTTATCCATTATTTGGGCACTTTTCTTTCTTTTATTTTTGGGGCACCTTTTTTTTAAAAAAAATTATTTTTAAAAAATAATTATTTTATTTATTTATTTTAATTTGACCAGAGAGAGACACACAGAGGGGGAGAGAGAGAGAGAAAGTGAGAAAGCAAGCCACCAGGCCCAGGACTTGAACTGCAGTCAGCCATGTGGGAGTCCAGTGTTCTTTTTCTTTTAAAGAATTATTTATTCACTCATTTTTTTATAAAGAGTTATTTTATTTAACTTTATTTGTTTTAATTTGACCAGAGTGAGACAGAGTGAGAGAGAGTGGGGATAGAGGTGGTTAGAAAGCAAGCCACCAGGTCTGGGATTCAAACCATGGTTGGCCACATGGGAATCCAGCACCTTTAACCACCATGCCATTTCATTCATTTATTTTAATTTGACCAGAGAGAGACAGAGAGAGAGAGAGAGAGAGAGAAAATGAGAAATCAAGTCACCAGATTGAGGACTCAAGCCGTGGTCAGCCATATGGGAGTGTCTAGCACCTTAATCACCATGCCACCTTCTGGTCCTGAGTCCAGCGTTCTTAACCACACCACCTGCTGACTCTGCAGGTCACTTTTTATTATGTAGGTAAGCTAATTTCCGTCTTTGCTTCTTTTTTTTTTTTTTTTTTTTTTGAGAGGTTTTTGCTATAGGGCCACAATCCCTTCTCCTCCATTCTCCTCTCAGGATCTTGGGCACATAAGCACTCGCGCCGGGTGTGAGTTTAAGTCGCCAGTTCTGGGACTCGAACCACGGTCAGCTACATGGGAGTTCAGTGACATAGCCATTACGCTAACTCCTGGTTCCTTCACTTCATTTTTTTAAAAGAATTATTTTATTTAACTTTACTTATTTATTTATTTTAATTTGACCAGAGAGGGACAGAGTGAGAAAAAGAGACAGAGAGAGAAAGAGAGAGAGAGAGAGAAGGAAAGTGAGAAAGCAAGCTACCAGGTCTGGAACTCGAACTACGGTAGGCCATGTGGGAGTCTAGCACACTTAACCACCATGCCACTTGCCGGCCCCCTTCTTCACTTCATTTAACCTTCTACAGCATACACTACGAACATTGTCATTAGATACCATACCTTCCTGATTTTCCTATTTTGTGGTTTCCTTTTCTGTTCCCTTCAGGTGTTACCCTTCAGTAAGGTCTATTCTCCAATCTTTCTGTTCTACATGGTTTCACTTCATAGCTTTACTAGGATATCTTTAAGTCCACAAAATCTGTATTTCCTATCTTGATTTATTCCCCAGCCTCCTGACTCAGAAATTAAATAACTTATTGATCATCCACTTCTGGATCTACGATGGGCACCTCCACTCAACCTTTTTGCAAAACTAACCTTATTCTTTTCCTTGCTAAACTTAGTTTTTCAGTTATATTCTCAGTCTGTGTTATGGAATCATTTACTCAGAGATGTGGGAATTAAGACTCCCGCTTCTTCTCAAGACCCACACCCCACAACAAATCCTGCTCACTGTATTTTCCATGAATCCCCTGAATAAACGTTCTTTTATCCCCAGTCATTACTCTCCTTAGTTCATAATCATATCTCACCTGGAGTGTTACAGATACAGAATAGTTTGTGTTACTCATAATTCAACGAGCCCATGGTAGCGGTTTCCCAAGTGTAATACAGAATTTTCCACTTAGGTGTTTCATTTTCACTTTAAACCTGATGTGCCCCAAACTGAACTCATCATCTTCCGATTCACACTAGCCACTCCCTGCTCAACTTTCCCATCCCATTTCCTACCACTAATAATTAACCCTCTCCAATCTCTTCCCCATACTGGGATCAGATTATTTTAAAGAGCCAATTTGATCTTGTCATTCTCTTGCTTAAAGTCTTTAACAGCAGGGACCAGGAGTCGGCATAATGGCTGTGTCGCTGGACTCCCATGTAGCCGAGCACGGTTCAAGTCACAGACCCAGTGGCTCCAACTCACAGGGTGCGTGTATGTGCGTGCCCAAGATCCTGAGAGAATGGAGAAGGGATTGTGGTGTCACTATCCCCCCTGGGGGGTGATTTCTTGCTTTCTGTCTCTCTGTTTCTCTTTGTCTTTCTGGCAAGCACATGCGCCCTATAGCACAAAAAAAAAAAAAAAAAAAAAAAGGCTTTAACAGCAACTTCTCATTACCTCTAGAATAAAGTCCATCGGGCCCTTTCGTGATCTCTCGATTTCTTCTACTTATCTCTGGCCTCACCCCTTGCATCCTTGTCATGATTACTCTGAATTACTTCCGGTTTCCAGAATGTGACACCTATTTTTTTCTTACCTGGAAGATACCTTTTCCAATCTAACCCCTTTACCTGAGGAAATCCTACTCCTCCAGAGATTTCAGCATATAAGCTACTTCCTATGAAAGGATTTTCCTGATGGCCCTACCTCCTCAAGTTGGGTGTGTCCTTATTCGTGAATTCATAGCCCTTGGTGTTTATCCCTCTCATACAAGCCCCTGTACTCTGCTGGGTCTTTGGGAAAGTCATGATGCATTTTCACATTTTCTATTTCCCAACCACCCAATAGTAGCCTGTCTACCTATCTTCATTATATCCCCCTATGGACCATAAACTCCTGAGGGCAGAAATCACATTTTATGTGCTGTTGTAGTCCCTGAAGTGAGGATGTCATATGCTTTACTTTGTTTAATCACAACAAACCTTAATGGTTACTACATCATTTCTATTTTGCAAATAAGTAAACCAGGCAAAGAATTTAAGAAACTTGTCCAATTATAAAATACCAAAATCGGGGCCAGCAGGTGGCATGGTGATTAAGGTGCTGGATCTCACATGGCTGATTCCACAGTTCAAGTTCCAGATCTGGTGGCTTGAAAAACATGCTGGACAAGAATGGGAAAAGGACTGAGGCATGGCCATCCCTCCCAGGGGGGGTGATTTCTCATTTTCTCTCTCCGCCTCTCTCTGGCAAGTACACATGCCCTATGGTAAGAATCTAAAAACAAACAAACAAAAAAGTTTTTGTTTTTTTTTTTAAAGAGAGATTTTGCTACAGGGCATGTGCTCTTGCTGGAGAGACAGAGAGACAGAAAGTGAGCAATCACCCCAGGTGGGATGGCCATGCCACAATCCCTTCTCCGTTCTCCTCTGGGGATTTTGGGCATGCATGCATACATGCCCAGCATGTTTTAAGTTGCCAGGTCCAGGACTTGAACCATGGTCGATTGCATGGGAGTCCAGTGATGTAACCATTATGCCATCTGCTGGTCCCCCAAAACCAGGATTTAAAACCAGGCAGCCAAATACTAAAATCAATCCATCACCAAATCATCCTAAGTCTCTCCTTCACACAACTGGGCAGAGACCTGTCTAAAGCACAGGTCCAATCAGCTCCTTGGCAATTCACTCAGGGGTTCCTAGGCCTGCCTCCATGTCATGTCCTCTGCAGTTTGGCCCTGTCAACTTTCCTGGCTTGGTCTCCAGCAACTCACCAGGACTCACTTGATTTACTGCTACTGCAGGAACACAGTGTCCACACCGTCTTATCCTTTTCTAAGTGTTATTCCCTCTATCAAAATTCTTTTACACCTTACCTTTCTACAGAAATCCTATTCATCCTTCAGAATTTACACCATGAAACCTTTCCTGCCCATTCTTTTCCCCATTCCTTTGCAGGCAGTGAAGAGAATCCTGTCTCTACTGTCAGAAGCTGTGTGACTTGGTCCTCAGCAAGTTATTTTGTCTTAGATGTCTCATTTGTGTAGAGTACCTACTTCACAGAACTGTGTAGCTTAAATGAGATGACATAATTTAAGCACTTAACATAGGGCTTGACACATAAGTATTCAAAATATTTAACAACTATTACTCATCCCTATTCTGCTATGTACCTAGACCTCTGCTGTTAAAAATGTTAACTTCCTGGGACCAGCAGTTAGTGTAATGGCTATGTTGCTGGACTCCCACATAGTTGACTGTGGTTCGCGTCCCGGACCCGGTGGCTTAAAACTCACGCCGGGAGCGTGTGCATGCGTGCCCAAGATCCCGAGAGGAGAATGGAGGAGAAGGGATTGCAGTGTGGCCATACCCCCTGGGGGGTGATTTCTCGCTTTCTGTCTCTCTGTCTGTCTGGCGAGCGCACGTGCCCTGTAGTGAAAAACCTCTCCAAAAAAAAAAAAAAATAGTTAACTTCCCATCAGAGTGAAATCTCTTTGAGGTACCTACAGTACCCACACTCACCTTTATTTTAGCAGTGCCTGGTATATTGTGGGCACCTAACAGATAAATATTGAACTTGTCTAATTTTTTTTTATTTTTAAGAATTACTATACTTAACATTATTTATTTATTATTATTTTCCAGTTTGATCAGAGAGAGAAGGAAAGTGAGAAAGCAAGCCACCAGGTCTAGGACTCGAACAACAATTGCCCATGTGGGAGTCCAGTGCCTTTAACCACCACACTACCTGCCAGCCCCTGAACTGGTCTGTTTAAATACTGCCCACCTTTCAGGCTCAGTTCAATTCCCATTTTCTCCACTAATAATTACCTTAGGAATTTGGTTGGATTTTTCCTTCTCAGAAGTCTATGGCCTGATCATGTGCTACTTTGCATTATATTACATGTACAAGTGTCTCGGTGAGGCGACAAGTTCTCCTAGGGCGGACACCATCACTGACATTGCTCTTCCATGCAATGATAACTAATATTTCTTTCTTTCTTTCTTTCTTTTTTTTTTTTGGGGAGAGGTTTTCACTATAGGGCACGTGCGCTGGCTAGACAGAGAGAGACATAGAGACAAGAAAGCGAGAAATCATGCCCCAGGGGGATGGTCATGCCGCAATCCCTTCTCCTCCATTCTCCTCTCGGGATCTTGGGCACGCACGCACACGTGCCTGGCGTGAGTTTTAAGCCACCGGGTCCGGGACGCGAACCGCGGTCAACTACGTGGGAGTCCAGCAACATAGCCATTATGCTAACTGCTGGTTCCTGGTAACTAATATTTCTAATCATAAAGTGTTCACTTGTAAACTAAAATACTGCTGCTGAAGTGTACATGGGAGGTCCTACCTTAACTAGTAAGTCATTTCTCTCCAATAGACTTCAGCTATCAACTCATCTAGACTCTTCTTCACTTTACCCTTGGAACTCTTGTCTACAATCAATTTGCCTGCGTTTGTGTGCCACTGTCATGTGTTGGCTTCCCCAGAACAGAATATATCTTCCCTCTTTCCTTTCCAGCCTCCCTCAAGGCCCAATGGAGGACACCATCCATGTGAGGGCTGCCTGTGTGCGTGCTGCTGCCTCACCATGGACATGCTCAGTGGCAACTCTCCAAGTTATTTTTCTTTCACCTGCCTTTTCCATCCCAAGCCACACCAGATTCAACGAATGCTGCTAGAGGGTGTGGTGGCGGCTACTCAATGGCAAAACCAATGAATACTGCTGCTAGACAATCATGGTGACTTCTTCCTACCAACCCAGCTTATTAGATGGCTCAGCTGAGAGGTTTATTAGCATAATCAACACCCAGTAATGTCAGGGGAGTGGAAAAACCCTTGACCCAATTCTTTAGAATCATAATTTTAGAAAACACCTAGCTAAAATAATAGGCAAGAATAACTATTTAAAGCACCGGAAAATCTGTGTACCTTGACTATGTAGGCCTACAGCATAGAAGTGAAGGAAGAGTGGCAAATTTTAAACTACAAGATAAGCCACAAACATTTTCTTGGAACCCCAGCATTCCTAAAGCTATAGCTTAAAATTAAAGACCAGGGAAGCAAGGGATAGTGAAGGAAAAAAAAAAAACATATAAAAGCTTACACACTGGGTCAGCAGGTGGCATGGTGGTAAGCGACTAGATCTTACATAGCTAACCATGTGGCTCAAGTTCTGGCAGCTTGAAAAACATGCCAGGTATGTGTGCATGTGTACTCAAAATTCTGAGAAGGGATTGCAGTGTGGCCATGAGAAGGGATTGCAGTGTGGCCATGAGGGGTGAGTTCTTACTTTCCCCTCTCTCTGTCTCTCTGGCGAACATGTATGCTATATAGCACACACACACACACACACACACACACACAAAAAAAAAAAAAAAAAAAAAAAAAAAAAAAAAAAGCCTATATACTGATTCAAGCTCTTTGACTAACTACACTCTTTTGGGGGCCAGCAGGTGGCGTGGCAGTTGAGAGCACTGGACTCCCACATGACTGAGTTCCAGACCTGGTGACTTGCTTTCTCTCTCATTCTGCTCCTGTCTGGTCAAATTAAAATAAATATATAAAGATTTTAAAAGATGATTCTTAAAAACAAACAAAAAAACAAATAACTTTTTTTTTCCTTGGGTAAATTAATGGGCCAGCAGGTGGCTGGTGGTTGAGGAGAAGAACTTCCATACAACCAATCATGGTTCAAGTCCCAGACCTACGGCTTACTTTCTTACTCCCCCTCACCCCCACTCCCTCTGGTAAGTGCATGTGCTCTATAGGACATTTAAAAAATAATAAATTAAAAAAGAAAAAAGTTATTTAGGGGCTGGTAGGTGGCATGGTGGTTAAGGGTGTTGGACTTCCACATAGCAGACCATGGTTCGAATCCTAAACCTGGTGGCTTGCTTTCTCACTTTCTCTCTCTCTCTCACTCTATCCCTCTCTGGTCAAATTAACATAAATAAATAAAGTTAAATAAAATAATCATTAAAAATTTATTTAACCCTGGGGCCAGCAAGTGGCAAGGTGGTTAAGGGCGCTGGACTCCCACATGGCTTTCTCTCTCTCTGCCACTCTCTGGTCAAATTAAAATAAATAAATAGAGTTATATGAAATAATTATTTTAAAAAGCTAAATTAAAAAAAATATATTTGGTTAGTTTCTCTGATATCCTTTTTTTAACTTAACTTTTTTAAAAAAATTATTTTAATTTGGGAACCAGCAGTTAGCGTAATGGCTATGTCGCTGGACTCCCACGTAGTCGATCGAGGTTCACGTCCCGGACCCGGTGGCTTAAAACTCACGCCAAGAGCATGTGCGTGCGTGCCCAAGATCCCGAGAGGAGAATGGAGGAGAAGGGATTGCGCGGCCTGACCATCCTCCCTGGGGGGTGATTTCTCGCTTTCTGTCTCTATGTCTCTCTCTGTCTGTCTGGTGAGTGTACGCGCCCTATAGCGAAAACTTCTCCAAAAAAAAAAAAAAAAAAAAAAAAAATTTTAATTTGATCAGAGAGGGAGGGAGAGAGAGAAAGTGAGAGAGTAAGCTGCCAGGTCCAGGACTTGAACCAAGGTTGGCCATGTCGGAGTCCAGCATCTTAACCACCATACCACCTGTTGGCCCACAAATAACATTTCTGTACCTCAACTTCTATATGTCACCTGTATTAAATTGCACTAACTGAAAGATCCCACATTCAGCCTCACCCCACTCTCCAGTTAGACACACTTGGCAAACATAAACTAGGGGTAATATGCTCACAGAGAAGTCATGGAATTGGCTCAAAGTGAATTAAGGATGAAAACACTCACTAACCCCACACCACAATAAACACTGCTTAATTTGTTCCCCCAGGTTACATAGCCTAGAGTTTCTATCTGTTGAAACACTAAATTTTTTCACATACTATTTTCTTCCAGCTAAACTCCACAAATGTAGGGAATGCCTTTCTTTAATATGTCTCCACACTGGTGGTATACAGGCGGTGTGGTGGTTAAGGTGCTAGACTCCCAGACTGACCACGGTTCAAGTCCCAGACCCTGTGATTTGCTTTCTCTCTCTCTCTCATGAGTGCATATGACCGACCAATAGCAAATTAAATACTAATAATACTAATAAATAAAATTAAATACAAAATAATTCTTTATATTAAAAAAATAAAAAAGGCATTCTCACCTGGTATGGAGACCTAACACTCACAGCTAATATGCTGTCCAGAAAGGCAAACGGTTAGGATGTAGAGCAAGCCAGTAACATTCTGAGTAGTTGAAAATTTATTTGGAAAGCTTCTGATTAAGGGGAGAGAAAGAATGAGTCAGATACTGAGAATATCCCTTCTCCAGTTTAGAAGGTACTCCCTCTTCCCAAGTAGAACAGGAATTTCTCTGGAATATCTTTAAAAAAATTTTTTTTTTAATTTAATTTTTTTTTTTTTTTGAGAGGTTTTCGCTATAGGGCGCGTGCGCTCGCCAGACAGAGAGAGAAATAGAGACAGAAAACGAGAAATCACCCCCCAGGGGGGATGGCCACGCCGCAATCCCTTCTCCTCCATTCTCCTCTCGGGATCTTGGGCATGCACGCACACGCGCCCAGCGTGAGTTTTAAGCCACCAAGTCCGGGATGCGAACCACAGTCGACTACGTGGGAGTGCAGCGACATAGCCATTATGCTAACTGCTGGTTCCCTTTCTCTGGAATATCTGTGTCTCCTAGACCTTGCTTATCTTCCGCAATAGATACTCATTTGAGAAACCAATCACATTCGGGGAAACACCACGACCAACGTTTCTTAACCAAAGTCAGGCAAAATGGGCAAATAGTTTCAGTCTAACATGTGTGGATGCTGGGGAGGACGGCAAGGGGTGGGAGGAGAGACCAGGGCACGAGTTGTTTCTCCTTTGGTCTGTGTATCACATTCACAAGCAGCTTGTAACTCCCTTAGGTACCAGATTCCAGTAATGCAGGTTAGGACAGGAGAAATAAAGTCACTCTGCCTCCTGCTGGCCACAAACAAAAAGGCTTGAGTTTATTTTGGCTTATTACTAAGGGGTATTTTTCTTTCACAGACCTGGGAACTTCCAAAGGAATGGAAGACTGAAAGGGAAAAGGAAGAACAGGCTTCCTTTTTGGCTGAGCCTGGACTAAGCCTGAGGTGTCAATAAATCATTTAGACCAAACACCTTGAATCCCTCATATTTTGTGAGCTCCAAGCTGAGGTTGACCGATCTTCTGCATCAGTTACAGAACAAGGGGATGGACAGGGGTGAGGAAAAGCCTTGTCCGTATATCAACATCATCACATTCCCTCTCCCTGAGTGATGCAGCCGTACCCCATTACGGGTCCCTGTGTTCAGCTGAAACTCAGGGCCCACACCAGCTTCTCCCAAGTGCTGTCTTCAGCATCCTTTCCTTCCCCGTCCCAAGCCCCAATAAAACACACCAACTGCTTCAGAGTATTTCTGGGCTGGGTTTTTTTGTGGGTTTTTTGTTTTGTTGTGTTTTTTATTTCAAATATTGAAAAAGTCCCCTGGGCACTGGGGGGCTCCCCACACTCATAGCTCCTTCCCCCACTCTCTGCCCTTCTCCCCACAGCAAATCTATTTCTAGGACAATACTTTTTAAAATGAACAATCGACAGTGAGTTCTCAGCTTGCTCTGCTGAACTAGAGGAGCTTCTTGCATGTGTCCTACGAAGATTGACAGTGTCTCATCTGACACCAGGTCTCCAGCCGCATCCAAAGAAGGCATCAGTCTACAGAGCTGAACTGGAACCCCTTATCCCTAAGTCTACTCCACTCCCCACCCCCACTCTTCCCCACCCCATAGCAGCTATGTGGTTATTAAGAAGGAGGATAGGCAGGAATTTTTTTTTTTTATCAGCTCCAAGCCCTAATTCACATTGCCCCAAATATCCCACTCCACCCTCTCAACCCCACCCCCAGGATTTCACTGAGGGTTCTCCCAACAGTTATTTGGAAAAAAAGGTAAAACAAAAAAGGGTCAAGGTCTTGGTGCTCAGCCCTAGGGGCTCCATGCGCTGGGACACCGACGGGCAGGGGCTTCTGCCTCTCCAGCCCGCGCCCAAGCCACCTCCTGACCCCTGGCTGCAAAAGCAAGGAGGGGCAGGAGCCAGCACAGGACCCAGGGGGGCAGCGTCTCAGGATCTGGCGGAGCCCCGGGCAGCATCATTCAACTTGGCCACTGCGGATGAACACAGAAGAAAAAAACAAACACTGTCAAGTAATAGGGGAAAACCCCCAGAATTCCACCCCAGTCTGCCCCCGATTCCTCCACATTTACCAATGGTTAGACTACCTGGCATAAACCTCAACCCTCCTCTTAAGGAAGTTGCCAGAAAGAAAAAAAATAGAGAGTAAGAATCTTAGTCTGTTCTTATCCACAAACCAGGATGTTTTCTTCCTTTTTGGAGATATCCATGGGGAGAAAACACAGAAAAGCAATTATTTGGACAAGATTAAAATAACTGGAGGTGGGATCAGCAGATGGAATAACAGTTACGTCGCTGGACTCCCACATAGTCAACCATAGCTCAAGTCTTGGACCCAGTGGCTTAAAAATCACTCTGGGTGCGTGTGCATGCATACCCATGATCCTGAGAAGAGGAAGGAGAAGGGATGGCAGCGTGGCCATCCCCTCTGGGGAGTGATTTCTCGCTTTCTGTCTCTGTCTTTCCAGAGAGTGCATGTGCCCTATAGCAAAAATCTCTCTAAAATAAATAAATAAATAACTAATTAACTAACTAACTGGAGGTTAGGGTCAGCTGGTGACATGTGGTTGAGATGCTAGATTCCCACATGGCTGACTGCAGTTCTACTCCCACTCCCAGACTTGGTGGCTTGCTTTCTCACTTTCCCTCTTTCTCTTACTCTGTTTCTCTCTAGTGAGCACGTGTGCCCTATAGCAAACTGAAAATAAATAAATAAATAAAATAAATACTTCTTTTAAAAAATAAAATTAACTGGAGGTTTTTTAGGGTGGGTAAGCTGCCTGGCTGAGTAGGCTCGGCTTTGGAGGCAAGGCCACAGCCACCCGCAGTGGCGGAGATTGGCTGAGACAGCAGAGGTGAGGTAGTGACAGTGTGGAGGCCAGGTCAGACCACATACATGCTGTTTTGAGTGGGCTTTATACTCTAGGTTTAGGCAGAGTATTTACATTTGAATTCTGAAATGACCCATCTTTGCTAAGGAAGCTAAGTATTGCACACTGTGGAAACAGGTGGCAGATACAGAACATATCAATAGACTGTTTTTGCTTTCTTAGCCTTGAAGATGACTAAGTGCAGAGAGAGTAATATCAACAGGTTTTCTGATTTCCCTGTTCCTTCAATTCCTTACTAAAGACCAGACTCAATGTGATTACCAGTGTTGAGGACTCAAACTGACCAATAGAGAAGGCAGCTCAGACAGAAAAGAAAAAAGTACAGAATTCGAGAAGATCGGAGATGAAGAAAACGTACAAAATTATATATATATTTATATATATAATAACATGACATATCTATGTACAACATGGCTGGGACAATTGAGGAAACTATACAATGATGTTGGGCACTTCCCCCTTCCCACACGGACTTTAGATCAAGGATGACAGCATGAAGAAATGGAGCAAGAAACACAAAAATTATATACAATTACAAGTGACAGTCAAGGAGTTAGGGGACCAGGGAGTCCAGGGATCCTGCTCTATCCATTCCTTCCTCACCAACTTTTTACTATCCAATCTGAATGAGAGCCTGAAAACCGAATGGCCAGCCTGGGGAGAAGCATATACATACCTCACCCCTACATGTACACCAGCAGGTTCAGAAGTCATTCTCACTGGGCCAGATGTCTGGCCTATCAGAAGGTACAGGTGAGATGGCCAGAAAGGATTACATAATCTCACTCTCTTGACAGTTCTCACCCTGGGGCTCTATTGTCATACTTTGCAGGCTGCATTCAGTCAGATTCAGGCCAAGGTGGTGATAACTAGATCCAAGGAACTGGTCACCTGCAACCCCTCTCCTGTACCTGCTCATCAGTCAGCATTGCTACCTCTCTTCACAGCACAAGAGCTGGTTTATTGAGCTTGGGGAAGACAGATTTCTCAGTTCTCAGTCTCCCCTCTCTCCCTCACTACTTTCCCCAGCGTCCTCCAAGGTTTATCATCTCCTAAGAACCTGCTGCTCCAGCCCTGCAATAACACTAAGCCCCAGGGGCTAGCTCTCTCCCTTACAATACACCCAGCATCCAATTCCATCTGAAACACAGGTCTCCACATGTGCGTGACTGAGCATGTTTCCGCAGGCCTGCAGCTCTGCAGCAGAGCAGCTTTTCAGCAGTTAATGCCCAGATGTAGGCTGGAAAAGGGGTGGGATCAGAGGCAAGAAGCTTCTTCAGTTTCTCCCTTGAGCCCAAAACCATGGTATCTACTGAAGTTGACTGGATTTATAAGCCCCAAATCTCAACTTCTTCTCTCCTTATGTAGTGCTCAAATGTTCCCCTCTGAAGTACTTTCTCAGCAGTATAGAGCAGACTTCCCTCACTTCTAGTTTTATAATGAATGGCACAGGATGTTTCTGTTGGCAGTTACAGGATTTTAGAGTTAGGACCAATCTTATACATATTTAACTCTATTTTACAGATGAAGAAATAGAAATCCAGAGATGCCACATGACTTGACCAAGGTTATATATCAGCTCTGTCCATACTGAGTGGAACCAGAACCCAGATATCTTAACTCCTGAGCCAGTGCTCTTTCCACTCATCCATGATACTTTCAAAAGCAGCATGTTGGAAGAGAGAGAGAAGGTGCCCACTTTCTATGTTCATCACTCTTTACATTATTTCAGAGCCAGGGCAAACTGTAAGAGCTACTAAGTGAAGGAGGTTAAGTGAGCATTGTAGTTTTAGGCAAGCAAATCAGTGTTTCTTTTTGAGGATTCTTTAAACCTGCCATAATGAAAACATGAAGCAATAGCAGCCTAAGGGACAAAACACTTAGAAGCACAGAAAACACACCTCATCCAATCTACCTCTCCCACCTGTATCAGGTTACCCTTGGGATGTTACACCTATTCCCAGGGCTTAGCCTAGTCAGTTTTGGATCTTCTCTTCCAAAAGGAGAAATCCTATCTCCCTGGTATCTCACAAAAGAGAAAAAGAGTTTGCAGCACTATCCAAGCCTAGTCTTTCCTATTTCTCGGCTCCTACCTGGGCTACAGTGAGGGTGTGGAAGTTTCAATTTAACCAAAGAAATGAACTCAGAGCCCCTCGGCAACCCACATTAACTTCTCAGCTGCCTCCAGCAAAAGTGCAGACCTTTCCGGCTCATAAGCTATTAAGATCTGACTAGGTGCCCGTTCCATCCCTGCCTACTATACAGAAAAGTCCAGTGGGTGAGGAAGGGGGAAGAGAGGGCCCAGGTTACCCCGCAAGCTTGCTGGTGACGAGCGAGGACTTTCTCTGGGGCAGATCCTGTGGGGTGGGGATGTGGTCACCAGTCACCAGGTTCTTGTCTGGTCCTGCACTTGGCAGCTGCTTATTCTTCATCTTGGCTTTGGCCATGTTGTAGTCTCCTGAGTCAAAGTACTTTTGCTAAGAGACAAGAGGGAGGTTTACGTGAGTGAGGAGTTCTGGCCCTTCTCAAAAGCAAGGAGACTCATCCCACATCCATCATAAACCCTCGTCCACACTCAGGTCTTTTACTTTTTTACAATTTTAAATAATTTAAGACATTGCATTTTCCACTTATAAGACAGTGCTTATTAAGTGCAATGTTATTTTTTTCCTGTCACTCAGATCTTTTTAAGAAGTCATCCTTGATTAATTTAACATATACACAGTTTAATATTAATTGCAGGGGCTGGCAGGTGGCATAGCTGTTAAGGTGGTGGACTCCTTCATGGCCAACTGCGGTTTGAGTCTCAGATTGGGTGGCTTGCTTCCTCATTCTCTCTCTCTCTGCTGAGCACATGTACCCTATAGGAAATTTAAAAAAAAAAAAGAAATTTTAAACGTATTAATTACAGAAAGGGGACAGGCGCCAACAGGTGGCATGGAAGTTAAGGCAGTGGATCCCACAAGGCTGGCTGCATGGTTCAAGTCCTACATCTGATAGCTTGAAAATCCCACCAGGAGGACAGCAGGTGACATTGTGGTTAAGATGCTGGACTCCCACGTGCTGTGATTTGAGTCTTGCCTTCCCTCTCTCTCTCTAGTAATTACAGGTGCCATATGGCAAATTAAAAAATAATCATAATAATGGGGCCAGCAGTTGGCATGGTGGTTAAGGTGCTGGACTCCTACATGGCCGACCATGGCTGAGTTCCAGATCTGGTGGCTTGCTTTCTCACTTTCCTTCACTCTCTGTCTCTCCCTGGTGAGTGCATGAGCCCTGTAGCAAATTAAAAAAAAACAAAAAAAAACAAACAAAAAAAAAGATAATGATAAATAAAATTAAATAAATAATTTTTAAAATATTATAATAAAGAGACCAGCACATTGTATAATGGTTACCTTGCTGGACTCCTATGTGGCTGACTGTGGTTTGAGTCCTGGACCCAGCAGCTTAAAACTTATGCTGGGTGCGTGTGTGTGCCCAAAATCCCAAAAGAAGAATGGAGGAGAAAGGATTGCGGCATGGCCATCACTGAAGGGGATGCTTTCGCGCTTTCTGTCTCTCTGGTAAACATGTACGCCTTCTAGCAAAAATCTCTTAAAAAAAATAAATAAAATTAGGGCCCAGCAGGTAGTGTGGTGGTTAAGGCGCTGGAATTCCCACATGGCTGACCATGGTTTGAGTCCCAGACCTGGTGGCTTGCTTTTTCTCTCTCACTCTGTCTTTCTCTGACCAAACTCATGTGAAATTATAAGTAAATAAAGTAAATAATTCTTTTTAAAAAATAAAAATAAATAAAATTAAACAAACTATTCTTAAAATAAAAATGAAAATTGTGCCAGGTGTGCACATATCCAAAATCCTAAGAGAAGACTGGCGGAGAAGGGACTGTGGTGTGGCTACCCCCAGTGGGGAGATTTCTCACTTTCTCCCTCCTCTGTCTCTTTCCCCAGTGAGCGCACATACCCTATGGCAAAAACTTAAAAAATAAGGCAGAGGGCAGATGGTGGTATGGAGGTAAAATGTCATGCTCTGGGAGACTGATCCACAGAAAATTCCTGTTCACATTCAAAGAACTCCTTAAATAAGCAAGGCACACATGTGCACATGATCTGGCTAAGACTAGGACCCTGTTGGGGGTACTTGTCTCTCTGAATCTCTCTCACTCATGGAGGAGATAAATAAAACTTTAAAACAAAACAAACAAACAAAATTAATTACATGTACTTATGTCTTCTCTGTAGTATTCTTTTACAGGTATATAATCAGCTTCCTAGGTAGAGTGAGTAAGCATGCACGTGGGATGGAGACAGAGAGAGAGGTATTTTTGACAGGCTGGCTGGGAACCAAACCTGGGCCTCCAATGTGGTTTCACATCCCAGGTAGCAGCACCCTCCTGCCTGCACCAGGCCACCGTGAATGGGCCTAGAGTACGTGTTTTTTAGAGTCAAGGATAGCTCCTACATCCTTTGTACTCCATTTGGCCCTGACAAAGTATAAAGCAATAGCTAGGGAAATAGAAATGTCTAAGATATGTAGAAGGATCAATCTGGGGGCTATCCTAGCAATCAGCAGATCAACCTTAAGCCAACAACTTCAAAATTAAGAATCATTCTCTCCGACCAGGAATAGAAACAGGCCTGTTCATGAGGATGATGGTTTCTATGACTCCCACTGCTCCCACACATGCTCCATGGCTGTGACACCCGCCCACATCTGCCTTGCCTACAGCAAGGTAAACTGCAAATCAGCACCATGTCGTCATCTGTGACTAAGACTCAATAACTGGGATTCTCCAAAGGGATCTGTTGCACTCTCCATTTCACCCACACAGAAGAGTGCAGTCTAGTTTAATGGTTTCTAATCCCTCAGTCTTTGATACTTGTGGAGAATGAGAAACCTGATCAGGAGATGAGATGGCTATAAAGGGAGACTCTCTTGATTAGGAAGACAACTTTGGACAGGAAAAATAAATCTCTTGAGGGAATACAGTTGATGGCTGGTGATATCTTTAAAAGGTCTCAAGAAATCTATTCCTTTCTCTTATTGTGCTATAGGGCATGTGCACTCATGAAGTAGAAAGCTGTGAAAAAAACACCTCCCATGGGGTATGGCCATGTACCAGTCTCTTCTCCATTCTCCTCTTGGGATTTTGGACATGTATGCAAACAAGCTGGCATTTTTTCAGGCCTCTGGGTCTGGAACTCCAACTGTGGTAGGCCATGTGAGATCTAGTTGTCTTATCCACCACACTGCTGGCTGGCCCAAAATCTATTCATTTCAAGTCAAGAATTTCTGTAGGACAGATGGTTTGTTCTTTCTCTGAACTGATGCTGCCTCAGATTTGTCTCTAATCTTTCAAAAAAGCAGTCCTAAGATGCCCCCGCTCCACCTCACTATTTAGACAGGCAAATGCCTGGGCAGTTTGCATTCCAGTCTCTAACGTCCTTTGTTCATTTCCCCATTGCTTCATAAACCCCTGCATTCAATGCCCCTGCATTAAGCCTTAATTTCCTACATGGGAATTCAGAAGAGAACTGATACCATATCAGTGATTTATAATAATTTGCCTTGTTCTTCTCAAGCTTCTCATTCTTATTACTACTCAACAATAAAAGCTCCAGGCTTCATTCCTAGTGCCCTCTTTGGTGCCAAAATAACAGAATAAGAGACTATGCCCCATACCCCTTTCTGTAGTCTCTTCATGAGGAAGTCAGAGCCTCCAGGCTTCTGTCCTAGGCTTGGGTATTTGGCCTTTAGCTTTGCCTCCTCTGCTCTCTCAGGGAGAATGCCTTCTTTCTCTTGTGTGTCCTAGAAGAAAAAAATGAGCCAAATAAAATTAAAGACTGGGAAATAACTGCTTCTACTATCTGATATCCCTCATATATCAGTTTTTCTGAGATCTACCCACTTTTGTGCACCTTATCTCCACTCAGCTCTTAAAGCTTTGTTCAATTTCCTAGGGCGCAAGATGACTGTATGACTTGTGAGAATAAAAAGACAAGCTGCTTCTCACGCTACGCCCAAGGAATCACCTCATGACCTGAGTACATTTTTGGGTTAAAGGTAATACCTAAACACAATACTTTAATCACAGAGGAGTCACAGCTCATTCTGCACAGCCTTTAGAAAAGACCAAGAGAGAAATGCACTAGCCAAGACTTCTGGTGATACAAGATGAGTAGAAGAATTCCCTGGGCTGTTCTACAGGTCAAATGAGAAATCAAAAGGGATAGGTATGCTGAGATATCCCTTCCTTATTCGGAGTCTAAGGCAGCCATCTGATAAGTCTTTCTGGAGGGGGTAGTTACATGGCCTTTTTCAAAGTCTCCACCTGAGTAATGGCACAGCACTGTTACAATATTGTCATAAATTCTGTGGTAACAGAGATGAAAATGACACTGGTTTTAACCTCAGGAAAATTAAGACACACAAGATTCATTAGTTTTTACCCACGAGTTTTCACCAAATCAATACCAACCCTCCGGGGGAAGTTTCTTGCTGCTGTTGGTCCCTTCTTTCTGTGGGCTCTGCTTTCCTTTTTAGTGACTTTTTAAAAGGGCCTGAAGTTAACGTGTGGTTCTTTTTAGAGGAATTACATTCCATTCCCTTGCAAATCTGGCACAGCTCTAACACCAGGTAAATTTCCTGAGGCCTCAAGCCCAGTGCTGAATGTTAGAAGACAAAATACAAATCCTAAGAAGGGGTTTATTCAGTGTTAGGTGTTTCCAACAGACTCGTGGGTGGACTAAGTTACCATTGCCTTGGAAGTCTGGGGGAAGTGGGTGGTGTCTTTCTCGTCACGACTCTGTCGGCGTCTTTTCTAGGTTTAACCTCCTCTACAGTTTGGCATTCTAGTCCTCTTCATTCTTGTCCGGTCCTCACTGAAGGTGAACAACAGCCTATTCCCAACTATCAAAATAGGTCAATAGAGAAAGTTGCTGCCTTAAACTAGCCATGATAATAATTGGGCTTCTCCCCTCCCCCGTTCTGGTCCTTTTCAAAATTCTTTACCTCGACCTGTACCTTTCTGCGGATTGAGGATGAGAGCCACGGTCTGGTTACTGGGTGATTTACCTTTACTAACCACTAACACACAGCACATCCCAGGACCACCAGCCCCCTTTCATTCACCTCGTCTTCCCAAACGCCCGCCCCGCGCCTAAGCTCGGCCAATTACAACACAGCTTCCAGGGTTGGCGCTATTGGCCTATTGGCTAAGCACGAAAGGAATGGGCTGACAGACAGTCAGCCTAACCAACCAGCGCCAAGGCAGCAGGCCGTGTTGAAGCTCACGCAGCGTGACGCAAGAAGTGGCCAACCCCTGCAGAGCTTGAGACCATGGCGACCAATCCGCACCGGTGGGAGACCCGTCTCCCGCCCCATCACGGTCGCCCCCGGCTCGCTTGCCCGCACCCCCTCCATTTCACCTGCTTCTCCTCGCCGGTCTCCTCCGCAGGGTTCTCTTCTTCTTGTTTCTGGGACATGGCGGGAACGGGACTGTGGAGTGTAGGGGACCTGGGAAGTCGACCGGAGAAGGGAAGGGGGAGGGGAAACGGGGACAACCTTCGCTGCTGCTTCGGCTCCTGTCACTAGGGTTGCTCAGTCAAAATGGCGGCCCTCGCCAGTGACGTTGCGACCGCCCCTTCCTATGGGAACCAATGAGCGTAGGGTAGATGGGGCAATGACGTAACGATCTACCAATAATCGTTGGCTATAGGTGGGTTTTATAGATGCAACGGGCAAGAGGGAACACCAATCGGGAAAGAGAATGAGCCAGAAGGACCAATTGGAAGCCTGCGGGGGATCTCAGAGCCCGGGCTGCTAGGTTTGGCATTTTTGTTCCTGTGGTGGGCTCGGATTGCCTTCAGCTCCACCGCTCGAAGTCCGAGAGGCATCACCAAGTCTTAAACCGGAGATCCGGAAAGGATGAAAACTTTTATTGTCGGAGGAGGGGATTAAGCTTTGCAAATTATCCATAATTTGGAGGTCAGAATGGACTTTAAAATGGTACTCAGCCGTATTCCCATGTGTCACTTTTACGTGTAATGAAGACCCTGAGCTAAACCCAAGTCTGCAGAACATTAATGGCTTACCTTCGGGAATTTAACTCTTTTTGCGGTTTTAAACTTGTTCATGGCCTTCTCATGAGGAACAAGCTCTTTGAAACAGGGAACACTGTTCTAGGGACGTGGTAAATATCTAGTAAATACAGTTAATAATAGTTAATCTATCTAGAATAACAGTTGAGCAATTTTTTTGAAGACGTAGATGGTACTGTATTAGTTTTCCAGGGGATACATACAAGGGGACCTCAAAAAGTAAAGAAAATGGAATTTAAGTATGAGTTTATTTTGGTGGAAAAAATAGTGAAGCCCACATATAGTTTTTAACTACACATTTCCCACAAACCTTTTGAAGACCCTTGTATATACTGTAGTAAGGACAGTCTGGGCCCTGCTAAAGCCTACAGTCTAGTGGGGTGTGTAGAGGAAGACCTTTTGCAATGTGCCACATATACTATACATCTCCAAGATTAAACAGACAACACTTTCATGGAGTGCTAGTCAAAAAAAAAAAAAAAAAAAAAAAAAAAAAAAAAAAAAAAAAAGCATGGCATATTAAAAACAACCTGAGCCAACAAATGGTGTGGTGGTTAAGGTATGGTTCAAGTCCTGGATCTGGTGGCTTAAAAATCATGCCAGGTGCAAGTGCATGTGTGTCCAAAATCCTGAGAGGAGAGTGGAGGAGAAGGGACTGAAGTGTGGCCATCCCCCTTGGGAGGTGATATCTCACTTTCCTTCCTTTATCTCTTTCTGTCTGGTGAATTCATGTACCTATGGCAAAAAAGATTTTTTTTTTTTTTTTTGAGAGGTTTTTGCTATAGGGCGTGTGCACTTGCCAGAAAGAGAAACAGAAAGTGAGAAATCACCCCCCCCCGGGGGGGGGGGGATGGCCATACTGCAGTCCCTTCTCCTCCTTTCTCCTCTTGGGATCCTGGGCATGCACACATGCGCCTGGTATGAGTTTTAAGTTGCTGGGTCTGGGACTCGAACCCCAGTTGATTGGGGGAGTCCAGCGACGTAACCATTATGCCATCTGCTGGTCCCAATGAAAGGCACTTAAGGTTTTTAGGCCAGAGAGTGGCAGATCAGAATTGCTCTTTAGGGGAACCAGCAGTTAGCGTAATGGCTATGTCGCTGGACTCCCACGTAGTCGACCACGGTTCGCGTCTCGGACCCGGTGGCTTACAACTCACGCCGGGCGCGTGTGCGTGTGTGCCCAAGATCCCGAGAGGAGAATGGAGGAGAAGGGATTGCGGCGTGACCATCCCCCCTGGGGGGTGATTTCTCGCTTTCTGTCTCTATGTCTCTCTCTGTCTGTCTGGCGAGCGCACGCGCCCTATAGCGAAAAACCTCTCCAAAAAAAAAAAAAAAAAAGAATTGCTCTTTAGGATGAATTTGGTAGTAATGAATGAAAATACTGAGAATTCCATGCAGAAGATACTAGAAGTAGGCAGTGTAGCCAGGAGTCTACTGCAAAGTTTAGGTGGGAGATAATTAGGACTTAACTTAAAAATATGACAGTTAATAGGAAACAGTGGACCTAATCAAGAGAGTTGTGGCAATGGAACCTACTACTTTGGAAGGTGATTGAATGTAGAGAATGAAAAGGCTGTGTGACATATAGGCACCTCAAGGTGACTATATGTAGAAACAATAAATTTAAGGAGAGAAGTTATTTTGGAAATGAAAATGTAAACAGAAAATGAGATGTTCAGTTTATTTATTTATTTATTTATTTATTTTAATTTTTACTATAGGGTGCGTGTGTTTGCCAGAGATACAGAGAGAGAAAAAGTGAGAAATCACCCCCCAGGGGGTAACAGCCATGCCACAATCCTGTCTTCTCCGTTCTCCTCTTGGGATTTTGGGAATGCAAGCACACGTGCCTGGCGTGAGTTTCAAGGTGCCAGGTCTGGGACTCAAACCATGGTCAGCCCCGTGGGAATTCAGTGCCACAACCACTATACCCCTCTGCTGGCCCCAGATGTCCAGTTTTTTGAGAGGTTTTTACTATAGGGCACGTGCGCTCGCCAGACAGACAGAGAGAGACAGAAAGCGAGAAATCACCCCCCAGGGGGGATGGCCACATTGCAATCCCTTCTCCTCCATCCTCCTCTTGGGATCTTGGGCACACACGCACATACGCCCAGCGTGAGTTTTAAGCCACCGAGTCCGGGACATGAACCGCGGTCGACTACATGGGAGTCCAGCGATATAGCCATTATGCTAACTGCTGGTCCCCCCAGATGTCCAGTTTTGAAAACTCTGACCTATTAAAAGCCAGAGAGCCATTTGGTGGAGATATCCAGGCAAAGACTGAGGAAGTGGGTGGCGATACTTAACAGCAAAGCAAAGAGGACCAGCAGAGGTGGTTCATGCCACCGAGACACAGTCTCCACAGGCTGGGGCCACAAGAGAGGCCTGGTTGGCATTCCAGTCAACCTAAAGGCGGGACACAGTGGCATGTGCCCAGGCTCCTAGTGACTTGGGAGTCTGAAGCAAGAGGATTGCAAAGCTGGCCTGGGTGGAGTAGTAAGGCCCTGTCTCAACAAGTGCCAGGCCCAGCCGTGGTGGTGCAGGCAGTATGGTGCTACTGAATGATACTGGAGCCAGATGAAAGGCCTAGATTTGGATCCTGAGCCAACTGAAGCATGCCAGGAACAGTGGTGCACACCTGTAATCCTAAATAACATCGAGGCTGGGCATGAGGATTGCAGTATGGCGAGAACCTGCCAACAATGGTCACCCCTCTCTCTCTCCTGCTCATTAAAAAAAAAAAAAAAAAAAAAAAAAAAAGCTGAGTAAGGTGTCATGTGCCTATAGTTCCAACTGGGAAGTGGAGGCAGGAGGATTGCGACAGACTGTGTCAAAAGAAACAAACAAAAACAAAAACAAACAAACAAACAAAACTCCCAAAACAATAAAGCAAAGTAAGGAATTAGACAATGCAGGGAATGAGAAGCTGCAGATGATGATCTTATTTTGGAGGTAGGCAAGACTCAAGCATGAATTAACTGAGTCAGAGAGAAAAACTAAAAATGTAATTATCTACTTTAAACAGGAGATATTGAGGGCCAGCAGGTTGTGTGGTAGGTAAGGCACTGGACTCCCACATGGCTGGCTGCAGTTCAAGTCCTGGACCTGGCAGTTTGAAAATCATGCTAGGTACTTGTGCATGCCCCAAATCCCAGGAGAATGGAGGAAAAGGAACTGCAGTGTGCCTGTCCGCCTTGGGGGGTGACTTCTCACTTTCCCTCTCACTCTCACTCTGTCTCTCTTGGGTGAGTGAATGTGCCCTATGACATAAAAAAAAAAAAAAAAAAAGGAGATCTTGAAAGAATTAAAGTCTTGGGACTGGCAGGTGGTAGAGTGGTTAAGAGCATTGAACTCCCACGTGGCTGACCATGGTTTGAGTCCTGGACCTCCTGGCAGCTTGCTTGCTTTTTTTTTCCACCCTCTCTCTCTCTCTCACTCTCACTCTGTCCCTTTCTGGTTGAATTAAAATAAAGAAAGAAAGTTAAATAAAATAATTCTTAAAAAAAAAAAAAGTCTCAGAGAAGATTATTAGATCAACAGGGAGAGAGGCAGACAGTGACTTCCATACTGTAAAAAAAAAGAATGTTGTGTGTGTTGGGGGACAGCCAGAAGGTGGTAAGATGGCTGGATCCTCCCACATGACCAACTACCAATTCAAGTCCCTGACCAGCAGCTTGAAAATGACACTGACCATGTGTGTGCCCAAAATCCCAAGAGGAGAATGAAGAAGGGATTGCAGTGTGGTCATCCTTCCTGGGACGTGTTTTCTCTCTTTGTCTGTCTGTCTCCAGAGAGTGCATGTGTTCTATAGCAAAAACAAAAAATACAAAAAAAAAGAAAAGATGATAGGGAAAATGTTAAAGAGACATTTTTCAAATGGCTGAACATTAAGAGAAGTCACACTGAAGGATCTTGTTTGTTTGTTTGTTTGTTTCCTGGGTAAGTCAATCTTTTGAGAATAAAAAGATGGTGGTAAGGGAACCAGCAGATGGTGTAGTGGTTATATTGCTTGACTACCGCATGACCAACTGCAGTTCGAGTCCTGGACCTGGTGGCTTGAAACTCATGCCAGGCATGTATGTGTGCATGCCCAAGATCCCAGGAGGAGAAGGGATTGTGGCGTGGCCACCCTACCCCAGGGGTGATTTCTCACTTTCCCTCTCACTGTGTCTGTCTCCTCACCACACACACCTCAGTGCATGATACCTAGGGCAAATACCTCTTACAAAAAAAAAAAAAAAGAGGGACCAGCAGTTGGCGTAATGGCTATGTCGCTGGACTCCCATATAGTCGACCACGGTTCGCGTCCTGGACCCGGTGGCTTAAACTCACGCCAGGCGCGTGTGCATGTGTGCCCAAGATCCCGAGAGGAGAATGGAGGAGAAGGGATTGCGGTGTGGCCATCCTCCCTGGGGGGGTGTTTTCTCGCTTTCTGTCTCTCTGTCTCTCTCCCTCTCTGTCTGGCGAGCGCACGTGCCCTATAGCAAAGAAACCTCTAAAAAAAAAAAAGGAAAAAGAAGAAATAAAAGTTGGTGGAAAGATAAAGAATCTAAGAAAAGCAGAGGTTAGCAACAGTCATATAGAGAAAATAATGATGGTTCCAAATAGCAAGAAAGCTCCACCTCAGATGAACTTGTAGGGGTCCCAGTCGCCATGGCTTTGTGACTTTGGTCAGGAGGGCTGCCTTGGAATGGAGAGAAAACAGATATGTTGGGGCCAGCAGGTGGCATGGTGGTTAAGGCACTGGACTCCCATATGGCTGACCACGGTTCAAGTCCTGGACCTGGTAGCTTACTTTCTCATATTCCTTTTCTCTCTCTCTGGTCAAATTAAAATAATAACAATAATAATAACAACAACAACAAATTAAATTAAATAAATAATAATAATTAAAGAAAAAGAAAACAGATACCTTATGTTGATCAGGTCAAAGGACTGGTAAAGAAGGAAAAGTGTGCCCAGTTGCCATGGCAAGTACCCTGCAAGGCTGGAAACCATATGGCTGACTGCAGCCCTTGTCAGTTTAAAATCATGCTGGGCGTGCATGTGGGACGCAGGATCCTGAGAGGTTAATGTCTGGGAATAGGGGATTGCAACCTGATGAAAGCTGTTTGTTTTTAAAGGAACAGTGGTGGGAGGACAATAAAGTCTAGAGGGGCCAGCAAATGGCATGGTGGTTAAGGTATTGGACTCCCATATAGCCAACAATGGTTTGAGTCCTGGACCTGGTAGCTTGAAACTCACTCTGTGTGCGTGTGTGTGTGTGTGTGTGTGTATGCCTCAGATCCCTGGAGGAGAAAGAATTGTGGCATGGCCATTCCTCCAGGGCTGATTTCTCACTTTCCCCTCTCACTGTCTCTATAGCGAGTGCATGCACCTAATGGCAAAACCTTAAAAAAAAAAAACAGTCTAGATTGGTTTGCTGAAATGCTGGCCATAGCATATAGGCTCTTCAGGAAAGAAAGGATGAGGGTGATGACCTAGAATAGGAGTTAAAGAACAACTCAGATTTCGTGGGAATGACTGAGAGAGGGAGAACAGTAGGAAGTGAGGGAAATATGAGTTTGTGTCTTGGAACGTAGAGAAATGATGGGTTTCAATGAGCGCTATCTTATAATAATTATAATTGGTGGCAGATATGGTGTGGCTATAAAAGTCACTGGAGATGATATAATCAAGTAAATGTGAAGGCTCAACTGTGGAAGCTCCAGGGCATAATGACAGGGGAGGAAGTCAGGACGGGGGACTGTGACCCACGTGATGGGAATGAGCTGTGTGTCTCCAGCACAAACATTTAAGTCTGCCTTACATGGTGTAGAAGCAGCTCTATGGCCCTTGTCAAATGACTTGTATCAAGAGTATTAGGATCCTTCTGGCAAAGTGGATAAAGAAGGTTTCAGAGGAAACCTTCAGCTGGGAATACGAGGATGAATGAGAAGGCTGAAGACCAGCAAGGGGAGGGAGGAAGGAAAGATATTTCAGAGGACAACCCCTATCTTTTGAATTTTATTTTTTAAAAGAATTATTTAATTTTATTTATTAATGAATTTTAACTTGGCCAGAAAGAAACAGAGAGAGAGAGGGAAAGTGAGAAAGCAAGCCACCAGGTCTGAGATTTGAACCTCAGCTGGCCATGTGGGAGTCTAGCACTTTAACCACCATGCCACCAGCTGGCCCCTTATTTTATTTTATTTTATTTTATTTATTGTCATTATTATTTTTAAATTTTATATAAGGCACATGTGCTCACCAGAGAGAGAGAGAGAGAGAAAGAGAGAGAGAGAGAAAGTGAGAAAACAAGCCACCAGGTCTGGGACTCAAACTACTGTCAGCCATGTAGGAATCCAGTGCCTTAACTACCACACCATCTGCAGGTCACATGGACAACCTCATCTTCTAAAAGGTCAGAGGGTGACTGATCCCTGACTGAGGACAGGAGAAAAGGCAAACAGAAACTATAGCAAGAGTAACTGCTCCCTGGGGCCAGCAGGTGGTGTGGTGGTTGAGGGTGCTGGACTCCTACATGGCCGACTGTGGTTAGAGTCCTTGACCTGGCGGCTCACTTTCTCGCTTTCCCTTTCTCTCTCTGTCTGGTCAAATTAAAAATTATAATAACAACAAATTGAATTAAATAAATAAATAATTCTTTAAAAAAAAAAAAAAAGAAGAAGGGACCAGCGTTAGCATAATGGCTATGTCGCTGGACTCCCACGTAGTCGACTGCGGTTCGCGTCCCGGACCCGGTGGCTTAAAACTCACGCTAGGCGCGTGTGCGTGCGTGCCCAGGATCCTGAGAGGAGAATGGAGGAGAGGGGATTGCGGCGTGGCCATCCCCCCTGGGGGGTGATTTCTCGCTTTCTGTCTCTCTATCTCTCTGTGTCTGTCTGGCGAGCACACGCGCCCTATAGCAAAAACCTCTCAAAAAAAAAAGAAAAAGAGTAACTGCTCCCTAAAGGTAGTGAGATCCTGCTAGCCCAGCAAAATACTTTTTCATTCAACCAACTTTACTGAGCACTCTATGCACTAGATACTGTGCTGTGATGGGCACTGTGGATGCACGGAGAAAGGCTAATCCTTGTCTTCAACTGGAGATGACATGTGAAGGAAGTATAGGCATGCCTGAGATTAAGAAAGAGAGAAAAAGGGTGGAGAAGCTCTTTTAGAGGAGAAGGAGAGGAAGATATAGAAGATACTGAATTCTTGAATTTTTAAAAATTATTTTTCTTCCATGAAAGAGGGAGAGAGAGAGAAAAGACAAAGAGAAGAATGAAAAAGTAAGAAAGAAAGAGAGAGAGAGAGAGAGAGAGAGAGAGAAAGCGAGAAAAGACAGCACCGTCAACACAGTATTCTCTCTGTGATCCATCCCCAGCCCCAATCAGCCAGGATCACTGGCAAGTGTTGTGACAACCACCACGGGGAGACCTTGGGACAAGGACCCGGGACCTTCCCTATGGCTTCAGCATCACAGAGCATTGCCTCACCGCCGTGCCACTGCAGCTGGCCAGGATCCTGGAGTCTCAAGCCTGATTGATTAGAAACTTCCAGGGAACTTTTTATAAAACACAGATGTCCTCAGTCCCATTTCAGCCTGGAAACTGTGTTTTTGAAAAGCTCCCTCAGGAAAGTCTGAAAATAAAGTTAATCCAGGAATCTGTGTGGGGTGGTAAGACCTAAAGTTGTTCAGGTTACTGGGATCCTAAGAAAACTTGCAAGTCATGCTAAAGTGTTGGGGGTTAAGACAAGGGAAGCCTCAATTATTATTATTATTATTATTATTATTATTTTGAGAAGTTTTTGCTATAGGGCACGTGCACTCGCCAGAAAGACAGAGAGAGACAGAGAGACAGAAAGCGAGAAATCACCCCCCAGGGGGGATGGCCACGCCGCAATCCCCTTTCCTCCATTCTCTTGGGAACTTGGGCACACATGCACACATGCCCCGCATGAGTTTAAGCCACCGGGTCCGGGACTAGAACTGCAGTCGGCTACATGGGAGTCCAGCGACATAGCTATTATGTCATCTGCTGGTCCTGGGAAGCCTCCAATTTTAGGCAAGAAGATGGTATTGTTAGATTTGGGATTCAAAAGATTTAAATGTGGAAATAATATGGAAATTGGACAAGAAGGGAGACAGAGACCACCTGGACCTCTGTATTATTGTGGTAACACAGACAAGACTTGAGGAGCCTGATTAAAGGCAGAGGCCATATGAATGGAAAGGAGCCTGAACAGAGGCATGATACTGGTCATGGATGATAAAGGTGAGGAGAGAACCACGCATGAATTCTAATTTCCTGACTGCTACTTGTTGAAAAGCAAATGCAGGGGGAAGAAGAGCAGACTGAGGGTGTAAGTTAAAGAAAGAAGAGGACCTTAACTTCTTACACGTTTATTTTCAGTCTCCTGTCTTTTTCCTTATGTCTGAATTTTTCTGGGCAGGCCTATATCCTTCCAGGGTAAGAGATGAAATGTTTGTAAAATTCATCAGTGCTCAAGGAGTATTCTACAGATGAATGGCTATGGGAAAAAAATAAAAAGTTGTGAGGCTACAGAAATAGCAAGTTTAAAACACATGCTATTAGCACCCTCTGATGGGCCAGCCTGAGAACACCAGGAAATCAACCACGTTCTGTCCTTTCCTCCTCTGCTAAACATTCACACTCTTAGGGCTGGCCTTAAGTGTAGCCTAAGGAAAGGAGCTGCCTAAGTGATTGATGTTAATGAGAAATTTCACAGATGTAAAATCAAAACTTACACAATCAAGGGAACTAGTAAGATTTTAAAACTGGTTCATAAGCGACTTTGAAGGCAGACTATAAACAATTAAGAATTAGAAATGAATTTGCTGGGACCAGCAGATGGCATAATGGTTACATGACTGGACTCCCACATGGCTGACCACTGTTTGAGTCCCAGACCTGGAAGCTTGAAACACACTGGATGCATGTGCGTGTGTGCTCAAAATCCCGAAAGGAGAATGGAGGAGAAGGAATTGCAGCATGGCCAGCCCTTTAGGGACTGATTTCTCACTTTTTGTCTCTTCTGGCAAGCACACGTGCCCTACAACAAAACAAAGCAAAACAAAACAAAAACAACTCTCCAGGGACCAGCAGTTGGCATAATGGCTATGTCACTGGACTCCCATGTAGTTGACCATGGTTCAAGTCCTGGATCAGGTGGCTTAAACTCATGCCAGGTGCGTGTGCGTGCGTGCCCAAGATCCTGAGAGGAGAATGGAGGAGGAGGGATTGCGGTGTGACCATCAGCCTGGGAGGGGTGATTTCTCGCTTTCTGTCTCTCTGTCTCTCTCTTGTCTTTCTGGCAAGCGCACAGGCCCTATAGCAAAAATCTCTAAAAAAAAAAAATAGGTAACAAAGAGGGATAGATCAAATAATTTCAAAGACTCCTCTAGATAATGCTCAACAATGTTTCTCCCACTTCAAAATCTTTTACAATTTTTCCTGTGAGGAGAGAAGAGCCTTTCTTCTCAGAAGTATCTCACCTCTGCCTTCCATTGCATTGGACCTGGTTAAAATGCAAACATATACTGTATCCAGAAGATATCATGTCAACATTGTCACCTGCCACTTTAAGTTTGGATTAGGTAAATCAGATCAGCCTTAATAGTTACACCACGAAGGCCCTAGAGAAAATCAAAGCAAGTGGCCAGCAGATGGCATGGTAGTTAGGCATTGGACTCCCACATGGTCGACTATGGTTTGAGTCCTGAACCTGGTGGTTTGCTTTCTCACTTTCTTTCTCTCTCTCATCTTTCTCTGGTGAGCACATGTGCCCCTTAGAAAAATTTTAAAAATTAATTTAAGAGAGATTTTTTTCCTATAGAGCATGTGCACACACTAAAGAAAGAGATAAAAAGCAAGAAATTACCCCCCCAGGGGGATGGCCATGCCACAATCTCTTCTCCTCTATTTTCCTCTTGGGATTTTGAGCATGCACACATATGTGCCTGTTTTTTTTTTAATTTTTAAAAGAATTATCTTATTTCCTTTATTATTATTATTATTATTGGAAAGATTTTTTTTTTTTGGAGAGGTTTTTGCTATAAGGCGCGTGCGCTCACCAGACAGACAGAGACAGACAGAGAGACAGAAAGTGAGAAATCACCCCCCAGAGGGGATGGCCACGCCCTTCTCCTCCATTCTCCTATCGGGATCTTGGGCACGTATGCACACGCGCCCGGCGTGAGTTTAAGCCACCGGGTCCGGGACTTGAACCACGGTCGACTACGTGGGAGTCCAGCGACATAGCCATTACGGTAACTGCTGGTCCCATATTGGAGAGATTTTTTGCTATAGGACGTGTGTGCTCACCAGAGAGACAAAGAGAAAGCGAGAAATCACCCCCCCTGGGGGGATGGCCACACTGCAATCCCTTCTCCATTCTCTTCTCGGGATCTCAAGCATGCACGGACACATTCCTGGTATTTGAGTTTAAGCCACCGGGTCCGGGACTCGAACTGCGGTCGACTACATGGAAGTCCAGCGACATAACCATTATGCCAACTGCTGGTTCCTTATTTATTATCATCATTATTTGTTTAATTTGACCAGAGAGAGACAGAGAGAGAAAGGGAAAGTAGGAAAGTAAGCCTCCAGGTCCAGGACTCTGTGGTTGGCCATGTGAGAGTCCAGCGCCTTAACCATCATGCCACCTGCTGGCCCACATTTGCTGTGTTTTAAGCTGCCGGATTCAGGACTTGAACTGTAGTCAATTACATGGGAGTTCAGCGACGTAACCATTATGCCATCTGCTGGTTCCTGATTTAGTATTTTATTTGTTGTTATTATTTTTCAGTTTGACTGGAGAGAAACAGAATGAGAGAGAAAGGGAAAGTGAGAAAGTAAAGCCACTAGGTCTGGGACTCAAACCGCAGTCGGCCATGTAGAAGTCCAGCAGCTTAACCACCACGCCACCTGCTGGCCTGAGCTGGCTTTCTTTTATTGAGACAATCATGTGTTCCCAAATTTATGACTCGGCAATTCAAAAGCTCTCTGGAATGACTGATGGGACTATAAATTAATGAAATCATATTTTGTAAAACTGGTGGCAATACACACTAAAGCTGAACATAATCCATACTTTATGATCCAGCACTTTCTGTCTTAGGGATGTGTGTGTGTGTGTGTGTGTGTGTGTGTGATCTCCAACTGAAATGCAAATGCATTCTTATTCACCACAACACATCACATGGTCATAGCAATTCTATTTTTAGTTGCTCCAAACTAGAGCAACCCAAATGTTCAAAAAAGTAAAACAGATCATTCATGGTCACTAAAGATACATGTATCATTTCATTTAGGTACAGTCCAAAAAACGAAATCTCTCTTGAAGTGGGTGCTAATTGCATGGATGTGTTCACTATCCACTGACTTGCATTTATGGATTACTGAATGATTTGATCAATTGCCAGAGGACAAACGCGTTCGCCAGAGAAAAAGCACCCCTCCCTCATATGGTGTGGTCATGCTGCAATTATTTTTCTCCATTTTTCCATCCCTTGAGGACTTTGGAGATGTGTGCATGTGTACCCAGCCTGTTTTGTTTTGTTTTTGAGAGGTCTTTTTTTTTTTTTTTTTTTTTTGCTATAGGGTGCAAGTGCTCAAAGGAGAGACGGAGAGAGAGACAGAAAGTGAAAAATCACCCTTTAGAGGGGGGGGATAGCCACGCTGTAATCCACATCAACTATGTGGGAGACCATCTATGTAACCACAATGCCATCTGCTTGTCCCACCTTGAGCATTTTTAAAAAGAATTATTTACTATTATTATTTAATTTGACCAGAGAGAGAGAAAGGGAAAGTTAGGAAAGGAAGGCACCACGTGCCCTCATTCCCTCATTGACTTATGGACCCTGAGCTCTCAAGGGCATATCTAGATACGTACAGGGAAGGTGAGCTAGACTGGGCAGGTGAGCTACCCAGCCCTGGGAATGCACTCCACTGGGCCTTCAGTTCTGTGGGGTTTGCTTTTGTCTACACTCCACGCAGGTGATAGAAATCTAAGTTCTAAAGCACTTTTGTGAAACATAAGTGAAGTAAGAAAATGCTTTAGTTTCTGCTATCTCAGTATGTGCTGTTTAGAAACAACTACTAATAAATATTTTTCATGGTTTAACTCGAAAGGAAGGAAGGAAGGAAGGAAGGAAGGAAGGAAGGAAGGAAGGAAGGAAGGAAGGAGGGAGGGAAGGAAGGAAGGAGGGGAGGGAAGGGGAGGGAGGGAGGAAGGGAGAAAGAAAGGAAGAAAGAAAGAAAAAAAAGAACAAGAAAGGCAGGCACCTCATCCAGGACTTGAACCCCAGTCTGCCACATGGGAGTTCAGTGCTTTAACTGCCATGCCACCTGCTGGCCCCACCTTGAGCATTTAAAATAAAAAAGTATTTGTTCAATCTTTTGTTTGTAATGTTCTAAGAATCCAATCAGCTATTCTGTTACCTTTTCCCTTCTCCAGTCTTCCTTTCATGGATCAAAATCATTTCTTCTTCCCTGTTTTCAAATAGAAAGAAATCTAATTTGGATTAACTTCAATCAGTTTAACCTACTTTAAGACAATTTTGGCCTCTACAAAGAAGTCTAAGAAAAGCTGAGATACAGAGCTGGGGAAAAAAATGTTTTGTTTTTATTAAGATTAACCCATAAATATTTGGAAGTATGTGGCTTTAACTATCCAGAAATCTTTGTAGAGCAGAGGGAAAATGAAGGAGAAAGGCATCTTCAGATGAGAGGGAAAACTTTGGACATCTCTGAAATGTGAGAGAAACTTTGGACTTTCCCCATCAAATCAGAAAAATAATGGACAACCCCTTGAGCTGACTTTGTGTGGCAGAAACATGTGGATTCAGTCAAGAAGCCCATATGAAGGGGTAGAAGCCTCTAGATTTTCAGCTAAGTTTAAACATTTTTAAAGTGAACTCAGATAAAATATGCTATTATATTTAGGGAGGTTCAATGAGGTTAAGTAAAACAAAGTGGTGGTCAGATTATTTATATTTGGGGGAAAAATTCTACATAAAATATCTGTGTGAAGAGCTCTTGGGGAATATCTGATTACCCTCCCCTCTCTAGTTGAATCTGCTTTTTTACAATCTGGAATAAAAAGGAAAACTAACACAAGTGAGTGTTGGCTATTAAAAAAATAAGATTTCTGCCTGGAAGACACACTTTGTCTAACTTATATTCACGAGAATTTTGCTGCTTTCTGGGTTAAATGGCTTCCTCACTGATGAATAAGAAAGCATTTTTTTTTTAAGATTTTTTTTTGCTATAGGGTACATGTGCTCACCAGAGAGAGAGAGAGAGAGAGAGAGAGAGAGAGAGAGAGAGAGAGAGAGAAATCACACCCCGAGGGGGGATGGCCACGCTACAATCCCTTCTCCTCCATTCTCCTCTTGGGATCTTAGACAGGCATGCACAAAAACCCGGCGTGAGTTTGAAACCACTGGGTCTGGGACTCAAACCGCAGTTGGCCCTGTGGGAGTACAACGACGTAACTATTACTCCATCTGCTGGCCCCAACAATTCATGTTTGATCTGCCTCTTCCCAAATTGTGCAGACAACCTGGAGTTCACTGGAGAAAAACAGATACCAAGGCCTTGACAAGGATTGGGGATACAGAAACAAAGATATATGCACATGTTACATATAATAGGAAAATATCAAACAGCAGTGTTACTTGACTTATTTCAGCATTAAAGCAATTACTTTTATTCTTTAGGGAATAAAATATATTTTTATAAATCAAATACATACATATTTATGAGCATTTTAGCTGTGTGGAAAGTAAAAGAACACTTTTGTATGTTTATTAGAATCCCCTTTAGAATTTTGTTAAAATTTTCATACATGGAGCCAGCTGGTGCAATGGTGGTTAAGGCAGCTGGATCCTACATGGCTGACAGTGTGGTTTCAGACTCAGACCTGGCGGCTTGAAAACTTGCCAGATTTGTGTTTGCATGCCCAAAATCCCAAGAAGAAAATGGAAAAGAGATTGTGGCATGCCATCCCTCCTGGCGCATGATTTCTCACTTTCTCTCCATCTCTCTCCAGTGAGTACATGTGCCCTATGGCAAACTAAATAAATACATTAAATTGCTAAAAAAAATAAAGCATATATACATGCAAGAGAATAGACTGAAATATATAAAATACTGAAAGACAGAAAATACCTACCAACCTAGAATTTTTTTTTTTTTGAGATGTTTTTGCTATAGGGCGTGTGTGCTCTCCAGAAAGACAGAGGGAGACAGAGAGACAGAAAGCGAGAAATCACCTCCCAGGGAGATGGCCACTCCGCAATCCCTTTTCCTCCAACCTCCTCTTGGGATCCTTGGCACACACACACACGTGCCCGGCATGAGTCTAAGCCACCAGGTCTGGGACTCAAACAGCGGTCGACTATGTGGGAGTCAAGTGACATAGCCATTACGCCAACTGCTGGTCCCCAACCTAGAATTTTATATCCAGTGAAATTATCCTTCAAAAGTGAAGAATAAATACTAAGACAAAAACTGAGGGAGTTCATGTCCCATAAACTTGCCCTGTAAGAGATGTTTAAAGAAGTTATTAAGGAGGCTGGCGTGGTGAAGATGGCTGGACTCCCATATAACTGACCACAGTTTGAGTCCCAGACCTGGCAGCTTGCTTTCTTGCTTTCCTTCTCTGTCTCTAGTCAACTTCAAAAAACAAAATAAAATGTGTGTTTTTTTTTTTTTTTTTTTTGAGAGGTTTTTGCTATAGGGCGCGTGCGCTCGCCAGACAGAGAGAGACAGAGAGATAGAAAGCGAGAAATCACCCCCCAGGGGGGATGGCCACGCCGCAATCCCTTCTCCTCCATTCTCCTCTCGGGATCTTGGGCATGCACATACACACGCCCGGTGTGAGTTTAAGCCACCGGGTCCGGGACTCGAACCGCAGTCGACTACATGGGAGTTCAGCGACATAGCCATTACGCTAACTGCCGATCCCAATGTTGTTTTGTTTTGTTTTTTTTTTTTTTTAAAGAAGTTATTAAGAAGTAAAATGTGTCAAAAACTCATATACAGAGGAAAGCATGAAGATAAACAATTTGCCAGTTTTAAGAATACTTGTTTAGTCAACATCTTGAACATACTCGTTCGGGATGATATTTTCTGCGACTATGTGAAAAGTACACACAGTCATAAAATTGTAGCACACTGAGACCAGCAGAGGGCATGGTTATGGTTATGTCACTGGACTGCCACGTAGTCTTATCACGGTTTGAGTCACTCCAGTGGTTTAAACTCAGGCTGGGCATGTGTGCATGTGTGTCCAAGGTCCTAAGAGGAGAAAGAAGGGATTGCGGTGTGGCCATCCCCTCTGGAAGTTGATTTCTGTTTTTCTGTCTCTCCAGTGAGTCCATGTACTCTAGAGCAAAAATCTCTAAAAAAAACCAACAACAAACAAACTTGGGACCAGCAGTTGGCGTAATGGCTATGTTGCTGGACTCTCGATCATGGTTCGAGTCCTGGACCAGGTGGCTTAAACTCATGCCGGGCACGTGTGCATGCATGCCCAAGATTCTAGGAGGATAATGGAGGAGAAGGGATTGTGGTGTGGTCATCCCCCCTGGGGGGTGATTTCTTGCTTTCTGTCTCTCTGTCTTTCTGGTGAGCGCACGTGCCCTATAGCAAAAACCTCTCCAAAAAAATAACAAAACAAACAAACAAACCCCAAAACTATAGCACATTAACAATGATTTTGTATGTAATGTTTCCTCTGTTTACTGCCCTGGATCTTCTTTTTCAGCCTGGAAAGATACTTCAAGCGTAAGTTCAAGGCTGGCCCTCTGGCCCGTTGGTTAAGGAAGCTGGATTACACATGGCCCACGGCAAGGTTTGAATCCTGGCTCTAACAGGCATGTGCACATGCCTGTAATCCGGATGGGGTAAAGAAATGAAGGAAAAGGGCATGACCTGGTCTTACTGGGTGGGGTGTCTTTTTATCTCTTTGTCTCTCTGATGAGTGCATGTGCTCTCTGACAAACTAAAAAAATTGAAAAAGACAGACAGGAAGAAAAAAACAAACAAAAAGTTATAAAACTGCACAGAAAGACCAGAAAGCCAATAATTGATCTTTATTATACAGAAATGTGAAGGCCAAATGCATTAAACAAGAATGTGTTTGGCAGTGAAAAGGTGCAAACGAAAGACATTCTCATCTTAATGAGATACACTATGCAAATAAACACTGATTAGGAATTGCAAGAAAGAACTCAGTCAGCTTCTATCCCCTCATAGAGCTGAAACTTTCCACAGGAAAACCTGGTTTCAATTCATGCTGAATTGTTCGACTGGAAAGAGGAGCTAAGTCAGGTACAGACAACATGGACTGGCTTTTTTTTTTTTTTTTTTAAGAATTATTTTATTTAACTTTATTTATCTAAATTTGACCAAAGAGGGACAGAGCAAGAGAGAGAAAGCCGCCAGGTCTGGGACGGGAACTGCAGTCGGCCTTATGGGAGTTAAGCGCCCTTAACCATGCCTCCTGCCCCACCCCAGCTTTTATATTTTTAGAGAGCCAGACTGAAGCTCTTTTCAGATTCACATTTAGAATTTGTTTCATATTACAATTTATATCTCTATTCACCTACAGGATACTGGAAGTGAAAAGTGAAAAAAAAAAGTCAACTGAGTTGGAAAAGTTTTGTGGGGGCTGATCAGGTTTGGAGCAGTGGATGAAGCTATAATCATTCATCTACTTACTTCTGATCAGAATTTGATGTGTATTTGGGTCAGCTGTACTAGCTCTCTGATAGTCTGTAATGGTCAGGAGGCAAAATCCAATTAAAGTATAATAAATATGGGGCCGGCAGGTGGCATAGTGGTTATGGTACTAGACTCTGACATGGCCGACTGTGGTTTGAGTCCCAGACATGGTGGCTTGAAAATCACTTCGGGCATATGTGCATTCATGCCCAAAAATCCCGAGAGGAGAATGCAGAAGTGATTGTGGCATGGCCATCCCCCTTGGGGGATGATTTCTCACTTTCCTTTACGTCTCTCTACAGTGAGCACATACACCTTATGGCAAAAACCTAAAAAACAAAAGTATAATAAATGCTTGACATTAGTACGACTTGGTGCCTATCTTTAGAGCCTCAAATATTGAACTTTATACCAGCATGTTTTTAATACCAAACTGTCCCTCTAAATAGGATATATCTTAAGAAAGCTTCTCTTTGCCCTCATTACTAAAGCAAGAAAAGTATTTCAGGGATTTGGCCTGAATGATGGTTGTGTTAAAACAAGACTGATGATTAAGAGGGAATCTGTGGATTAAATATAGAACAAAACTACTCCAAGAACCCTTAAATGTAGACAGAATTTATCAATTAGTGTAGGAAGCCAAAAATAGTGAACAGGAAGATCTTGAGTTTAGACCTACTATCTGGACTCGGGGTGCTGCTATTTGGTAACTGAAACTAACAATTCCTTCAGTTCAACCAGAGCAGACATTTAGAGTCTGGAGGAAACAGGATAGTCAGGTGCTAGAAGATGGAAATTCTCAAGTCACTTCCCTCCCTTATAAATTCTAATACTGGTTAAGAGATACTTTTTTATTCCTTCCATTTGGACTTCTAAGAATGAGGGAGAAGGATACTGCGAAGACGGAGTATAGAATGTATTTCTAGTTCAAGGATTGTGAGATCCCAGTAATTAAATTTGGGACATTTCCATTAGGTTAGAAAAGGGAAGATGAGAAAAATCACTAGTAGGACACATAATCCCAGAGACTACTTGCTCCAAAAATTAGTTGTGGTTCCACTGCTCCTAACTCAAAAAGACAGCTATTTCAATAAGCTACATTATATAGCAGAGTCTTAGAGACAAAGGCTGTGAAAACGTGTATTTAAGATAGAAAACAAACTTAGAAAAATAAATGGTCTGTTCTTCATCTCATTCACAGTCTATGGCTGTAGAATTCTGAACCTCACTTAGATGTTCCTATTTATCTAAAAGCACAATGGATGACTAAACCAAGAAAAGGGAGAAAATATTTATTGGGTGTGTGTGGATTCACCCAGTTTATTCACCTATGGAATGGATGAAATCAAATCTGCTTATAATGGTCAAAGTCTATGGAGAGGCCCTAAAGTTGGTCTCCCTAAAATCATGAGCCTGATTCAAGAGAAGGAAAAAGATGATGAAAACATCTCATCACACAAAACTCAGTGATGGGGTCTCTGACAGTCATCAGCCAGCAGGGGAAAAGGAGAAACCCACCTGCCGCCTTTAGGATTTATTGAAGGCTGCCAGCACAGCCCAGATCATCTCTGTGGCACTGTGCTTTGTCCCTTCCACTTCAGGGTCCAGTTCTATCAAGTCCTTGGCTCGATTCATTGCCACGTCATACTTGTCATCTGTCAGAGAGGAGAAGACATTCTCCAGCACATCTGAGGAGTGGGCTAGCACCAAGAGAGCTAGTGTTCGCTTGTCCATACGCTGAGGGTCATTTACCCACCGCTCTAGGACACTGTCTTGAAGTTTTTTCACTAATCGTTGTTTCTCTGTTGTATTGGTCACTGGATGAGTAGTCATGTCAAATAGTAGGAAATTCTGCTTCTCAGTGGTTAGAATACCCTTCTCCACTAGGTTCTTTGCAATTCGCTCTCTTACATTTCTTAGCTGGTATTGTAGTTTGAAGGGGTTCCAGGTCTCACCTACAGGAAAAAGAAACAGGACATAGTTCAACAATAAAAGGAAAACAAAATGAAAAAGTAAATTAGGTACCTGAAGCCTTGAACAATTAAAATATTTTAAAGCATAATCTCTATTTATTCAACAATCCATTTAATCCTTATAGTTTATACTGTGGTTTTGATTCCAGTGTTTTTTTTACATTTAAACCACCCTCAAGAAGTGTCATCAAGGACTTCCATATTGCTGGAGCTTATTGACTCTATTTATTATTATTTTTTTAATCTGCTAGAGTGTGTATGTGCTCACTGGAGAGAGAGACACAGAGAGAAAGGAAGTGAGAAAGCACCTCCAATGGGGCACAGTTATGACACCTTCCTTTTCCCCCATTCTTCCTTACAGGAGTTTGGGGATGCATGCAAATATGCCCAGCATGTTTTCCAAGTTGCTGGTTCTGAGACTCGAATTGCACAGCTGGTCATGTGAGATCCAACTGCTTTAACCACCACATCACTGGTTGGCCCTCTTTTTTCTTTTTAAAAAATTCGATTAACATATAATATTGGTACATATTTTTAAGAGTACAGTGTGGTTTTAGAGTATAAGAATAGAATGTATGGGGGCCACCAGGTGGCATGGTGGTTAAGGGTGCTGGACTCCCACATGGCTGGCTGTGGTTTGAATCCTGGACTTGGTGGCTTGCTTTCTCACTTTCCCAGTCTCTCCCTCTCTCTCTCTTACTCTATCCCTCTCTGGTCAAATTAAAAATAAATAAATAAAGTCAAATAAAATAAAAATAAAAAAAATAGAATGTATAGGGCCAGTCCCTTAGTGTAGTGGTTAACTGCTGTGCATAGAAAGTCAGATCCCACAAGGCTGTAGTTTGAGCCCCACTCTGATGGCTTGAAAATCACATGGAGCTGGGGATCAGCAGGTGGCATGGTGGTTAAAGCGCTGGAAACTCCCACATGGCTGACCACAGTTCAAGTCCTGGACCTGGTGGCTTGCTTTCTCACTTTCCCTGTCTCTGTCTCTCTCTCTCTCTCTCTCAGTCTGTCTCTGGTCAAATTAAAATAAGTGAATAAATAGAAATAAATAATTTTAATTAAAAAAATCACATGGAGCAAATGGGCATGTATCTCCAAAATCCTGATGATATGGAAAAATGAAGAAAAAAGACTGTGGAATGACCGTGCCCCACTGGAAGGTTCTCTCTCTTTCTCCCTCTAGTGAGAATGCAGGGGAAAAATAATACAAGGGGTCAGCAGGTGATGTGAGAGTTAAGGTGCTAGACTCCCACATAGTCGAATGTGGTTTGAGTCCCAGACCTGGCAGCTTGAAAATCATGCATGAGTGCCCAGAATCCTGAGAGGAGAATGGAGGAGAAGAGACTGTGGCATGGCCATCTCTCCTGGGGTGTGATTTCTCACTTTCCCTTTCTTTGTCTTTCTCCAGCTAGCACATGTCCCCTGTGGCCAAAAAAAACTTAAAAGAAAATAATAATGTGTAATGATAGCAAACAAACTTAGAGAAATATTAAATGGTTTACTCTTCATCCCATTCACAGTCTGTGGTGTAGAACTCTGAACCTTACTTAGATGTTCCTGTTTATCTAAAATGATCATTGGCATACTTAGCATCTCAATCGCTTGTCTTTACTTGGGTTGGAAACAATCAAAAATCCTTTTTTGTTATTTTGAGATGCATAGCAATTTTTTTAAAGACTTATTTATTATTATTTTAGAGACAGATTTTTGGTATAGGACACATGTGCTTGCCAGGGACAGAGAGACAATAGAGAGACAGAAAGCAAAAAATCATGCCCCACCCCACCAGGTGGGATGGCCATGCTGCAATCCCTCCTCCATTCTCCTCTTGGGATTTTGGACACACATGTGCCTGCCCAGCATGAGTATTAAGCCACCGGGTCCAGGACTAGAACCATGATCAACTACATAGGAGTTCAGTGACGTAACCATTATGTCATCTGGTCTCATTATTATTATTTTTTAATGAGATTTTTTGGCTATAGGGCACACGTGCTTGCTGGAGAGACTGAGAAAGTCAGAAAGACAGAAAGCAAGAAATCACCCCCCTAGGGGGAATGGCCACGTTGCAATCTCTTCTCCATCCCCCTCTCGGGATTGTGGGCATGAACACAAACCTGCCTGGTATGAGTTTCAAGCCGCCAGGCCCAGGACTCGAACTGCAGTCAGCTATGTGGGAGTCCAGTGATGTAACCATTATGCCATCTGCTGGTCCCTAATTTTATTATTTTTTAATTTGACCGGAGAGAGACAGAGAGAATGGGGGAAAGTGAGAAGGCAAATCACTAGGTCTGGGACTTGAACTGTGGTCAGCCATGTGGGAGTCCAGCACCTTAAACACCACACCACCTGCTAGCCCCTACAAAGCATTTTTTTTTTTTACCATCTATATTCCTCCTATTTATTTATTTATTTATTTATGCATTAATATTATTTTTTAAATGTCAGAGTGTGTGTGCACTTGCTAGGGAGAGAGGGGGAGTTGGAGGGGAAGAAAGCACACTCAGTGGCGTGTGGTCACACTGTAATCTCTTCTCCTTCATTTCTCTATCCTATTGAGATTTTGGGAAAACATGTACACATGCCTCAAGTGTTTTTCAAACTCCCAGGGTCAGGACTGAACCATGGTTGGCCATGTGAGATCTGGTTTCCTTAATCACTAGGAACAGAAAAAAAAACAAAGAATCCAGAAATAAACTGTCATATATATGATCAACTAAGCTTTTTTTTTCAATTTGACATGGACACTCACCAAGAGAAACAGAGAGAGAAAGTGAGAAAGCATCTCCCCATAGGGCATGTTCATGCCACAATCCTTTCTCCTTCATTTCTCCCTCCTTTTGGGATTTTGGGCACATATGTGCCCAGTATGCCAGGTCTGGAACTCAAATCATATGGTTAGCCATGTAGGATCCAGCCACTTTAAGTACTACGTCATGGTCTGGCTCCAGTCAACTGATTTTTTTTTTTTTTTTTTTTTGAGAGGTTTTTGCTATAGGGCGTGTGCGCTCACCAGACAGACAGAGACATAGAGACAAAGCGAGAAATCACCCCCCAGAGGGGATGGTCATGCCGCAATCCCTTCTCCTCCATTTTCCTATCGGGATCTTGGGCACGCACGCACACGCACTGGCGTGAGTTTTAAGCCACTGGGTCCGGGACGCGAACCGCGGTCGACTACGTGGGAGTCCAGCGACATAGCCATTACGCTAACTGCTGGTTCCCCAGTCAACTGATTTTTGAAAAGGCTGTCAAAACCACTCAATTGGGAAAGGACAGTCTTTTCAACAAAAGGTGCTGGAAAAAAGATACATATATATATATGTAAAAGAATAAAGTTGGATTTTTACCTTGCACTATATAGAAAAATTAATTCAAAATGTATCAATGATCCAAACTTAAGAACTAAAACTATAAAACTCTTAGAAAAATAAATTTTTAAAGAGGTTTTTGCCTTAGTGTGTATATACTCTTTTTTTTTTTGTTTTGGAGAGTTTTTTTTTTTTTGGTATAGGGCACGTGTGCTCGCCAGACAGAGACAGAGAGACAGAAAGCGAGAAATCACCCCCCAGGGGGGATGGCCGTGCCGCAATCCCTTCTCCTCCGTTCTCCTCTCAGGATCTTGGGCACACACGCACATGCGCCCGGTGTGAGTTTTAAGCCACTGGGTCCGGGATGCGAACTGCGGTCGACTACATGGGAGTCCAGCAACATAGCCATTACGCTAACTGCTGGTCCCAGTGTGTATATACTCGCCAGAGAGAGACAGACAGAGACAGTGAGATGGAAAGTGAGAAGTTGCCCCCAGAGGATGGCCATACCTCAATCCTTTCTCTTCCATATTCCTCCAGGGATCTTGGGCATGCACATACATGCACCTGGCATGATTTTCAAGCCACCAAGTCAAGGACTCGAACCGTGGTTGGCTGTATGGAGTCCAGTAACATAACTGTTACGCCATCTGCTGGTTCATAATAAGGAAAATTTTGACATTATACTTAAAAATGCTTTCATGGATTTGACACCAAAGTGCAGGTAACCAAAGAAAACATAAATTGCACTTTGGGGCAGCAGGTGGCATGGTGGTTAAGGTACTGGACTCCTACGTGGCTCACTATGGTTCAAGTCCCTAACATGGTGGCTTGCTTTCTCACTTTTCCTCCATTTCTCTTTCTCTTTGGTCAAATTTTTAAAATAACAAATTAAATTAAATTGAATCCTTTAAAAAAAAGTCAATGCTTAATCATATGTTACGTGAATTTCTCAATTAAAAAAAGAAAATTTAATATAAAAAATAAAATAAATTGGATTTCATCAAAATTGAGAACTTTGTGAATCAAAGGATACTATTAAAAAAGTGAAAAGGCAAACTACAGGTGACAGAAAATATTTGCAGGGCTAGTTCCATAGCACAGTGGTTTAAGTGGTAAGCTAGAGAGCAAGATCCCACATGGCTGACTGCAGTTCAAGTCCTGGCCCACTAGCTTGAAAAATATAGGGAACCAGAAGTTAGCGTAATGGCTATGTCGCTGGACTCCCACGTAGTTGACCGCGGTTCGCGTCTCGGACCCGGTGGCTTACAACTCACGCCGGGCGCGTGTGTGTGCGTGCCCAAGATCCCGAGAGGAGAATGGAGGAGAAGGGATTGTGGCGTGACCATCCCCCCGGGGGGTGATTTCTCGCTTTCGGTCTCTATGTCTCTCTCTGTCTGTCTGGCGAGCGCACGCGCCCTATAGTGAAAAACCTCTCCAAAAAAAAAAAAAAAAAAAATATGTTGGGCACATGTACATACATACATGCCCCAAATCCTGATGGGAAGGAGAAATGGAAGAGAAAGGATTGAAGTGTGACCACAACCTGTTGAAGAAATGCTTTCTCTTCCTCTCTCTGGCAGGCACACACACCCTTAGGCAATAAAAAACAATATATTGGTTGTTGGAAAAATCATGATTTTTTTTCTTTGTTTTTCTATGCAAAAATGTGTCATGACTTTTCCCACAACCCAGTAAAATCAGAAAAAAGAGAACAGGGCCAACCCATGGCCTGGTGGTTTAGGCATGGGTGACCATGCAATTTGAGTCCTGGACTCAACAGCTTGAAAAACATGCTGGGTATGTATGCAGATATGCCTAAAATCCTAAAAGGAGGAGAGATGGAGAATGGACTGTGGCATCACCATGCTCTGTGGGGGATGTTTTCTCACATTCCCTGTCTATCTGGCAAATTTAAAAAAAAAATATTGCAAACATACATATAATAGGTCAATATCCAGAACACATGAAGAAATTCTAAAACTCAGCAACAAAACAACCCAATTAAAAAATGGGAAAAAGATTTGAATAGACATTTATCCAAAGATATACAAATGATCAATAAGCATCTGAAAAGGTGCTCACTATCTTAGTCATTAGGGAAATGTGAATCTCTTCAATGAGATACCATTTTATATTTAGTAGAATGGCTATAATGAAAAATAAAGAAAAGAAAAACAAGTGTTGAACAGGATGTAGAGAAAATAGAATCCCCGTGAATAACTGGTAGTAATGTAAAATGGTGTGTGGTCTTTATGAAAAACAGTTGGGTGGTTTCTTAAAAGATTAAACTACCATATGACTCAGCAATTCTACTCCTAGGTATGTATCCAAAAGAAATGAAAACAGGGATTTGATATTTGTATACCAGTCTTCATAGCAGCATTATTCACAATGGCCAAAAAGTGGAAATAACCCATGTCCATCAACAAGTGAATGGATAAACAAAGGTGGCCTATACAAGCAGTAAAATATTATTCCAACATAAAAAGGAAAGAAGTTTTTTTTTTTTTTTTTTTTTTTTTTGGAGAGGTTTTTGCTATAGGGCGCGTGCGCTCGCCAGACAGAGAGAGAGAGACAGGGAGACAGAAAGCAGGAAATCACCCCCCAGGGGGGATGGCCACGCCACAATCCCTTCTCCTCCATTCTCCTCTCGGGATCTTGGGCACGCACGCACACGCGCCCGGCGTGAGTTTAAGCCACCGGGTCCGGGACTCGAACCGCGGTCGACTACGTGGGAGTCCAGCAACATAGCCATTATGCTAACTGCTGGTCCCAGGAAAGAAGTTTTGATACATTCTGCAGCATGAACGGGCCTTGAAAACACTATATTCAGTGAAATAAACTAGACACAGGACAAATACTGCATGATTCCAAACTTGTATAAGGTAATATGAATAAGCAAATTCATAGAGACAGAAAGTAGAATAAGGGTTGCCAGGCACTAGAGGAAGAAGGAAAGATGATGTTACTGTTTGATGAATACAGAGTTTATGTTGGTGAGGATGAGAAAACTTTGGGTATAGGGAAAATTGATGGTTTATATAACATCGTAAATATATTTAATGTCATTGAATTGTACACTTATAAATGGCTAAAATAATGTTATGTTTATTTTACCACAATTAAAAAATGTTAATCTTTGATTTACCACAGACCCAGTAATCCACTTCAAGCGATATGCCTGAAAGAAATTAAAACCATGTCTGTGGGGATGGCATAATGGTTACATCACTAGATTCTCATGTAGTCGATCTATGATTCTAGTCCTAAACCTGGTGGCTTAAAACTTATACTGGGTTGGGATCAGCAGTTGGCATAATGGCTATGTTGCTGGACTCCCATGTAGAAGACCGTGGTTCGAATCCCAGATCTGGTGGCTTAAACTCACGCCGGGCACGTGTGCGTGTGTACCCAAGATCCCAAGAAGAGAATGGAGAAGGGACTGCGGCGTGGCCATCCCTCCTTGGGGGTGATTTCTCGCTTTCTGGCTCTCTGTCTCGCTCTTTCTTGTGAGTACATGCACCCTTTAGCAAAAAACTTTCCAAAAAACAAAACAAAAAAACTTATACCGGGTGTGTGTGCATGCATGCCCAAAATCCTGAGAGGAGAAGGGATTGCAGCATGGCTATCCGCCCTGGGTAGTGATTTCTCACTTTCTGTCTCTCTCTGTCTCTTTGGAGAGTGCACCACATGCCTTAAAGCAAAACTCTCTCTCTTAAAAAAAACCAAAAAACAACATGTCTACATAGAAACTTGCCCATGAATGCTGGTAGCCACATTCACAGTAGCTAAAAAGTGTATTAACTCAAAAGTCCATCTGAACTGAAGAATGAACAAACAAATGTGGACATCCACTCAATAAAATATTCGACAATGAAGAGAGTCAAGTTAATACTGGGGAATTTGGTCCAGCCAGGTGGCATGGTGGTTAAGGCAGCTGGATCTATGTGTCTGACTGTATGGTTCAAGTCCCGGACCCAGCAACTTGAAAAACATGCCAGGTATGTGTGTGTGTGTGTGTGTGTGTGTGTGTGTGTGTGTGTCTGTGTGTGAAAATTCCAAGAGGAGAATGGAGAAAGGATTATATTATAGCACGGCTATCCCTTTTGGGGATGCTTTCTAATGTCCTCTCTTTCTCTCTCTGTCTCATCCACTCCCCCAGCAAGTACACACACTTTAAAGCAAAAAATAAAAATAAAGGGGCCAGCAGGTGGCATGGTGGTTGAAGCTCCGGACTCCCACATGGCGGACCATGGTTCAAGTCCTGGATCTGACAGTTTGCTTTTTCACTTTCCCTCTCTCTCTCTTCCCATGTCTCTCTCTGGTCAGATTAAAAAGCAGTAATAAATAGGGTCTGGTAGGTGGTGTGGTAGTTAGGGGTGCTGGATTCCCATATGGCCGTTTGTGGTTCAAGTCCAGGACCTGGCGGTTTGTCACTTTCTCTCCTCTCTCACTCTCACTCTCTCTTACTCTGTCCCTCTCTGATCAATTAAAAAAAGAAAATAAATAAATAAAATAAAGTTAAACCAAAGAATTCTTAAGAAAAAGTAATAATAATTAAAAAAATACTGTTAAAGAACTTTCAGAATAGGGTAGCAGAAGATAAAGTGTTAGAAGATTTTAGGTATTGGGACCAGCAGTTGAAGTAATGGCTATGTTGCTGGACTCCCATGCTGGACTCGACCACGGTTCGAGTCCCGGACCTGGTGGCTTAAACTCACGCTGGGTGCATGTGCGTGCGTGCCCAAGATCCCAAGAGGAGAATGGAGGAGAGGGGACTGCTGCATAGCTATCCCTCCTGGGGGTGATTTCTAGCTTTCTGTCTCTCTGTCTTTCTGGTGAGTGTACGCACCCTATAGCAAAAACCACAAAAAAAAAAAGATTTGGGATCAGCAGTTAGCATAATGGCTATGTCACTGGACTCCCATGTAGTTGACCACGGTTCGAGTCCCGGACCTGGTGGCTTAAACTCACGCTGGGCGCGTGTGTGTGCGTGCCCAAGATCCCAAGAGGAGAATGGAGGAGAAGGGATTGCGGCGTGGCCATCCCCCCTGGGGGGTGATTTCTCGCTTTCTGTCTCTCTGTCTCTCTCTGTCTGTCTGGCAAGCGCACGCGCTCTATAGCAAAAACCTCTCAAAAAAAAAAAAAAAGATTTTAGGTATTGATTAATCCTGTTTTTTTTGTCCCTCATTAGTACAGATAAATAGCAGACCATATATATCTGACTTGGTACACTACATTTCTGTACTTCTTTTCCCAACTTTAAGTATAGGATAAAGGTAACAAAATATGAAATTTGTGAATCATTTTTAGTTATCTCACCGGTGAGTAGCTCTATCCATGTTTGGACAGTTTCTGTGGGGTCAGTTGCTTTGATGTGTTTGAGAGTTTCATCCAGTAAAACGTCACCTGTTGGACTGTCTGACTTAAGCAGTACCTTTGAGGAAAGAACAAACAAGAGATCCTGATGTATTCACTTCATTCAAGTTAAAATCTTTCAACACATCATACAATATATACACAGCTGGTCAAGTGTTGCAAGAAATGTAAAGAAGCATAATATACTGCCTCTGTCCTCAAGAAGTTCAAAAATCTCACATGGGATGATAGTGGGAAGACAAAAAGAACATGTGAAGTGGGCCCTCATGACAACCTGAATATAAATGACAAGGGAGAAAAGATTCAATACTAACTCGAGTTTGGACAACCAACTTACGAAACATTTAGTGAAGTAGTAAAGGAAGCCAGTTTTGGGGGAAAGTTAGTAAGTTTGTTTTTTGTTTTTAAAGAATTATTTTATTGAAGTTTATTTATTTTATTTTATTTATTTTAATTTGACCAGAGAGGGACAGAGAGAGAGAGAGAGAGAAAGCAAGTCGCCAGGTCCAGGACTCAAACCATGGTTGGCCATGTGGGAGGGTCTGATAAGTTTTTGTTTTAACTGATAGAGGACAGACAAGTTGAAATGTTTAGCTGATAGTTAAGTATGTTCCTGAAGGTGGAAAAAGAAGGTATGTCTAGAAATTTGGGAGTTAGTCTCATGGAGGTGACAGATGAACCTGCAAAGGTGAAAAATATCTCCGAGAAGAAAGAAAAGCATGCAAAGGGGATACAGACTTAGATATCAGGGAATGGAGAAGTAAAGGAAACAGAACAGTCAAAGAAGCAAGAGAATAAAACAAAGACCAAGAATGGAGCAAGTTTCAAGTAGGAGGAGGGGATCAACAATGTCAAACACCATACATAAAAGAGAAAAATAAACTGAAGATCAAAAAGAAGCTGGTGATACTAAAGAACATAGTTTTAGTAGAATGCTTAGGATGGCAGTGAAGCTGTGAGTAGAAAAATTTAGTAAGAACATGGATACCAGAGTATAGTTCATATGTTGGAGAGGACGTGCAGTAAATGGGAGGAGAGAAACTGTATAGTTAATGGAGAATAACCAAAGTGAAGCAAAGATGGCCTAACTCACATGACTCCCTCCACCTATGTAATACTTTATTTCATGTTATAGATATATAGAGAGATCAGCAGCAGTATCGTCAATGTGACTTTTCTGCCTAAAAAACGAAGACAAAACCACAAACTTCCTATGACTCTTTAGACCATTGGATCTCGCCTTCTGCTACCGAATAATTAAACCTGTTTAAAAATGGGACAGTTGAGTCAGTGATATTTATCTTGTCTCACACTCAGGTCTTTCTATACTTTCAAAAATGTACTCCTGATATTTGCTTTTCCATTAAGTTAAGAGGATAGTGAGAGTACGCTGTACCTTTCTGTCCAGTAGTCGCTTCTTACGCATAGTTGGGGGTTCCAGATAGATTCGACCTCGCATGGCTAGCTCTATGAGGATGCCCCCTCTCAGGCCGGAAGATATGCAGTCATTCCAGAAAGATGTGTAACCCTAGGAAAGGGAAAAAGAGAAGAGAATGTTCTGAAAGGGATATTTATTTTCAGCAGACACCTCAAGAATGGGCCACTTTGCTGTGATTATTTCATATCACATTATATGAATTGAAAACGAAGTAAGTATAGGAAAAGAAAACAGATGGTGGGCCCCATCACACAGTATAAGCACTGTGTATTGGCAGCCAGATACCACTTCACTGACTGGTTTGAATCCTAGTCTCAGCAGCTTCAAAAACATGCCAAGTGGATATACATGCATGCCTCAAAATCAGATGGGAAGAAGTGATGGAGAAAAAATGATAGTGGCATGGCCTGCATCACTGGGGTGTGAACACACACTTTCTCTTTCTCTCTTGTGATTTGCAATAAAAAAATTTTTTTAAAGAACTATTATTTATTTAACTTTATTTATTTAAATTTGACCAGAGAGGGACAGAGTGAGAGAGAGAGAAAGACAGGGGAAGTGAGAAAGCAAGCCACCAGGTCTGGGACTTGAACTGTGGTTGGCCATGTGGAAGTCCAGCTCTCTTAACCATCATGCCACCTGTCAGCCCCTGCAATAAAAAAATTTAGAGGAAAAAGATAGTAGAATGTTTCTTTAATTCCCGTAATTGAAACATCTCAAAATATGATTATCTGGCTTCAAATTCTTTAATGAATTCCTATAGTTTCGCTATTATAAGTCAATAATTGTCGGGACCGGCAGGTGGCGTGGTGGTTAAGGGAACTGGACTCCCATATGGCTGACCACAGTTTAAGTCCCAGATCTGGCAGCTTGCTTTCTCACTCCCCCCCACACCCCCTTTTCCTGTCTCTGTCTGGTCCAATTACAATAAATAAATAAATAAATAAATTTAAATAAAATAATTTTTAGAAAAAGATTTATTTATTTAAAATTTTACTTATTAGCATTTTTCTTCTATTTTGACCAGAGAGAAAGACAGAGAAAGAGGGAGTGAGAAAGCAAGCCACCAGGTCCAGTATGCAAACTGTGGTCGCCCATGTGGGAGTCCAGCGCTTCAACTGCCATGCCACCTGCTGGCCCCATAAAATAATTCTTAAAAAAAAAATTGGCATGCCAAGCTCTAATATTCTAAAAAAGTTAATCTCTCTCTGTCTCTCTCTCTCTTTTTTTTCTTTTCTTTTTTTTTTTTTTGCCATAGGGCACATGCTGGAGAGTGACACAGAGGTAGAGAAGTAAGAAATCATCCTCAGGGCGATGGTCATGCTGCAATCTCTGCTCCTCCATTCTCCTTTTGGGATTTTTAGGCTCACATGCACACACACTTGACACGTTTTTCAGGTCACTGGGTTCAGGACTTGAACCGCAGAGCTGACTATGTGGGATCCTCTGCCTTAACCATTATACCACCTGCTGGTCCCTTATTAAAAATTTTTAGAATTCCATTTTCCTTTTCATTGTCTTGGAATTTATGCACACTTTTCTTTTAGAATTATTCTTGGGGAATAATTGGTGTAGTGGTTACATCGCTGGTTACTCCAACATGGCCAACTGTGGTTGAGTTCCTGACCTGGTGGTTTAAAATTCTTGCTGGGTATGTGTACATGTGTGTCCAAAATCCCAAGGGGAGAATGGAGGAAAAGGGATTCAGGCATGGCCAACCCCACTAGGGGGTGATTTCTCACTTTCTGTCTGTCTCTCTGGTGAGCATACAAGCCCTGCAGCCAAAAAAAAAAAAAAAAAAAGAAAAAGAAAAAAAAAATCCCCCAAAACACTAAGTTATAATTAGTGAGGGCTGGGCCCCATAGTGATGGTTAAGGTAAGCCAGGTGGCACGTGGTGGACTGTAGTTCAAATTCTAGCCTGGCAGCCTGAAAAATGCACTGAGCATGTATGCATGTGTGCCCCAAATCCTGAAAGGAAGGAGATGTGGAGGGAGAAGGGATTGTGGCAGGGCCATACCCCACTGGAGGATGTTTTCTCACTCTCTCTCTCTCTTTCTCTCTGTGACCAGAATATGTGCCCTCTGTTAAATTAAAACAAAAGTTATCCTTGACCTTTTAACATACATGACCATTAATTTAATACTAACATAAAATATAAATTAAAAAATTTATTTTAGCCACTCTCCTAGTGTCCAGTATCTTTTTTTTACCTTACAAATTAGATATTAGTTGTCATCATTATTCTATAGTTCAGATTTACTCAGATGCTTACCAACTCCTTTGCTCACTATTCCTTTTTGCATTTCAGATCTCCTTTCTGGTACCACTTTCCTTCATACAGTAGAACTCCCTTAAGTGAAAGACTGTTGGAGAGAAACTCTTATTTGAAATGTCTTTATCCCCTATCTTTCTTCTTCTTTTTTTAAAAAATTATTTTATTGAACTTTAATGAATTAATTAATTTTAATTTGTCCAGAGAAGGACAGAGTGCGGGGTGGAGGGGAGTGAGAAAAGCAAAGGCACCAGGTCTGGGACTCGAACCACGGTCGGCCATGTGGGAGCCCAGTGCCCTTAACCACCACGCCACCCGCTGCCCCCCTCCCCTTTTTTTAAGAAGTTTTTTTTTTTTTTTTTTTTTTTTTTTTGCTATAGGGCACAGGCGCTCACCAGACAGACAGAAAGAGAAAGTGAGAAATCACCCCTCCCAGGGAGATGGCTATGCCATGATCCCTTCTCCATTCTCCTCTCGGGATTTTGGGCACCCATGCACACATGCCCGGCGTGATTTTCAAGTTGGTAGGTCCAGGACTCTAACTACTGTCGATTACATATGAGTTCAGTGACATAACCATTACACCATCTGCTGGTCCCTATTTTCCTTTCTTGAAAGGTAGCTTCTCTGAACAAAAAATTCTAGGTTGATAGTTTCCTCTTATCACACTGAAGACATTATGCCCTGTCTAACTTCCAGCATTACAGTGAAAAATTTGTCATTCTTACAGACTGTGGTTTTTACAGCGATGTGACTTTTTTCTCTCATCCTTAAGATCTTCTCTGGGGGCCAGCAGGTGGCGTAGTGGTTAAAGGTACTGGAATTCCACATGGCCCATCATTGGAGTCCCATCCCAGACCTGGTGGCTTGCTTTCTCACTTTCCCTTTCTTGCTCTCTGATCAATGTAATAATAATAATAATAATAATAAAATTAAATTAAATAATTAAAAAAAGATCTTCTCTGTTGGTATTTTACAGTTTGACTACAACACAACTGTGTGACTTTATTTATCCTGATTGACATGCTATAGTTTCTTTCTTTTTTTTTTTTTTTTTAAGAGAGGTTTTTGCTATAGGGCGCGTGCACTTGCCAGAGAGACAGAGAGAGACAGAGAGACAGAAAGTGAGAAATCACCCCCCAGGGGGGATGGCCATGCCGCAATCCCTTCTCCTCCATTCTCCTCTCAGGATCTTGGGCATGCACGCATGCACACGCGCCCGGCGTGAGTTTAAGCCACCGGGTCCGGGACTCGAACCGCGATCGACTACATGGTAGTCCAGCGACATAGCCATTATGCTAACTGCTGGTCCCAATATGTTATAGTTTCTATAGCTGTGGGTTCATTTCATAGTTTTCAAAAATTCTCAGTTCTTCTAAGAATTTTGACCTCCTCTACTGTCTGAGACTTCAGTCTTTCTTACTTTAACCCCCAGGTCTTCTAACCTCTCTTATATTTTCTATTGCTTGTGCTCTGTACTGAAGAGTTGTTTTATACCTGGCTTCTAATTTACTGTTTCTCTCTCCACCTGTATCTAATAACTTATCTCTGTGCTTTTTTCTTAAGAATTATTTTATTTAACTTATTTATCTTAATTTGACCAGAGAAGGACAGCGAAAGAGAGAGGAAAAGGGAGAAAGCAAGCACCAGGGACTCAAACCTCAGTCAACCATATGGGAGTCCAGCACCTTTAACTACCACACCATCTGCCAGCCTCAACCCTGTGACTTTGATTTCAACAATTTTTCATTTGTAATAAAATTCTGTTTAGTTATTTTCACATTTGTCTGGTTATTTGTGATAATTTCTTTTGCCATTCATTTTGTGATTCTTTCATTCATTTTATTTCATTTCTTTCTTTCTTCTTTTTTTTTTTTTTTAAAGGATTTTGGGCTTAGAATATATACACATGCTGGAGAGACAGACAGAGAGAGTGAGAGGGAAAGTGAGAAATCATCCCCTGGGGAGATGGCCTCGGTGAAATCCCTTCTCCTCCATTCTTCTCTTGGTATTTTGGGCATGCACATACACACAAAGACACACAGCATGATTTTCAAGCTACTGGTCCCAAGACTGGAACCCCAGTCAGCCATATGGGAGGATTCCAGTGCCTTAACCACCAGGCCATCTCCAAGCCCTAATTGTTTTATTTCTTTAAAAATATCATAGATATTTCATATTGTCTGATTATTTATTTATTTATTTTTATTTTTACTTATTTATTTTTTTTTTTGAGAGGTTTTTGCTATAGGGTGCATGCACACGCCAGAAAGACAGAGACAGAGAGACAGTAAGCAAGAAATCACCCCCCAGTGGGGATGGCCACACCGCAATCCCTTCTCTTCCATTCTCCTCTTGGGATCTTGGGCACGCATGCACATGCGCCTAGCGTGAGTTTAAGCCACCAGGTCCAGCACTCGAACCGTGGTCGACTACATGGGAGTTCAGCGACATAGCCATTATGCTAACTGCTGGTCCCTTGTCTGATTATTTTAATATCTGAGGTCCTTGATATCTGATAATATTTGAGACCTATTACTTTTATTTCTGTTGATTCTTTCTCACAGTTTGTTTTGCCGTCCGTTCAAAGATAAATATTTAACTTTTGTGAATTTGTGATATTTTAGAGACCTAAAGGGAAGATATCTTCCTCCAGAGAGGAATACTTGCATTTGCTTTTGCTGAAAGTCAAGTAAGGGGGATTAGGGGAGTGCCACACAAGTGGGACAAACACATTTAAAGCCACTATCCCTCAACTCCAAAGTTGATCCCTGACCAGGATTATTTTGGTAATTTGCCCCAAGGCAATCCAATATTCATGTTTGTTTATTGCTCACCTCTTAGATTTTAACTTTGGTGCTTGTTTGAGGCTCCTGAAGATTTCCTGTACTTTTTTTTTTGGAGAGGTTTTTCGCTATAGGGTGCGTGTGCTCGCCAGACAGACAGAGAGAGACATAGAGACAGAAAGCGAGAAATCACCCCCCAGGGGGGATGGTCACGCCGCAATCCCTTCTCCTCCATTCTCCGCTCGGGATCTTGGGCACGCACGCACACGCGCCCGGCGTGAGTTGTAAGCCACCGGGTCCGAGACGCAAACCGCAGTCGACTACGTGGGAGTCCAGCGACATAGCCATTACGCTAACTGCTGGTTGCCAAGATTTCCTGTACTTTTTGAAGTTCAATAATGAATTAAAAATTAAGCTTGTTCAAGATTTAGTATCATGGGGACCAGCAGGTGGCGGGGTGGTTAAGGTGCTGGACACTCCCACATGGCTGACCACAGTTCGAGACGCGGACCTGGCGGCTTTCTTTGTTCCTTTCCCTCTTTCTCTCCCTCTCTCTGTGTCTCTCTAGTCAAATTTAAAAAAAAAATGAATGAATAAATAAAATTAAATAAATAATAATAAAAAAAAAGATTTAGTATCAGACCACCATACTGCCAGAGAGATGTTCTCCAATTCCATTTTTCCCATTAGAGCCAGGATGATCTTTAAACTTAAGTGTAACAATATAACTTCCTTTCCTTACGCTTAAGAATCTTTCAAATGCTCCTCTTAGTCTTTAGGATTGAATCCAAATGGCTTAGTATAGCACTCAAACCAAAAGGCTTCATCCTAGTTCCCTCCCTGGCCTCTGTCCTTTAGAACACTATGCTCTAGTTATCCTGAACCATTCTAAGTGCTCTTTTTTGGTCTTGTTTTGTTTGTTTTTAAATAATTACTTATTTAATTTTATTCATTATTATTATTTTTTAATTTGACCAGAGATAGAGGGGGAAAGTAAGACAGCAAGCTGCCAGATTCAGGACTTGAACAGCAGTTAGACATGTGGTAGTCCAGTGCCTTAACTACCACACCACCTGCCAGCCCCATAAATGTTTTTAATGCATGGTCTTTGCACACATTGCTTTCTCCTTATAGAAAAACCAATACTCTTCCTTCCCCAACTCCTCCTCCCACTTAAGAAATGAGTACAGGGGTCACATAATCCATGTTAGATTCCCCATCTGGGTGTGCCTATGTATATATACTTTTCTCATATAATGTGTACATCAAGTTGTATTCACTGTTTGTCCTCGCTAGGCTATATGTTCCTTAAGGAGAGAATATCCCTTATGACTGATACATAGTACTATCTGCTTGCCCCCCCCCCCCCTTTTTTTTTGCTAGAGGGTATGTGTGCTTGCCAGAGGGACACAGAGACAGAGACAGAGAGAGAGACAGCATGGGCCAGACTGTGGCATTGTGGTTAAGAGGGTTGGATCACATATAACAGAATACATATGGCCTTGCAGGCTTGAAAAACATACCAGGCAAGCATTTGTGCCCAAAATCCCAAGTGGAGAATGGAGGAAAAGGGACTGTGGCGTGGCCATCCCTTCTGGGGTGTGATTTCTCACTTTTCCTCTCTTTCTCTGTCTCTCTCTGGCAAGCACATACGTCCTATAGCAAAAGCTAAAAGGAAAAGAATGGAGTGTGGTCATGCCACAATCATTTCTATTTTCTCCATTCTGTTGGGATTTTGAGCATGTATGCACATGTGCTCAGTGTCTTTTTCAAGCTGCCATGGATGGGATTCAAACTGTGGTTGGCCATGTGGGGTCCAGCTCCCTTACCACTAGATCATGGAGCCAGCCTAGTAAATAACGGGCCATCAGAAAAGCAATGACGTATTTTTCATGTTTTTCTATGCAAAAATTTGTCATGAGTTTTCCGACAACCCAATATAGTTCTTGAAATCATAAATGTGTGATTGAAAGTAAAACATATTAACTTGACAAAAATTCAGTTTGAGCAAAAAACATCCCTTCGACATCTCCAAATTTCCTGAGGAGAAAAATTAGTTCCTCCTCTGCCTGCTTCACAGCTACTCTAAGAATCATATTCATATCATTACTACACTTTGACAAGGAAGTAGTCTTTTTTTTTATTTTTTTTGCCATGGACATGTATACTTACTAGAGAAACAGAGAGGAAAAGTGAGAAATAATCCCCCAAAGGGGATGGCCACACTTCAATCCCTTCTCCTCCATTCTCCTCTCAGGATTTTGGGCACACACACATGCACCTGGTTTGATTTTCTTTTCTTTTCTTTTTTTTTTTTCCCCCAAGAGATTTTTGCTATAGGGCACATGCATTCACTGCAGAGACAGAGACAGAGAGACAGAAAGTGAGAAATCACCCCTCAGAGAGGATGGCCATGCCACAACCCCTTCTCCTCTATTTTCCTCTTGGGATTCTGGACAAGCATGCACATGCACCCAGTGTGATTTTAAGGCACTAGGTCTAGGCTCGAACCGTGGGAGTCCAGCAGCACCCTAGCTACCATGTCACCTGCTGGTCCCGGTGGTAGGTTATATTTTTTAGATTAATACTTAGTTGCACACATTTAGCTGCTTAATTAGGGTTAAAGTATAACTCACCTCAGAACACATAATTTATTTAGATACAACTTATATATACTCCAGTAGTGACCTTATAAATTTCAACAGGTGTGCAAACATTAGCCAGCATTAAAGCAACCAAAGGCAAGATTTTCGTTTCTTCCTGACCATATAACTTCTGTTGCAATTACAGTGATGTCAGATTGTCAACAGAACTATAAATGAGAAGCACTGTAAATACGAAAACAATGGAGACCAGGATGTAGACTCTGTATATTTTATATATTTGTTTAAATTCATGATAGAGAGTGTGTACACACATGAGAGAAGGGGTGGGGTGGGGGAAGCACTCTCCACAGAGCTCAGCTACACAGTGATCCCCTTCCTCCAGTCTTCCAGCATGCCAGGATCCTGAGCAAACAAGGTATGCACACAATGCATACCTTCAGGCTGACCAAGCATGTGGCTTCTAGCTCTCCAGTCTGGTTTGTTACTGACTATAGCGCAGAGGCTGAGTTGAAAACTGTATTATTATCATTAGATTTTTGCCATATGGTGCATGTACTCACTGGAGAGAGACAAGAGTGAGAGGGAAAGTGAGAATCACTCCCCAGTGGGGAAGGCCACACCACATTTTCTTCTCCAGTCTTCTCTAGGGATTTTGGGCATGTACGCATGCACACACCCCTAGCATGTCTTTCAAGCCACTGGTCACCGAGTCAGTCATGTTGGGTCCAGCACCTTAACCACCACACTACCTGCTGGATCTGAAAATGTATGTTTATGAATATCACTTCTTCCCATCATAGCATCTCAAAATATGTAAAACTTTCCAAACGGATTTTTAAAATTTCTTTTTATAATAGGAAAGAATAGAAAAAAACAGAAAAAGGTATAAAAACACACATGTAGAATTTTGAAAAAAATGATAAAACATACACCTATACAACTATAAGAAAGAGACTAAAAAAGATAATCACTGAGAAAGAGAGTAGAAGACCAGTACATGTCCCTATGTACTACGGGTAGAGATGACTAACAGAGACTATGATACTGTCATCCATAGTATTATCTTAAAACAGATTAATGATGCAAAGTCAAGTGTGGAATAGCCTGAGCCAGGGGGTAAGGAAAAATTCATATATATTTCTATATTTATTTATTTATATATTCTATTGGGTTGTCAAAAGTCATGATGCATTTTTGCATAGAAAAATATGTCATGACTTTTCTAACAACCCAATATATTCTATTTTTATATTTATTCATTTCTAGGGTTCTTTTTCCTTCTTCCTTTCTTTCTTTTCTTTTCTTCTTTTTTTTTAGTTTTTGCTACAGGTATGTGTACTTGTTGGAAAGAGAGAGAAAAGAATGAGAAATCAACCCCCAAAGGAGATGGCCATTATGCAATCCCTTCTCTTCCATTTTCCTTTTGGGATTTTGGGCATGCATGCACACACACCTGGCATTATTTTCTAAGCCACTAAGTCCAGGACTTGAACCATAAACTGATCATGTGGGATCCAGGTGCTTAACCACCATGCCACCTGGCTGGTTTTTCTCTTTTAAATACACCTTTCTAGCTTGCTGAATTCTCAAACCCTTCATAATAAAAAATTCTGTGTTGAGCCAGTCCCATAGCTTCGTGGTTAAGGGACCCAGATCTCACATGGCCCACTGTAGTTTGGGTCCTGGCCCTGGCAGCTTGAAAAACACACTGGGTATGCATGCATGTGTGTCCCAAATTCCAACAGGATAGAGAAATGGAGGAGAGATTGTGGCATGACCACATCTCAGTGAGGAGTGCTTTCTCTCTCTCCCTCTGCTAAGTACACACACTCTCTGGAAATTAAAAAAAAATTAAGAATTCTGTGTTCAAAAGCCATTGCTTTGGTATGTCTGACTAGGGAGACCAAGCACACACAAACTAAAGCTTGTCATTTAGTCACTAGATTTCATTTCCACAGGCTGTACATATAAGGAAAAGAAGAAAATTGTAGGTCCCACTGAAAACAGATGGAATTGTATACCATCTCATGAGCAATGGAGAATCTTGCAGAAGTGACAGAATAAGATCTTTGGGTGGATTTTGTTTACTCCTGATTATAAAATATGATTGCAAACGAAGATGAATGCTACTGACTGTGCCACAGAGGTTAGGCCCATACTTCAATTTTTAATGACATTTTGCTCTTGTAAAAGGTTGAGCAATCTGAATTCAATAAATTCAGACAGTCAACACTTTATGTTGAATTTCCGTTTAGTCAAGTATTCAAAGAGCCGTTCCTTACTCAAACTTCCTTGAAGACACACCTTAAAAACAACTCTGAAGATCTTAAAGTTGCTTGCTTGGACAAAAGGAAATGTTTTAGACTGAAAAAGGATGTCTAACAACATTTGCAGTATTTCTGGAAAGTTAAATTTCTTTCTCTTTCTCACTTTGTTAATTTTACTTCTTTCTATTGCTTAAATGTTTTATCCAAAGCACAGAGTATATTTACAAATTTTTCTTCTAAAACAAACAGGAGAAATAACAGTTTGTGTGAACTTTAATTCCAAATCCTGCATTATTCTTTTAAGCCATTCTTATGACTACAGTGCAAATGTTAACAGGAAAGGACGATAGTATGAGGAAAGATTTAATTGCCATGGAAAGCACAATTACTGCCATTTGATGTTTACATAGAATGGGCAGTAGAGGTGTCTCCAGTATTCTACTTGACTATCCCAAAGCACCACTCAAAACAGTCACATACAGAGGCTCAGAAATAAGAGTGCAGTTTCTCACTATTCTATTAAGCAGAAATTCTAGATTAAAGTTGAAGATGAAATCTAAGAAGTTTAGTCTTCTGGAGATACTGAAATTCCCCACTTACTGTTACAATAAAAGACTCCAGGGACAGCTCTGTGGCCTGGTGATTAAGGCAGCCAGACTCCACGTGACTGACTATACAACTAGAGTTCCAGTCTCAATAGCTTGAGAAACATGTTGGACACATGTGCATGTGTGCCCCAGATCCCAAAATGGGAGAGAAAGAGATTTAGAAGAAGGGATTGCAGCATGACCATTCCCTATGGGAGTGCTCTCTCCTCTCCCTCTCTGGAGTGCATGCACCGTCTAACCAAAAAAAAATAAAGGAGAGGGGGGACAGATATTATTTTGAACTTCTAAGAAGGAAGGAAAAAGGAAGGCTCCATAACTTAATTACACACAGCCACAAGTCTTATCTCAAAAGTTAACTAAGAATTGAAAAGCTAGCTAAAAAGCCAGCCAGTGGTAAGGTGGTTAATGCAGCTGGAAACCACGTGGCTGAACACGTGGTTTGGATCTTGGACCCATTGGCTTGAAAAACATACCCAGCATGAGTGCATGCATGCCCCGAATCCTGAAAGGAGGGCGAGATGAAGGTGAAGGGATAACGGTGTGGCCATCTGAAGTGCTTCCTTACTTTCTACTCTGTCTCTCTCTGAAGAGCACATGTACCCTCTAGGGAAAAAAGTGGCTAAAAATAATATAACACTAGTGTGCTATCTTTTTAGTTAACCCTAATTAACATTAATTTTAAAGCTAGAAGACTGCACAGAAATTACTACCCCCAATTATACAGTATTAATGACACTTCCTCAGGGTAAACTGCACTCCAGATGAAGTAAATTATTATGCAATTGTCTTTAACATCTATCATTTCCTCTAAACTCTTTCTAAATAATTGTTATGGGCTGAATTATGTCCCCTCAAATTTTATGTTGAAGCTAAAACCCCAGTATCTCAGAATGTGACTGTATTTGGAAACAGGACCTTTAAAGAGATATTAAGTTAAAATGAGCCTGTACAAGAGGGCCCAAATCTAAGCTGACTAATAGATATCCTTTTAAGAGAAGGAAACTGGGACACACAGAGATACCAGGGATGCACACACACAGGGGAAAGGCCAAAAGAGGTCACAGCAAGAAATCTGCAAGGCAAGGAAAGAGGCCTCAGAAGAAATGAAATCTGCCAACTTTATCTTGAACTTTTAGTCTCCAGACTGGGAAAAAATTAATTTTTAGTATTTAAGCCACCAAGACTGGTACTTTATTATGAAAACCCTAGAAAACTACTACAATCACATTCCCACAGTAAAATCTAGAAGAGGTCTGTCTATTCATATGGTCTTAAGCTTTGCAAGAAAAAAAAACCCTACTTACTTGTACTAATCTCTTTTTAGTATAACAGTCGCCTTCCAAAAGGAGGATATGTGACATGGGTTCTAATCTATGGCCAGAAGAATGAACTGAGGAGGAAATTAATGATCATTTATTTCTGCACTAGACTTTCTGAAGATGTGGTTATTGTAATTAAATATTATCTACTGCTTTTTTTTTTTTTTAGTACTTTTGCCATAGAGTGCATGTGCTCATTAGAGACAAAGAGAGGAAAAGTGAGAAATTAACCTCCAGGGACGGTCACAAAGCAATCTCCTCTTTTCCATTCTTTTTTTATCTTCTTCTTTTTTGGGGGGAGAGGTTTTTGCTGTAGAGTGCGTGCACGTGCCAGAAAGACAGAGAAACAGAAAGTGAGAAATCACCCCCCAGCGGAATGGCTACACCGCAATCCTTTCTCCTCCATTCTCCTTTCGGGATCTTGGGCACACACGCACATGCAGCCAGCGTGAATTCAAGTCACTGGGTCCAGGACTCGAACTGCGGTCGACTACATGGGAGTCCAGCGACATAGCCATTACGCTAACTGCTGGTCTCCTCTTCTCCATTCTCATCTCAGGATTTTAGGCATGCAAGCACACATTTCCAGTGTGATTTTTTTTTTTTTTTTTTTTTTTTTTTGGAGAGGTTTTTGCTATAGGGCGCGTGCGCTCGCCAGACAGACAGAGAGAGACAGAGAGATAGAAAGCGAGAAATCACCCCCCAGGAGGGATGGCCACGCCGCAATCCCTTCTCCTCCATTCTCCTCTCGGGATCTTGGGCATGCACGCACACGCGCCCGGCGTGAGTTTAAGCCGCCGGGTCCGGGACTCGAACTGCGGTCGACTACGTGGGAGTCCAGCGACATAGCCATTACGCTAACTGCTGGTCCCTTTTTTTTTTGAGGGGTTTTTGCTATAGTGCGCGTGTGCTTGCCAGAAAGACAGACAGTCAGAGAGACAGAAAGCAAGAAATCACTCCCCAGGGGGGATGGCTACGCCACAATCCCTTCTCCTCCATTCTCCTTTTGGGATCTTGGGCACGCTTGCACATGTGCCCAGTGTGAGTTTAAGCCACCAGGTCTAGGACTTGAATTGCAGTTGACTACATGGGAGTCCAGCGACATAGCCATTACGCTAACTGCTGGTCCCTAAAGATTCATATATATATTTTTTGAGAGGTTTTTGTGATTTTTTTAAAAAAAAATAATTATTTTATTTAACTTTATTTATTTTTAATTTGACTAGAGAGACAGAGATAGAGAGCAAGCAAGTGAGAGAGAAAGTGAGAAAGCAAGCTGCCAGGTCCAGGACTTGAACTATGAATCCAGTGCCCTTAACCACCATGCCGCCTGCTGCCCCCCACCCCCTCCCCCCAGTATGACTTTTTAAGCCCCTGGGTCTGGGACATGAATTGTGGTAGGTCATGTGGGAATCAAATGCCTTACTACCATGCCACCTTCTGATCCTTATCTACTGTTTTTTTTTTTTTTGGAGAGGTTTTTGCTATAGGGTGCGTGTGCTTGCTAGAAAGAGAGACAAAGAGAAAAAATGTGAGAAATCAACTCCCGGGGGGGATGGCCATGCTGCAATCCCTTCTCCATTCTCCTCTCAGGATCTTGGACATGCACACACCCACACCTGGTGTAAATTTAAGCCACTGGGTCCGGGACTTGAACCAAGGTCAACTATAAGGGAGTTCAGTGACACAGCCATTACGCCAAATGCTGGTCCCCGCTAAATGTTTTTTAGAAACATTTTCCCTTTTGCACATTCGGTTATTCAAATTTCTTACTTGGGCTTGTTGCCCGTTATTACCAGAATGTCTAGTTTGAGCAAAGGAGAAGAGAAAAATAATGTGTAAACTTTCATGTTTCCTCTTTTTTTTTTAGAACAACAATGATTTATTTGACATGAGGCTCAGTTAAGACAATGTCTGTGAAAGTGCCTTGTAAACTGCAATTCACTGTACAAATGTTAATTATCCTTGCTGGTGTTGTTTCCAGTCAGAAACAGGAAATGGCACAAGCAGAGAAAGCAATGGCTCCTAGAGAAACTAGTGAGGTCTGGAAGGAGAAAGGCTGGAAAGGGGAAAAGACCAGAGAGGAAATGCTTTCTAGCTTTCTAGACATTGGACAGCAAAGGATAGATCTCTTGGTTGTAGAGGATAGGGAAACAGAGAGACCAAGGAGCAGTAGGTGCTGCTCTGGCGAAGCATGTTTCCTCTTAATATCAGCGGTAACTAAATAAAAAATCTGAAGCAAAACTAAAGCTAACAAAATCGATTCATTTTAGGATTCCTTACAGTAGCATCCTCCTGACACACTTGCCCCATTCCAAACAGTAATCAACTACTGATGATATTTATTTATTTTGTGCAATTAGGAAACTATGAGGCAAAACTAGTGACCTAAATTAGATTTTTAACTTTTTTTTTTTTTTTTTTGATATAGGACATGTGCATGTGCCAGAGGGATGGAGAGAGACAGAGAAACAGAAAATGAGAAATCTCTCCCTGGGGGGATGGCCACACTGCAATCACTTCTCCTAAATTCTCTTCTTGGGATTTTGGGTATGCACACATATGTGCCTGGCATGTGTTTCAAGTCTCCAGGTCTGGGACTCGAACTGCAGTCAGCCATGTGGGAATCCAGTGATGTGATCATTATGTCATCTGCTAGTCCCGAGACTTTTAATCTTTTAACTTTAATACTTTAGGCCTGAGTCACTTTCTTCGTTTCTGAAAGTTTATTTATTTCTTTCATGAAAGAGAGAGTGCACACGCCCAACAGGTGCACACCACCATCCATCCCCTGCCTCAGGCAGCTAGGATCATGGACATGCAAAATGTGTCTTGAGTATGTATAGAGAAACCATGGGATGCAAACCTGGGACCTTCTCATGTGGCCTCAGCACTACAGGCTTGGCATCACTACTGAACTGATGCAGTCAGCCAAGGTCTGAGTCATTCTTTAAGAGAAGTGATTTTCATCTACAGCCAATAATTTTCAAGTCTCTCATTGTGACTGACATTCCTACACAGTATTGATACCAACTTAATATTTTCCATAGGATTCCCAAATCTTTTTCCAAAAATGAACTTTGTTAGGGTATTAAACATTTGAATAGGAAAGACATGAATGAGATTTGAAAAAAAAATAACTCATATGCCAAAAATAATTCATATGCCAAACATTGTTATAGAACATAACAATCTCTTTTAAAAATTAACTAATTAATTTATCTATTTATTTGTTGTGATTTCCAAGCCACTGGATCTGTGACTAGAACCAAAGCTGGCCATGTGGGAATTAGCAACCTAACCACTACACCACCTGCTGGCCCCAATCTTCTATCTTTTAATACATTTTTTAACTTTTATTTTTATTTGCCATAGGGTGTATGTCATTGTCAGAGAGAAATAGAAGGGAGAAAGCAACCCCCAATAGGGTATGGTCATGCTGTAATCCCCTTTTCCCCATCTCTCCATCCTTTTGGAACCTAAGGCATGAATGCACATCTGTCCCTCGAGCTGCCAGGGCCAGGACTCAAACTGCAGTTGGCCATGTGGGATCTGGCTCCCCCAATGACTAAGTCTGGTCCAATTTTTTGTTAAAGTCAGGATCTCACTGGATGATCCCGTTGCCTCAGCCTCTCAGCTGGGACTAAAGGCATACTACACCTGGCTCTTTTACAGACACGGTCTAGCTATGCTGCCCAGGTTAGCCTCTGCATGTCTCTGGGATTCCATGCTAGCATGTCTGACCTTTAGGAATCAAACTGGGCTTTCTATGTGGTCCCAGCCTATAGAGCACAGTGTCTCAGCAGTGCTCCGGGTGGTTGGGTCAAGAATCTTTTTTAATGATGAAGTACACCTGCATACATGAGACAGTGACAGAGAAAGTGTGGGGGCGGGGAGGGGAAAAAAGGCTATCGTCACACAGTGATCCCTTTTCCCCAGTCCTCCAGAGCCTCAGGATTCTGAGTACCCATAACCCTCCACTCTCTCCCACCTTCCAACACACATGTATCTTCAGGCTGACCCAGGGTTTCGCCTGGGGGTTGGCATGTGGCTCCCTGTGCTCCAGTGGCCGGGCCCAATAATATTTTCCCTTAGTAAAGGAGGCATAAATTAAAATCCATAGGAAGCTACGCAAGGAGATGAAATTCTTGGGGTCACATTAAACAGTTAATGATTTCAGAAAAAATGTGATACTTGTTTTGCAAGCATGTCCTTTTTAAACCTCAGAGTCAGTGTGAATACAAATTCTACAACTTATTGCCTAATAATCCTTTAACTTAGACTCCCATAAAGAGAAGATAATACTGGGCCAGCCCCATGGCACAGTGATTAAAGGAGGTGAATCTCATATGGCCAATCACCCGTGGAATCCCACCCTGGCAGCTTGAAAAACAAGTCAAGTGGGAACCAGCAGTTAGCGTAATGGCTATGTTGCTGGACTCCCACTTAGTCGACCGTGATTCGCGTCCCGGTCCCGGTGGCTTAACACTCACTCCGGGCACATGTGCGTGCGTGCCCAAGATCCCGAGAGGAGAATGGAGGAGAAGGGATTGCGGCGTGACCATCCCCCCTGGGGGGTGATTTCTTGCTTTCTGTCTCTATGTCTCTCTCTGTCTGTCTGGCGAGTGCACGCGCCCTATAGTGAAAACCTCTCAAAAAAAAAAAAAGAAAAAAAAGAAAGAAAAACAAGTCAAGCATGTGTGTGCCCTGAATATCCATAGAAAAACAGAGAAGGGATTGTAGCATGGGCATGCCCCACTGGAAGGTGTTTCTAACTTTCCCCTCTGGTGAGTGTACATACTTTCTGGGAAAAGAGAGAGGGAGAAGATGATATTTCTCTGCAAAATTCAAGCAGGATAAACTATAAACTGTTTTGAAAATTAAGTTATAGAAACATAAATTATGAAGAGGGCAAAATATGAAGGAGACAAAACAGCTCATGGCAAGTTTATAAGCTCAAGGGTTACAGCAAAAACTCAAATTTAAGTGGATGGCTTTGCCTGAGTATTAACACCACGTATTTTAGAAGAGAACAGTGTACATTTGGTAGTTGGGGGAACAGGAAGAGGATCACAATGAAATAGCTTAAACTATATTTTCTTTCTGTTAAAATGAAATTTATTTCTTTTTATTTCAACAGTAAATAATTCTTTGAGGTGATACAGCTGGATACAATTTTTTTAAAAAAGCTACTTTATTTTTCAGCCTTTTTTTTTTTTTTTTTTTTTTTTTTGAGAGGTTTTTGCTATAGGGCACGTGCGCTCGCCAGACAGAGAGAGTCAAAGAGACAGAAAGTGAAAAATCACCCCCCAGGGGGGATGGTCACGTCGCAATCCCTTCTCTTCCATTCTCCTCTCGGGATCTTGGGCACACACGCACACGCGCCCGGTGTGAGTTTTAAGCCACTGGGTCCGAGATGCGAACTGCAGTCGACTACATGGGAGTCCAGTGACATAGCTATTACGCTAACTGCTGGTCCCTTCAGCCTATGTTTTTTTTTTTGGAGAGGTTTTCGCTATAGGGCATGTGCGCTCACCAGACAGACAGAGAGAGACATAGGGACAGAAAGCGAGAAATCACCGCCCAGGGGGAATGGTCACGCCGCAATCCCTTCTCCTCCATTCTCCTCTCAGGATCTTGGGCACTCCCGCACACGCGTGAGTTTTAAGCCACCGGGTCTGGGACGCGAACCTTGGTCAACTACGTGGGAGTCCAGCGACATAGCCATTACGCTAACTGCTGGTTCCCCAGCCTATGTTTTTTAAAGGATCTGATAAACAAATCTTCCTGATACACTTGCCCCATTCACAATGGTAATAACTATAAAGATTTATTGTTCATTTTGTGCAACTAGGAAATTAAAAGAAAAGACCACGTAGTGACCTAAATTAGACTTTAAATCTTCTGATTTTTAATATGATTTTTTAGGACTGACTCACTGTCTTTTTTTTCTTTTTATAAACTACTGAAGGCATGTGTGCTTGCCAGAAAAAGACAGACACAGAGGGAGAGGGAGAAAGCTTCCTCCAATGGAGCATGGTCATGGTGCAGGTCCTTTTCCTCTATTTCTCCGTTCTGTCAGAATTTTGGGCAGGCATGCACATGCACCTAGCATCATTTTCAAGCCACTGAACTGGGGATTTAAATCATGGTTAGCCACGTGGAGTTCAACTCCCTTAACCACTATGCCACGTGGCTGCCCAAGACTGAGTCACTGTTGAAGTAGAACAATTGTCTTCATCTACAGCCAATACTTGACAAATTGTATACTGATTTATAGTGACTAATTTTATTTTTATTAGAAGTTATATGTGCTCACCAGAGAGAGAGAGAGAGAGAGAGAGAAGAGAAGAGAAGAGAAGAGAAGAGAAGAGAAAGAGGAAGAGGAAGAGGAAGAGGAAGAGGAAGAGGAAGAAAGTATCCTCAATGGGACATAGTCATGCCTCAATCCCTTCTCTTCCATTTTCCATCCTATTAGAATTGTGGGCATGCATGCATATATGCTTTGCATGTTTCTAAGTCTCTGGGGCTGGGATTCAAACCAAGGTTGGTCATGTGGGATTGGGTTGCCTTAACCACTTGCCTAGGGAGCTGGCCCTATGACTGATTTTTTAAACTTTTTTGATTAGTTCACTGAAATTAAAAAAAAAAAAAAATTACCAGAAGGCCTATGCACACTAAAGAGAGACAGTGAGAAAGAGAGAAAGGGAAAGAAAGAAAACAACCCCCAGCATGCTGCATGGTCACACTACGTCTTCTCCTCTATTTCTCCCTTTTTGGGGGCATATATGAGCATGTGCCTGGTGTATTTTATTTATTTATTTTTTTTGGAGAGGTTTTCGCTATAGGGTGCGTGCGCTTGCCAGACAGAGAGACATAGAGACAGAAAGCGAGAAATCACCCCCCAGGGGGGATGGCCACATTGCAATCCCTTCTCCTCCATCCTCCTCTCAGGATCTTGGGCACGCATGCACACGCGCCCGGCGTGAGTTTTAAGCCACCGGGTCCGGGACGAGTCCAGTGACATAGCCATTACGCTAACTGCTGGTTTCCGCCTGGTGTACTTTTCAAGTCACTGGGTCTGGAGACTCAAATTGCAATGTGGGAACCAGTCACCTTAACCACCAGGCCATAGGTTGGCCTTGAAATTTTTTTAAAGCTTTTACTTCTAATCTTCAATTGCTGATAAATTATAATGATTAACTATAGTTGATGGAGGATCATTAGTAGTTTGAAAAAGTACAGCATTTAAGATACTTTATAATAAAAAGAAAGTTTTAACCAGTCTCTTGTGGTTTTTTTTGGTCCTATGCGTATGAATAGTGGCATTGTTTGAAAGAACATAATTGACAAGTACAAGGATGTTCTTTGCAGCACTGTTCATAATGGACTCCTGCATGTCCACTAATCTATACAATAAATGATGATATATTCATATATGAAATACTATATAACAATGAAGTGGATGAAATTGTATACAACACAGATGAATCTCGCAAACATCATTTGAACAAAAGAATACATAACAGTGGGACCAGCAGTTAGCGTAATGGCTATGTCACTGAACTCCCACGTAGCCGACAGCGGTTCGAGTCCTGGATTCGGTGGCTTAAACTCACGCCGGGGCGCGTGTGCGTGCATGCCCAAGATCCCGAGAGGAGAAGGGATTGCGGCATGGCCATCCCCCCTGGGGGGTGATTTCTCGCTTTCTGTCTCTTTCTCTCTGTCTGGCGAACGCATGCACCCTATAGCAAAAACCTCTCCAAAAAAAAAAAAAAAAAAAAAAAAACGAATACATAACAGTATTAACCCAATAATATAGAGTTTCAAAACAAGCAAAACTGGACCAGTAGGTGGTGTGAAGGTTAAGGTGCTGGATCCCACATGGCCTGCTGTGCTGAGTCTCAGACCTGGTGGCTTAAAAATCATGCCAGGGGATCAGCAGGTGGTGTGGTGGTTAAGGCGATGGCACTCCCACATGGCCAACCATGGTTCAAGTACTGAACCTGGCAGCTTGCTTTCTCACTCTCTCTCTCTCTCTCTCTCTCTCATTCTGGTCAAATTAAAATAAATAAATAAATAAATAAAGTTAAATAAAAATAATTCTTTTAAAAAAATCATGCCAGGCACATGTGTATGTACATCCAAAATCCCAAAGAGTGTGGCTACTCCCCTCAAGGGGCAAAAGGTATGATTTACTTTCTCTCTGTTAAGCACACATGCCCTATAGCTAAAACAAAAGCAAAAAATGGGCCAGCAGGTGGCATGGTGGGTAAAGCACTGGACTCCCACACTGCTGACCATGGTTCAAGTCCTGGACCTGGTGACTTGAAATTCATGCCAGGAGTGTGTGCATGCATGCTCAAAAATCCTGAGAGAAGAATGGAGGAGAAGGGATTGCAGTATGGCCATCCCCAGAGGGTGATTTCTTACCCCCCTCCCCCCCCCCCGCTCAGGTGAGCGCATGCCCCTTATGGCAAAAATGAACAAACAAACAAAAAAGACGAAACCCCCCCAAAACAAAAACAAACAGAAAAACCAGGCAAAACTAAAATATATTGTTTAGGGGCATATGTACATGTTAAACTCCAGGGATGGGGGGCAACATATGATTAGGGACAGATACAGAGAAGGTTTCTTGGATGCTGCCATTGTTTGGTTTGTGGTTACATGAGTGGTTGTTTTATAATTACTTGTTAAACCATATATATATATCGATATATATATTATATATTATATATTATATATTATATATTATATATATTTTTTTTTGGAGAGGTTTTTGCTATAGAGTGCTTGCCTGAAAGACAGAGAGAGACAGAAAGTGAGAAATCACCCCCCAGGGGGTATAGCCACGCTACAATCCCTTCTCCTCCATTCTTTTCTCGGGATCTTGGCGTAATAGCTATGTCGCTGGACTCCCATGCGGTTTGCGTCCCGGACCTGGTGGCCGGGCGCTGGTGCGTGCGTGCCCAAGATCCCGAGAGCAGAATGGAGGAGAAGGGATTGCGGCGTGGTCATCCCCCCGAGGGGTGATTTCTCACTTTCTGTCTCTCTGTCTCTCTCTGTCTGTCTGGCGAGCACATGCGCCCTATAGCAAAAACCTCTCCAAAAAAAAAAAAGGTTTTTCTTTGTTAGACTTGCTATATTGGTTTTGCTGCCTTGCTAGCTGCTGAGACTATCATTGTGGCCCATATTGCCTAGCTTTTAAGTGGGCTTGGAATCAAACCCAGGCCTCCCATATGGCCTCAGCTTGCTGAGTATCAGCACTGACCAGTATGTGTTACTACAGCTGGATTCTTCCTTGCACTTCTTCATTATTTTACCACCTACATATGCAACACAAAACACTTTTGAATTTCATATATATGAAATAATGCAGTATATATTCTTTTATGTCTGGCATTCTTTATTGAACATTATGTGAGCAAGATGTATGTTGTCTAATAATGTTCATTTTTTTTTAAGAATGATTTTATTTTAACTTTATTTATTATTGTTATTATTTTCCAATTTGATCATAGACAGAAAGAGGGAGAGTGAGAAAGAAACCAACCAGGTCTGGGACTTGAACCATGTTCGGCCATGTGGGAATCCAGCGCCCTCAACCATCATGCCACATGCCAGCCCCATATTCATTTTTCATTCTGTATAGAAAATGTACTTGGGGGCCGGCAAGTGGTATGATGATTAAGAGTGCTGGACGCCCATATGACTGACCATTGTTTGAGTCCCAGACCTGGCAGGTTGCTTCCTCACTTTCCCTCTCTCTCTTTCTCACTCTGTACCTCTCTGGTCAAATTAAAATAAATAAATAAACAAACAAACAAGTCAAGTTAAATAAAAATTTCTTTTTTTGGGGAGAGGTTTTTGCTATAGGGTGTGTGTGCTTGCCAGAAATAGAAAGACAGAGACAGAAAGCGAGAAATCACCCCCGCAAGGGGGATGTCTACGCTACAATCCCTTCTCCTCCATTCTCTAGGGGATCTTGGGCACACCCGCACACGTGCCTGGCATGAGTTTAAGCCACTCGGTCCAGGACTCAAACCGTGGTCGACTACATGGGAATCCAGAGACATAACCATTACGCCATCTGCTGGTCCCAAATAAAGTAATTCTTGAAAAAAAAAAAAGAAAATGTACTTAGGGTCAGTCCTGTGGCCTAGTGGTTAAGGGAGCTGAAGCCTACATGGTTGACATTTCAAATTCCAGACCCAGTGTCTTGAAAAACACACTGGTGGGGCCAGCAGAAGGCATCGAGGTTAAGGGTGCTGGATCCCACATGGCATCTCCCTCTTACTCCTCTGTGTCTTTCTTTCTCTAGCAATTACAGCCACTCTATGGCTTATAAACAAACAAACAAATTTTAAAAATGTATTCAAACTCATTTAAATAAATTGATAACTCATTTTTATCCATTCTGCTTTCAATAGGCCTTTGAGTTACCTTAACATCTAAAAAGTATCTCTTCTCTCCCCAGTAATTCAAGTTTCCTGAGGGCAGGGACCAACTATATGTTAACATGTTATATTTACCTATATATTCAGCATAATGTTACACACTTGATAGCGTGTTCCTAATTATATTAAATATTGACTTTAATAAATTTACAAACAGTTTGGGGCATGAGAAGCAAAGTTGAAAATCAATTTAATATTTTTAGAGATAGCTATTAACTGGCATTTTGTAGCTACTATTACTTAAATAAATCAGAAGGTTTGAACATTCCTATTCATTTATACCTAAGGATCTATCATTTCATTCTTCCTGAGCCAACTGCAAACTAAACACTTGTCAACTATCTTCAAAAGTAAAATTAGAGCAATTCAAAAGGTGGTTAATTATTATTATTATTTTAAATAATTATTTTATTTGAATTTATTTTTATTTATTTAAATTTGACCAGAGAGGGAACAGAGAGAGAGAGGGAAAGTGAGAAAGCAAGCTGCCAGGTCTGGGACTTGAACCACAGTCGGCCATAAGGGAGTCCGGTGCCCTTAACCACCATACCACCTGCTGGCCCCAAGGTGGTTAATTATTATTTGCCCATTTTATAAAGAATCTCACCAACATTCTGAATACTCACTATGGTCACAGCTCTTAATGAGCTCCTTTATTTTTTATTCTATTTCCTAAAATTTATAATAACTACTAACTTTTATAAATTTATAAAAACTCAAAGACAAGTCCAAAGGCAGTTTCTCTACAGCACAGAAGCAAAAATTCTAGTGTCCAGGGTCAGCAGAAAATTATCACTCCTATTTAAAACTTCAACAATTAAAACAGCTTTTAGTTCTAATATACTCTTTTCTGTAGTGAATGTTTCACAGGTACTGTGTAAACTGTGTCTTTGAATTGCCAGAGGACATGTAAACTTGCCAGAGTGAAAGCATCCCGCAGTGGAATATGGTTACATCGCAATCCCCTTCCTCCATTTCTCCATCCTGTCAGGATTTGGGACACCCACATGCACAGCACCCAGTGTATTTTTCAAGAAATCAAGGCTCGGATTTGAACCATAGTTGGCATGTGGAATTTGGCTCCCAATGCACAATGCTTAACCACCCTGTAGGGGTTGGCCCTCAAAATAGTCTTTTTAAAAATTTTAAAATATTTATTTATTTAATTTCACTTATTATTATTATTATTAGTAGTAGTTTAAATTTAATTTATTTTTTTAATTTGACCAGAAAGAGATGGAGAGAGAAAATGATAGAGCAAGCCTCCAGGTACAGGACTCGAACTGTGGTTGGCTATGTGGAAGTCCAGCTCCTCAACCACTGCACCATCTGCTGGCTCCTGTTATTATTATTTTTTAATTTGACCAGAGAAAGACAGAGAAAGAAAGGGAAAGTGAGAAAGCAAGCCACCAGGTCTGGGACTCGAACTGCAGTCGGCCATGTGGGAATCCAGTGCTCCTAACCACCACACCACCAGTGAGCCCCTCAAAACAGTCTTTACACCACCTAATCTTCAGACCTATTCTGATAGTCTCTTGAAAAGTTGGTTTTGCTTTCTGTGCAGCTAGCAGGCCCGCAAGCATGGAGAACGTCCCTAATACCCGCCAGACCTTCTGTAAGAAGTGTGGCAAGCACCAACCTCATAAAGTGACACCGTACAAAAAGGGCAAGGATTCTCTGTGTGCTCAGGGACAGCAGCGTTATGACAGGAAGCAGACTGGCTATGGTGGACAGACTAAGCCTATTTTCCGGAAAAAGGCAAACAAGATTGTGCTGAGGCTTGAATGTGTTGAGCCCAACTGCAGATCTAAAACGCTGGCTATTAAGAGATGTGAGCATTTTTAACTGGGGGGAGATAAGAAGAGAAAGGGTCAAGGATCCAGTTCTACGCCTCATCTTTTCTATTATGAAGACAACAAAATCTTGAGGTGAATGGTCACCTCATTTGATTACAGTGGGTCTATTTGTGAGGGAATAAAGTAATCAATAAAATTCCCCTTTTGGGGAAATTTGATTCATGGTAAAAAGAAAGAAAGAAAGAAAGAAAGAAAGAAAGAAAGAAAGAAAGAAAGAAAGGAAGGAAGGAAGGAAGGAAGGAAGGAAGGAAGGAAGGAAGGAAGGAAGGAAGGAGGAAAGTAAGTTGGTTTTGTTTTTTTTCATTCATTTGTTCTTTATAGAACTGGAGTCTCATCAATTTTCTCAGCAAACAGGATAATATACTTGCAGGCAAGATTTTCTGATATACTTGTGTCTTGGCCAAGGACACATGTGCATGTCTCTAATATTACTTTTAACAACACAGAGGAGAGTATAACAGCTTTTGTATGTTTGTCTAAGTTGATAATTCAACATGACAAAAAATACAGAAGAGAAAATGGTAGCAAAATGAAAAATCTAAGAGATAAGGAATGCTTAGTTTCAAGCTGAGGAATTAAGGTAGAAAAGAAGAGATATGAATTGATGAACATAGCCAATTCATTTCTAGCTTAGAACAATTATCAGAACCAAGGTTCAGTATTTTTTTAAAGAATTATTTTATTTAACTTTATTTATTTATTTATTTATTTTAATTTGACCAGAGAGGGATAGAGTGAGCGAATGAGAGATAGAGAGATAGATAGAGAGAGAGAGATAGAGAGAGAGAGAAAGAAGGCAAGCTACCAGGTCCGGGACTCGAATCATGGTTAGCCATGTGGGAGTTCAGTGCCCTTAACCACTATGCCACCTGCTGGTCCCCAAGTTCAGTATTTTTACATAAAGTAATATTTTAATTTAAAAGTTTTCAGAACAGAGGTCAACAATAAATGCCGCCCCTTTTTGTATTAACTAAAAACTTCCTTAGAAAGTCACAGGTTTTTCTTTTTTTTTTTTAAGAGAGGTTTTCGCTATAGGGCTTGTATGCTCACAGGAAAGACAGAGAGACAGAAAGCGAGAAATTACCCTCCAAGGGGGGTTGGCCACACTGCAATCCCTTTTCCTCCATTCTTCTCTTGCACACACACACACACACACACACCTGGCATGAGTTTAAGCTGCTGGGTCCAGGATTTGAACTGCAGTCGACTATGTGGGAGTCCAGCAACATAACCATTATACCAGCTGCTGCTCCCTCTACAGACTGATTCTAGTGTATGTCCTCTTTTTTTTTTTTTTTTTTTTTTTTTTTGAGAGGTTTCTCGCTATAGGGCGCGTGCGCTCGCCAGACAGACAGAGAAAGACACAGAGACAGAAAGCGAGAAATCACCCCCAGGGGGGATGGTCACGCCGCAATCCCTTCTCCTCCATTCTCCTCTCGGGATCTTGGGCACGCACGCACACGCGCCCGGCGTGAGTTGTAAGCCACCGGGTCCGAGACGCGAACCGCGGTCGACTACGTGGGAGTCCAGCGACATAGCCATTACGCTAACTGCTGGTTCCCTAGTGTATGTCCTCTTAATAAGGAGAAATTTAGAAAAAGAAATAGCCAAAATAATGTTTTTATTTATTTATTTTTTTTCGCCAGAGGGCACATCCACTTGCCAGAGAGAAAGAGAAAGCATTTCTCTTGAGGAATGATCATGCTACAATCCCTTTTCCTACATTTCTCCATCCCTTTGGGATTTTAGACATGCATGCACATGAGCCTGGCATGTTTCTCAAGCTGTTGGATCTGGAATTGTGCAGTTGGCCATGTGAGAGCTAGCTGTCTTAAACATTACACTACTAGCTAGTCCTTTTTTTTTTTTTGGAGAGGTTTTTTGCTATAGGGCGCGTGCACTCGCTAGACGGACAGAGACAGACAGAGACAGAAAGCAAGAAATCACCCCCCAGGGGGGATGGCCACACCACAATCCCTTCTCCTCTGTTCTCCTCTTGGGATCTTGGGCACGCACGCACACGCGCCCAGTGTGAGTTTTTTTTTTTTTTTTTTGGAGAGGTTTTTGCTATAGGGCGCGTGCGCTCGCCAGACAGACAGACAGAGACAGAGAGATAGAAAGCGAGAAATCACCCCCCAGGGGGGATGGCCACGCCGCAATCCCTTCTCCTCCATTCTCCTCTTGGGATCTTGGGCACGCACGCACACGCGCCCGGTGTGAGTTTAAGCCACCGGGTCCGGGACTCGAACCGCGGTTGACTACGTGGGAGTCCAGCGACATAGCCATTACGCTAACTGCTGGTCCCATAGCTGGTCCTTTTTTTAATTTCTAAAATTAAAATAATTCTCATCACTTGCTGATATTTAACTTCTTTCTTTTTTAAAAAGAACTATTTTATTTATTTGTATTTGTTATTATTATTATTATTATTATTATTATTATTTTTAATTTGACCAGAGAGAGACAGAGAGAGAAAGAAAGGGAAAGTGAGAAAGCAAGCCTCTAGGTCCAGGACTTGAACTGCAGTCAGCTATGTGGGAATCTAGAGCCTTAACTACTATATCACTAGCCAGCCCTGGTATTGAACTTCTAAGGATCACAGAAAAAAAATTTTTAAAAATCATGTCTGCTGTATTACAAGAAATCTATTCACTGTTCATTTCTGTAAGACAGCTAATTACACATAAATTCTTTTTATTTAAAAGATTTTTCTTTCCTGGACCAGCAGATTGCATAATGGTTACGTCACTGGACTCACACACAGTCAACCGCAGTTCGTGTCCTAGACCCAGTAACTTAAACTCATGCCGGGTGCATATTGCGTGCATGCCCAAAATCCCGAGAGGAGATAGAGGAGAAGGGAGTCTGGCGTGTCCATTCCTGCTGGGGGGTGAGTTTTCACTTTCTGTCTCTTTGGCAAGCGCATGCACACTACAACAAAAATCTCTCTAAAAATATGAAAGATTTTTCTTCCTAAGCTCAAGAAGACTTCAATGTGCAGGCCCTCTCTCTTACTTTATGAAAAGTTATTATGTCATCATCAACCTAACTTGGGGAGCTACAAGCACAAAACTTTATGCAGTATTATCCTCTCATGTAGTCTATAAAATTTTGGAGTAATTTTGCAATTAAACTACATTTCAAATATGTAATTTTTTTTTAACTTGCCATAGGGTACATGCCCTTTCCAGAGAAAAAGAGACAGAGGAAAGAGAGAGAAAACATTCTCCCAATGAGGATGCAATCCCTTCTTTATTTCTCCATTCTATTGAGATTTTGGGCACACACACACACACACACACACACACACACACACACACAGGTGTCCAGTATGTTTTTCAAGTAGCCAGAATTAGAATTCAATTTGTGATCAGCCATGTGGGACCTGGCTCCCTGAATTATAAGGCTGTGGGGCCAGGCCAACACTTCTGGATTTTATCCTCCAAGTATCAGGTACCCTCCCAAACACTTTCATCTTCCCCAGATGATTGGAGTACTATTACATGGTCAATTTAACACTAATATTACTTCTTTAAAAAATTTAGCTATTTAAGTCTTTGATAGTCTAACCAACCCAACTTATTACCTCTTTATCTTTTAGTCCCAGGAGTAATACTTCTTCCATAAGTGTGAGGCGGATATCCTTAGAGTCTCCAGAATCTTCATTGTGTGGACTCCTCTCTTGATTAATGTCTTCCTCACTTTCTACCTTCTTTTCAGAGTTCTTGGTTACTTCAGTGCGACGGGCCCGATGTGTTAAAGTGGTCATTCTTATCTGTTTCTGGAGGAACAGTGAAAAAAATCAATACATATGCTTATATAAAAAAACACATACAGATAATCATACATGCACATTAAAAATGCATACAAAGGGACCAGCAGGTGGCGTGGTGGTGGTTAAGGTGCTGGACACTCCCACATGGCTGACCACGGTTCGAGACCCAGATCTGGCAGCTTGCTTTCTCGCTTTCTCCTCTCTCTCTCTCTCTCTCTCTCTTTCTTTCTCTGGTCAAATTAAAATAAGTGAATGAATAAATTTTTAAAAATGTATACTCTTAGGGAGATTTCAAATTAAAAAATACAAAAATACATTGAAGTTTAGTGTATCTATTAAAAAGTGCATATAAATAGGAAATATTTACAAATTTAAAAATAGAAAGATTGATGACCAGAAAAATTAGGTGGGTAACACAGTATCTTTTTTACAGTATGAGGGCACTTCAAAAAGTTCATAGAAAAATAGAATTAAAGTATGAGTTTATTTTGGTGCAAAAAATTGAATTTCAAGCATAGATTTTTTTTTCATATTATTAATATATATATTCCATAAACTTTGCAAAGGCCCCTCATATAGCTTGGACTCCAAACTGAAAAGAGATCAAATAAGTTACTTCAAAGTAGAAATAGTTCTCATTTAAGCCTACTGACTTCTTTTTCTTTTCTTCTTTCTTTCTTTCTCTCTAAGAATTATTTATAATTGGGACCAGCAGTTAGCGTAATGGCTACATAGCTGGACTCCCATGTAGTTGACCGCAGTTTGAGTCCCGGATCAGGTGGCTTAAACTCATGCCGGGTGCGTGTGCGTGCGTGTCCAAGACCCCGAGAGGAGAATGAATGGAGGAGAAGGAATTGTGGTGTGGCCATCCCTCCTGGGGGGGTGATTTCTCACTTTCTATCTCTCTGTCTCTGTCTTTCTGTCGAGTGCACACGCCCTATAGTAAAAACCTCTCCAAAAAAAAAAAAAGAATTATTTATGATTATTATTCTTCAGTTTTGACCAGAGAGAGAGAGAGAAAGGGAGAGGGAGATTGAGAAAGCAAGCTGCCTGGTCTGGGACTTGAATTGCAGTCACCCATGTACGAATCCACTGCCTTAACCATCACATCACCTGCCCCTCTTTTTCTTTATTAATATATAATAATTCTACATATTTGTGGGGGTACTTGTGATTTTGCAGTTTAAGAATAGAAAGTGTAATGATTCATTCAGGATGATTAGCATATTTACCATCATAACCATTAATCATTATTATTATTTGTTTTGAGAATATTCAAAATCCTTTCAGTTGGGCCAGCCAGTGGCAATGGTGGTTAAGGCACTGGATTGCACATGTCCAACTGTATAGTTCGAGTCCTGGACAAGGCAGCTTGAGAAATACTCCAGGCATGTACATGTGCCAGTCCAAAAAAAGAATAGAGAAGGAATTGCTGCATGGCCATCCCCCCATTGGGTGCTTTCTCACTTTTCTTCTCTTTCTCCAGTGAGTGTACACATCTTCTAGCCAAAAAACAAAAAACATCCTTTTTGTTACTTTGAGAAACATGGCAAATTGTTGCTATGTGTGGTTTCCTCACAGTATTTTGTAACACCAGACTCTTATTTCCTTTAGTCATCATTTCTCTATTCCAGTCCCTACCATCCTTCCTAAGGCTTGTTGATTTCCTGTTAGTAACCTATAAACCAGGAGTGAATATCCCACCATTGTTACTCCTCTTTCACAAAATAGATCCTCAAGGTAAATTAGATTGCACAGTGAAAGTTGTGAACATTCAATACACAAAAGCATACATATGAAGGATCTTCAAAAAGTTCATGGAAAGTGTATATAACCTTAAAAAAGTCTATGTATGGATTTCAAATTTTTGCACCCAAATAAACCTGTACTTGAATTCCATTTTTCCATAAACTTTGTGAAAAAAAATGCCAGAGAGTACATGTGCTTGCCAGAGAGCAATCCCTTCTCCTCCAATATCCTCCTGGGATTTTGAGCACACATGTACATATGCCGGGCATGATTTTCAAGTCACCAGGTCTGGGACTCGAACTGTGGTCAGCCATGTGGGAGTCCAGTGCCTTTACCACTACACTACTTGCTGGCCCCATATTCTCCATAAATATTCAGTGGTACTATATTAGAAAAATAACACAAAAACTAAAAAGTAAAAAATAGGAAAAACAAAATAGAAACACATGTTCTATTATAATATTTCCTTCATAAACCATAATGACTCATTTCATGGAATTACTTTGAAGATCACTAGCTTAGACAATAGCACTCAGAAAATAATGTGTAGCAATTCTGCAAAATAATTTAGCATCTCTAGGCCTAGCTATACCCAAATAGCTTCCAACAAAAAGTACTGGCAATAGGGACCAGCAGTTAGCGTAATGGCTATGTCACTGGACTCCCATGTAGTCGACCGCGGTTCGTGTCCCGGACCCGGTGGCTTAAAACTCATGCCGGGCGCGTGTGTGTGCGTGCCCAAGATCCCGAGAGGAGAACGGAGGAGAAGGGATTGCGGTGTGGCCATCCCCCCGGGGAGGTGATTTCTCGCTTTCTGTGTCTCTGTCTGTCTCTGTCTGTCTGGCAAGCGCACGCGCCCTATAGCAAAAACCTCTCAAAAAAAAAAAAAAAAAAAAAAAAAAAAGTACTGGCAATAGAGTGCTAAAAACTAGCAAATTTCTCAATTCAAAAAAAAAATAAATCAAAGCACATGTGTTTTTTTCCCATGCACTACAGTTTTTAAAAAGTCTACAGTGGTGCTGGCAGGTGGCATGGTGGTTAAAGGCACTAGACTCCCACATAGCTGACCATGGTTCGAGTCCCAGACCTGATGGCTTGCTTTCTCACATTCTCTCTCTCTGGTCACATTATTAATAATAATAATAATAATAAAGTTAAATAAAAGAATCCTTTAAAAATCTACGGTTAAAAGAAACTGCACTAAATTATTTGTGATAAAGTGCAAACTTAGCATATTTTATTTTATGTAAATCTTCTTTTGTTGTTTTTTAAGAGGTTTTTGCTATAGGGTGCATGTGCTCACCAGAAAGAGAGAAACAGAGAGACAGAAAGCGAGAAATCACCTCCCCAGGGGGGATGGCCACATCACAATCCCGTCTCCTTCATTCTCCTCTCCAGATCTTGGGTACACATGCATATGTGCCTGGCATGAGCTTAAGTTGTCGTGTATGAGACTCAAACCATGATCGACTATGTGGGAGTCCAGTAACATAACTATTACACCATCAGCTAGTCCCTATTTTATGTAAATCTTGATGACAGCTTTTAAGATCATATACAACAAATATATATATGTGTGTGTGTGTGTGTGTGTGTGTGTGTATATATATGTTCAGTTTTAAGATTTGGTGCTATACATGATTAGAAAAACTTTTCTGGTAACAAAACTATAGAAATGATCCTTGAAAGTACAGTCTTGGAACAAATACTTTAAATCAGCAATTATATAAAAGAGTATCTTTTTTGAGGTCAAAGGCAGTATTTAAGAGCTACTATTACTAAGACCTGGTTCTATCTTTTAGCAGTATTTCCCATTACTTCCAGTATGTACTGTCGTCAAACCTTTTCTCAAACATGTTTCATGCTTTGCTGTTTTTTAGATTTATTTATTTAATCTAATTAATTAATTAATTAAAAAATTTGACCAGAGAGGTAAAGTCAGAAAGTAAGCCACCAGGTCCAGGACTTGAACTACAGTTGGCCATCTGGGAGTCCAGTGCCCAGATGGTCCTCATCCATGCTTTCTTTCTGATTCAGTTCCTTTTTACTTGCTGGGTTTCTTTATCCTTTTCCCTTCTTGTCTAAAGTCTACACCCTATGCCCCTTTTAAAAAAGATTTGCCAGAGGCACATGTGTTCACCAGAGAGAAAGAAAGAGATTGAGTGAGCAAAAGTGAGGAAGCACCCCCAGGGGGTATGTCTATGCTGCAATCCTCCTTTCCCAACTTTAGGGAGGCATGCACATACACCTGATATGTTTCTCAGGTGGAGTGGTTCTGGGATTTGAACCACAAGGTGTGCCATATGAGTTCCAGCCACCTTCACCACCACACCACAGGTTGGCCCAAATTCAACCCATTCCTCAAAGGGTAGAATTCTTCTACCCATTCTTCACTGTAAAACATTAAGTGAATCTCTATTTCTCAGATGCCCCAGGGCCAGAATTATCTTTCCCTCAGCTGTACTTTCACAGAATGTTGTTCATACTTACTTCCTTTAAAGTATTTATCATAGTCTTTCTTTTGGTATGGCTGTCTCTCAGCTGTAAACTTCTTGAGGGCAGGGATATTGTCTTCTCTAGTTTTTCTATTCTCCATAGCAACTAGCACAATGTCTTTAACTTTGTAACTGCTTGATAAATATATACTGAAATAAATACTCAGAAATACATGTGAACATTTAAAACAGAAATGCAAATGAAGTGACTTACAAGAGTCTTTGTACAAGGGTATATTTCAAATATAAAATTTCTGAAATATAAAAATTTCTTGGAAGGTGGGAAGAAAAGTGGATGAGGAAGAGAATCATGAAATTAATGCTTAAGGGTATTTACCCTATCTGGCACTGTAAATAGGGATTATTTCTTAACCCAATACAAAAAAAACTTTTAACCGTAGAGGGAAACAAATAAAGGAAAATTCTTCTGAGAACTTAATTTCCCCTATACATTACTTGGTTAAAATTCCTATCTAAAAAAAGAAAACGGCCAAAAAATAATAATAATCATCCCCTCCCCATAAAATAAAAAATCGAGGTTTTTCTTTTATTGGACATTAGGAAATGTAATCTTCCATTGCTTACCTGATGTTACTCCTGGGTTACGGCTGGACGCAGACTGCAGCTTGTGCTCTATTTTAGGAGGACACCTGTTCCCCCCACCCCACCCCCCGTCCTAGTAGGTGAAAAACTTCTCAGCCACGCAGAGAGCACAAACTTCCTGATCCTTCGATGCAGAGAAGAAATAACACATCAGCTTCCTCGGGATCACTAGGCAACCTACCTTGGTGTTTCTCCATTGGGCCAATCAGAAATCACCAAGGTTGAGTTCAGCCAATCAGAGCTTACGAGGGGAGGCTCTACCCCTGCTATTGTGTTGTGATCCAGACAAACACCACCAAAAGGAGGCAGGTTTGGGTTTAACCTGACAGCTGGTCAATCCAATGAAGAAACCTTGGCGGGACAGAGGAAAGAATGCTGCGTTCCCCACCTCCATTAAGCCGACCAATCAATGCGTTTGGTGAGCTAACACGGGCTGCCAATCTCGAAAGGTTTCTGTTGGTCAATTTCAGTGTAGCAGGTGTTATTGTAGCAGTATATAATGGTACAAGTAGGTGAGATGTGTTGGGACCCAAGCAATAAAATTAGATTAAGTAAACATTTTAAAATTGGTTGTTACTGACAGCTGATCATTAACTTTCCTGACGCAGAAAAACCTGATCTGGGTTAGTTTGTGGATGTTTGTTTTACATTAAACAGGGTAAGTACAGTTCTACCATTGCATACATACCAACTATAGCGCTTTCCTATAGCGCTTGTGGCTGACAAACCCGTGGATAATATTATGTTTTTGAAATATGGCTGCTGAAACATAATGTTATAAATCCTTTTTTAAAGCAAAGGAAAGGGGGTAAAGCTGGGACTAGGTTCCAGGTTTCTCATTGAAAGTACAGTATCTTTGGGACCAGCGGTTGGCGTAATGGCTATGTCGCTGGACTCCCACATAGTCGACCGCGGTTCGAGTCCCGGACCCGGTGGCTTAAAACTCGCCGGGCGCATATGTGTGCATGCCCAAGATCCCCGAGAGGAGAATGGAGGAGAAGGGATTGCGGTGTGGCCATACCCCCTGGGGGGTGATTTCTCGCTTTCTGTCTCTGTCTCTCTCTGTCTGGCAAGTGCACGCGCCCTATAGCAAAAACCTCTCCAAAAAAAAAGTACAGTATCTTTCATACCACCATGCAAAAGTTTCAGGGAATGTGTTCAATTCTTGAAAAGTAGTATCTACCAAAATGATCTCAAAACCGGTACCTAAAAGTGTTCTGTAAATAAAAATTGGAAGTCATGAAACAGGATACATACTGAACAGTATTTTATTCATGCTGCTAAAAATGTCAGACCTTAAAAATCAGTAAAAAATATAAGAAAGTAAAGCACTAACTTTTAAATTGTACATTATATACCATCATGTTAATACACTGAATCTAAAGATTACAGAACATTGTTTTAATAATACATTGATAAACAGCCACTTAAATGGTATAGTTTTAACATAAGTAAAAAGGGAATTCCTACCAAATTTAATAAATAAATGTTTCAAAAATTGGCTTTGGAGGGCCTTAAAAGTTAATATATATTTAAAGAGTCTGCCAAAATGGAAGATAGACCAATATTGAGTAGATAACAGAATCAATTATGACATTTGTACTTTTGGTTTTACTCAAAAGCTCTCTTGGATTAATCTCATATAAGCTAATCAGAGCTCCCCCACAATATGACAGTCAGCTAAGAATTTCATTTTAGTGTATGAACTGCTTAAAACTACATATCGACTTTCAGAATTAGGGAAAACACACCTTAAAATGGTAATATAGTGTCCTTCAGTTTAATGTTGAGAACTTTGCAAATGTGAAGAAAAAAATCATTCTTATATATGTTCTTTTGGTTCACTAAACTTTCTCCTTTTTGGTGCAGACTCCTGACTAGAAGATCCAAAGTGATGCAAGATCTGTCAAAAGAAAACATCTACTAAAAATCAAAACTTTCCACTCTAAATACCTTTTTTTTAAAAAAGAGATTTTTGCTATAAGGTGTGTGTGCTCACCAGAGAGAAAGAGACAGCGCGAAACCAACTCCCAGGGAATGGCCATGCTGCAATCCCTTCTCCTCCATTCACCTCTCGGGATTTGGGGCATGCAAGCACATGTGCTCGCCACTTTAAATATCTTTAATTTTAGATCTCTTTTAATTTCTCTGAGGTTTCTTTCCTTTTTAAAACAATTATACCTACCATACCTAGTATAACGATTTCCTACTAAGATAGGATACCTTGGCTCTTTTTTAAAACCAGAGTAAAATTTATTATTGACATATTTACATCTTCAGATGGCTGCTGACAGTATATACCTACAAAGTATAAGCTCTACATTAGGATTGCTGTAGTAGAGAAAAGATATATTTAACGTTAGTTCTCAAGACAGTCAAATATTTTGAGGGGATGAAAGAAAAAAGATTTAGGGACCAACAGTTGGCGTAATGGCTATGTCACTGGACTCCCATATAGTCAACCGTGGTTTGAGTCCCAGACCCAGTGGCTTAAACTCATGTCGGGCGCACGTGCGTGCCCAAGATCCCGAGAGGAAAATGGAGGAGAAGGGATTGCGGCATGGCCATCCCCTCTGGGGGGTGTGTGTGTGTGTGTGTGTGTGTGTGATTTCTCGCTTTCTGTCTCTCTGTCTGTCTCTGTCTTTCCGGCAAGCACACTTGCCCTGTTATAGCAAAAACCTCTCAAAAAAAAAAAAAAAAAAGGAAGAAAAATTATTTAAATAAACTACAAATAGAAAGTCTACTTTGGCACCATGTAAAATTTAAATCACATCTTGATTTTGTATTCTAGTACTTAGCAGTATCTATCTAATAGATATTAAATACATTTGAATAAATGAAAGGATGAATTAGAGAATTTCTAGCAAAATTCTCTGAGGTATTGAATTTTCATTTTTATGATAAAAATTAAACTCATTAGGAATAACAAACTGGCTTATAATTAAGCAGTAAAAAAGTCAGAGTTTAGTATACTGGGAAAAATTAAAGAATCTAATATATTAATGGAATGTCAGGTTATTCCATTTCTTTAAGTTATATAAATTGGAAACAGAATTAACTGTCATCTAAACAGTTTTTGAGATGACTCCTATAACATTTGATTTTTAAAAAGTATTAAGTTTTCAGTTGTCTAATTTTAATCTAACACTACTATAAATTCTAGTTGGAAAATATGATTACCTCAGAAATGACAAATACAGGGAACCAGCAGTTAGCGTAATGGCTATGTCGCTGGACTCCCACGTAGTCTACCATGGTTCGTGTCCCGGACCTGGTGACTTAAAACTCATGCCGGGCGCGTGTGCGTGCGTGCCCAAGATCCCGAGAGGAGAATGGAGGAGAAGGGATTGTGGCATGACCATGCCCCCTGGGGGATGATTTCTCGCTTTCTGTCTCTCTGTCTCTCTCTTTCTGTCTGGCGAGTGCACGCGCCCTATAGAAAAAAACCTCTCCAAAAAAAAAAAAAAAAAAAGAAATGACAAATACATTATTTGATTTCATAAAACAAGGTTCCAAATATAAAACAACTATAGTATTTAGATCAGACAATGTTTTCTTTCTCCTGAGATGTTAGGAAGAAATGCTATATTTTAGGGAACATATGAATTTGGTAACTTATTTCTATTAATACTTCAGTCTTGGTCTCTCGAAAAGCTCAGATCAAATTTGTGGTCCAATTTTGGCTCTATATAAACAAAATGGTGTGAATATTATTATTATTATTTTCTACTGCCAGAATCCATGTGTGTGTGAGAGAGAGAGAGAGAAAGCAATCCCTAATGGGGAGTGGTCCCATCACAATCCCTTCTCCTTGCTGTCAGGACTTTGGGCACACATGCACATGTGCCTGGTGTGTGCTTCAAACCACCAGATCAGGATTTTGAGAAATGAATTATTTAATTATTATTTTTAATTTACTATAGGGCATGTGTACTCAACAGAGAGAGAAAAAATGAGAAAGCAAGCCACCAGGTCTAGGACTTAAATCACAGTCAACCATGTGGGAATCCAGTGCTTTCACCATGCCAGGGCCAGGATTTGAACCACAATTTACCATGACGGATCGGGTCCCTAATACAATAAGCTTAATTACTGTGTTATGAGGCCAGACCAGCCTGAATGTTCTTGCATCATCATTTTCTCAGTCCACTCATATTTTTCCTAACACTAATTTTTGTTATTTCATAAATTCCTTTAATTAGTTTGACTCATTAATGAAATTAGACAGTAGATATTTACATAGAAAAAATTATTAAACCAATATAGTGCACATTATTTCAAAATCACCTTATTCCTCAGAACAAAATAACATTTAAACAAGATTTCAGTATCAGAACTCTGAGACATGTCCATGGATATTATAAAATCTATCATTTTAAAAAAAGAATTATATTATTTAACTTTATGTATTTATTTATTTTCTTTTTTTGGAGATGTTTTCGCTATAGGGCACGTGCACTCGCCAGAAAGACAGAGAGAGACAGAGAGATAGAAAGAGAGAAATCACCCCCCAGGGGGGATGGCCACGCTGCAAACCCTTCTCCTCCATTCTCCTTTTGGGATCTTGGGCACGCACGCACATGCGCCTGGAGTGAGTTTAAGCCGCTGGGTCCGGGACTTGAACCGTGGTTGACTACATGGGAGTCCAGCAACATAGCTATAATGCTAACTGCTGGTCCCCATTATTTATTTATTTATTTATTTATTTATTTATTTAAATTTGACCAGAGAGGGACAGAGTGAGAAAGAGGGAGGGAAAGTGAGAAAGCAAGCCTCCAGGGACTTGAACCACGGTCGGCCATGTGGGAGTCCAGCGCCCTTAACCACTATGCCACTTGCTGGCTCCTCAGATCTATCATTTTAAGTTTAATATTTTTAACAGGATATTCCTATACTTGCCATTTTATTCAACCTATACATTATCATCAGACTTACTGTTTTCCCAGATTCAGGTTGACCTCTCTTCCGATTTACTTTAGAACATTTGACTGGTTGATTTCCATTTGCCTCCAAAAGATAAATAGTTACTAATTGGTTATTGCTCAAGGAATGGCCAACATTTGATTTTTTTAACCTTATGCAACTATATACAACTTTTAAAAAAGTAGCTTTATTGAGATATAATTGAGATACTGTATGCCTTGCTCACTTATATGGGTACAATTCAGTCAGCCAAACTATGTACACTGGGCTGTGCAACCACCACCACAGTTGATTTTACAACACTTTCGTCACCCCTCTGAAAAGCTCCATATTTTTTAGCTATCACTCTCTTATTCCCTCCTCTTCCCAGCAGCTGTAAGATTTTCAGTCAATAGTTTTTGCAGTTTTGACTTTCATATGAATGAAATCATGTAATATGTGAACTTTTGTGATTGGCTTCTTTTAATTAGCATAATATTTTCAAGGTTCATCAAAGTTGTAGCATATATTGGTACTTCATTCCTGTTTAGGGCTGCATAATATTCATTGCATAGATATACCACACTTTATTTATCCATTTATCTGTTGATGGACGTGTAGGTTTTCCCCATCTTTTGGCTATTGTAAATTATGCTGTATATGCAGTAATTAAAGTGAATACTGAAATCATTACAAATTATTAACCGTGATATTATTAGTTTTTAAAAGGACATATTTCTTTTCTGATGCTTGAAGTTCCTTTTTTTTCTTTAAGAGGTTTTTGCCTTAGGGCACATGTGCTCACCAGAGAGAGACAGACAGTAAGAGGGAAAGTGAGAAATCACACCCCACAGGAGATGACCACACCACAATACCTTCTCCTCTACTCTCCCAGGATCTTGGGCACCACACACATGTGCCTGGTGTGAGTTTCAAGCCACTGGGTCTGGGACTTGAACTGTAATCAGCAATGTGGGAGTCTACTGACATAACCAACATGCTATCTGCTAGCCTCTACCACTGAATATTTTTTATTTCTGGTCCTTTCCTAACCATTGATTTTCAAAATTAGGAGAACTCTGGCTGAGAGTGTATATCCAAAAACGTGCAATTTCAGAAATGATTTCTTGAAAGCATCTTAATGTTGTATTATAAGGAAATCTTACCTATTTTTTTTTGTTTGCTTTTAGTGCATGGTTCTCTCTATATATACCAGTAAAGGATAGGCATTCTAAATAGAAGCTAGCTGGGAAGAATATTTTGCTTCTAGAAGTAGTAATTCCTGACCTTCCTTTATCTCTTGCTCTCATTAGCATACAAGTTTGAATGCTGCCTTCTGCCAGTTCTACCTTTCCATTGAGAATGTGAGAAAAAGAGTCACCTACAAGTGGCACTATAATCAGTAGTATTCTAGTAAATGTTTAACAACCATCCCTAGAAAATAAACAAACTGAGTCATTTACTGATTTAGTATTGTGAATATTCCCACCATGGGGTCGGCAGGTGGCATAGTGGTTAAGGGCGCTAGACTCCCACAGAGCCAACCAAGGTTCGAGTTCAGGACCTGGTAGCTTGTTTTCTCACTTTCTCTCTCCCACTGTCCTTCTCTGGTCAAATAAATAAGTAAAGTTAAATAAAATAATTTTTTTAATTATTTGTCCAATTTCAAGTCACCAACATCTCACTGGATGAGGAGTTGGGAAGAAATGTTTTAACATAATACTGATGGGGGACCAGCAGTTGGCGTAATGGCTATGTTGCTGGACTCCTATGTAGTCAACCGTGGTTAGAATCCTGGACCCGGTGGCTTAAATTCACGCCGGGCACATGTATGCGTGCCCAAGATCCCAAGAGGAGAATGGAGGAGAAGGGATTGTGGCGCGACCATCCCCCCTGGGGGGGGTGATTTCTCGCTTTCTGTCTGTCTCTCTCTGTCTTTCTGGACTGTGCACATGCTCTATAGCAAAAACCTCTCCCAATAACAACAACAACAACAAAAAACAAAAAACATAACACTGATTAAATGAGTTAGTTTTTCCTAACTTTGGATATAATATTTTATAGAATGGTTTTTCTTAACTCCAAATCTTGGAGAGTAACTCAAAAGACTAAGGGGCCAGCAGGTGCTGTGGTGGTTTAAGGTGCTGGATTCCCACATGGTTGACCATGGTTTGAGTCCCGTACCTGGCGACTGCTTTCTCACTTCCCCTTTCTCTCTCTCTGTCTGTCTCTTTCTAGTCAAATTAATAATAATAATATCAAATGGAAATAAATAAATAAATAAATAAATAAATAAATAAATAAAAAGACTACAGTCAAGCATGAATTTCTAAGGCCAGCAGGTGGTGTGATGGTTAAGGCACTAGTTCCCACATAGCTGATCGCAGTTCAAGTCCTGGACCTGGTGGCTTGAGAAACATGCTGGGCACATGTGTGTGTGGCTGCCCAAAATCCCAAGAGGAGAATGGAGGAGAAAGGACTGCAGCATGGCCATCCCCTCTGGGTAATGATTTCTCACGTTCCCTCTCTCTGTATCTTTCTAGTGAGTGCATATACCCTATGACAAAACTCTAAAAGAAAAAAAAAATTTCCATTTAGTATAATTCATACCAAAAACAGTGTTGTGTTTTTTTTGTTTTTTGTTTTTTTTTTTTTTTTTTTTTTTTGCTTAAGAACATGAGATTAATATTATACAAGGCAAGAAGAGGTTTAAAGAAAAACAAAAAAAGAAAAATATAGTTTCTATAATTAAAAAAAATTATACAAGGCATATACAAAAGAATAATTGATGGACCAGCTGGTGGTGTAATGGTTAAGGCAGCTGGATTCCACATGGTTGACTGGTGGGTCAAGTTTGGACCTGGTTGCTTGAGAAACACACTGGGTGCATGTGTGGGCATGTCCAAAATATCCTCAGAGAAGAACAGAGGAGAAGGTGGGTGAGGCGAGGCCATCTCCATTAGAGGGTGCTTTCTCTCTCTAATATTTATATGTGTGTATGTATATATATTATATATACACATATAAAATACACACACACACACATATATACATATATATATACACACACATATATCTCCCCTCTCTGGTGAGCACACATACCCTGTACCAATTTTCTTTGTTGTTTTTGGAGATTTTTTTTCTGCTATAGGGTATGTGCACTCACCAGAGAGACAAAAAGCCAGAAATCACACAAAAAGTCCCTGGGGGGATGGAAATGCTCCAATATCCTCTCTTCCATTCTCTTCTCAGGATTTTGGGCACACACTCACACACACCCAGCGTGAGTTTTAAGTAGCCGGGTCCTGGACTTGAACTGTGGTTGACTATGTGTGAGTCCAGTGATGTAACCATTACACCATCTGCTGGTCCCTGTAGTAATTTTTTTTTTAAAAGGGTAATTTGAAATGTCTTATTACCAAGATAATTTACAGGCTAGAACATGGGTTGGGATCAGCTGATGGCATAATGGTATGTTGCTGGACTCCCACGTGGTCAACCGTGGTTTGAGTCCCAGACCCAGTGGCTTAAAACTCATGCTGGGCATGTGTGCATGTGTGGCCAAGATCCTAAGAAGAGAATGGAGAAGAATGGATTGTGGTGTGGCCATTCCCCCCTGGGGGGCGATTTCTTGCTTTCTATCTCTCTGTCTCTCTTATGAGCACATGCACCCTATAGCAAAAATCTCTCTAAAACAAAACAAAACAAACAACAAGATAGAACATGGGAATAGTCCTGTATTCTGGGAAATTTTCTTGGGTATCAATTCTTCTCCAAGCCTTTCCTGGATTCCTATCTCTAATATACCTTTAGTAAAACTAATCATTCCTTCTTTTGTGCTTCTTAGGAGCCTATAAGATTTTTATAATGGCCCTATATCATAGCTTATTTATCTCTAGTAACTAACTTTTCAGCTAAAACCAGGAACTATGTGTTATTCGAGTTTTATCTCCATTATATAATAAAATACCTGACACAATAATTGACAATAAATAAATATTGGTCTAATGAATGAAATATTAAAATAAACTCACATATGACAAAATTGAAATGGAAAACAAGGGCCAGCAGGTGGCATGGTGGTTGGGGTACTGGACTCCTACATGGCTGACTGTGGCTTGAGTCCTGGACCTGGTGGCTTGATTTCTCATTTTCCTTCTCTCTCTCTCTACTGGGCACACATGCCTTGTAGCAAGTTTTAAAATAATAATAATGATAAATAAAATTAAATAAATAAATAATTCTTTTTAAAAATGTAAAACAAATCTAAAGAGATATTTACCATTTTATTCTGGAAGATTTTTCCACTTCTAGTTTTGCTTTCAGACACATCAAGTTCAGATGTTTTACTGACCAACTGTTCAACCTAGAGGAGAAAATAACACAAAATTGCATAATATAAAATATAATTTAATGCAATATAATCTTCATAATGATAAATGAGTTCCAAAAATTGAATCACATAAAATTTATGATCTTATTACAACAAGTTAATAAAAACCAGTCATTTAAAAAATAATTTTTAAAAATTTGCTAATGTGTGTGTGCTTGCTGAAGAGAGAGAAAGAGGGAAAGAAGGAAGGTGAGAAAACACCCTCCAGGGAGGACCATGCCACAATTCCCTCTCCTCCACTCTTTTTGGGATTTTGGGCATGCACATACAAGGAGCCTGGCATGTTTCTCAAGTCGTCAAGTTTGGGACTCGAACTGCAGCACAGTCAGTCATGTGGAGTCAAGCCACCTTAACCACCACACCACTTGGCTGGGGCTAAACGCAGTAATTTCTGAGTTGTTCATACTGTCAGAAAAAGCACAAAAAAATAAAGAGAGTCAAACTAGGCTAGTTCCATGGCCTAGTGGTTAAAGGAGCTGGATTCTCCATGGCTAATCACATGGTTTGAATCCTGGCCTGGTGACTTGAAAAATACTCTGGTTACATGCTTGGGTACTCAAAATCTGAACAGAATGGAGAAGAGACTGCAGCATGGCTATACTCCATTAAATGGGACCTTCTCCCTCTGCCCTCTCTCTGACTCTGTCTCTCTCTGGTAAGCACACTATGCACTACCAACCATCACTGAACTGAGAAAGTACCAAATGATCCTCACCAGGTATTATTCTTTCAGAAAATAACTTTAGCCCACTCCCATTTGAAAAAGAGGCTAGGCAGAAAAAAGTGGAAAATCCGTTATCAACTTCATTATTTCCATCTTCACATTATCTAAATATGTTATTTTAGAATTTCACTGTGGATGGAAACAAAATTAAACATGCTCTGCTCCAAGGCAACAAGAATGTATTCTATAAATACAAAACAGGGGGACCAGCAGTTAGTGTAATGGCTATGTCGCTGGACTCCCATGTAGTCGACCACGGTTCGTGTCCCGGACCTGGTGGCTTAGACTCACGCCAGGCGCCTGTGTGTGCGTACCCAAGATCCCGAGAGGAGAATGGAGGAGAAGGGATTGCAGCATGGTCATCCCCCCTGGGGGGGTGATTTCCCACTTTCTGTCTCTCTGTCTCTCTCTGTCTTCCTGGAGAGCGCACGCGCCCTATAGCAAAAACCTCTCCAAAAAAAAAAAGTGTGAAATACAAAACAGGGTGAAATAAATAATTGCGTAAGTTTCTATCTACCTCTAAAATTCTTAAATTTTACGAAGTCTTTGGGTTTGTTACTAAACAAATCCACCAGGAAATGCTCACAACTTTTCAACATATAATTGACTGATTTTGTTAATAATAGACACTCTAAATACCTAATTTTATTCTGAAAGACACAGAATAATAAAATCTGAGAAATAACTACACATATAAGCAACCATCCTTAAAAAAGCAATTAAAAGCTGTAACTATCAAGCTTATACCTGAGAATGAGAACCTGAAAGATCTGCACTTTCTTTAGATTTCATAATTTCATCTTCCTCACAAACTAAACTTGGTTCTGTGAGAAAAAAAAAAAAGTTAAACTCCTATAAAATCAAACTGCAAATGAGTTCATTTACATCTTTATTAAATTCTTACCTCCAAGTTCAGAAGATTCAGGATTTTTTTTCTGCTCTTCCATTTTAGTTTCGATGTCAAAATCATCCTACATAATTATGTGAAGGAAAAAAACAGCACATTTTAAAAATAAAACAATTAGGTAGAAACATTTATGAACAAATTTATTTTATGTAAAGGGTAAATACAAAACTCAACTACCTTAACTTTGCTAGAAATAAAAGTTGTCCTAGCATTACTATCACAAAGTAACTTATTTATCCAAAGTATAAAATACTATTTTTCCTTAAGAAAAACAAACAATTTCCCCCTATTTTTAAGGCTGCTTTAAGGATAAGTGATGGGACCAGCAGATGGCATACTGGTTATGTCACTGGATTCCCATGTAGTCAACCACGGTTTGAGTCTCGGACCCAGAGGCTTAAAACATGCCGTGTGTGTGTGTGTGTGTGTGTGCCTGGGACAATCCTGGGAGGAGAATAGAGGAGAAGGAATTGAGGTGTGGCCTTCCTCCCTGGGGGTGATTTCTCACTTTGTGTCTCTCTGTCTCTCTGGCAAGTGCACGCATCCTATAGCAAAAGTCTCTCTCTTAAAGAACATGCCCAACCCTCTTCTGGGATTTAATGAAGGATAGGCTCAGTAATAGTATTGTAGACATGGCAACAGGTTTGTCATCTACATTATAATTATTATTCCCTTAATCGACATATGTGAAAGAGATTTAAATATTTTAAGAAATGCTTCAAAAATTTGAGCTGTATTTGTTTTTCTTTCTTTTTTAGTTTTTTGCCAGAGGATGTGTGCATTCACTGGAGCAAGACAGAGAGGGAAAGTGAGAATCACCCCTCCTCCCCAGGAGCAGGGGATGGCCATGTGCAATCCCTTTTCCTCCATTCTCCTCTCAGGATCTTGAGCATGCATGCAAATGCACCTGGCATGATTTTTATGGGTTGTTGGGTCCAGAACCTAAACTGTGATTGGCCATGTGGGCGTCCAATGCCTTAACCACTACAACACCTGCTGGCCCCTATATTTGTTTCTAAAGCAAGACTATAATTTAAATTTTAGAAAAAAGTTTTCTTTTTTGACTGAATTGGTTGAAAATGGATTAAATTTTCTATTTGTAAATATGTGGCCAGAGAATCTAATTCAGAATAGTCAACCTCTGTATTTAAGTTCTATGGACATAGAATAAAATGAGACAAGAGAAAACTAGAGAGGTGACATTAACGGACATAATATTCATGCAAAAAGATTAAAGCAGTGATGACTTTCACATTTGCTGGGAATGAGGCATCAAAAAAAAAAAGAAAAAAAGAAAAAGCTCCTTTAATCTATTCATTCACATAACCAATGCTGAAAATGCCTTGACTGCAAATCTAAATGCCAGGCATAGGAAGATTAAAAAGATGAATAAGACATTTTTCCTGCCTTCCAGGAACTTCCATGCTGCTTCAGGACAATAATTTTCCAGACCCTGGAGAAATTCAAGAACAGGCTACATGACCACTTAGCTAGAGGATATAAGTAAGACTCCACTGTTAGCTAGAGGACTGCACTAGTTGAATGGTTTTCAAATTATGAGCTAGAGTCCTGGGGGTTTCCTCAGACTCCACTATGAGGATAGGTAAGGTGGTGAGTAGCTGGGCTTCCAGAACCATTCTGTTTCAATCTGAATAGCTGTGCTTTTAAGTTCTGAGTATAACATTGTTTGGACCAAGGCTTGGTTTTCCTTTCTTTTTTTTATTTTTAGAGGTTTTTGCTATAGGGTACGTGCGCTTGCCAGACAGAGAAAGACAGAGATAGAAAGCAAGAAATCAGCCCCAAGAGGGGATGGCTACGCTGCAATCCCTTCTCCTCCATTCTCCTCTCAGGATCTTGGGCATGCCTGCACATGCGCCCGGCGTGAGTTTTAAGCCACCGGGTCCAGGACGCTAACCGCAGTCGACTACGTGGGAGTCCAGCAACATAGCCATTACGCCAACTGCTAGTCCCGGCTTGTTTTTTCTTTAAGGTCTTTTCCAACCTTGAGTTTATAACTATAATACAGCATTTATAGAAATATTAATGAGAGATATTAAAGTTATCAGAATTGAGTCAAATATCTATTACTATGATGCTTTATAACTCTCTAAGTATACTCACACTTATATAATGTTCCTGTTCATCTTCTAGATCATCTTTGTCCATCAGGATTTTTTGAAGTGGTGTTTTAAATTGTTTTGGTGACAGTATAGTTGAATCAATATTTTCCATTCGTTCTTTCTCAGTGGTCACTTTTACTTTGAAGGTGTGAAAAGGTGTTGGCACTTCTCCCACATTTAAGTACATAGGTTCTCCTTCAAATATTACCCCTTCACAATCACCATCCTTAAAACCAGGAGGCTGGTAATCTGGCGGAGTAACTACAAAAAAGTAGGTATAAACTGTATTGTTCAAGAAAGTAAAGAAAGCATTATTATTATTATTAAACACATGTAAATTGAAGAAATTTCAAATAGTATAGAAGGGCATAAACTGAAAAGTGCTCAGTGCTGTGATGTGGGTGGTAGGGTGCTGCAGCACAATACTGGAGCCATATGGAAAAGTTCGGGTTCAGATCCTGAGTCAACTAGAATGTGTCTGGTGTTTCCCCAAGCTGGCTGTCTGGAAGACTGGCAGGAGCATCACAGCATGGCAAGAACATGTCAAGGGTCCCTGTGTGTCTTTCTCAAGAAAGAAAAAAAAAAAAAAACTAAAAAAAATTAAAAAGGAAAAATCACCATCTTCCTATCTCCAAGTCCCCATTTTATTCCTTAATATTAACCTTTGTTTTCTTTACTTCACTAGCTGTATGATTTCTTGCAACTGTTTACCATGCCAGATTTCTTTTCCTTATCTGTCAAAAGGGGAAAATAATTGTATATAACTAATTCATAGGGTCTTTGTGAGAATTAAATAAATTAAAGTGTACAAAAATAAACCCCCACTATGCCAGCAGATGGCATAGTGGTTACACTACTTAAGTCCCATATGGCTGACCATGGTTCAAGTCTTGGACCTGGTGGCTTGAAACTCACACTGGGTGCATATGCATGCACACCCAAGATCCCGGGAGGAGAATGGAGAAGGGACTGCGGCATGACCATCTCCCCTGGGAGATAATTTCTCACTTTCCCTCTCATTGTCTCTCTTTCTACACAGAGCACATGTACCCTAGGGCAAAAACTTCTAAAAAACATTGAGGCACCAGTGAGTGGTGTAGTGGTTGGGGCACTGGATTCCCACACGGTCAACTGCAGTTCAAGTCTCTGATCTGATGGCTTGGGACTCTTGCCGGGTGCATGTGCATGTGTGCCCAGGGTCCTGAGAGGAGAATGGAGGAGAGGGGACTGCAGTATGGCCATCCCCCCAGGGGATGAATTCTTGCTTTCTGTCTCTCTGTCTCTCCCTGTCTCTCTGGTGAGCACATGCACCCTATAGCAAAAATCTTTCTCAAAAATACAAAGAAAAATGTTCAGAACAAAGCTGGCACACAGTGAGTATCTGATAAATGTTAGTTTTAGTTTTTTGCTTTATATTCTAGAAACGATATGCAGGTAATAAAATATTTAATGTTATACTTGCATAGGATACGGACTCAGGACCTTTCCTGTGTTGGTCTAGTTGCATTAGCGTTGTGTCGCTGCCTGGCCCCCTAGCTATTTTTTGTTGATATTGTTGTTTGTTTGGTTTTAGCTTTTGCTATAGGGTGTGTGCACTAGCCAAAGACAGAAGGAAAGTGAGAAATAGCCCCCAGGAGGGATGGCCATGCTGCAATCCCCTCTCCATTCTCTTTTTGGGATTTTGGTACTCATGCACACATGCGCAGTGTGTTTTTCAAGCTGCCGGGTCCAGGACAGACACGAACTGCATGGTTGGCCAGGTGGGATCTAGTGTAGCATCTTTACCATCATGCCACTTGTTGCTTCCTCCCAGCTGTTTTGAACTTATCTCTTGGATAATTTATCAGTATATTCTTTTAAATAATATTTTACACAAAATTCTATTATATAGATGCACGTTATTTATTTACTTAATCCTTAATAAAGTATACTGAAATTGTTTCAATTTGTTCATTTTGGCCAATGCTATAGTGAAAATCCTTATAAATATATAACCTTGCATATTTGTGCAAGCATACTCAAGACATTCTAGCTACAGAACCTTTGGATTAAGGAGAGTATGTACTTAAAAATTGTGACACTGCCTGGCCAGCAGATGGCATAATGGTTACATCACTGGACTCCACATAGTAGACCACAGTTCAAGTCGCACACTGGAGGCTTAAAACTCATGCTGGGTGTGTGTACATGCATGCCCAAAATCCTGAGAAAAGAATGGAGGAGAAGGAATTGTGGTGTGGTCATCCCTCCTGGGGGGTGATTTCTTGCTTTCTGTCTTTCATCTCTCTCTGTCTCTGGCAAGCACACACACCCTATAGCAAAAATCTCTCTTAAAAAAAAATTGAGACACTGCCAAACTGTTCTCTAGAAATGCTGCAACTTTATACATTTTTTCAAGAATATATGAAAGTGCTTGCTTCTCTATAACCTTGGCAATGATGAGCTTACAAGTTTTTTGCCATAGGGTGTGTGCACTTGCTGGAGAGAGACAGAGACAGGGAAAATCAAGTTTTTTGTGTCTAATACTAGATGCAAAATACTGCATGGGGGTGAAATCACTCCCCGTGAAGGATGGCCATGCTGCAATCCCTTCTCTTCCAGTGTTCTTTTGGGATTTTGAGCACGCACGCATACACACACACACACGTGCTTGGCAGGATTTTCAGGCTACCTGGTCTGGGACTCCAATGCAGTTGGCCATGTGGGAATCTAGCACCTTAACTACTACACCACTTGCTGGCCCCAAGGTTTACAAGTTTTAATGATCTCAAATAAAAAATGGTGTCACACTGTTCATTTTGTTAATTATGAATGAGGTTAATACTTCACATAAATATGTTCTATCACCAGAGAAATACATATATAAAAGCCTATTTCTATACATCTTTCTTTTTCAAATACTTATATTAAGTGTAAATTATACAATCTCAAAAATACATTAACAATTTAGGTGCTAACAACATCTGCAATGGAAACCAAATAAAAACCAAATAATAAAAATACAAATAACAACTGAAATAGGATGGACTGCCACTAGTACCTTCATCGTAGTAAAAAAGTTTCATGGTCAAACAGACGTCATTAGGCAAAGGTCCCAAATTTTGCATTAGGATATAAATCTTGCGAATGAGGAGAATACTTGCTTTCTTGGTGTCAGCAGATGACATGCTAGATTTATTATTCTGGTTTTTACTATAAGAGAATCACACATTAATTTTTAAAGTAAAGTCTGTGGCTTCTAATATAACTTCACAATTTAACTATCTGAGATTCTTGTTAACTTTATAGAATTACACTGTTAAGTCTAAATTTAACATAAAATGTATTTTAATGTCACTATGATAAAAATTTTAATATGTATTGGTAATATTAGTATTAGACACAAAAACCTTAATTTTGTACAAATAAAACTAATGTACATTTAATAACATAAGGTATTTAAAGGAAAAAAAGGAAGGGTTTTAATTGTATTTCTAATCATTCGCATTCGTTTTTCACAATTAAAACAGTATATAGTTCGTCACAGAATCTTTGCTTACAGCAGCTCCAAACCACCACTTCATTTCATACAGCCATATCTTGATAATTAATTGGGAACATCTGAGAAGTTCTAGAATTAATCCTGAAGTCTAGTTATATGGAGGAACTTCAAAAAGTGTGTGAAGGGATTGGCAGATGGTGTAATGCTTACATCACTTGGCTCCCACGTAGTCAACTATGGCTTGAGTCCTGGACCCTGTGGCTTAAAACTCATGCCAGGTGCATGTGCATGCATGCCCAAAATCCCCAGGGGAGAATGGAGAAGGGACTGAAGCATGGCCATCCCCCCACTAGGAGATGATTTCTCACTTTCTGTCTTTCCAGCAAGTGTACACGCCCTACAGCAAAATATCTATTTTTAAAAACCCTCAAAACACCCTAAAAAAATTTTTTAAAAAAGTGTGTGGGAAAATAGAATAAAAGTACCAGTTTATGTTGTGTTAAAACAACAGAAACCCACAAAGGTTTTCCATGACATCCATTTTCCATGAGCTTTTTTTTTAGAATTATTTTTATTTAATCTTATTTAATTTGACCAGAGAGGGACAGACAGAGAGGGAGAGAGGGAAAATTAGAAAGCAAGCTGCCAGGTTCGGGACTCGAACCACAGTTGGCTATGTGGGAGTCCAGCACCCTTAACCACCATGCTCCCTGCCGGCCCCCTCCATGAGCCTTTTGAAGCCCTCCTCCATAGAGTATTATTATGAGTAAGTGATGATCTGTATTACCAAAAGAAAACTATAGAACAATACCTGATGAAATCCATAACTGGTCCATTATTCGTGTACTTGAATTTAAATTGGTAACATTCTGAAATTGTCTTAAATAGAAAAAATTGCAGTTATATAGCTGATATACAGTACTGGCAGCCAAATAGCTATATACTGCTTTTGTATGACTCCCAACATTTAGTCAAAACTTTTTCTGCCATGTTAACCTCTGTATTTTCAAGTCCCACAGTCACTTCCGATGGTCTGGGATTTGAAGCTTCAGTGTTGAAGAGATACATATTCTTCCCCTTCATGGCAATGTATGTTATATATACCAAATGGAAGGAACTCCTTAGCAAGCAGGTAAGGGAGGCACCATACCTCCGCAGAGTCACTAAGCACAGGGCTTAAGTTTCTCCTATACTGTAACCATGGGCAAGACATTTAAGTCTTTTTCTCTTTTTTTCTTTTTTCATTTAGATGGGGTATCACTAGGACATAATCCTCTTGCCTCAGCCTCGCAAATTACTGGTACCATGGGCCCATGTCATCACATCCAGCTCTTTGAGAGAGGGTCTTACTATGTTGTCTACAGTGGCCGAAAGCTTGCAGTCCTGCCTCAGCCTAGCAAGTAGCTAAGACTACAGGCATGTGCCATGGCACTAGGCTTTTTAAGCCCTCTATGTCTTGGTTTCCACAGCTAAAAAACAGGATTAAGATAGTTCCTATCTCATTGGGGGCTGTGAATATTTATTAAAATGAATAATTTATACAGAGTATTTAATAAAATGCTGGACACACAGAAAACATTCAATAAATATTACTGTATCAGTAAGGTTCCTTACTTAGTGATAGAAAAAGCATACAACTATAAAGCCTATGAAAATAAATGTAGATTTTTATAAATAATCAATTAATATTCTGAACTAATTAGTTATCTTTGCCCAAATGATCTTTGTCCTCATGTGCATATATTAAAGCATTAACTACAAACTTGAGTATCAAAGAAAAGACACATTCCTAGCCCTCTTGAAATTGGAATACTTCTACTGCTTTCTTGATGTTTCAATGCTCACATAGGGAGGGGAATCAGTTCTCTCGTTTTCAATAAATTTAAATCTATGACCAAGTGAAAAATTACATTATAACAGCTGTCATGTAATGGTTAAGCCCCAAAATCATAAACTGGTCTTATTAGGTTCAAATTCTCATTCTACCATTGTGACTTAAGCCATGAAATTGTATACTTAGGTTTTTTTAGTCTGTAAAATGGAGAAGTAATGGTAGCTACTTCATGAAAGCTGTGGTAGATGATGCACATAACACACTGAAGATTAGAGTCTAATATAGATTATTAAAGGTCAAATTAAAATAATAAAATAAATAAATCATTTTAAAAATATGATTTTTTCCCCATTTCCTAGCACTTGATAGATCTTTTCCCCTTATTTTCTGTCTTCTGGTTTTTCCTGTCATTTCTTGTTCTCATTTCTCTCCTTAACTATCAAATGAACAGGTGGATCTGACTGGATTTGGAATGGATATTCAAAATTTAAGCATGAGTTTCTGACTTTCCTCAAACTCAAATACTTTCATGATTCAAGATAAAAAAATATTGTAAAGGCTGGGCCCAACCCTGTGCCATGGCCAAGCCCAGAGAGCCCCTGCAGCCCTCCTGCCCCTCATCCTGTCCTGGCAGGCTTGAGAGTGTGGGTGAGCTGGCTCTGAGCTTTGGTGTGTCCAGATGGGGGACCCGCTGGAAGATGTGGAGTTGTAGATTGGAAATGCAGAATTTTCATTAACCAAGTTTCTTGAAGCTACCTTTGCAGCATCAACTCAACTAGAACTCGATTTTATACAGAAATGCAGAACATGGTGGGACCTCCTGAAAGACTGTGATTCTTTGAAACCTGACAACTGACATGCATATGTAGTTTAAATAATCACTATGTAATAATTCATGCTTCCTCATGTGTGATATTTGGACATGCACTACATACATAGGGCGATGCCCTTCAGCAGTTGTGTGAACTCAAAATGAAATTTTATTTAGTTTTTTTTTTTTTACTTTTGTTAAAGCAGAATACCAATGTTATTTTTCATGTTGGCAAGTGTTTACTTTTTTTTTTTGGAGAGGTTTTCGCTATAGGGTGCGTGCGCTCGCCAGACAGACAGAGAGAGACAGAAAGCGAGAAATCACCCCCCAGGGGGGATGGCCACGCCGCAATCCTTTCTCCTCCATTCTCCTCTCCGGATCTTGGGCATGCACGCACACGCACCTGGCGTGAGTTTTAAGCCACCAGGTCCGGGACGCGAACTGCGGTCCACTACGTGGGAGTCCAGCAACATAGCCATTGCGCTAACTGCTGGTCCCAAGTGTTTACTTTTAAATACTTTCTGACCTTTAAACTTGTGTAAAATCCTTTATAAAGATAACTTAATTAGTAGATTAAATTAATAGTGCCATGGTTTACCAGTAGTAAATTGGGTAGATGATGTGTTTTGCAAGAAAATGCCAAAGCTGCAGAATCTGAAGTTGTGCTTTGTTTGGGGGCTCAAGGAAAATAATTTTAATAAAGGTTTCAAGTGGTTAACTCCAGCTCTCCATTAGACCAAGTTCTCTAGAGCCAAGGACTGTGTTTTATTCACCTCTAAACCAGTGTTAACATTCAGTAAACATTTGAGTAAAAGAGATGACAAATATAGTTAAAAGCCACTTTTCTTATTTTTAGCACAAAAGACTGTACTTTTCTCTCTATAAAAAGTATAAACCGGGACCAGCAGTTAGCGTAATGGCTATGTTGCTGGACTCCCATGTAGTTGACCGCGGTTCACGTCTTGGACCTGGTGGCTTAAAACTCACGCCGGGCGTGTGTAAGTGCATGCCCAAGATCCCAAGAGGAGAATGGAAGAGAAGGGATTGTGGCGTTGGCCATCCCCCCTGGGGGGTGATTTCTCGCTTTTTGTCTCTCTGTCTCTCTCTGTCTGTCTGGCGAGCGCACGCGCCCTATAGCAAAAACCTCTCAGAAAAAAAAAAATGTATAAACCATGGGGCCAGCAGGTGGCATGGTGGCTAAGGCACTGGATTCCCACATGGCTGACCATGCTCCAAGTCCCAGACCTGGAGGCTTGATAATCATGCCAGATGTATGTGTGCACATCCTCAGAGTCCCAAGAGGAGACAGGAGGAGAAGGGACTGTAGAAATCATCCCTCCTGGGGGTGATTTGCCACTTTCCCTCTCTATTTCTCTGTCTCTTTCTGGTAAACTCATATGCCCTATGGCAAAAAAAAAGGGGGGGGGATCAGAATGTCATTGAAAAAAAACATTATTTTAACATTTAACTTTAATGATAGTTTTAAAAAATATGATAAATATTAGAGCAGGTGGCATGGTGGTTAAGGTGTTTAAGGTGCTGGACTCCCACACAGGCAACTGGGCTTTGAGTCTCAGACCTGGTGGCTTGCTTTCTCACTTTCTGTCTCTTTCTGGCCAAATTAAAATAACAACAAATAACATGAAATAAATAGTTCATAATAGAAATAACATTATGGGTACTTTTGTGATTTTTGTTTTAGTCAGAGGATGCGTAAGCTTGTCAGAGAGAAAAAGGAGAGGAGAAAGCAGTCCCCTCCCCATGAGGACTGGTCACACTGCAGTCTCTTCTCCATCTCTCCCTCCTTTCAGGATTTTGGCACATGCTCCTAGAATGCTTTTCAAGCTGCTGGTTCCAGGACTCTCACTGTGGGGCTGACCCTGTGGGATCTGGCTGCCTTGACCATCAGGACACAAAGCTGATCCTAAGATGCTTTTTTAAAAAAGCCTTCAGAAAACGAAAGTATTTCTAGAAAGAATGCATATTTTAATCTATTTATATTTAACTGTTCTTACGTTTGATACTTTTATGTGTTTGATTGCTGGCTTTGAAGAACCTTATCACATTTATGGTTCTGTGTTACTACTTTGGAGTTGTTAATGTAATAATTGTAAAAAAATTACTTTGTTTGCAATGTACTGTATTTAAATGATGTCATTGTTTCATGTTTGACTTTAGCAACAATGTTCTATTTTAATTTGTTCTGTGTCTTAGGTTGCTTTTTGATAATTGGGTCATGTTTCAATGACTAAGTCAACTCATTTCCTACTGCATATAACTTCTGGACATCCCTTGATATGGATTTAGCTATTTGTAGATATGGAGATATGTGCAGAACTTTATTATTTTTTTAATTAAAAATATTTATTTTCATTTTATTTATTCATTCATTAATTTTAATTTTACGAGAGAGAGACACACACAGAGAGAGGGAAAGTGAAAAAGCAAGCCACCAGGTCCAGAACTTGAACTGTGGTCAGCCACATGGGAGTGTCCAGCACCTTAACTACCATGCCACCTGCTGGTCCAAGAACTTTATTCCAAAGCCCAACAATGGGACTATAAAAGGGGTCAGATGGACAGATAAAGCATAGTCTTTTTCAGTATATTAAGTCATAATTCTTAGTTTTTAAAATATCACTTACATCTGGGCCAGCAGGTGGCATGGTAGTTAACGGTGCAGGACTCCCACGTGGCCAACCATGGTTTGAGTCCTGGACTTGTGGCTTACTTTCTTGCTTTCCCTGTTTCTTTTCTCTCTCTCACTCTCTCCCTCTCTACCCAAATTGAAAATAAATAAAGTTAAACAAAATAATTATAAAAAAAATCACATATATGATGTGATTTCTGTACCAAAGAGATGCTTCTTTCAGGATTAGAAAAATATTTTTCTTATGTGTCCTAGAAATTGTTATTTCCATATTTTGTAAAAATAAACTCTTATTGGGGACCAGCAGTTAGCATAATGGCTATGTTGCTGGACTCCTATGTAGTCAACTGTGGTTCAATTCCTGGACCCGGTGGCTTAAACTCACACCAGGAGCCCGTGCATACATGCCCAAGATCCTGAGAGGAGAATGGAGAAGGGATTGCAGCGTGGCCATCCTCCCGGGGGGATGATTTCTTGCTTTCTGTCTCTCTCTGTCCTTTTGTCGAGCGCATGCGCCCTATAGCAAAAACCTCTCCAAAAAAAAGAAAAATCCTATTAAAAGCAAAAGAACAATAACAATAATGATTCTTTAATAAAAGGATATTGTGGGCCAGCAGGTGGCGTGGAGGTGGTTAAGGTGCTAGTTTCTCACATGGTCAACCATGATTCAAGTCCCAGACCTGGCGGCTTATCTTCTCATTTTCTCTCTCTCTCTCTGTTTCTCTTTGGTCAGATTGAAGAATGATAATAAATAAATAAATAAAATCATTTAAAAAAATTAAAAGGATATTGTAAAGAACCAGAACTCAGGAGACTTAGATTTCTAATAGTTTGTAAACTTTGTGGTTTTTGGATTAGCCACATAATCTCCCTTGCAATGAGTGTATTAACCTGTTTAAAGATAACAATACAAGCCTTGTTTTAACCAGAAGAATTTTATGAGGTACAAATGTGAAAATACATTGATTAAAGCACAATTAAAAACATAAGACATTATAATAATACAACTTTATGTTATTTTTAGACATTAGTGGTGTTGTTTCTTTACTAACTCAAGCATACTTACCTGAGGGTCTTCTGGATTGGAATACACCTATTTAAAAATAATGTACAAATAATTTATTTAAGGCTCTATATTTGAGAAGAAGTAAATTAGATGTTTGGCCTAAAATATTAAGTGAACTCAGTAAAACAAAACAAAGAACGAAACCTCCCAAAATATTATTTTATTACTTTTTTCTATTAAATAGACTAGTTGTTTAAATAAAATGACATAATCAATTGATAGTTTGTGTCATTTAATTAAACAATGAGTTTGACAGTATTTTTTTTTAAAAGAACATACAATTTAAAGATACTTACAGCTAGAACAACCATCCTTAGCTGAAATACAACAAGAAACAAAAATCATACTTGAATGCTATGAAATATTATTTCATGATGGAAGCTAAGAATTCTTTGTGCTGTTTCAACATGTATTCCTAATAACAAATAATCACTGTAGGAGAGAGACTTCATATAATGTCTATAAGGCAATATCTTAGATATGCTTCCCTATTCCTCAAAATATTTCTACTTGACTTACTGATGGTTGAAAGTCATATCAGCAATTTATTTCATTTACTCAAGCAAATAGGACATTACTGTCACTTACAAGAAAAATATATATTGTGAAATAAATATTACACTTTAGCAATATGAGAACTGATTTTGAGGGTCTTACTGTCTCTTTGATAATAGGAAAACAGTTAGTAAAATAGGTAAATCAGATACATTCCAATGGTGTTAAATGCCAGAGTGTTCAGGGCTCTACACACTTTATAAAGGGTTTTCACAGGAACATTACATTCACACAATTGACCTGCCAGAAACAAGTCATCCTTGATTCTGATTTTTGTTTTTTTAAAGAGAGATTTTTGGTTATAGGGCACGTGTGGTCACTGAAGAGAGCCAGCAAGCGACAAATCACCCCCAGGGGAACGGCCACACAGCAATCCCTTCTCCTCTGGGGATTATGGGCATGCACACACATGTGCCCAGCATGAGTTTCAAGCTGCTGGGTCCGGAACTCGAAAGCCTTCGGCCATGTGGGAGTCTAGTGCATTAACCATTATGCCACCTACTGGTCCCCCAATATTTTCCTGATACTCCACGATCAGTTTATTATCAGTTCTACTGCCAAATCTTTCCTGAATCTGCTCTGCTATTTTGGTCTAAGCCTCCATTATTTCTCGCCAGTACTACAATGATAAAAGTACTATTCTCCCTATTTCCAACCTTTTTATTCTATTGTATGTTCTCTAAATAGAGGAATGGTGATTTTTTTTTTTTTTTAAAGAGAGATTTTTGCTATAGGGATGTACACTCCCCAGAGAGACAGAAAGTGAAAAATCACCCCTGGGGGAATGGTCATGCTGCAATCCCTTCTCCTCCAATTCTCCTCTTGGGATTTGGGCATGCACACACATGTACCCGGCATGAATTTTTAATTTATTTTTGGAGAGAACCATATTAAATTATATTATAGCATGGCAGCATCACATCACACTTAAAGTGTGACATATGGAATTAGAACATCATGGAAGGATAATGAGATTTTTTTTTTTAAAACAATAAGCAAGGTCTAAGGTACACAGCTGAAGTAGGGCAGATTATTGAGATGTTTGATGGCAAAATTATATTTATCATGACACAAACTACATCTTCTAGCTTGTAGTAAGGCTTTATCACTTTGTTCCACTTCTCAGGTATCTCTTTACAAGTGACTAGGACATATCTGTACTAAATAAAAACTCATCTATGGCAAAATTAGCCTCAGGTTCTTCCCCAATTTCTGCAACCAATGATGAATACAGTAACATATTCCCTGATACTCTATTTCACTTGCTTGAAATATCCTTGCTATTACTTCAAAAACCAGATTCAAGGGACCAGCAGTTGGCATAATGGCTATGTCGCTGGACTCCCATGTAGTTGACTGTGGTTTGAGTCCCAGACCCAGTGGCTTAAACTCACACTGGGCGCGTGTGCATGTGTGCCCAAGATCCCAAGAAAAGAATAGAGGAGAAGGGATTGCGGCATGGCCATCCCCCCTTGGTGGGGGGGGGTGATTTCTTGCTTTGTCTCTCTCTGTCTGTCTGGCGAGTGCATGCGCTCTATAGCAAAAACCTCTCAAAAAAAAAAAAAAAAAAAAAAAAAAAAAAAAAAAAGGAAAGAAAAACCAGATTCAAGTCATTTTTTCCTGATTAGGAATTCTCTATTATTCTTAGCACAACAATTTACTCCTCAATTGCTTAAGTAATTTTCCAAGTAGTTGGAAAAGGATAATCAGGATAATCAGTTTAAAGAAAAAGTTTCAAAGCAACTGTTGTCTTTTATTATTATCTTTAAAATATATAATGGCTTTGGAAATCATCCAGTTTGTTATTGTAGCTGGAGAACTCTTAGCCTGCTGAACTGTATCATTTTCAGAGACAGATACCACTGTGGCTTGCTGTATCAAAGTAGCTGAATTTGAAACAAATTCAACATAGTTGCCTTCAAGGATCAACTCATCTTTCTGGGCTTGAGATACTGAACAAGCAACACCTGGTCACATTCCAACCTCTGGATGTGCTTTTCACCCAAGAAATTTTAGATTTCACCAAGAGACCCATTTTCCTGAATAACAACATTGATGGGGAAATAAGCGTACACAGACCTCATCTTGTAACAGCAGCCCAGTGTAACATCCTTGATCATGTTGGGTGACTACGGACAGTGCGAACTGTTGCCAGTTACTTTGTTTCCCCACCATTTGTCAACTGGTAGCCTCTTTTTCTTTTCAAGGAGACTGAGCTCTACACTGATGTGATTGAAGTCCCTCTGCAGGGTTCCTCTGGGACCTTTCACAATACTGTGCATCCCTTGAGAGTGATGTCAACATTCTCTGGAATGCTGATGGTCTGATTGCTGAAAATAGTCTTCATCCTCACAGTAGATGTGGCGAAGAACCTGGCCTGAGTTTTAAGCTGGTCATCTATGTGGGAGTCCAGCAATATAACCATGACGCTATCTGCAGGTCCCAGAGTGATTTTTTTTAATTTTTTTATTTTAAAGTTTTAGTCAAATGATACTTTCTTTTTCTTTCTTTTTTTGGGAGATTTTTGCTATAGGTTGTGTGTGCTCGCCAGAGAAACAGAAAGAGATAGAGAGACAAGAAAGTGAGAAATGACCCTCCAGGGAGGATAGCCATGCCACAATCCCTTCTCCTCCATTCTCCTCTTGGGATTTTGGGCACACACATGTGCCCAGTGTGAGTTTTAAGATGCCAGGTCCAGGACTGGAACTGAAGTTGAATACATGTGAGTTCAGCAATGTAACCATTACACCATCTGTTGGTCCCAAATGATGCCACATTTCTATTTCAAACCTTCAAATGAATTTTCTTTGCACCTAAAGTAAAATCAAACTTCTTATCTATACAGCACTGAAAGTTCTGGCTTCATCTCCCCAGATTTACTGCAGACCATTCTTTCCCACTGGATAATAGCACTTCAGTTACATGGGCCCTTATTTTGTTCCTGGAACTCTACAACTCCCCTCCAATTCTGCATTTACTGCTTTACTAGGAATATTCTCTCCTCAAATAAGTGCTTTGCTGGTTTCTTCTAATTAGGGTCTGAGCTTAAATGTCACCTTTTCAGAAATTCTCCTCTGACTATCTCATCTAAGTTACTCCACTTTCCATTTACTACATATTTTCCTAAAAATATTACTGGCATGTGGCCGGGGCTCTGCCCCGCGTGCCGTGGCCGGGGTCTGCCCCGCGTGCCGTGGCCGGGGCTCTGTCCCGCGTGCCGTGGCCGGGGTCTGCCCCGCGTGCCGTGGCCGGGGTCTGCCCCGCGTGCCGTGGCCGGGGCTCTGCCCCGCGTGCCGTGGCAGGGGTCTGCCCCGCGTGCCGTGGCCGGGGTCTGCCCCGCGTGCCTTGGCCGGGGTCTGCCCCGCGTGCCGTGGCCCGGGCTCTGTCCCGCGTGCCGTGGCCGGGGCTCTGCCCCCGCGTGCCGTGGCCGGGGTCTGCCCCGCGTGCCGTGGCCGGGGCTCTGTCCCGCGTGCCGTGGCCGGGGCTCTGCCCCTGCGTGCCGTGGCCGGGGTCTGCCCCCGCGTGCCGTGGCCGGGGTCTGCCCCGCGTGCCGCATCAGCTGATGGCCGTCTCTGCTATCCTGAGCCGCGTTCCTGAAACTGTGTTCCATGGAGATTCACCTACATTTGCGGGGCTGCACGAGACCCACCCTTGGTCCAGCCCTGAGTGGAGTCTACGTTCCCTATTGTTGGGAACTTTATGATCTGATAATTGGAAAAAAAAATCATGTTTATCATAAAAAATAATTAGAATAATAATAATAATGATTGGGGGAACATAGGAAAGATATTGAATGTTGAAGTGGGGAGATTAATGTCTCTGACTGACTGACATGCATGGCATTCCCTTTTGAAAAAGCAATGTAATACACTGTAAAGTTATATGTAATTCAATGTAACAAAAAAATAGATAATAAAAAAAAATGTTGGGGAAAAAAAAATATTACTGGCATTTAACACTATTGGAATGTATCTGATTTACCTGCTTTCATCAACTGTTTTCCTACTATAAAAGAGATGGTAGGACCACTTTTTTTTGTTAACCACTGTGGTCTTACTTAGGTAGGAATTTAGACTATATGCCTAGCACATCATAGGCACTCAATATTTATTATGTCTTAATAAGAAACTTACAGACTATGTATAAAAATTCATCTTTACAGGCCAGCAGGTGGCGGAAGTTAAGGTGGCTGGATCTCACTTGGCTTGCTATCATTTGAGTCCTGGACCCATGGCTTGAAAATTACACTGGGCATATATGTGTGCATGTTCAAAGACCTGAGAGGAGAAGGGATTGTGATATGGTCATCCCTTTTTGGGTGGTGATTTCTCACTTTCCCTCTTTGTCTACCTCTCTCTCTCTGTCTCTAGTAAGCATATGTGCCCTATAGCAAACAAAAAAAAAAAAAAAAAAAAAAAAAAAAAAAAAAAATCACTTCACAATTTTGTCTAGAATTGGACTTTTTTATACATGGTGATGTAAAATTATGCTAAATATGCAAAAAGGCTTTTACACTCTATGGTAAAATTAAAATTTCACTAATTCAGAATTTATGACAATTTAATCTAGACTATATGGAAACTTATTTTCGAATCCTAATTTTAAAATAATTTATTAAATTATTAGTGTAAATAAGATTATTGAAGGCATGTAAAATTAATGAGTGAACTATTTTATAAGACTTCATTTAATAATTTTTTTAAGTTAACATGTGTTGTTAATACAAATGAATGTTAATTAACCGAAACTAGCTTGGCAAAATTTGTTTAGTATTAATTCCATTAGCTGTAAATGACTGAAAGATTAGTCTTTATAATATTCAAATGTGGGACCAGCAGATGGCCTAATAGTTACATCACAGGACTCCCATGTAGCTGACCATGGTTCAAGTCCTGAACCCGGTGTCTTAAAACTCAACACCTGGTATATGTGCATGAGTGTCCAAGATCCTGAGAGGAGAATGGAGGAGAAGGGCTTTTATGGCATGCCAATCCCTTGGGGGGGTGATTTCTCATTTTCTGTCTCTCTGGCCCTATAGAAAAATCTCTCTTAAATAAATAAATAAATAAATAAATAAATAAATAAATAAATTCAAGTGTTAAGGGCCAGCCCTGAAGCCTAGTAGTTTAGGGGAGTTGGATCCCACATGGGCAACCATGATTTGAATCCTGGCCTCGGTGGCTTGAAAAAGATGCCAGGTGCATGTGTATGCATGCCTCAAATCCTGACAGAATAGAGAAATGGAAGAGAAGACAGAAGTGTGACCATGTCCCATTGAGGTGTGTTTTCTCCTCCTCTTTCTTTCTATATTTCTTTCTTTTTTTTTTTTTTTTTTGGAGAGGTTTTTGCTATAGGGCACATGCACTCGCCAGAAAGACAGAGAGAGACAGAGAGATAGAAAGCGAGCAATCACCCCCCAGGAGGGATGGCCAGGCTGTAATACCTTCTCCTCCATTCACGCACACGCACACGCACCTGGCGTGAGTTTAAGCCACTGGGTCTGGGACTTGAACCGTGGTCGGCTACATGGGAGTCCAGCCACATAGCCATTACGCTAACTGCTGGTCCCTTTGTTTCTGTATTTCTCTGGTGAGAGATAAATGTGTCCTCCAGCAATTAAAAAAAAGTTAACAAAAAATTCAAATGTTAAGACTTTTCAGAGTGCAGCCAGTGGCATGGTGGTTAAGGTAGCTGGATCTCATTTGGTTGACTGTACCCTTCAAGTTCCAGATCTGGCAGCTTGAAAAAAAAGCTGTGTGTGTGTGTGTGTGTGTATATCCAAAATCCTGAGAAGAGAATGGAGGAGAAGGAATTGCAATATCGCCACTTCCCTGGCGTTGATGCTTTGCTTTCTCACTTTCTCTCTCTCTGCGTCTCTCTCCAGTGAGCATATGTGCCCTATAGCAAAAAAAAAAAAAAAAAAAAAAAAAAAAAAAAAAAAAAAAAAAGAAAAGACTTCAGTAATTCAGACCTGCCTATGTCCAATTTAGTTTAAGTTAATGTTTCACTATATGATAATTCTTGTTAAACCTATAGAATATAAACTACAGAATAAAAGAATAAAGAGATGTTGAATGACTTACGTATTTTTTCTGTAAAGCATCATAGCATCCTAGCATCCTAAACAAAACAAAAAAAGCATAATTTTTACACTCAATGCATTCCCAGAAAATAGTTCTTTTCATAGATCTCCTCATTATCTCATTAGTGAGTAATACCAAAAATTTCTTGGTAAAGCTCTTTTGTTATTAACTGGCCTAAAACAAAAAATAAAACAATGTGACAGAAATAAAAAATGATGATAGGGGATGGAAGGGAAAATATAAAATATCTGACAGCTACATATGGGGAGCAATAATAAATAGAAATATAAAATCTGTTGACTTAGAGAATGAAATAAAATAACATTGGGAACAGCAGATGCTGTAATGGTGACGTTGCTGAACTCCTACAAGGTTGACAGAGGTTCAAGTCCCAAACCCAGCGGCTTCAACCTCATGTCGGGTGCGTGTGCGTGAGTGCCTAAAATCTTGAGAGGAGAATAGAGAGAAGAGATTGCAGCATGGTCATCACCCCAGGGAGTGATTTCTCACTTTCTGTCTCTCTAGTTGAGCACACTCATTCTATAGCAAAAGTCTCTATATAAAAACAAAAAAATGAAATAAAGGAACATTTTAATATAAACATGGTATGCAGGATTATAGGATGAATCACTAAAATTTGGTTTAACACTAGAAAGTATCCAAGGTGCGTGCGCACACACACACACACAATACGAGTTAGAAAAATGTAATGTTTTATCTTCAAGTACTATTTTACTTACCACTTCACTAACTGTGTAGATCCTGGACACTTTTTATCTTCTCTCAGAATTTTGACACAAAGATCTAAATATAAAAATGATGAAATAAATATAAAATTACTCAGCTCAGTTATGGAGGCACATATGGTAAGGTGCTGCTGAGTGATACTGGGGCCATACAGGAGGCCCAAGTTCGGAAACTGGGTCCATCTGAACTTGTCACATCTGTGCATGCCCATGATCCTGGCTGACTTGAGAGGCTGAGGAAAGGATTGTGGCATGGTGAGACTCTGTGAAATGTACCCACCTTTTTCTTTCTCATGAAACAAAGTAAACGTATTTATTTATTATTATTATTTTGAGAGGTTTCTGGTACAGGGTGCATGCGCTCGCCAGAAAGACACAGAGAGACAGAGAGAAAGAAAGTGAGAAATTACCCCGCAGGGGGATGGCATGCCGCAATCCCTTCTCCTCCATTCTCCTCTCAGGATCTTGGACAAGCACACGTGCCGGGCATGAGTTTAAGCCTCCGGGTCTGGGACTCGAACTGTGGTTGACTACATGGGAGTCCAGTGATATAGCCATTACGTCAACTGCTGGTCCCGAAACGAAGTAAATTTTAAAAATATTGAGAGAGCACCTCGCCTGCCCTGGAGCCAGTGGTTATCGAAGCACCCAGTATCCTGCAAGATGTGCCGCACACTGATGGAGTGGACATGGGCAGAGTGATGGTGGCCAGGCTGGGGCTGCTGCTACTGGCACTGCTCCTACCCACGCAGATTTATTCAAATCAAACAACTGTCATAACACTTCCAAATAACTCCTTCCAGAATACCTCTGGTGCCCCAAATACAGCTAATGCCACCACCAAGGCCGTTGGCAGTGCCCTGCAGTCAACAGCCAGTCTCCTTGTGATCTTGCTTTGTCTTCTACATCTCTATTGTTAAGAGACTCAGGTCAAGAAATATCTACACTTCCCCATCTTCTAAACCGAATCCAAATGGAATCTAGAAGTCCAATGTGGCAAGGAAAAAAACCAAACAGGTCTTCATCAAATCTACTAAATCCACAACTTATTTTATCAACATGGAAAATGTTGCAAATCCCAAATTTGATTGGTTGAAGAACATGTGAAGGACTTGACCAGATGATAAATGCCAGGATTAAACCTGCTACAGTTTCATGTACAAGATGAAGAGACAACACTTGAAATTAGTTATGACATGATTTCCTTGAATGTGGCTTAAGAAATATGGACATGTAAAACTCTACCTTGAAATTAAGAATAGATTTAATCTTATTTAGAGACAAAGAATGGGATGTAGAATGGAGATTCAGTTTTCATTTGGTTCATTAAATCCATAAGGCCATTAAAAAAATCAGGTAATTTGAAAAATTGCCATGATTCTATTCATATGTACAATAGAAGGAACTTACAGGTGTTACTGTAAATCCTAAATGTATCATTTCAGCAGTACTAATTTAATACTAATACACTCTAGATAAAATTTCACATTGTAAAGCTATCACTATTTTCTGGGGAACTGAACTCTCTTCCTCTGAGGCTTTGGGTTTAACATTGCATGTCATCTTTTATGTAGTAATTGACATGTGCCAGGGCAATGATGGATTGAAATCTACCCCCAAATCCAAGCATATTGGGTGAATATTGCTTAACCTTATAAAGTCAAATGGTTGACATTTTATATTACCTGTTTTTACTGGTCAAGAGCACCAGGTTCATTTAATTAAACTACTTTTTTTTAGTTAAACTATTTTAAAAGAGTAGGATTGCACTGACCTCAACTAATTTAAAAATGCTTTTTATTTTGGCATATGTCGAATTTCTGCATTCTTTTTACATTAAAAAATTATCTGTTTTGAAGGCAGAACTACCAATCTTGAAATTAAAAAGGTACAGATATAAAGGAAACAAAATTATAAATCAGGTATTTGGGAAGTGAAGAATGGAAGCTAACTTGCGTAAAATTCACGGAAACTTTTATACTCTTTCTGTAAATACTTTTTTTTAACCTATGGATCAGAATAGCCACATTTGGAACATTTTTTGTTATCAGTCAATGTTTTTAAATAGTTAGAACCTCAAGTGAGCTTGATTCTGGAAAATCTTTTCCAACAGCCTCAACACAGAAACCCTTTTAAAAATACACTCCCCTGAAGTATTTTGTTCTCATGGCCATACACTAATGCTTGGGTTCTGTTCTAGTATCTAATATGGCCACAAAGTCATCTTCCCTCATATCTTGAGAAACGTACATGAGAAGAATCAGGTTGAACAGATTTGAAGCTACTGTGTGTGTGAATGAACACTCCCCTTTGCTTCATACCTAAATGCTGTACATCTATTTTGGATTGTATACTGTGGTTGTGTATTTATGCTTTGATTCTTAGTAACTTCTCATGTTATGGAATTGATTTGCATTGAACAAAAACTGTAGATAAAGAGAAGTAAATGGCTGAGAGATCAAATAACAATAGAGATAAGAACAATACATGACTAGAAATTTAAAATAAAAGATTTTTTTTCAGCTGTATATTACAGGGTCATTACTGTAACTGTCCTGTATAATTATTATTACTATCTTATTTCAGAGGGCACATGTGGGCATGAGAGAGGGAGAGAGAGAGGGAGAGGAGGAGGGAAGGACAGAGGGAGGGAGGGAGGGAGGTAGAGAGAGAGAGAGAGAGAAAGAGAACTCCTTCCCACACAGGGCCTGGTCATGCTGTAATCTTTTTTCCTCCAATTCTGAATTTCATTAGGATTCTGGCCACACACTAGTGTGTACCCCCTGGCATTTTTTTACACCACTGGTGCCAGGACTTAAACCCTGGTCAGCCATATGGGATCTGGCTTCCTCTGTAGAGCACTTAACCAATGTGCAATGGGGCTAGTCCTATTCTTATGATTATTATGAATTTTGCTATACGGCATGTGCATTTGCCATTAGAGAGAGACAGAAAGAGAGAAAGAAAGTGAGAAATCACCCCTCAGGGGGATGGCCAAACCATAATCCCTCTCCATTTTCCCCTTGGGATTTTGGGCATGCATGTCCATGCACCTGGCGTGTTTTTTAAGCTGATAGGTCCAGGACTCAAACCACAGATTTGGCCATGTGGAATACAGTGCCTTAACTACCATGCCACTAGCTGGCCCATTGTTTTTTAAATTAATTAATTTATTCTGTAAGAGAGGAAGACAGAGAAAGAAAGAGAGATAAAGAGGGAGAAGCACTGCAATAAAGTCTTCACATCTCAATCCCACCCATAGCCTACACCAGGTAGGTTCATGGGCACACTTGGTATGCACAAAGAAACCTTGGGACATAAACCCAGGACCTTCCCATGTGGTCTCAGCATTAGGAGTATTGTGTAACTTCTGAGTCACTGTGGCTGAACTACAGGTACACTTTTTTTTTTTTTTCAGAATTTATTTTATTTGTTATTATTATCTATTTATTTATTTATTTTAATTTGACCAGAGAGAGACAGAGAGAGAGAAAGGGAAAATGAGGAAGCAAGCCATCTGGTCCAGGACTTCAACCACAGTCAGCCATGTGGGAGTCCAGCACTTTAACTACCACACCACCTGCCAGCCACTACAGGTATATTATTAGTGACAATATATTTCCAGATGATTGGTATATTATTTTTATTATTTTAAAAAAACAATTATTTCATTTTATTCATCATCACTATTCTTTTCCTTTTTAAAAAAGAAGTATTTATCTAACTTTATTTGTTATTATTTATTTTTCAATTTGATCAAAGAGGGACACAGAGTGAGAGAAAAAGGGAAAGTGAGAAAGTAAGCCACCAGGTCTAGGACTTGAACCACAGTCAGCCATGTGGGAGTCCAGTGCCTTAACCACACACCACCTGCCGGCCCCATCATTATTATTTTTCAATCTGCCACAGGGTATGTGTGCTCACCAGAGACAGAAGGGGGAGGGAGAGGGAGAGAGAGATGGGGGGGGAGAGAGAGAGAGAGAAAGCTGCCAGGTCTGGGATTCAAACCACAGTTGGTCATGTGGGAATCCAGCACCATGCCACTTGCTTGCCCCAATGATTGGTATTATTAAAGTTATTAAAACATTAAAAATATTATGAAAAATTTTTTATCTGTATTACACTGGGTTACTGGAAAAGTCATGATGCATTTTTACATAGAAAAACATAGAAAAAATACATCATGACTTTTCTGACCATCCAATAAAATGCCATCATATGGACCAGCAGATGGTATAATGGTTCCATCACTGGATTTCCACGTGGCCAACTGTGGCTCGAGTCCCAGACCCAGCAGCTTCAAATCCATGCTGGGTATGTGTACATGCATGCCCAAAATTTTGAGAGGAAAATGGAGGAGAAGGGATTGCAGCATATGGCCATCCCCCCGGGGGGTGATTTCTCACTTTCTATCTCTCTGGTGAGCGTTCATGCCCAATAGCAAAAATCTCTAACATAATTAAAAATGCCACCATAATGATAGGGATGTTAAGTTGATGGGCAGAAAAAAATTTCATTAAAAAATTATACATCACATAAAATTAGATATAATGTTTTTTATGCTATCATTATCCAACAGTGTTGGTATGTTTGTTATGGATCCTTATTCTGGAAAAATACTTGTAAAAGGCCACGAAGTTAACTGGCCATAAAAGACAAAGAGCCCTACAAAGCAACATGTGACACAGTGAAAAGGGATTGAGAGCCTCTCTTAGCCTTAGGTTCTTTATTTGAAAAACAGGGACAATACCTACTTCGTAGGATTGTATTAACGAAATCCTAACATAGTACTTACCATGTTGCTCAGCAAATATTGGGTTGTCAGAAAAGTTGTGATGTATTTTTTTCTATGCAAAAATGCAAAGTGACTTTTCCAACAACCCAAGAGTTGGTATATAATATTATGCATTTTTATGTGCTGGAAAATGAATTATTATTATGGTATAAACTGGCTCTATTAATTTTACTTCCTTAAAATAGCACAAGAGGGGCTAGCAGGTGGCATAGTATTCAAGGTGTTGAACTCCCATGTGGCTTACCATGGTTCAAGTCCCAGACCTGGAGGCTTGAAACTCACACCGGGTGCATGTGCATGCATGTCCAAAATCCCAAGAAGAGAATGGAGAAGGGACTGCAGCATGGCCATCCCCCCAGGGGTGTTTTCTCACTTTCTCTGTCTCTGTCTATATCTCTGGTGCCCTATAGCAAATATCTCTAAATAAATAAACAAAAATAGCACAAGAACATACACTATCACTGTATAAAATTATAAATAACAATGCTCTATCTAGTTATTTCATCATTATAAGTGTCAGATGAAATTATACTTGAGAAACTGAAGACTAATTCTACGATTAAGTGCCTTTTTTTTTTTTTTTTTTTTTTTTTTTTGAGAGGTTTTTGCTATAGGGCCCGTGCACTTGCCAGACAGAGAGAGAGAAAGTGAGAAATCATCCCCTAGGGGGATGGCCACGCCGCAGTCCCTTCTCCTCCATTCTCCTCTCGGGATCTTGGGCACGCACGCACATGCGCCCGGCGTGAGTTTTAAGCCACCGGGTCCGGGACGCGAACCGTGGTCGACTACGTGGGAGTCCAGCGACATAGCCATTACGCTAACTGCTGGTCCCAATCTTTATAGATTTTTATAAAATATTTTTTACCCTCCCTCTTGAAAAATAGTTTAGCTTGGGAACCAGCAGTTAGTGTAATGGCTATGTCACTGGACTCCCACGTAGTCGACCGCGGTTCGCGTCCCGGACCCGGTGGCTTAAAACTCACGCCGGGCGCGTGTGCGTGCGTGCCCAAGATCCCGAGAGGAGAATGGAGGAGAAGGGACTGCGGCGTGGCCATCCCCCCAGGGAGTGATTTCTCACTTTCTGTCTCTCTGTCTGGCAAGTGCACGGGCCCTATAGCAAAAACCTCTCAAAAAAAACAAAAAAAAAAAACAAAAAACAAACTTGTACATGGATGTGGCATTATTCATAATAGCCAAAAAAGAAAAACAACTAAAATATTAATCAGCTGACAGATAGATAAAATTGTGGGATAGCCATAAGATAGAACATTATTCAGTTCTGAAAAGGAATGAAGAACTAATTCATGGTAAACATGAAGCAACCTTGAAAACATTGTGCTAAGTGAAAGAAGCCAGTCACAAAGGACCACATATTTTATAATTCCTTTTTTATGACATGTCCAAAATAGGTAAATCCAGATAAAGAAGTACTGGTAGTAGTCTAGGACTGGGAAGGTTAGGGGATGTGACTTAATGGGCACAGGATTTATCTCTGGGGTAATGAAATTGATCCAAAATTGATTGTGGTATGGCTGCACAACTCTGTAAATATACTGAAAATCATTAAATTGTACACTGTCATAATTGGTCAGGTATGTGAATTATATTAAAATTGCTAGTAAAAACCAAATCTCTAAATTAAACATGGTTTTAGAGCAAGCTAAAATAACATTTTTAATGAAAAATTTAAAATAAATATTATTTACCATCTAGGTATCTTGTTCCATAAGCACATTCTGGAAATATTCCTCTCAAATATGTGATGCAGGATACTGAAACTGCCAGGAGCCTCTTCACTAACACCAAAGACTGCTGGTCAGTTGATATCTTATTGGGAAATATGAAGGTACTCTAAAATTCAAGGAAAATTAAAATATTTTATTTAGGTTTACTTAAAAATGAAGTTTCCCTGGACTTAAAGTAGATCCAATTTTTCTTTTTCTTTAGAGATATTTTTGCTATAGGGTACAAGTGCTCACTGGAGAAACAGAGAACCAGAAAGTGAGAAATCACCCCCTAGGAGAATAGGGACACCACAATCCCTTCTCCATTCTTCTCTTGGGATCTTGGGCATGCATGCACACACACCCAGCATCAGTTTTAAGTTGCTGGGTCAGGGACTTGAACTGCAGTCAACTATGTGTGAGTCCAGCCATGTAATCATTATGCCATCTGCTGGTCCCAGATCCAATTTTTTTTATAAGCAGGGGACTCTCAAAGAATTCCTCCTCATAGTAGTTAGTAATTCCCAGAAAGTAAGGGTGGCTTCTAAGATATGGGAATGTTTCTAGGTTAATGATCTAAAGGTAACAGGTAAAAAGTACATAAAGAATCTTAAAAATTTCTTTGCAGGTTAACTGTCTGTAAATGCATGATAGACGGACAGATGAAATTGATTTTCTCTTCAGTTACTGACTAGTTTTAGCACAGATTAACTGTGATGTAAAATCTTATGTGAAGACAGCAATTTTATCTTTGATTCTGGGTCACAAACACTCATTTTCTAGGTTAACTGCTTTGAATAATAATTTTATGAACAACTTTCATTAATACTAAAGTAAATAAAAAACGAGCCAGCGATTTAATTCAACACATCAAACATGCAATAGAATTCTCCATTAATTCAAAATAGGTTGGCAAATATCTTTTTTTTTTTTTTTTTTTTTTTTTTTTTTTGAGAGGTTTTTGCTATAGGGCGCGTGCGCTCGCCAGACAGACAGAGAGAGACAGAGAGATAGAAAGCGAGAAATCACCCCCCAGGGGGGATGGCCACGCCGCAATCCCTTCTCCTCCATTCTCCTCCCGGGATCTTGGGCACGCACGCACATGCGCCCAGCGTGAGTTTAAGCCACCGGGTCCGGGACTCGAACCGGGGTCAACTATGTGGGAGTCCAGCGACATAGCCATTATGCTAACTGCTGGTCCCAGGTTGGCAAATATCTTAATTTCTTTCTTAAAACATGGAGTCTCCTGGTCTCATTGAACTCTCAGTTGGCTCTAACTTTCAAATATAAAAATTAAGTAATTGGTACTTCAAGAAACAATAAAATCAGCAAAATTAAAATAGAGATCATACCATGGAAGTTCTCTGCAACTGTGCCGTGGCCATCTTCTTCTGTTAAAATGATTTTCTTTAATTCAACCTTTTGACACAAATACAAGTTTTAACTTTGGATCTTATGTTTATCTCTAATGTTCTAGTTTACTACATATAAAGTGAGTAAACTTGAGGATTTCTTTACTTTAAAAAGGAATCTTCAAAAATGGTATAATTCTATATTGCTGTGCAACTATTTTGAGAAAGTCCAAATTTTAAGCCATTAGATTAGTAAATCTCACCTAAATAGGTTAAGAAACTCTTTAAATGAACATTTTAAGAAAGCATACATTCTTCCTATTTTTCATCATTATACAGTATTCAACCTTTGACTATATTGAAAAGGTAGATACTATGTAATTAAAAACTGCCCTGGCAAACCCTTCAAGATACTTATCTTTTAGTTGTAATTTCATAATAAACAATCAGGTGACTTTCCTTCACTTAACTTTTGGCTTTGGACTAATTACTGTCTACTCCGTGGAAAAACGAAAATAGGGCAACAGAATGTATTGCATATTTTCAATTTCGATTTCTCAACGGTAACCTTGGTAAGCTGATGTAAACTTCAACTTCTGGGGGTTCCCAATTTTAATTTCCCTAATCGGAGAGACGATTCAACCAGAAGAGTTCACAGAACAAACTTCACAGAACAGCCTAGTTACTGTAAATGACTAAATGTATTCTGAGAAAGCCTGGACTAGCCGCCAGCGACCAACCTACTCGAGAACCTCTGTGGAAAATAAGTATATATACAGTATTTTCCCCAACGTTGCACATTAAGATCTTAAGAAACTTCAAAGTAGACACAAAGAGACAGAAAAAGAGACTGGAAAGTTAAAATACCAAATAAAACACAAATATTACGTAGCCTCTGAGGGGCGGGCTCCGACAACCACAAGAGTTGTACGCCTCCGCACGCGCCTCCTCTGCTGCGCATGCGCATTTCTTCAACGGTCGCCTGCGGGGTCATGATGATGGCCTTTTGACCCCACGGTGGAGGTCAGCTTTCCCGCCAAAAGCAGCGCAAAGCGTGCCGGGAACCCCTTACGCCACCCGAAGGCTACTGAGCCAGGTCCCAGCGGGGGACTTGCCAGAAACCAGTAAAAGCATTTTAAGTAACTGCACGCGCAAAGCCTTTCCTATCACACAAACTTTCCTATGGCGACCGAAGTGTTCTCAGCCGCCATTTATTATAGTTCATCATATTAATTTCTGATTGTTTTCCGACTTTTGATTTTGTTATTGGATCTATTTTTAGCACATATTGCATTCCCCCCTTCCAGCCTCCTGCGTCTCTAGGAAACTTGCTCTAAAAGCCCCCTACTTAGATTATTTCTTCTTGGTTATGTTTGTGAGGACACTGGATCACTTTGAAGGTAATTTGTATTCCATTTAGAAACAAAATAATGAAGTAGGAGTGGGTAGTTAGTTGGAAATTGTCCAGGAGTACAAATTTCTTAGTGTTCATACTGTTATAAAGCCAAATAAATTGATAGTAGGTGTAAACATGACGTTTTAAACCTTGATATGTTTTCATGGGGGTGGGGATAGCCACCCCAGATACAAAAATGCTTGTCCTAAGCCATTCAATTAGGAAAGAAATCAAGATAGAACCCTGTTTTCAGAACCAAAAATAGTGAAAACCTTAGCTTAATCATTATTTTTACCTTCTATTTCTCTGCCATTTTAAATATACAAAAGGCTTTCACACTCACTGTTTTCCTTAACTTTGCTTCCTGTAAGAACCTTGTGAGGAAGATGCGTGTATTATCTCTGTTTTAGAAATGAGCAAACAGACTTGGGCAAAGTTGGTTTCCCAAGATCATAACTAGTTTGTATTAGCAGAGGGGGCTTCCAGGACATCTAAAAAGAGCACATTAAATTTACAATATAGTGTTGCATATTAAATTTGTTTTGAGTCATTAACAACTATACCGAAAAAAAAAAGGAAAGAAAACTAGTTCAGCTCTGACTCATAATAATCACAATAATGAAATCACTAACTACCGATTTAACCAGCCATATCACTGACTGTATTTTGAGGATAGGAATTGAGAAATGGTTGTTACTCGTGTAAGAGATCTAAATCTTCAATTACAATAAGTCTGTGTATTAAGTAAAACATTGGCAATATAAACATACTAGAAACCTAAAGGTAGATGCCAGAAGAAATAGCTATATGAATTATCATTTATTTTAAAATATTACTGACGTTTGGGGGTGCTGTCTCTCACTTACTCACTCATGGAAGAAATAAATAAACTTTTGGGACCAGCAGGTGGCGTGGTAGTTAAGGTGCCGGACACTTGCACTTGGCCAACCACGGTAAAAGTCCTGGACCTGGTGGGTTGCTTTCTCACTCTCTCTCTCTCTCTCTCTTTCTCTGTCTCTCTCTGATCAAATTAAAAATAAATGAATGAATAAATAAAGTTAAATAAATAATTCTAAAATAAAAAGAAAACTTAAAGAAATAAATAAACTTTAAAAAAGTAATAAAATTATTTTATTGAAAAGTACTGGGTTTGGAGACTTAATTTAGGGGAAGGTGAGTCATGGAGGGCTTCAGCAGGAATATTTTGGGCAGAAAAAACAACATATGCAAAGGCTCTGAAGTAGGAAGCAACTCAAAAACTGAAGGAAGATTTTCCCTGGAATCACCACTGTGGGTACTTGCTTGCTCATTCCTGGAGTAGCCGTTGCATCCATCCACAGATTCTCTGACAGGGGCGAGGAAAGTGTTGCCTATTACTTCTATCGGTGGAGTTTTATAGAAGGAGATAGGCACGTCTTGGGAATTAATTGTTACTATATGCTACAGGGTTTGGAAAACATTGATTAAGGAAGCATTTTTATGCTTGATAAAAAAATAATTCAGTTATGGTCACCAACCTCTGCTAGAATAGCATACTAAATAGCTTTCAGTGTATCGTGTTCTTTTTTTTGGTAGACGTTTTTGCCTTAGGGCATGTGCGCTTGCTGAAGAGAGAGAGAGAGACAGAGACAGAGACAGAGACTGTGAGAGAGGAAGTGAGAAATCACCTTTTAGGGGAGATGGCCACACCATAATCCCTTCTCCTCCATTCTCCTCCTGGGATCTTGGGCACACACGCACATGTGTCCAGCATGAGTTTCAAGCTACTGGGTCTGGGACTTGAACTGTGGTCGGCCATGTGGGAACCCAGTGACATAACTGTTATACCATCTACTGGCCCCATGTTATGGAGTTCTTAATGAGAGGGGAATGGAGGGGAAGGTATTGCAGCGTGGTCATCCCCCCTGTGGGGTGATTTCTTGCTTTCTGTCTCTCTGTCTCTGTCTTTCTGGTGAGCACATGCACGCTACAGCAAAAAATAAATAATAAAATAAAATAAAATAAAGAAGTAATGTCTAGAGCTATCCAGTGGTTTAGTGGTTAAGGCAGCTGGTTCTCACATGGATGACTGCACAGTTCGAGTCCTGAACCCAGCAGCATGAAAAATACTAGGTGCATGTGTATGCATACCTGGGTCTTGAACCATGCAGTTGACCATGTGGGATTCAGTTGCCTTAATCACCACATCAGCAGCTATCTTTATTTTAAACTTTTTGTTTTAATAAAACTTATTTCTTTAAGTTTCAAATTATTTATTGGTAAAATTTCCCCTGTTGGTGGGCATACAATAGTCTTTTTATTTATTTATTTATTGCTATAGGGCAAGTGTAATTGTCAGAGACAGAGAGAGACAGAGAAAGGGAGAGAAAATAAGAAAGCGCCCCCCCCTCCCCCCAGTAGAGATGGCCACACCACTACGCCTTGTCCTCCATTATCTTCTTGGGATTTGGGCCATGCACACACGCCTGGCGTGTTTTTCAAGCCTCTGGGTCTGGGACTCAAACTGTGCTGTCAGCCATTGGGATCCAGCCGCCATAACCACCATGCTGCCATCTAGTTCCAGGTTTTTATTTTATTTTCAAGTGGGATCCATGGATCCCAAAGTCTCCATGGATGGAATTAAGGGAATCTGTGAACTTGTATGGGGAAAAATTACATTTTTATGTCACTACTGTAGAGAAGGAAACCTATCTTTCCTTCTACCCATCCTAGGTTCATAGTTGAGCTCCTGGTAACTAAAGACAGATTAACGAGGGAAAAGCATCCACATTTAACTACTGTAAGTTTTACATGATATGGGGTCTTGCTGAGGAAGAGCTGAAGAAACAAACTTGAGTGTTTTCTTAGAGCAGATTTGAGCAAGAGTGGAGTGTCACAGAGCAAATGTGATGGAGCAAAGGGGGTACAAACTAGATGTAATAAACTGGGGGAAATGTAAGAAGTCCCATTTGTTTAGATTCCTTTCTGTGTCCTTTGTCTTTAGAGTAAGGATGCTCCTTTACTCTAGCTGGGGGGGGGGGGGGACTCCTTTGCTATAGGGCACGTATGCTTGCCAGAGAGACAGACAGAAAGCGAGAAATCACCCCCAGATGGCCACCCCACAATCCCTCTTCCTCCATTTTCCTTTTGGGATCTTGGGAACACATGCGTACTCGCCTGGCAAGAGTTAAGCTACCAGGTTCTGGGACTCGAATCAGGGTTGAGTATGTGGAAATCCAGCAACGTAATTATTATGCCATCTGCTGGTCCTGAGAGGGCATCTCTTAACTGAGTCTTATGACCTGCTTCCAGGAGGGTTAGAAAATTCTTCCTGGGTTTTATGACCATAATTAAAGAAAGAAAATCTGAATGACCTTCCTGCTTTTCCTGTTTTCTCAAATTCCTTCAGTTTAAAATACTATGCCAAGATGCTATATTTTGGGAGTGTGTGCTAAACCCCATCACTAACTTCTACCTGAAAGTTAGCTTTCCCTTCAGTTTGGACATAAGTCATACACCCATGGTATCAGCAATATGTGTGACTTTATCATCTAAAGAAAATTCAGATATTTTCATATTACAATACAGTATTGCTGTATACAAGTATCATTGATGTTCATCACTACTTCAAATTTAGAATAGTTAACTCATTTAATGCATTTATAAAGAAACGTGCATATTATACTGCAAATTTCTATTTTAACTTTTTTAAGATTTATTTTTTGGTGGTGGTGGGTGTCTGTGTTTGTGTTGTGTTTTACATGGGGTCTTGGTGTGTTGCAATCCTCCTGCCTTAGCCACCTGAGTAACTGGGACCACAGGCATGGACCTCCATGCTCAGCTCCATTTTTTTTTTTTTTTATTTGCATGAAGGCACATATGCTCACCAGAGAGACAGAAAGTGAAAGGAAGGGGAAGTGAGAAAGCAACCCCAAGGGAGAGTGGTCATGCCACAAACCCTTCTCCTCCATTTTTCCCTCCTGTTGGGATTTTGGGCACCAATGAACACACATCTGGTATGTTTTCCAGGCTGTAGAGTCTGGACTCCAACTGCACAGCTGGCCATGTAGGATCCACCCACCTTAATTACTATGCTATCAGCTGGCCCTGCCTGGCTCTTTTTTAGGTGGGCCAAGAATCAAATCAGGCCTCAGCTTTGCCAGGTTGTCTCAGCTTGCCAAGCCAGAACATCCAGGCATGTAACTGTGGCTGGGCCTATTTTAACATTTCAGTAACTGTGTTTCAGTATAATTGGCATTCTTTCTAATTGTATATACTTCATTTTATTAATTTAAAAACATTATTATTATTATTATTATTATTGGAGAGGTTTTTGCTATAGGGCACGTGCACTCCCCAGACAGAGACAGAGAGACAGAAAGCGAGAAATCAACCCCCGGGGGGATGGCCACGCTGCAATCCCTTCTCCTCCATTCTCCTCTCGGGATCCTGGGCACGCACGCACATGCGTCTGGCATGAGTTTTAAGGTACTGTGCCTTGGACTTGAACCGCGGTCTACTACGTGGGAGTCCAGCGATATAGACATTACGCTAACAGCTGGTCCCAATTTAAAAACATTATTCTGAGAAGGTATCTGTAGCTTTCACAAGGTTTTACTAAATGTCAGGAACCCATATTTTTGTTCTATCTACGGTACTTAAGATGTTATGGGCAAAACAAAAATTACGTTAACTATAGAATAATCAAGTAATTTTTAAAATTAGTTATTTAATTTAATTTATTTATTTTTAGTTTGACCAGAGAGAGACACAGAGAAAGAAAGAGGGAAAGTGAGAAAGCAAGCCACTAGGTCTGGGACTCAAACCGTGGTCAGCCATGTGGGGGTGTCCAGCACCTTAACCACCACACCTCTTGCTGGTCCCTCAAGTAAATTTTTTTTTTTTTTTTTTTTGAGAGGTTTTCGCTATAGGGCGTGTGCGCTCGCCAGACAGACAGAGAGAGACATAGAGACAGAAAGCGAGAAATCACCCCCCAGAGGGGATGGTCAGTCCGCAATCCCTTCTCCTCCATTCTCCTCTTGGGATCTTGGGCATGCACACACACGCGCCCAGCGTGAGTTTTAAGCCACCGGGTCCGGGACGCGAACCGCGGTTGACTACGTGGGAGTCCAGCGACATAGCCATTACGCTAACTGCTGGCTCCCTCAAGCAAATATTTTTTAACTGTAATTTTTCTCTACACTTTTGGTGATAGTCATGTGTTATGTTTTATATTATTAATAGCAAGTCTTAGTTCTTCAAATTTGCTTTATTTTATTTCTGGGAGCCAGAGATAGTGAAATTAGCTTAAGGGCTGTTTAGGATATATTAATGACATTATCCCACACATTTTCATGTCACAGGGGTGAACGTACAAAATTTAAAGTTCCTGGTGTCTGTTCAGAAAGCATGTCCTAATCTGGAGCAGTTGTCAGGAAGATTCATCTTAATTAGACAAACATGAGTAGTGGAATGTTTGTTTATTTATTTATTTGGAGAGGTTTTTGCTATAGGGTGCATGCACTTGCCAGAAAAACAGAGACAGACAGAAGCGAGAAATCACCCCCCAGGGGGGATGGCCACACCACAATCCCTTCTCCTCCATTCTCCTCTCAGGATCTTGGGCACACACGCACACGCACCCGGCATGAGTTTAAGCCACCGGGTCTGGGACTCAAACCGCAGTCGACTACATGGGAGTTCAGTGACATAGCCATTACGCTAACTGCTGGTCTCGAGTAGTGGAATGTTTTAAAGGAAATGTAGTTTGGTTATATTTTTCAGATTGGCTCAATGACTAGCCAAAACCCAAAAAGTGCTGGTCAAATTACTGATGACTATGTAACAAAAATTTGAACTAGTAGATTAAATTGTCATTGTTAAAAATAATTCTTCAGGGGAACCAGCAGTTAGCGTAATGGCTATGTCGCTGGATTCCCACGTAGTCGACCGCGGTTCGCGTCCCGGACCCGGTGGCTTAAAACTCACGCCGGGCGCGTGTGCGTGCATGCCCAAGATCCCGAGAGGAGAATGGAGGAGAAGGGATTGCGGCATGGCCTCCCCTCTGGGGGGTGATTTCTCGCTTTCTATCTCTCTGTCTCTGTCTGTCTGTTGAGCGCACGCACCCTATAGCGAAAGAAAAAAAACTCATAAAAAAAATTCTTTGGAAGTACTTGAAAACATTGTCTTTTAAGCATTTGTATACTTTAGCATTATTTAAGAACATTTATTAAATCTTTTTATGTGAAAAGATATAATCTGAGACCTCAAGATATTTATTTATTTATTATTTTTTTGGAGAGGTTTTTGCTATAGAGCGAGGATAAAACAGAACAATGACATGACAGATCGTCTTAGGTCGACCAATTTTCATGCAGTTATAACTATAGTAAATCATTAATTTACTTGGCAAACTTTTTATTTGAGATTTGAGAAGTTAGAAAAGTGAAGAATCAAACTATATTTTCTAATTAGCACAGTAAATATACTTTGATCATGATACACTTCTTCTGGAGACAGCAGGTTAAAGGCACTTAATAGAAAGTGCTTCATTTTCCTTGATGCAGAGATCCACTAGATTTCCGGGTACGAGGCGTAGCTGGCAATCCCACAGTGATTTCTACTATTTCTTGCCATCCGAATATATCCTTGATCACCGAAGGAGCGGCCCCAACTTTAGAGAAAGAAATCACACAAAATTGCCAATGAATACAGTCAGGTAATTCAATCAACCTTTTATCCCTTTGATTACTTTTCTCCTAAAACGATCATATATGAAAAACGATAAAATAAAATTAGAATGAACTAAAGTAATCTCCCTAGGGATTTGAGGCACTATTCTTTCTTTTTAAAGTTTGTTTTCTTTCTTCCATGAGAGGACAAGAGAGAGAGATTCCCCTCCTCCTGACAGGGTCTGGTAATGCCTTGATTGCCTTCCCCCCACCCCCTCACTTTTTAGCCAGTTACAGGCCAGGTGTATCTCAGGTCGGCCCAGGACCTGAACCTGGTCTTCCAGGTCAGGCCTAGGCAATTTTCAGAAGATAGTTTGGAAGGCTTTAGTGCTATATTGGTGAACAGATTTTATGCCTAAGGAAGACAATGTAAACTTCATTACAGTCCTTTAACCCTCCTAATTTGCAAATGTGCCTTCTGTTGGAGTATATCATCCTTTAGAAGGCTCCATCTCCGACGTTTTTTAGCATAATAGGATCATGGGTGATGATGTTCTACTTAAATTCCTTTAAAGAATGTCAATTAAGAAATATTTCTGAGTGACCCCCTCCAAAAAAAAGAGGTGCAGGGCAGGGAATTATAAACAACAAAAAATACAACTCTGGAAGGGCTTTTGATCTAGAAGTGGTGCTGAAGTAAGACTTTCACAATCGAAGCTATCAAAAAAATGGAATTTGCTCTCTTATGAGGAGGTGAGCTCCCTGGCACGGCAAGTGTTCAAGCAGAGGTTCATTGTATCAATATGACTTGCCTGAGATGTTGCAGAGGGAATTCTAAGTCAGAGCAGGGTTAGAGGAGATCACTGCTTCCCTCACTTTTAAATTTTGTGGACTTAGAGGATTTTTTTAAAAATGCAGATTGACAATAAAGTAACCAATTTTTAAATTAGTGTATATATATACATAACCCATACTTTTACTCTCAGCATTGTGTTGCAAAAGAAAAAAAGAAACATTTTAACAGCAAAATCAAAAAATCAGGGACATAATCTCTTATTTAACTTAATATTTTTTCTTACATTTTACATTTTCCCACATTTACTTTACATATCAAACATTTTTGCTCATATGCATAATCTCTAAAGATAGTCCTTTGAGTCAAACAAATTTATATTTATGAAAAAGTCACTGAAATATTGTTATGTTTCTTATTTTACTAGAGACTGGTGAAAAGAATTGACAAAAATTCTTGTAAAAGAAATTATTTTAGGGGGCCAACCAGTGGCATGGTAGTTAAGGCAGCTGGATCCCACATGGTGAACTGGGCAGCTCAAGTTCTGGACCTGGCACCTTGAAAAACACACAGGACACATGTGCATGTGTGCCCCAAATCCCAAGAGGAAAATGGAGGAAAAGGGATTGTAGCATGGTTATCTCCTCTGGGGGTGCTTTCTCACTTTCTCTCTGTCTCTGTCTCTCATGAGCACATGTACCATATAACACTGTAACAAATTTTTAAAAAAATATTTTCTGTAGTTTATGATTCTGAGATTTTGTAATTATAGGTGTAAAAATACATAATATAAGGCAGGGGCTGGTCACATAATGCAGTGGCCAAGGACTGCACATGGGGACCTCGATACTGCATGGTCAACCAAGGTTTGAATCACGGCCCCAGCAGCTCGCAAAGCATTCCTGGTGTGTGCACCCTAAATCCTGACAGGATGGAGAAATGAGCAAAAACGGGCTGCAGGATGATCCCACCACATGGGAAGGTGCTTTCTTTCTCTCTCTGGCAAGCACATGAGCTTTTTGACAGTATTACAAAATATACATCTGAGACAGAATTAATTAAGTGCTTTATTTATTTATTTTGGAGAGAGTTTTTTTGCTATGGGCGTGGGCACTTGCCGGAGAGAGACACAGAAAATGAGAAATCACACCTCGGGGGAAGGACCATGCCTCAATCCTTTCTCCATTCTCTCACGATTTTGGGCATGCACGCACACATTCCTGGCGTGAGTTTCAAGCCACCGGGTCTGAGTGCTTGGCCAGGTGGGAGTCCAGAGACATAACCATTATGCCATATGCTGGTCCCCATTAAATGCTTCATTAGGATTCAAGTAAAAACATGAAATATACCTAAGCATATTTGGAGGGCAGCAAGAAATTTAGCTAAAAGGACAACTGGTTAACTTTAATGGACTAGTGGGAAAGAGGAGAGAAAGTTGGTTTGGGACATAATGTGAACAGCTTAGAACAGCAGGTTGAAGAACTTGCACTTTTTAAGTCCATAGGCAAAGGGAAGTTGTTGCAAATTTTTGCTCAGCGAAGTCAAAGAAAGGTTGTGTTTTCACATGAGTAGAGAAACTAGGAAGTGTCGGTTTATTGCTAGAAGACAACTGGCATGGTTTAGAAGGGCTGTGCTTTAAGAGACCTTAGATTCTCAGACCAGCAGATGGAGTAATGGTTACATCACTGGACTCCCACATAGTCAACTGCGGTTTGAGTCCCAGACCTGGTGGGTTAAACTCATGCTGGGTGCATATGCATGCATGTCCAAAATTCTGAGAAGAAAATGGAGGAGGGATTGTGGCGTGGCCATCCTCCCTGGGGGGTGATTTCTCACTTTCTGTCTCTCTCTGCCTCTCCAGCAAGTGCACATGCCCTATAGCAAAAATCTCTAAAAAAAAAAAAAAATTATATGGGGGCCAGCAGGTGGCATAGGACTGAACTCCCATGTGGTCAACTGCAGTTTGAGTCCTGGACCTGCAGGCTTGAAACTCATGTCAGGCACATGAGCTTGCATGTCCAAATCCCAAGGAGAATAGGGGAGAAAGGACTGCTGTGTGGCTACCCCTCTAGGCGGTGATTTCTCGTTTTCTGTCTCTATTTCTCATTGTCTGGCAAGTACAAGCATCTCATAGCAAAAATCTCTCTCAAAAAAGAAAAGAAAGTAAAAACTTTTCGGCTACTATTTTGATCTTGCTATACCACTTATTACAGTTATCTCTTTCCACTTCACTTTTCTCTCAGCTTTAAAACGGAAGGTTAGGAGCAAGTGCTACTATTTGGGCTATTCATCGGAAATTTTTGGTGCCTTCTTAATTTTTTTGTTTATGTTTTTGTTTCTGTTTTGTAAGGTTCTAATGGGTATATGATGAAAACTTTTTTTTCTCCCCAGGCTAAAATAGTCTTGTGTCCAATAACTTTGAGAACTTGCTTACCCATTGATTTGTAAACTAAACTCTTCTCTCCCTACTTTATTTTTTTCTTTCTAAAAATAGTCTTGCCTCCCATCTTGTGGGTAGTCCCTTTGATAGCAGTAGCCTTCCGGGCAACTATGACTCCAAAACATGTTCTACATGGAGAACAATTGTATCTTGGGTTAAGCTAAGTTTCTAAATTTATCCATCTGCCTATACTTGGCAGTGTAGACTGTCCAAATACTTTAGGATCCTATTCAACAGTGTATCGTCAAAACCTCTGCTGCCTAACGGTTATGGAGATCTCTCTGAAGAATATATAGCTTATCATTCCTGATCATTTTCTGGATGAAGGCATCAGAGGATTGTGCAACCTGGTATGTTGCATCTTTTTGGCTCCCATAAAATAATTTTACTCAATTATGTGTTGGCATTAAATCACTGGCCTACCTTGTTAGACATTATGAGAATATTTTGTAAAACCTTTTACTACTGGGTCACCCAGTGGCTTGGTGGTTGAGGTGGCTGGATCCCACATGGCCAACTGTATTGTTTGAGTCCTAGACCTAGGGGCTGGAAAACTCGCTAGATGTACCTGTGTGTGTGTGTTCAAACTCCTAAGAGGAGAACGAAGGAGAAGGGATTATAGTGTGGCCATCCCTCCTGGGTGTGCTTTCTTGCTTTCTCTCTCTGGCAAGCACACATGCCCTCTAATAAAATTTTAAAAAGAAAAAAAAAAATTAAAAAAACCTACCACTAGATTTACTTTTGGGATATTTTTGAGGGCATGTTTTTTACATCATATAGTATTCTGTTCATAAAGACACAAAGAAGGAATAATAGCAATAATTACTATGATTTATTGGACACTTACTATGTACTAGGAACTCTGTGCTAAGCATTTACGTGCATTATCTGGTTTAATCCTTGTAATAATCTGAGGCCATTAAACTCATTTTACAGATAAGAGAACTAAAGATTAGAGAAGTTAAATAATCTGCCTAAGTTCACACAGACAATAAAGAGAGCTAGAATTCTAAACAAAGTCTACCTGGCTTCAGAGTTAATACTTTTACTCACTGCCTACACTAAATATCCATGTCATGTAAGGAGAGAAAAATTGGGGCACATGGGTCAATGTTATATACATGCCAGAAAGAAGATTAATCTTACTTATAAATAAGAGTCATTTAGATATAATTAGTAAAGTAATAGATGATATCATTGGGGTGGGCCCTAATCCAGTACAACTATCTTATAAAAAGGGAGAAAACATTAATTTAAAAACATTTAATTGACGGGAACCAGCAGTTAGCGTAATGGCTATGTCGCTGGACTCCCACGTAGTCGACCGCGGTTCGTGTCCCAGACCCGGTGGCTTAAAACTCATGCCGGGCATGTGTGCGTGCGTGACCAAGATCCCGAGAGGGGAATGGAGGAGAAGGGATTGTGGCGTGACCATCCCCCCTGGGGAGGTGATTTCTCGCTTTCTGTCTCTCTGTCTCTCTCTGTCTATCTGGCGAGCGCACGCACCCTATAGCGAAAACCTCTCCAAAAAAACAAACAAAAAAAACATTTAATTGACAAATATATATGTCTAAGATGCAAGGTGTCTAAGGTGACGATTTTATATGCATGTATATGTAATAATGATCACAACCAAATGAATACATCCATCACTATCTTTGCTGTACAAACCCTCAAAACTTGTTCATCTTATAGCTGAAAGGCTGTACCTTTTGATCCACATCTCCCCATATTCCCCACTCAGCACCTCGACAACCACTGTTCTACTTTTTTATTTTTTGGGGGGGAGAGGTTTTTGCCATAGGGCGTGTGCGCTCGCCAGACAGACAGAGAGAGACAGAGAGACAGAAAGCGAGAAATCACCCCGCAGGGGGGATGGCCACGCCGCAATCCCTTCTCCTCCATTCTCCTCTCAGGATCTTGGGCACACACGCACACGCGCCTGGCGTGAGTTTTAAGCCACCGGGTCCGGGATGCGAACTGCGGTCGACTACGTGGGAGTCCAGCGACATAGCCATTACGCTAACTGCTGGTCCCGAGTTCAACGTTTTTAGATTCTACATACAAGTGAGATTATGCAGTATTTTTTCTTTCTGTAACTGGGAACATTTTCTTCTTCACAGTCCTCAGAAGGAACTAACCCGGCTGACGTGTTAATCTCATACTTCTAGCTGCCAGAACTGTGAGACATATTTTTTTTTTTTTACTGTTTTGCTATGGGCATGTACAGTTGACAGAGAGAGAGAGAAAGGAAAAGTGAGAAATCACGCCCCTGGGGGGATGGCCATTCTTTTATTGAGATTTTGGGCACTCACGCATACATACCTAGCATGATTTTCAAGTTGCAGGGTTCAGGACTTGAACCACACAGTATGCCATGTGAGAGACAACACTTTGGCCTCCATGTCCTAAATTTCTATGCTTGAAGTCACTCAGTTTGTAGTACTTTGTGGTAGCAGTTCCAGAAAATTAATGCAAGGAGAAAGTGCTTAAAAGTTTCAACTCTTCCTATTTCTACTCATTTTTCCTTTTAGAAATGATAGTCCTTTTATTATGATTCTTTGTTTCACCTATCCATTTTTTTCCCAAGACAGAGAGTGAGAAACAATCGCCCCTAACAGGCTCCCCACACAATCCACCCCAGTATTAGCCAGCCAGATCACTGGCACGGGCACACCCAAAGTACTCAGGGAGAGCCCAGGATGCGAACACAGGACACGTCCCATGTGGGTCCAGTTATGTTACCACTGCCCCAACACCTGGCCCTTGCTATACACTGTATAGGCGTCAGTTCAATACATGAATTGAGAAGAAACAAGTGTCACAGATGCTGGGCTGAGGATACAAAGACAAGGCATAATCCCTTCCCCAAAGGCACATACGAATATCGGAGTGACAGGACGGATGGACAATTTAAATATAAGGCATAAAATGCTGTGATCCAATATGCATAGGGCATTTTGGCAGCATAGACAAAAGACATTTTACTCTCAGCTCAAGGATTCGAGGAAGACTTTCTGGAATAAATAATGCCTGAGCTGCGTTTGAAGAAAAAAGTAGAATAAATCAAATGAGGAGAGAGGATGTTCGAAGCAGAGGGAACACATAATGAAGAGATGAAGATATTAAAGATAAAATGGTACGTATGGAAACTGTAACCGTATAGTTCAATCTAAGCTGAGGGAAAAGTGCTAGGAGCCAGCAAGGCAGGCAGGGACTACAACACAGAAGACTTGTCTTCTTCACTAGGGAACATTCATGTCATATAAAATGATACTAAGTAGAAGAGTTACAAACCAAGACTCAGTGGTGTTTTAGACAGATCCATTGGAAGCAGTTTCAAAGATGGGTTGAGGTTACTGGCTAGAAGACTGCAGCGACGTCCAGGTCTGAGCCAGAGCAATAACAGAGGGCGCAGAGAAGGGACAGACTCAGGGACAGGTCTGAGGCAAAGTTAGTGTGACCTGTTGCTCAATGGGACCTTGATAGGTCTAGGCTCAACCCACAGGATGTTATTGGGTGGCCGTGCTGTATGGTGTGGCCATTTACTGATGTGAGAATTCTGGAGGAGGAAGTGTGGTGGAGAAGGCAGAGGAGGAAGGTGGACACACTGAGTTTGGAGAAACTCAGACACATGAAAGTGAGCATGTCCAGTAAGTCTGAAGTTCCCAGCAGATGTCATAGCCGGAGCTAGAGGCTTGAAAGCCACGATCACAGAGGGTAGAGCTGAAGTCATCAGAACAGAATGATAGGGGCCGGGTGGTGTGGCTGGACTCCCACATGGCCAACTGTGGTTCGAGTCCTGGACCTGACAGCTTGCTTTCTCACTTCCCTCTCTCTCCCTCTCTCTCCATTTCTCTCTAGTGAGCACATGTACCCTATAACAAATTTAAAAACCAATGATAATAATAAATAAAATAAAATTTAAAAAGTCTTTTAGAAAAAAAGAGAACAGAATGATAATTTCCAAGAAAATGTAGAATAAGAAGAATAATGGGCAGAGTAGAGCTCTGTAGGAAAGAGCAGTATTTGGGGGCTAAGCAAAAGAATAGGCGTTCATAAGGGAAACAGAGAAGAATGATCAGAGAAATACGGTAAAGAATGAACAATGAAAATAAAGCGATAGGGACCAGTAGATGGTGTAATGGTTACATCACTGGACTTCCACATAGTTGACCACAGTTCAAGTCCCGGACCTAGTTGTTTAAAACTCATGCCAAGAGTGTGTGTGTGTGTGTGTGTGTGTGTGTGTGTGTGTGCATGCCCAAAGTCCCGAGAGGAGAGTGGAGAAAAAGGGATTGTGGTGTGGCCATCTCCCCTGGGGGGTGATTTCTTGCTTTCTGTCTGTCTGGCAAATGCACACACGCTATAGCAAAACAAAGAAGAAGAAAAGAACAGAGTGATGAAGGCAGACTATAGTAAGTGAAGAAATGGGAGCACTGAGTAATTCGGCGTGTCACTTTGTAAGAAGCTATATATGTTTATCATTGTCAATATCATAATCATCATCATCCTAATCACACGAGAGCATTTGTTGGTGTTTCCTGGCATTTCTGACTTTAAATATACATTAAAGTGCAGATGTATTACCTGTTTTTCACGAGCCAATAGTCTTTCCCGTTCAGGTTACCATAGCCAACCACCAGTACAGCATGATTCACATTCTGAGTACAGGATGGTTCATAGTAGACACCTGGGAATAAAACACGGGCAGGGAGGGAGGGTGAATGCTATATGATAATAAAAGGCATTTGAAAATGCTGTCGTTAAGGGAGCTGGACCCCACATGGCTAATCAGGCAGTTTGAACCCTGGACCCAGCAGCTGGAAAAACATTTCAAGTGTGTGTGCATGTGTGCCCAAGACTGGACAGAATAGAGAAATTAAGGGATTGTGGCCTGACCACACCCCATTGGTGAGTGCTTTGTCTCTCCCCTCTCTCTGTGTCTCTCTTTGGTGAGTGTATACACCCTCTAGCAAATTTAAAATTTTAAACTTAAAACACTACTGCTTTTTTTTTTTTACTTTTTGATTTATTTGAGCTTAGAAATTGAATCAATTCAGCCTTCTAATTTGTAAATTATAAGATTTTTGTGATTTGTAACTTAAGATTTTTTTGGTAGAGAAATTTTCAAAATATGATTTTAAAACTTTTGGGAAGACTTCCCTTCCCCCCCGCCCCTCCCCAAAGCGAAGCTATGGCTGCACTGTGCTCACTCCGGATTCTGGGCTCCTACTCAGCTGGTGGGGTGGCTCCCCCACCAGCCACCAGGATTATCTATCCGGACCTCGTCAGCCACTATGAGATGGCTTTACATTTTTATAAGATCTGGGAGATGGTGGTCGGGCTGTGCCCACAGTTGTGCTGGCCAGCAACTTCCAGGTAAGACCACTTCCAAGGCAACCCTAATTTGCTCCGTCATTTAGATGAATCGATCAGCATTGATATTCTAGAGGCCTGACTGCCCCCACTCTGTCAGGCTCTCTTTTTCACTGTATAACTATATTTATTTACTGTCTACTCGAAAACGTCAGTACTTTTTTTAAAAGTTTTTTTTTCCCCCATAGGGCATGTACATTCACTAGAGAGAGACAGAGAGACAAAGAGAGGAAAAGTGAGAAATCACCCTCCAGGGGAGATGGCCATGCAGCAATCCCTTCGACTCCATTCTCTTCTTGGGATTTTGGGTACACATGCACACGCGCCTGGTGTGCTTTTCAAGCTTCTGGGGCCAGGACTCGAACCACAGAGTCAGCCATGTGGGAGTGCAGTGCCTTAGCCTCCTCGCCACCTGTCAGCCCTGAAAATGCTATTACTTTTATTAAACTGTTTTGGATAGACAACAAAGTTAACTAAAATGATAGAAACATATACTCTCATAGCTAAACTGTTTAGAGTTCATTATTTTTTGCCTTCAGTGCTGTATTTGTCAACTTTCTTGCCAAGTTTGGTATGGACTCAGTCATAGTTCCCTCAAAAACCTTCTTTGAGGGAACCAGCAGTTAGCGTAATGGCTATGTCGCTGGACTCCCACGTAGGCGACCGTGGTTCGCGTCCCGGACCCGGTGGCTTAAAACTCACGCCAGGCGCGTGTGCGTGCGTGCCCAAGATCCCGAGAGGAGAATGGAGGAGAAGGGATTGTGGTGTGACCATCCCCCCTGGGGGGTGATTTCTCACTTTCTGTCTCTCTGTCTCTCTCTGTCTGTCTGGAGAGTGCACGTGCCCTATAGCAAAAACCTCTCCAAAAAAAAAAAAAAAACCAAAAAAACAAAAACAAAAACAACAACAACAAAAAAAAACCTTCTTTGATACGCCACCACCTTCTTCTACCAATTAAAAAAAAACTGATATACAATTAGTTATTGTATGTCTTTGTATATATTTCTAAATTGTTCTATACATTTTCTTCCTCTATTAAATGAATAAAAATGTTTTAAAGTAATTGTCTCCTATGAGCTAGGGAAACAGAGAGAGAAGCACCGCTAGCTATCTTCGTGGCACGATGCATCCCAGCCTCAGCCAGCCCAGATCAGGTGTACGCTCTTTCACGTCCTCAGAGGCCCCAGGAGACTGGGAACCCCAGACCTTCGCACGTGGATTGGCCTCACAGAGCCTTGTGTTACTGTCTCATCTGTTTAGTCCCCTAGATTAAATGCTTTTTAAAGTGATGTATGAAAAGTATGTTCTAGTTTCCTACTTTATCTAATATAGTTTTCTATCCTTAGTCAGTGCTCAGGAAATACATCATTCAGTCTCATAGGGTTGTGGGTTCTTTTTTTTTTTTTTTTAAAGTTTTTGCTATAGGGTGCATGTGTTTACCAGAGAGAGACAGAGAAAGATTTCTTTTAAGGCTCAGCCTTAAAGAAAGTAGTAGGGGGGCCAACAGATGGCATAATGTTATGTTGCTGGACTCCCATGTAGTCGACTGTGGTTCAAGTCCCAGACCTGGTGGCTTAAAACTCATGCCAGGCATGTGTGCATGTGTGCCCAAAATCCCAAGAGGAGACGGGATGGTGGTGTGGCCACTCCCCCTGGAGGGGTGGGGATGATTTCTCACTTTCTGTCTCTCTAGTGAGTGCATGTGCCCTATAGCAAAAATCTGTCTCTAAAAAATAAAGTAGGTGCTTTCCTATTACATGCTGCTGTGCTACATCTATACTGTACAGTCTCCACAGCGGTTAGGAGCACAGGCTCTGGGACCAGGTTGCATAGTGATTTTGTTTGTCAATTTATTCATGATAGAGTGTGTGTGTGGGCTCTCAAAAGGAAAAGGAGAAGAAAGAGAAAAAGAGAGAACGGCAGAAACACTCTCCACAGGTCTGCTCATACCCTCTCTCCTTCCTCCAGCCCTCCAGCAGGGCAGGGTCACCTACGTGTACACAACGCACAGTTTCAGGTCCACAGGACCAGGAATCTGAACCTGAATTCAGCGTGTAGCTTCTCGAAATGCCGTCCATATGCTGGGCACTGCACTCCCTGGGCTGGGCCTGCACAGTTTTTAATCCCAGTTCAACCACTTTCAGATTACGTGACTGTAGGCAAATGAAGCCCTCTAAAATTTCATTTTCATTTGGGAGTGCTCGCCTAAGATACCAACTGACCAGTGGGCCAGCGGGAGGGGATCTCAGCGTGAGGAGACCCTGTCAATGGTGCCTTCCTCTCTTCCTCTCTCTCTTTCTCTCTCTCTCTCTCCATTTGTCTTCGATTCTCATAAAATGAAGAAACTTTTTAAAAACTTTTTTTCCATCTGTAAAGTAAGGTTATTGAGGATTAAATAGATAATACACATAAAGAATTTACCATAGCATCTCTCGTGTAGTATGAGTAAACCCTGATAAATATTACCTTACTAATTAGGACTGGGTATAAAATACTTATATGAAAGGAGAGGTTTGGTTTAATCCGTCCAAATACTCAGAGTTGGAGTAATAAGGAAGGATAACATTCTTACAGACCTAGGCCCCCCGTAACACCATGATAGTACGTCTGAGTTTTTACCACTTTTGTAGAGGAAGAAAGAATAATGACTCGCATCTATAGCAACAGACACAGGCCCTTTGTTGGCCACGGCTTCTTTCAGGGCCTCTTCATAGCCAGAAGGAAGTTGTGTGTACTTGGAGCATGTGGCAGCACGGTTTTTCAAGTTATACTGGCACTTTCCATCCTGCAAAAAAAGGTGTAAATTAGACAAATAATATACTTCAATTTTCTTTACAAACCATTAATATCCTGAGCCTGGATTTCAAGTATATTTCTTTCTTCATTTTAACCTTTTCAAATATCAGATTCCATCTTCCTTTTTTTTTTTTTTTTCTTTCCTTTTTTTTTTTTTTTTTTTAGATTGCTATAGCGCACATGCACTCTCTGGGGAGAGACAGAATGAAATAGAGAGAGAGATGAAAATATAAAAACGTACTCCCCAGAAGAGATGGCCAGGCCACAATCCCTTTTCCTTCATTCTCTTGAGGGTTCTCAAGCACACGTGCACACATGCCCTGAGTGTTTTTGAAGCTGCTGGATCCAGGACTCCAACCATGCAGTTGGCCATGTGGGATCCAGCTGCCTTAACCACCATGCCACAGGCTGGCCTAACCTTTCTTCTTTTTAAAGAAAGAAAAATCTAATCGTCTATATCCTGACGTTTCCAGGGTTCACCTATAATAGAGGAAATAAAGAACCAACCCGCTATTGTACATCGCGAACATCTCCATACTTGCAACACGTGCCAGGACAACCAACGCCCCCTTGGTCTGTAGGGTGGCTCGTAGGGGCCACAAAGTTGAAACTAGAGCTTTCAAATCTTTTCACAATATAATGCCTGCAAGGTAGTCTGTAGTTAAGAAGATGGTTTATAAAGTCCATATAAAATAAAAAACTTGTAAGCATATTTTCAAGGAAGAAAAGAAAAGTATTGAAATATACTTATTCGTTGAAATCCATGTTTGTTACGCTTATATATATTTTCTCAATGCTCAACAGGAAAAAGAACTTGGAAGAAATAAACCAAAATAATAGTGGTAAAAGTAGGAAGTTTTTGTGAGTTTTTTTTTATCTTTTCTAAAGTTTCTGAAATATGGACTTGTTATTCATATTTTCAACATGTGTAATGACCTTGTGAGGAGGAGCATGATTTAGTTTCTTAGTAGGTGGAAGAATAATGTTGTGGATAGCCTGAGAACAGGCTGAGCACAAGAAGCTACAAGACAAAAACATTTAAATGTCAAGCAGACAGGCAGAAAGAATTTTAAGAATTCTTTGTTCAAAGTCTGTTTTTGTTTGTTGGTTTGCTTTTAATTGCCAAAGGGTATTTGTGCTGGCCAGGGAGAGACAGAGAGAAAAAGGGAGAAAGCACCTCCAATGGGGTATGGTAATACTGCGATCCCTTCTCCTCCATTTCTCCGTCCTGTCAGGATTTGGGGTACACATACAAATACACCCAGCATATTTTTTAAGTCACCATGATCAGGCTATGGGGCTGGCCCATAAAATCTTTTTTTTTTTTGAGAGGTTTTTGCTATAGGGCTCGTGCACTCGCCAGAAAGACAGAGAGAGACAGAGAGACAGAAAGTGAGAAATCACCCCCCAGGGGGGATGGCCACGCTGCAATCCCTTCTCCTCCCTTCTCCTCTCGGGATCTTGGGCACGCACGCACACGCACCCGGCATGAGTTTAGCCACTGGGTCCGGGACTCGAACCACGGTCGACTACATGGGAGTCCAGCGACATAGCCATTACGCTAACTGCTGGTCCCAACTACCTGCTTGTTTAAAAATGTTGTGTCACTAATAAATTAAGAAAGAGAAAATGTAAGCGAATTTAAGAGACAGTGTGCAAGGGTGATGGGCAATGGGGGGAGAAGGAGAGAATCAAGGAGGAAAAAAAGAAAAACCACAGTTTATGCTATAAAGTTCAACCATGATTGAATGTAAATAAGAAATCATAAAATAAAATTTAAAGTAAATATATATATATATATATATATATATATATATATATATATAAATAAATGAAGAGCTCTTAAAAAAATAAAGAACTGTTGGCTTGTGCTTGGTGGTAAGCCCAGAGCTAACAGTCGATGGATAGCAGGAGGTCATGGGGCAGCACGAATGTCTGCTGTGACATACCATGGCTTTGTAGGGGTAGGAAACTTCTGAATCAATGCCGTTGTTATCAATGATGTACTGGAAAGCCTCTGTCATGTAGCCTCCATTGCAGCCTTTATTCTCGTATTTTGTAGTGGAGCAGTCTACCAGGTTCTGTGCACTAAGAGACACCAGCTTTCCTGTTTTCAGCTTCAGCTGTGCTTCCAGGGCCCCCACAGCACTGAAAGCCCAGCAAGCACCACACTTACCCTAAAACAGAGACACAGTTAGAGAGGCAATCACAGAAAGCAGCGTGATTTCTCTTAGGTGAGGTCCAACGTTAACAGAGACTTGCGAATGGCTGGGCTCAGAGCACAACAGCCACACAGAAACATACCAAGAAACAGCACTCACCAAGTGTGCACCAAATCCCACCTATCTTCACCCGCGCATTACATTCCAGAGATAGATGCCTACAGCAGACTGATTTTGAGAGGACCTAAAATATCCTTCCCCTTGTCTGACACATTGTTTTTCTCAGATTATTATTATTTTTTAAAGTTTTTGCTATAGGTTGAGTACGCTCATTGGAAAGAGAGAGAAGGAAAGTAAGAATTCAACCCCCTAGAAGGGATGGCTACACCACAATCTCTTCTCCATTTTCCTGTTGGGATTTGCGTGCGTGTGTGGCTGAGAATGGGCACGTGCGCGTGCATACACACACACACACACACACACGCCTGGTGTGATTTTGAAGCTGCTGGGTCCAGGACTCAAACCATGGTCAGAAACGTGGGAGTCCAGCACTTTAACTACTATACCACCTGCTGGCCCTGTCTCCAGAATATTGTAATCGAAAAATATTTTACAAGAAGGCACAAACACAAAACCACAAGCTGCTGTAGTTTTAAAAAGTGCAGAGAAGCCAGGGTGGTAGTGCAGAGGTAATTCCACACTCTGACGCTGAGGCCAGATGGGAATGCCGTGGGTTCATGCCCCAAGGTCTAGCTGTGCAAGCCCGGTGCATGCACCTGCCTCTGACCTTGGCTGGCTGAGGCCGGGCTGCACTATTAAGGTCCTGTTGGAGGGTGCCTGTCTCTCTCTCTGCCTTCCTGACTCTCTTATTGTCTCCCTAATTGAAAGAAAGGAATAAATAAAAACTAGAAGAAAAGAAGTGCTGAGGACCCAGGTGCCCATCATGACTGCTCTTTCTCTTTTCTCCCCTCTTCCCCACTTCACTTTGAAAGGACCCAAATTGAAATTGCTTCTGGTGAAGCAAAAGTACTCATTAAAATGCAAGCACCTGGGGAAAGGAGCTCATTACATTATGCAGTTAACACCTAAACGTGTAGTTTACTGGGTCTCCCCAGACCCTTATTTCAGAGAAGCTTAAATAAGAAACCCAAAACTAATTGAAAGAAAAAATATAGGCAGAAAAGAATAAAAGATTAGCAGTGCCATTCACGTCTAATGCATTTTTTACTTTCTTCATTGGTGACAAATTGGGGCAGTTACTCAAAACTCTCCTCTGAGTCTTCTCCCTTACCCTGACTTCCCAGGTGATACATGTGTGTTACTGTTGGTTAGCTCGAACTTAGGGTTTTAGTAGCTTTTTTTTTTTTTTTTTTTTTTTTTTTTTTTTGAACAAGCAAACTAGAGGACAATACAACAACCTAGGAACAACTTTGCAAAGCACATTGTTCATATCCTAACATCGCAAGCCTGGCTGTGAATCAGCATGTCAGGTAGTATAATTCGTAGTCTCCATTAGCCCTAGTTCCCTCCTTCCTTCCAATCCTGAAATTCATACCTAAGATGGAGAGAGACTTCCTAATCAGGGTTCTCTTATGCACATGACACTGCTTTTCATGCAGTTGGCTTGAGGGTCCAGTGCAGTCGATGCATAACATGAGCACTAAAAGTTTATCTTTAAAACCAAGCAAAGGGTCAGCAGGTGGCATGGTGGTTAAGACTCCCACATGGCTGACCGCGGTTCAAGTCCCAGACCTGGCAGCTTGCTTTCTCTCTCACTCTGTCCCTCTCTGGTCAAACTAAAATAAATAAATAAATGAGTAAATAAAGCAAAAAAGAGAAAGATCTTTTAAAAAAACCAACAAACAAGCAAGACTTGGTTCACAGTGTTTGTTTAAGGTGGCTCTATAACCACTTATGTCCTAAGCACCGTGAATAGAAACAAAGTGTGGGTGTGACCCTTGCCCTCAAGGAACATACAATTTAGTTGGGAAGACAAGAGTAACAGAAATAATTAGAAAGTAACACGAGGGACTATGATATTCATTGCCAAATTATGCAGCTAGACTAAGCATTTAAGAAAGCGCACAGAGGGACCAGCAGGTAGTGCAGTTGTTAGGGCACTGGACTCACACACAGTTGATCATGGTTCAAATCCTGCACCTGGTACCTTACTCTCTCTCTTTCTCTCTCTCTCTGGTCAAATTAAATCATACTAATAAATTAAGTAATTAATTTAAAATTTATTTATTTATTTCTGGCTATTATTATTATCATTATTATTTTAATTTGACCTGAGAGAAACACACACACAGAGAAAGGGAAAGCGAGAGAGCAAGCTGCTAGGTCCAAGACTCAAACCATGGTTGGCCATGTGTGAGTCCAGCACCTTAACCACCACGCCACCTGCTGGTCCAATAATTCTTTCTTTCTTTCTTTCTTTCTTTCTTTCTTTCTTTCTTTCTTTCTTTCTTTCTTTCTTTCTTTTTGCTATACGACATATGTTCTCACCAGAGACACAAAGAGAGACAGACAGAAAATGAAAAATCATCCCCCATGGGTGATGGCCACACCACAATCCCCTCTTCTGCATTATCCTCTTAGAATTTTGGGCACATGTGCATAGGTGCCTGGCATGAGTTTCAAGTCACCAGGCCCGGGACTCAAACCGTGGTCGGCCAAGTGGGAGTCCAGCAACGTAACCATTATGTCGTCTGCTGTTAAAAAACAAAAGAAACACATAGATTACAGAAGCTTGGCATGATCATACTCACCTGATATTTCACGCTAGTAACACATCCCTTCTGTCTCCAGTCCACAGACTCAGGTAATTTCCGATTAGGGCTTAACTTGTAAGTGATGTTGCTCTGCCATTGGCTGGGAACTCTCAGGGAACACATCGAAGACACTACTTCTTCAGTAGTCTACAAAGCAAATAAATAAATATGTATATACATACATATCCCTTTTCACTTTTCTTTATAATACTTTTTTTAATACTTTTTTAAAAATAAACTCATACTTCAATTTCATCTTTCAATGAACTTTTTTCCTTAGATTTATTTTATTTAACTTTATTTATTTTAATTTGACCAGAGAGGGACAGAGAGAGAGAGAAAGAGAGAGAGAGGGAAAGCGAGAAAGCAAGCCACCAGATCTGGGACTTGAACTGTGCTTGGCTATGTGGGAGTCCAGCACCCTTAACCACCACGCCACCTGCCAGCCCCTCTTTGTAATATCTTGATAACTGTAAATGTGAATATATTTTTTAACAGAATAATTAGTGATAGTTGTGAACAGCATAAATACTGTTGTTTATTGAGGGGGGTGAATTATCTGGTCTCTTTAGTCTTGTAGTTTGTATTGGCAATCCAGTTATGCATCCTCACTGGGAAGGAGAGAAAGAAAATGGGAAGAACTAGAAGTTATAGGGAGAGAGATTTTTGGTTCAAAGCAAGACAGACTTTAATAAATTATCTAAAAAATACAATAGAACAACTGGTTTTCTTTGTCAGAAAGTATTACAAAGGAGATTTTTGCATTTTAGTAGGAATTTGGTACATCTCGGTGTTCCTTTCCAAAGGATATCATTGTTCTTTAGTCACAGTGGCTGAAGAATATAAAAAGTAATACAGACTCTAAAAACTAATGGGAGATTTGTGATAGTAAATACACATATGCTTCCATTAAGAAATCAGGTAGACTATAGTAAATTGCCAATTTAGGGGTCAGCAGATAGAGTAGCAGTTATGTCGCTGGACTCCCACATGGTCAACCTCTGTTCACGTCCCAGACCTGGTAGCTTGAAACATGCTGGGCGTGTGTGTGTGTGTGTGTGTGTGTGTGTGTGCTGAAGATCCTGGGAGAAGAGTGGAGAAGAAGGGATTGCGGTGTGACCATCCTCCCTAGTGGGGAGGTGATATCTCACTTTCTCTGTCTCTGTCTCTGTCTCTCCGGTGAACACACACACCCTGAGGCAAAAACCTCTAAAAAAAAATTCTCAGTTTAGGTGCCAAGGGGTGACGTGGTGGTTAAGGCACTGGATTCCGCTTGGCCAACCACAGTTTGAGTCCCAGACCCTGTGGCTTGAAATCATGCTGGGTGCCTGTGCAGGGTACCCAAAGCCCTGAGAGGAGACGAGAGGAAGGGATTTAAGCATGACCATCCTCCCTGTAAGGGGGTGGTTTCTCACTTTCTCTCTCTCTTTTTCTCTCTGTCTCTCTCTGGTGAGCTCATGCTTCCTATGGCAAAAACCTGGGGGAAATTGTTAATTTAGACTTATAGAAGTATGGTAACTTAGTATGAAAGACTGTGAGTAGTCTCTAGGCAGTGCTTTTCAGAGTTCATAAAAAAATAAAAGCAACAGTAGTCTGTGATTTCCAAACTTCCTCGAGACAAGGGATTTGTTAAGGAAAGTGGCCAAAGTAGAACTACATGAGGAAATGTTGTACAAATTAGGGAGACTCTGAAGTCTACTTTTCTAACTCTGTCCACTTACAGCTATATTCTCCTTGGTGGTGGGGTTTACCTTCAGATTGTTTGAGGGGAAACAGAAATCAAGCTCACACAGACATGAAAGTAGGATTATCTGAAATTCACCTACCATGTCTCCCAGGTGGTTCATGCCTAGATCATATGAATGCATCCCCATCGAATGCTCCAGATTGTGAAGCGTCACTAACTTGAGATTCTTTTCCCAAATGAGACGCCGTACTAGCTCTTCATCCTAAAATATAAAGAAAAAGAACAAAATTATACTGCATTCTGAACAAATACATGTTAAATAATACAAAGAGCATTGTATGAAGCATTTTATACCTGTCTAGGAGCATGCTGATAAATTAATGTATCCAGTATAACTACTAAAATCACATTTTAATCTTAATTCTCATTCATAATTAGTGGTCAGTATTATTTTACAATATACATAATGAATTTCCTCCTTAATATGTTAAGAAGTTTTTATTTATTTTTTTTTAAGAAACTACTCTTAGTTCAAGTATGTCCTTCATAGGTGGTAAATTCACTTAATCTTTTTTTCTGTTTTTTATTTTATTTATTATCATTACCATGTTTTAACTTGACCAGAGAGAGACAGAGAGAAAAGTGAGAAAGCAAGCTACTTAGTCTGGGACTTGAACTACGGTCCACCATGTGGGTGTCCAATTCCTCAAACACCACACCACCTGCTGGCCCCAATTCACTTAATCTTTATAGATTTTTTTTTTTTTTTTTTTGCTATAGGGCACGTGCACTCACCAGAAAGACAGAGAGAGACAGAGACAGAAAGCAAGAAATTACCCCCCAGGGGGGATGGCCATGCCACAATCCCTTCTCCTCCATTCTCCTCTCGGGATCTTGGGCACGCATGCACACGCACCCAGCGTGAGTTTAAACCACCAGGTCCAGAACTTGAACCGTGGTCGGCTACGTGGGAGTTCAGTGACATAGCCATTATGCTAACTGCTGGTCCCAATCTTTATAGATTTTTATAAAGTACTTTTTACCCTCCCTCTTGAAACATAGTTTAATTGATTATAAATTTCTAGCTATTTTTCTTCAGCAAGTTAAATATATTTCTCCATTATCTCTGGTATCTACTGTTGCAGATGAGAGGTCTGCTGTCAGCCTAATAATAGTACCTCTTTAAATTTTTATTTATTTTATTTTGTATGAGAGAAAGAGAGAAATAGAAAAAGAAAGACACCCTTGACAAAGTCTCATCACACCGCAATCCCTCCCACTGCCTTCCCCCAGGCTTCCATCAGCCAGAATCACAAGCACACCTATGGGCATACCTGGCATGTTCATGTTGACCAGAATCTGAATCCTAAGCCTTCCCACACATCTTCACACTGCACAGTGTCATTCTACTGCCTGCAGCACTGCAGCTGGGCCACTGCACCTTTGTTTTTTCTTTTGCTTTTTTTTTTTTTCCAATGTCAGAGACTATGTGCATAAGTAAGTATAAGAGAGGAACGCAGCAAGTGCTCCCCCTCCCCCCAGTGGGGCTTGATCATGGTGGTTAAGGCACTGGATTCCCATATGGCTGACCATGGTCTGAGCTCCGGACCTGCTGGCTTGAAAATCATCTGTGCGTGTGTATACGTGCCCAAAAAGCTCAGGAGAAGAGTGGAGGAGAAGGGATTGTAGCATACCCATTCCCCCCGGGGAGTGATTTCTCACTTTCTCTTTCTTGGTCTCTCTCCAGCAAGCAAACTTGCTTTATGACTAAAACCTAAAAAAAAGAGAATTGACTAGAAATATCTAAGTTGATATCTGGTCTCTCTATCCTATTCCATTGGTCAGTGTGTTTGTTTTTATGCCAGTACCATGCTGTTTTCATTATTACTGGGTTGTCAGAAAAGTCATGATGTATTTTTTTGTTTTTCTATGCAAAAATGCATTGTGACTTTTCCAACAACCCAATATATCTTATAATATATTTCAAAATCAGGTATTATGATGCTTCCATCTTTGTTCCTTTACCCAAGAGTACTTTGTCTATTCAACGTCTTTTGTGGTTCCATACAAATTTTAGTATTATTTTTCCTATTTCTATGAAGAACAACATTAAATTTTTTTTTTTTGGAGAGGTTTTTGCTATAGGGCACGTGCGCTCGCCAGACAGACAGAGAGAGACAGAGAGACAGAAAGCAGGAAATCACCCCCCAGGGGGGATGGCCACGCTGCAATCCCTTCTCCTCCATTCTCCTCTCGGGATCTTGGGCACGCACGCACACGCGCCCGGCGTGAGTTTAAGCCACCGGGTCTGGGACTCGAATCGCGGTCGACTACGTGGGAGTCCAGCGACATAGCCATTACGCTAACTGCTGGTCCCACAAAATTAAATTTTTAATAGTCATTGTATTAAATCTCTAGATCACTTTAGGTAATCTTTTTTTTTGTGGGGGAGAGGTTTTTGCTACAGGGCGCATGTGCTCTCCAGAAAGACAGAGAGAGACAGAGAGAAAGAAAGCGAGAAATCACCCCCCCCCAGGGATGATGGCCACACTGCAATCCCTTCTCCTCCATTCTCCTCTTGGGATCTTGGGCACGTACGCACATGCGCCCCGTGTGAGTTTAAGCCACCAGGTCAGGGACTCGAACCGTGGTCAACTACATGGGAGTCCAGCGACATAGCCATTATGCTAACTGCTGGTCCCAGTATGGACATCTTAAAAATAGTTCCAACTGCTGAATATGGGAATACCTTTTCATTTATTTGTGTCATTTTCAAATTCTTTCATGAATGTTTTATAGTTCTCAGTATACATACTTTTCATCTCCTTGGTTAAATTTATTCCTTTGGTTAAATTTACTTCTTTGGTTAAATTTACTCCTTTTTAAAAATTCTATTGTTAATGGGATTTTTAAAAAAATTCTTTTTAGGTAATTTGTTTTTAGTGTATAGGAATTCTACTGATTTTTGGTGTGTTGATTTTGTATCCTGTAGTTTCAGTGAATTTGTTTATCAGTTCTAACAGATTTTTAGTGGAATCTTTTTGGTTATCTATATATAAGATCATGTCATTACAGAGACAAATTCATTTCTTCCTTTATTTCTTGGATGCTGTTTTCTGAGCCTAGTTTCTCTGTTTAGGACATCCAGTATTAATTTGAACAGAAGTGGTGAGATGGGGTAGCCTTATCCCCTACTGATTTTAGAAGGAAAAGGACCTAATTTGAAGGTTGAATTTAGGTCACTAATTTCAAAATTGACTAGAGTTCATGTGTACAGTTAACACCACTATCTGATTAAATAAATGCTATTCCTTCTTAAAATAATTTCAGTCCTCTAAGAGGAATGAACATGAAGATTTTGTTTTATTTTTAATTTGTAACAGGGCTTGTGTGCTCACCAGAGAGAGAGAAAGAGAAAGCACCTCCTCAGGGAAGATGACCATGTCATAATCCCTTCTCCATTGTCCTCTTGGGATTTTAGACATCTGTGTACCTACACACACCTAGCATGTTTCTGAAATCACCAGGTCTGGTACTCAAACTGCACAGTTCAAGGGTTCCATTCACCTATCCACCTTAAACCCTACGCTACCTGGCTGGCCCTGAACATGACTTTTGATTAGTATCCTACCTTTACAATTTATCTCAAAGGGTACTCCTTTCCTTTCCTGTACTTCATTAGATTTATTTTCCTTTATTCCACTTTTCCCTGTTTATTAGGAAGTATGCCCATGACCCATGCCCATTAAATGCATCACTAAGATAACAGTAAAACCTTGCATGGGAGAGGAAGCTTCATCGACTTGCTACGTGGAACCAGGGTACTAGCTTGGGATCACCCACTTGGTGAAATCAGTAGAACTGTGGTCGGCCATGTGGGAGTCAACGACTGACCACTCATTCTACAATGTTTATACATATCAAAATGCCACATTGTACCCCATACATATATACAATTATTATTTGTTAATTAAAAATAATTTGAAAACTTAGAGTGCATGACCTACTTAGTGTCATTTTATTTATTTTAATTTTCTGTAGGGCATGCGTACTTGCCAGAGAGAGACAGAGAGAGAAAGAGGGAGAGAAAGTAAAAAACTGCCCTCAGAGGGTATGGCCTTGCTGCAATCCATTCTCCTCTCAGATTCTGGGCACACGCACACATGCACTAGGCATGTTTTTCAAGCCACTGGGTCTGGGACTCAAACTGTGCAGTTAGTTATGTGGGACCTAGCTGCCTTAACCATCACCCCACCTGGCTGGCCCCTCCCTCCGTGTCATTTTTATATAAAAATAATAAATTAAACAAATATATGATGCTAGTTCACAAACGTAGAAATATAATTAAGTGATAGGACTAAGTTATTTGAAGCAATTGGGTTAAGAAGCCAGATGGTACCACAACAGTGAAATGCAACACTCTGTGGGGCTAACCCACATGGAAGGTTCTAGTCCAAAAACCTACGTGTGTATGCTCGTGATCTGGGACTGGCTGAGCTGGTGGTGAATTGCATTGTCAAGACCCTATCGTGGACCAGCTGGCAGTGTGGTAGTCATGGCAGCTGGATGTCACAAGGCCAACTGTGCAGTTCGAGTCCCAGACCTGGAGGCTTGAAAAACATACCAGACAGGCTAGCAGATGGCATAGCGGTTACGATACTGGACCCCCACATGGCCGACAGCAGTTTAGTCCCAGACCCAGTGGCTTGAAAATAACACTGGGCATGTGTGCATGCACGCACAAGACCCCAGGAGGAGAATGAAGGAAATGAGACTGCAGTGTGGCCATCCCTCCAAGGGGTGACTTCTCACTTTCTCTCTCACTGTCTCTTTTTCTGTTTCTCTCTCTCTCTCTGGTAAGTGCATCTGCCCTAAGGCAAAAACCTCTACAAAAAAGAAAGAAAAAGAAAAACATGACAGGTGCAAGTGTTTAGGTGCCCAAAATCCTGAGAGGAAAATGAAGGAGAAGGGATTACAGCGTGGTCATCACCCCCGGGGGTTGCTCTTCCCCTTTCTCACTCTTTGTCTCTTTCTCTCCAGCAAGTGCACACACCCCACAGTTAATTTTTTTTTTTTTTGGAGAGGTTTTTCGCTATAGGGCGCGTGCGCTCGCCAGACAGAGAGAGACATAGAGACAGAAAGCGAGAAATCACCCCCCAGGGGGGATGGTCACGCCGCAATCCCTTCTCCTCCATTCTTCTCTTGGGATCCTGGGCACGCACGCACACGCGCCCAGCGTGAGTTGTAAGCCACCGGGTCTGAGACGCGAACCGCGGTCGACCACGTGGGAGTCCAGCGACATAGCCATTACGCTAACTGCTGGTTCCCACCCCACAGTTAATTTTAAAAAGACCTTATTGGAGGTGCTTGCTATCTTTTTTCTTCTCTCAAGGAAGAAATAAATATATTTTTTTTTGGTAAAGTTAAGTATATTTTGAAATAAAAAACAAAAGTACAAATTGGGAAGTGAGAGTCAAGAAGCAACATCTGGTAACACTTCCGTGTGGTAAGGGCTGTAATCAGGCCTTTTTGCTCCTCAAATATGCCACTGTACTTCTTTCTCCGAGTCCTGTATTCATTTTCCCTTGGCCTGGGACCCTCACTCTATTACCTATTTCTAGGGCTCTATCAATTCTCTGTTCAAATGTCACCTTATTAGTGAGACCCAACCACGTTATCATGTTCGTGCATTTCTCACTGCCACCACCTCCGACCCCTCTGGCCCCGCCCTGATGCCTTGCTTTATTTTTCTCTACTGCACTTATTACCATCTACCATGTGGTATTTCTACTTGTTTAGTTACTCTTTTCCTCTCTCTGGCACTGTAAGCTCCATAACAACAGGAACTTTGTTTCCTGTTGTATAATACCCAAGAACAGCACTAGCAAGAAATGAATGCTTAACATTTATTTATTTTTTACTTTAAAAAATGATTTTTAATTTTATTGTATTTATTTTAATTTGACCAGAGAGAGAGAGAGAGAGAGAGAGAGAGAGAGCGAGCAAGCCACCAGGTCCAGGACATGAACCACAGTCGGCCATGTTCAGCACCTTTAACCACCATGCCACCTGCCAACCCCACTGCTTAGCATTTATTGAAAACACTGCTTGTAAGAACATAATCTTGAAAGGGGAAAAACAGGGTACTCCTGGAAGCATCCCGCTCACCTGGTAACCCCACCTACCTGTCCCTTGTATTGTTTGTTGTAAGTTTTCTTCCAGAGATGCCAGTGGTGATCCAGCGTGGGATCTTTCTGCAGTTGTGCCATCACAGAGGAGCACAGCAGGAGTGCCCCCACCAGCCAGCTCATTCTGTTTCACAAAGGCAACGTAAGAAGCGACGCTTTTAACTTCATATATTGTGACCATATAAGCGATGCAGATCAACCGAAAAGAGCGATGCAAAGTCTATCAAAGGGGCAGGCTGTTATAAATCAGAATTACACAGAAATTTCCTTGGCTCTATAGTCACAGGGAATAACTGTGGATTATTGTGTGAAATACTGCCTCCAACACTCAGCAGCACTTTCAGAAGTGATTTTCAGAAACCTGTTATCTGGTAAATCGAACACATGCAAAGGCAGGGACTTTCCAAGATTTGCCAACAAATCTAACAATGGGAAATCCTCTTTTCTCCTTTCCAAAACAAGACCAATAAAATCATCCTGAACAAAAGGACCTTGCACCAGCTGGCAGTGTGGTGGTTAAGGTGGCTGGATCCCACATGGCCAACTGCATGGTTCAAATCCCAGATCTAGGGACCAGCAGATGGCATAACGGTTATGTCGCTGGACTCTCATGTAGTCAACTATGGTTAGAGCCCCAGTCCCGGTGGCTTAAAACTCACGCTGGGCACATGTGCAAGCGTGCCCAAACATCTGAGAGGAGAAGGGATTGCGACGTGGCCATCCCTCTGGGAGGTGATTTCTTGCTTTCTGTCCTTCTATCTCTCTCTGTTTCTCTGGTGAGCACATGTGCCTGATAGCAAAAGTCTCTTAAAAAAAAAAAAAAAATCCCAGACCCAGCAGCCTGAAAAACAGGCAGGGTGTGTGTGCATGTGTGCCCAAAATCCTGAAGGAAATGGAGGAGAGGGGATTGTGGCATGGCCATCCCACTTGAAGGGTGTTTTCTCACTTTCCGTCTCTCTCCAGTGAGTGCACATATAGCAAATTTTAGAAAAAGAAAAGAAAAAGAAAAATCAAAGAGGATCTCTGACTGGCTGGCCTTGAAGTACAGCAGGTAAGCCCTGTGCATAGGGAGCTGGGTCCCACGGGGCCAACGGCAGCTCCCATCCTGGCCTTGCGTGGCTTCAAAATATGCCAGGTGTGTGTGTGTACGCCCCAAACCCTGACAAGGTGGAGGAAGGGAGGAAAAAGCACTGTGGTGTTTCCACACCCCGTGGGAGTTTTTTCTCTATCTAGCAAGTGCACGTACCCTCTGGAAATTAAAAGAAAAGCAGAGGATCTCTGAAAAATATATTTATCTTCTGAACTTTTGAATATATAGATCTTCTGATCTAGTTATCTACAATCTTTGTTAAAAGATAACCCCATCCTATTACTCTTTTTTTTTTTTTTTTGAGCAGTTTTCGCTATAGGGCGCGTGCGCTCACCAGACAGACAGAGAGAGACATAGAGACAGAAAGCGAGAAATCACCCCCCAGAGGGGATGGTCACGCCGCAATCCCTTCTCCTCCATTCTCCTCTCGGGATCTTGGGCACGCACGCACACGCGCCCGGCCCGGCATGAGTTTTAAGCCACCGGGTCTAGGACGCGAACTGCGGTCGACTACATGGGAGTCCAGCGACATAGCCATTACGCTAACTGCTGGTTCCCCCATCCTATTACTCTTAAATCCTTAGGTTATTTTTCTTCTTTTTTTTTTTCAATGATCAAATAGATATTTCACAGGAAGTAATTACTCTTTAAAAACACCATTTTTATGTCTAATTCAAAGAGACTTTAGCAGCTATTCAGTGACTAGCTCCCTTAAACTGGATTTTACTTTCTTTTCCCTTTCTTTGTAATTCAAGACAGCTAGGATTTTAACCATATCAACTTTCAGATTATATTCCAAGGAAAACAATGTTTCAGCCTCAAACTTAGATGTTCAAGCAGACATTAACTTTTTCAAAAATAAATTATTTTTAATGAGAAAAGGAAAAGGCAAGTTGAGCAACGTGATTTTTAAAGTTTACTTCCTGAAACCAAAGATTTAAAACCAAATGAGCAGTACAAGCTCTACATGTAACAGTGTTTAAAGCCTCGGCGGGAGAACAAGGACAGACAGTACGTACCTGACAGAAGCAGCAGGCAGACCCATGGCAGGGACCCTTGAAAGATTTCAAAGACAGCAAAGGGACCTCAGCTGAACTGGCTTTAAAAAGACACTGGAACTTGTCACATGAGGTATCCACAATGAGGAAGTCAACTTTCAGTTTCATTTGACCATCTAACTAGATCAGTTACCTCTAGCCTTCTCCCCACGGTCTTGGAGACAGTGTAGACAGTGTAGACAGTAAACCCTTGGGAAGTGCCCCCTGAAGAAACCCAAGATCGGTAGAACAAACTCAGCAAAGTAAGAGCAGTACATGTTTGCCCATAACTCCCCCTTGTGATAATTCACTTTATTAAAAGCACTGATTTTTTCAGACAGAGAAATTAGTTATAAAGAGATTAAGTTCCTGAAAACAAAACAAAACAAAGCAAAAAAACAAAGCAAAACCCCTGTTCCTTCCATAATTTCCTAAGAAAATCTGGTTTTATTCCCCCCCCCCCCCCCCGAGGTTGCCTGTCTTCGCCATAGAGAGACGGGGGGAGAAAAGAAAGCAGCCGCCCACCCATGGGGTATGAACACATCACATCACATGGAGTATGATCACATCACAATCCCTTCTCTTCCATTTGTTTCTCCCATCAGGATCTTGGGCATGCACGCATGTGTGCCAGAGTGTTTCTCAAGTCACTGGGTCCAGGACTCAGTCATGTGGGATCCAACTGCCTTAGCCACCAGCCATGGAGCCAGCTCTGTTTTTTTCCTTTCAATGCAACTCACCTATGATCCATTTTATTTCATTCTCATTCAGCCATTCTTTTGTTTATCAGTGAAAAATATATTTATTAAGCTGGCCCATGCTCTAGTGCTTAAGGCAGAGAGATTCTACATGGCCAATTCTGACGTCCTAGTGTGGGACTTAGTGGTTTGAAGAATACACCAGGTGTGTATGTGTGTGCATGCTAAAAATTCTGAGGGGAGGGAGCAATGGAGGAGAAGGGATTGTAGTATGGCCATGCCTCATGGAGGGTGCTTTCTTTTCTTCTCTCTCTGTCTTTGAAGAGTACACATGCCCTTTGGCAAAAACAAAACAAAGTATCTTCATTAACATATAACACACATGTATGCACAGGAACTTTAAAAAGTTTGTAGAAAAATGAAATTAAGAGACCAGCAGATGGCATAACCGTTATATTGCTGAACTCCCACATAGTCGACTATGGTTTGAGTCATAGACCTGGTGACTTGAAACTCACGCCAGGCACATATGTGTGCATGCCCAAGATCCCAGGGGAAGAATGGAGGAGAGGGGATTGTGGTGTGGCCATCCTCCCTGGTGGGGAGGGTAATTTCTCGCTTTCTGTCTCTGCCTCTCTCTCACTGTCTCTCCAGTGAGCACTTGAGTCCTATCTTTAAAAAAAAAAAAAAAAGAAAAGAAAAGAAATTAAAGTCCAAGTTTATTTTGGTGCAAAAAAAAATATTGAGGTTCATGCAGAGTTTTTTGGCAATATACATTTTCCATGATCATTTTGAAGTGCCCTAGTGTATGTGTGTGTGTGTTAATATGTTCATGGAAAAAAGGATAAGTGATTATATGGATGGGATGTGAGCAATATGAATTATCATTTTTAAAATCTGAATTTTCCATTACTAATGAAGTTGTGCATTTAAAAAATTATTTTATTTATCTTTATCTATTTATTTATTTTTATTTGACCATAGAGGGATAGAGTGAGAGAGAGAGTGAGAAAGCAAGCTGCCAGGTCTGGGACTCGAACCAAAGTCAGCCATGTGGGAGTCCAGCATCTTCAATCACCACACCACCTGCCGGCCCCATGGTTGTGCATGTTTTCACATATTTGTTGACCATTTGAAATTTCCGTGAATCTTCTGTTTATCTCTTTTGCTCATTTTTATATCGTATTATTTTTTTTTAGCTCAGTTATTTTAAAAAATATTTTCTGGCTACTAATCTTTGACAGTTATGTACACTAAAACATCTTTTCCCAGTCTTTTCATTTGTTTTTATTTTAACCTTGTTTACAGAGTTTTGCTATAAGAAATCTTAAAATGTTAATGTAGAAAATTTTATTCAGGGGTCTGCCTATGGTGTAGGAACTAAGGCAGCTGGATCCCGCATGGATGAAAGCATGGTTTGAGTCCTGGACCCAGAAGCTTGAAAACCACACTGGGCGCATGTGTGTGCATGTTCAAAATCCAGAGGAGAATGGAGGAGACGGGACTGTGGCATGGCTAATCCCCCTAGGGAGTGATTTCTCACGCTCTCTTTCTCTGTCTCTCTCCAGGTGAGCACACGTGTCCTAAAGCAAAACAAAACAGAAGAAAAAAAACTATTTTTTTTTTATTCAGTGTCTCCTTAGGGTCTACACTTTTGTGTCTTGCTTAAGAAAGTTTTCCTCATCCCCTTGATCTCAGGAATGAAGACTTCTGGTTGTTGTTGTTGTTGTTTTTTCCATTCACATACACAACTCCCTAATTAATGTATATAGGTTTTAGAAGAAAATAAATTTTAACTGTTGAAAGGCAGGGAGAATACAAATGAATTTCTTTTTATAAGCAAAAGAACAAGTGATATTATTAACTGCTGTTTTGTCTGCTGTCATATGATGGGCTGAGTAAAAAGCCTAAAAGCTTTTGCTTTTATCTTGGTTCTGCTACCTATTGGTTAGGCCTCGAGCAAGTCAGTGAACATCTCATTTTCTCTATGTGCGAGTAGTTCAGAAGTACGCCATCCTGACAGCTAACAGTGGGAGGCACCAGCAGTAGATGCCTTTACAATCTCTCTCCGTGTGGTGGTAAGATTTTATGGTTCCAACTAATGATTTCTAGGTCTGTTTTCTTTGTAGAACAAGATCCTAATAAAGTACTAAGGGTTAAGATCGATGGTTATAAGAAAGTGCTACTATTTGGGATATTCGTTGGAAATATTAACAACACGTCTGGCATTTATTTATCAATGTTCCATTAGGCATCTTTTTGTCATGGAGTCTATTACCACGTAAACAAAAGTAACAAGTCTTTTGTATTTAAGAGTTTTTACCATTTATGTAATTAAAAAAAAATTTGCTGTTGGGTGCATGCACTCTCCACAGAAAGAGATGGAAAAACAAAGAGAAGAGGAGAAAGCACCTCCCTAGGTGCGTGGTCATATGGCAATTCCTTCTCCTCCCTCTCTCCATTCTGTTGGCATTCAGGGCACACGCATACACATACTTGGTGTGTTTTCCAAGCTGCCAGGGCTGGCATCTGGCTCCCTTAACCATTACCTGTTTATGTAATTTTTTTGCTTTCATTCTGTAGTGAGCACATAGTACTGCGGCTGGCTCTGTACTCTAGTGGGTAAGCACTTTGCAAGGGGAGTTGGCCTGTATTGGTACTAGCTCACAAGACCTACTTACAGCCAGTTCTTTCTAACTCCTCCTTCCATGGCATTGCATTAGTAGCTTAAAATAGGCAAACTCGGGACCAACAGATGCTATAATGGTTATGTCACTGAACTCCCACGTAGCTGACCATGGTTCAAGTTCTAGACACAGCAGTTAAAACACACACCAGGTGTGTGTGTGTGTGTGTGTGTGTGTGTGTGTGCCCAAAATCCTGAGAGAAGAATGGAAGAGAAGGGACTGCGGTGTGGCTATCCTCCCTGAGGGATGATGTCTCGCTTTCTCTCTCTCCGTCTCTCTCTATCTCTCCAGCAAGTGCATGCGCCCTATAGCAAAAATCTCTCTTAAAAAAAAAAGGCAAACTCTACAAATTAGAACTTTAAAAAATTATTTTATATATATATATATGTATATATGTATATATGTGTGTGTGTATATATATATGTGTGTGTGTGTATATATATATATATATATTTAATTCTGGAAAGTCAGTTAAAAATTTAACAGCATATAAACTGGGCTGGACTACTGACCCAGGAAGTTTTGAATTCACTTCTTTAATTTCTTTTCAAAATAATAATCTCTCTTATTTTGTTCAAGACTTGCATCGTAATAAGTTGTGATGGGGACCAGCAGATAGCATAATGGTTACATCACTGGGCTCCCACATAGTTGATCGTGGTTCGAGTCCTGGACCCGGTGACTTAAAACTCACTTCAGGCAAGTATGCATGCATGCACAAAATCCTGAGAAGAGAATGGAGGAAAAGGGACTGCAGCATGGCCATCCCCCTGGGGGTGATTTCTCACTCTCTGTCTCTCTGTCTCTCCAGAGAGTGCATGTGCTGTATAGCAAAAATCTCTCCTTAAAAAAAAAAAAAAAGTTAGGGAAGTAATACTCTCAAAATTTAGAAGTGGAGTATATTGGGTCATGGGAAAAGTCACGATACATTTTTTGCATAGAAAACATAGAAAAATGCATTGTGACTTTTCCTACAACCTGATATTTCATTTCATGAAAAACTAACTTTGTCCATATTTTAATCATTCAACTTAAGACTGATGAAAATATTGTCAAACACAAAGATTTCACAAAAATAACATATAAGTAGAAATCTTTTGTTTTCTTTTCCACAAGCACCTAATAAATCTATCTCAGGTGCTCAGTAAATATTTGATGAAAGAATGATGGATTTGCACTAATCTAATGACCAAAATTTGGCCACCACCATTGAGTGTAAGCAATGTAACATCCTGACTAGTCAGTCAGCTAACATTTTTGAAGTAGTTAAGAATATATGAAAGAAAAAAATGCAAAATTCCTTTCTTAGATTGCTAAAATCTAGTTGAGAGCTATAGAAGAAGCATGCCTAGGGGCCGGCAGATGGCGTGGTGGTTAAGGGTGCTGGATTCCCACATGACCAACTGTGGTTCAAGTCTCAGACTGGGATTGCTTTCTCTCTCTCTTTCTCTCTCTCGCTCTCTCTCTCGCTCCGTCCTTCTCTGGTCAAATAATTTTTTAAAAAACTTAAAAAAGAAGCATGGCTAAAGCTTAATCTCATGGACAAACTACTATCAAGTCAGTTGCTCCAGACGTTTAAGAACACTGTAGAGCCTTTATTCAAAGCATTGGAAACACTTTTACTAAAAATTGGAAAGCACTTCCATGGTCCACTAATTTTCCCTGGGAATCTGCAGCGCCAGTGAAATAGAAAGCTTTCAAATGATGATGATGGGGTGGGATTCTGAAGCTTCTGTTTAATTATATTGTTAGGAACACTGAATGTACCAGTGCAGCCGTGCCTATGAGGTGGATGGTAACAGCAGAATCATCACGCTATAGATGAAGAAACTCGGCCGTAGGCTTAAGCAAGACCATCGTGGAACAGAGTGGTGGAAGTATGGAACCACGAACATTAGAAAGAGTAGACACGACTCAGAGCCCTGGTCATGACACATCATTTTCCTTCAAACCAATTCTCCTTTTCACATCCTGCCAGACCTGGTAAATCAGCATAGCCCTGTAGCAGAGGTGCTTGTTATCAATAGCAGCGGTAATGGAGAAGAGGAAGAGGATGTGGAGATAATTAAGGTGGCATTAAGGTTGCACAGGAAGCGTGCAACATTTTATTAGTAAAGTTCAAATGCAGACCCAGTAATAGCCTTCCTTTTTTTCTTTTCTTTTTCTTCTTCTTTCTTTCTTTCTTTCTTTCTTTCTTTCTTTCTTTCTTTCTTCTTTCTTTTTTTTTTTTTAAGAGAAAGATATTTTTGCTATAGGGCATGTGTACTTGCTGGAGAGACAGAGAGACAGAAAGTGAGAAATTACCCTCCAGGAGGGTTGACCATGCTGCAATCCCTTCCCCTTCATTCTCCTCTTGGGATATTAGGCACACATGCACACTCTTGCATGGTGTGAATTTTAAGCCTCTGGGTCCAGGACTCAAACTGCAGTGGACATGTGGGAGTCCAGCGACATAATCACTACGCCGTCTGCTGGTCCTTTAGGCTCCATCTATGGCAGCTCAGTCTCAGGAGCTGCTGGAACAAATGTAACTGAAGGCCCAGGAATAGCTTTCTTCAACTCAGCATGCTTTAGGTTCTACACATATAAGCAGTTTCCAACTTGGAAAACGGTTATGATCCCAAAAATAGATATGTAAGGGGGGGGGGGGCTGTTCAATACCAAAACTGCAGACTCCTAAAGAAGCATTAGAAAGTGGTGATTCATTTCTTAGACATGCCAGTGAAAGTCCAACCCATATTGTAGCTGAAAATCTATACGTCTACAATAAAAAGTAGTACACGGAAAACTACAGGAGCCCCTTTCCTCCCTGGCGGTCTGAGGACTGACCACATCACGACACGGTAACTATCCATAGCAGGGAGTTCATGACCAGCTGAGTGCTGCAGAGGAGACAGTCCTCAATGTCCTTCACCCTGGGAAGGCAACAGTACCTAAGAAAGAAATTTGGGAAAAACTAGTCAAGATGCACAAGACTAAACCACACATCATCTTTTATTTATTTAATTTTTTTTTCATTTAATTTTGTTTAGTATTATTATTTTTTAATTTGCCCAGAGAGAGATGGAGGTGGGTGGGAAGGGAGTGAGAAAGCAAGCTGCCTGGTCCAGGACATGGTCAGCCGTGTAGGAGTCCAGCACTTTAACCACCATGCCACCTGCCACTCCCAGCCACATACCATCTTTGTGTTTGGGTTCAGAACTCATGTTGGTGGTGACAAGACTACTGGCTTTGGCATGATTTATAATTCCTTGGATTACACAAAGAAAAATGAACCCAAACCTAGACTTGTAAGACATGGCCTGTATGAGAAGAAAAGGACCTCAAGAAAACAGTGGAAGGCACGTAAGAACAAAACGGGAAAAGTCGCGAGAACTGCCCAGGCCACCGTCGGTGCTGGCGAAAGGTCCAAGGAGTAAGGATTCTGCAATGACTCTCTGTAGCGATTGTGTGGATTTTTTGTGAGAGGATTAATCAATTTACATTTTTCATGTGATTAAAAAAAAAAAGAAAGAAATACCACAGTAAACCTAGCGGACTTGCCTTCAATTGTATTTGTTCCAGCAGGTCCTGAGACTGAGCTGCCACAGATGGCGCTTTAGATCTGAATTCTGGAACCAGCAGGTGGTGTAAATTAAGCTATGTCACTGGACTCCCATGTAGTCGACTGCAGTTTGAATCCCAGACCCAGTCGCTTAAACTCACGCCGGGTGCGGGTGCGTGTGCGTGTGCGTGCGTGCCCAAGATCCCAAGAGGAGAATGGAGGAGAAGGGATTGTGGCATGGCAATCCCCCCTGGGGGTGATTTTTTTGGCTCTCTGTCTCTCTGTCTTTCTGGCAAGTGCACGTGCCCTATAGCAAAAGCCTCGCCAAAAAAAAAAAAAAAAAAAAAAAAAAAAAAGATACTCTATCTGGTGTCCACTTAATGTACTTTATAAAGATCATCTGGCAACATTCCAAAGTGGTAAATTGCATTTTGCACAGTGAGTTGCCCTGAAACAGGGTATACTTGTTGCAAATTTATTTAACTAGAGAAATTAAAAGCAAAACAAAACAAAACAAAAAAAAACCAAAAAAACAAAACACAAGGCAAGGCTCTGATAGCACAACACTGAATCTCATCTAGCAGGCTGGCTCCCTTGGATTATATTAAAGATGAGGGAAGATGGGAAGGAGGAAGAACACGGAGGGAGGAAATGAAAACAGAATAAGGAAGTCTCGTGCCCGCGTGCTGCAGTTCTGTGTTCTCCATCTTTGAAGCCACTCTTTGCGTTTCGTGTGCTCTCTGCACATCAGCTGCTTCCAGATTCTCTGAGGGACTGGAAAGAGTTCTTAAAGTTCTTAAAGGAAAGTTAAAGTTAAAGTTCGTAAAGGAAAGAACTCTGAATTTTAGGATGATAATGATGCTAGTTTTATTCTCTGTTAATGTACCAAGCGTGCTGGGACGTCAGCAACAGACATTATTTTCATGGTGAAACAGTTCACGTATTACTGACCTTTCTGCCCAAGAAATATAAAAGGTATAAAGAGTGCCCTAGTAGTCCATTCTAGAGGACTAGAAAGGATACTTTATTTTCCATGTCAGAGAGCATGTGCATGTGCAAGAGGAAAAGTTCGAGAACACAACCCCCAACAGGGTCTGGTCCTGCCAATCCTTTCTCATCCATCTTGCCATCCCATCGGGATCCCAGACATACACTCACTCACTGGCATGTTTTCAAGCCGCTGGGGCCAAGACTTGAACTGTGGTTGGAGAGAAGTGGGATATGAGATCCCACTTCCTTTGTGCAACACTTACCTAGGAAAGATCATTTTTACATAAAAATAATTGGGAGACAAAATAGTTTCCAATTAACTATATGTTGTGTTTATGTACCTAACATTTTCTCAAGAGAGAAAAATAGAATTATTGAATCATTAGGAAAAATAGAAATGTTCTAAATTGAAAACATACATGATGGGACCAGCAGATGGCATAATGGTTAATTGCTGGACTTCCACATAGTCAACTGTGGTTTGAGTCCTGGATCCAGGGGTTTAAACTCATGCCAGGCACATGTGCGTGCGTGCCCAAGGTCTCGAGAGGAAAATGGAGGAGAAGGGATTGCGGTGTGCCAATCTCCCCTGGGGGGGGGGGTGATTTCTCACTTTCTGTCTCTGTCTCTCAGGCGAATTCATGCTCCCTATAGCAAAAATCTCTCTTAAAAAAAAAAAAAAAAAGAAAACATACATGATTTCTAATACTCTCTGTGTACATTATTATTCACTGGAAATACTCGATCCAGCAGACACCCCCTGGTGCTACTCACTTTTCTGGTAATGTGTACTCAGAGAAGGAAGCTTCATTTTCCCAAGAGATTAAAGTAAGACTAAATAGTTCTTGGGAAGCCAAAGATAAGATCCCTCTCCAGCAAGTGAATAAAAATGGTTATAGACGCTTTATGTCTTACAATTAATTGCAAGATAAGTCATAAGAAATTTGTTACTGGGGCCAGCAGGTGGCGTGGTGGTTAAGGGTGCTGGACTCCCACATGGCTGACCACGGTTCGAGTCCCGGACCTGGAAACTTGCTTTCTCACGTTCTCTCCCTCACTCTCACACTGGCCCTGTCTAGTCAAATTAAAATAAATAAAGTTAAATAAAATAATTCTTTTTTTGAAAAAAGGAAATGTTACTAATAAAGTGCCAGAATTTGCAAGTGATTATTTAAAAATTAGAACAGATTCGGATTACCCTGTAATACTATCCTGTTGATATATGTGCATTCCCACATTTTCCGGGAGAGGAAGGGGAGAGTTCATGGATAACCTACCAGAGACGGCCATTATTTTTTGAATGTGCCCATGGAAATGGGTCACAAGTATAAATAACACCTGTTTTCTCTATAGTGATGGGGGAAAACTGAGACTAGCTGAGCTAAAAGATGCCTGGAGTGTGCATTATTTATTTTTTGGAACAACTCCCCCCCCCCCCCCATGTACATTTCTGTACTTCGGATAGAACCAACCTCACCCCTAGCTTTCTGGCTGGGCATAAATCCTGTTAAGCAATTTCTCAAAAAGGAGGACTGGATCCTAAGGCTAGTTCATCAGAGTTTTGCCTCCGTTCTTGGCTTCAATGACTGGTTCGGGTATGAGTACCTGTAAGACCTGTATCATGGGCTCTTGGTTGCACAGAAGTCAATGTTGGCCAGCGCCGAACTGGGTGCTACAATAACAAACCCTAAAATGTGGGACTAGCTGAATTGGGGGCTGGGGGATGGCAGAAAGCAATGAGGACTGCAATCTAAACTGGAAATCAGAAATAATGAAATTATGAATTATGAAACATCTGTTGCCTATCATTTTCAGCACAGAACATAGGACCCGTGCAGTGTGGTATTAGAAAAAAAAAAAAAAGGAGGGGCTGGCAGGTGGCATGGTGGTTAAGGGTGCTGGATTCCCACATGGCCGACCACAGTTCAAGTTTTAGATCTGGCTTTCTCGCTTTCCCTTTCTCTCTCTCTCTCTCTCTGCCTGGTCAAATTAAAAAAATAATAAATGGAATTTAATAAATAATTCTTTAAAAAGAAGTGAAAGGAGAAATTCGGCATGTTGGCATGTGTTTCTTTCCCTTTCCATTCTTCAGTAAGAATGTAAAAAAGTAACTTAGTCGGAAAGCAATCTATCTAGAAGCATATCTATCTAAAAGCAAGAAGTATAGAGAGAAGGATACATGGCTTTGTTGAGAGAGGTCCTTTTAGGACCAACAGGTGTGGTGGTTAAGGTGCTGGACTCCCACATGGCCAACCATGGTTTGAGTCCCAGACCTGGTGGCTTGCTTTCTCACTTTCTCTCTCTCTCTCTCTCTCTCTCTCTCTCTCTCTCTCTCTCTCATCAAATTAAAAAATAAGTGAAAGAATAAGTTAATTAAATAGTTTTTTTTTTTAACTAAAAAGAGAGGTTCTTTCTGTCTAAGGCCTGCAATATAACATCATAGTTTAGAACTTTATAGGGTAGAGAAATCCCCAAACTAAACCTAATCCAGAGGCAGGGAGGCAAGAGACTCGGCAGGAAAGAAGACTGGAGTTCTAGGACTCTCTCATGCCCATCCTGTTAAGCAATTTCTCAGAAAGGAGGACAGAGGGGTGCCTTTAAGGCTGGGGTGTCAGTGGGCGGCCTTCGCAGAGATGAGAGCTAAGATCAACACTTCCTTAACTGAGTCTCCGCCATGGCCCTGCTAGAGGTGTGTTTGTTATTGCTGCCAAGCGAACGCCTTTTGGAACTTATGGAAGTCTTTTACAAGACTTCACTGCTGCTGACTTGACTGAATTTGCTGCCAGGGCTGCCTTGTCTACTGGAAAAGTCTCACTGAAACTGTTGACAGTGTCACTGTAGACGATGTCATGCAGGGGTCTTCTGATGCTGCATACTTGGCAACGTTGGTTTGCATGTGAGAATCCCAAAAGAGACTCCAGCTC